>CM070715.1:89237909-89837909 GCA_036346275.1 Otatea glauca
AGAATTCAAACAGAAAGAAGTGACTGTAACCAAAGGAGAAAGCAAAACAACAAATTAAACAGACCACTTAATCACCAGTGTCGGCTTCAGATTCTCTCACGACATCGACTTGCGCCATTTTGGGTTCGGCGTCGCGGTGGCGTCCCTGCCCTTCTTCCCGCTCTCCGAGTTCTTGACCCTTGCGACGTCGGCGCTCATGCCGCCGAACCAGAACGTGCTCCACTTGAAGAAGCCGCCGCCGTTACCGCCGCGCCGCCTCCTCTCCGAGCTCAGCCTGTCCACCTGAGCCTGCAACGCGTTGCACTGCACCTGCATATTGCAAGTACGAGATCTCAAGCTTTCAGTGTGAGTGCATCAATGGCGCACGCTAAAGTGATGAATGGATTAAGCCATGCAAGAACCTGAAGCCTGGCGACGTCCTCGCGCAGGCGGCGCACCTCCTGGTGCTGCGCTAGGACCTCGCGCTTGGAGGGGCACCGGCCGGGGAGGTCCAGCGCCGGGCTGGGGCTCCTCGGGCCGCCCAGCTCGGCGAGGCGGTTGAGCTTGCCGTGCTCCGAGAAGAGCACCTGCATCACCGAGCGCACCGGCAGCCGGTCGTTCTGGATGGCGTGCGCCGCAGCCTCCGCCGTGAGCTTGCGCGCGTCGATCAGCCTGCACAGCGACTTGCGCTCTTCTTTGCCGATGCTTGGATGCGCCTGATGCATCGAACAAGGATTCAAATTTTGTTTTGGGATAAAATATCACTAGAATCAAAAACAAAAATTCAAATCCGGTTCGTTTTCTACCGAGAAAAACGAAATTTCGCCGAAACCTCCTGAAATTTTGGGCGACATTTCTGAAATTTCGGTATATTTGCACCGGCTGAAAAGTAGGTCAACCGATGATGAAAATTTTTGAAATATTTTTTGGAGGTTCCTAACACATCAGTGATATTCCCATAAAAATATCAAATGATTATCACATTTGAGAAATTTTTAAAAATTCAAACATTGCCACTGTCCTGATAAAACGCCGACCGAGAAGTTTGAACCGAATGAAAAATGGTACAACTCACGTTATAAAATTTTGAATTTTTTTGTGAATGGTTATGATCCATCATTAATATTCTCATAAAATTTTCAGATGATAATCAAGCTTCATGATTTTTTTAAAATTCGGACAGTGCAACTGAAGGCTAACCAACAAATTTCAACTGCATGAAAAATGGTTCAAACCATGTTAGAACATTTTGAAAATTTTTATGGATAGTCTTGATGCATCGCTAATGTTACCATAAAATTTTCAAATGATTATAAAACATTAAAAAAATTATAAAATTCCGACAATCTTACTACCTCATTTATGCTAATCTTGTTTTTTATTTTTAAAAGATAACAAATAAAGTTAAAATATTTTATAAAATTTCCTGTTTGATCCTAGACTTCCTGAGATAGTACCATAAATTTTTCATATCATTATAAAGTATATTCAATTTTATAAAATTCCAATAGTGTTTCTGCCAAAATTTTAAAATATCTCAAAAAAATAAGTTTTTCGATAAATTATCATCAAAGATCACTTTCTTATGGGTTATTGATGTAATTGAAGTCAAATCCGGCCATAAAAACCCATAATCCGGAATTTTTCATAAAGTTTCGCAAAAAAAAAATCAAATTACTATAGCATTTTGAATTTTTTTTTAAATTTTTTCGGCCGGTAGTTTAGATCTAAGGGGCCCGAGATCCGAAATTTCGGCGAAAATTCGCAGAAATTTGGATCCCTAATCGAACCACACGGAGCTCAGGGAATGAACTTTTTCATGATATTTTACTTTCATACTACAACACTTTTCATGACAATTGCATCTTTTTTTGCTCATCCCAGTGCAATTTTATTCTAGCAAACTAATTTTGCATTGTACAAATATTGGAAATTGACCACTCAAAAAAATATTGGAAATTGCCCATATAACATATCAGAATATGATGATGATGCAGTCCTGATATTTCGAATTGTGATTGATATGAACTTCATGGCTACATGATCGATTTGACATGAGAATCTGTGCTTTGCATAGAGCACCAGTGCCAACATTTCTGATGACAGGGGGACTGTGTAAAAAGCACAGAACAACGAACAGACTTCCACGTGATTTTGTTTGGTTGCATTTCGATCTAAACAGCTAGAGCTCTCGTCAGGGTTTAAAATTTTATTTTCAGTTCACATCTCGGAGATGGGTGAAATCTCAAAATTTTAGACGAAAATCGGTCAAAATTTAAAAAGAAAATTTGAAATCTGGAATTTTTGAAACGAAATTTCCAAAATTTCGGCCAAGATTATTGAAATCTTGGCAAAATTCAACCAAATGAAAAATGATCGAAACGATGTTAAAAAATTTGACAGTCAACCTTTTATCAGGACAGTAGCACTAAAGTTCCCATAAAAATTTTAGATGATGATTAAGCCTAAGGAATTTTTAAAAATTCTGATAGTGCTACTGTCCTGATAAAAGGTTACCTGTCAAATATCAACCAATGAAAAATGGTGCAAACCACGTTAGCAAATTTTGAAATTTTTTGTGGATGGTACTGATGCATCAATAATATTTTCATAAATTTTTCATATGATGATCAAGCCTGAGGAATTTTCTACAGTTCGGACAATCCTACTAAAAGCTGACCGGCAAATTTCAACCGAATAAAAAATGGCTTAAACCACGTTATAAAATTTTGAAAATTTAGATGGATGATCCTAACAACTCACTAATGTCTTCCTAAAATTTTTAAATGATGATCAATCTTGAGGAATTTTCTACAGTTCGGACAATCCTACTAAAAGCTGACCGGCAAATTTCAACCGAATAAAAAATGGCTTAAACCACGTTATAAAATTTTGAAAATTTAGATGGATGATCCTAACAACTCACTAATGTCTTCCTAAAATTTTTAAATGATGATCAATCTTGAGGAATTTTCAAAAATTGTGACAGTGCTGCTGTCCTGATAAAAACCTTACGATGTTACATGTATTGCTTCTACAAATTTGATTGAGTAATCAAAACAAGTTTACAATTTTTGAAACTTTTAGATAAGGGTTCTAAGGCAATTCTTAAGCTTTGATAAAAATTTTGGATCATTATCACACTCGAGCGAATTTATAAAATTCTAACACGGTACTATCAACTATATTCATTTTGTTTTTGAATTTTTAAATATAACAAATAATGTTAAATTATTTTTGAATTTTTTTGTATGATCCTAGACTACTAAAGATGGTACCATAAACTTTTTAGAGTATGATCAAGCTTTTACAATTTTATAAAAATTTAAAAGTGTTTCTGCTATTTTTATAAAACGTCTCAAAAGTTCGGTTTTTCAACAAATTTTTATGGAATTTGACATTCTTAAGGGTTATTGACCCAAATCCGGTCAAAATACCCGAGATTTTGGAGAATTTTTTTGAAATTACTGTCGACTTTTGTAGTCGGCAATGAATTTATGAGATAGACGCTCGATCTTAAACTCGAAGGTCACACAAGACAAGGGGCTTATACAAGTTCAGGCTCTCGCGGAGGAGATAATACCTTAATCCTGTGTGCTGGGATTATATGGATCTCTTGGATCCGGGGTTGCTCAAAGCACAATATGCTTTGGGCGATATGAGGTGTTCTATGCTCTATGGCTTGATTGCTCTATGCTTGGATGATCCGATCCCTATGTTATTGCCCGCCCTCTCCCTTATATAGCGGGGGTGGGGCGGCTTACAGAGTCCTGATCGGTTTGGAGATTTCGATCGGTTACAAGATTCTAGTCAGTTAATAGGATAGAGTTTACATCTTTATCTACCCTATTAACGACTCGGATTACAACCGTATCTATCATATCTAAATATAAGTTCAACTTCCTTTAAGATATGTTCCTTTGCGCACGGCAGTGGGGTCTGACGCGGGGAGTATCTTCTGGGCCTCCATCTTGGACCTATCATGAGGGTACCTGGGTTCTTATATTCTACAATTACCGTAACAATTTGAATTTTTTGAATGAAATTTTAGAAATTTTGATTTTGACTATGGTTCTCTTATGCAGGCCCATGAATTTGAAAGATGAATCCAGCCTCTGTTCTTGTCTGCTGTGGCAGCTAAAAGACTGTAAGTATCTACATGCCTTTTCAAGTCTGCACTCTGCAAGATCCCTGAAATAGTTGCAGGCACAGCTTAACAATTTCATCCACACATTTTTCATTTTCATGTGTCTAACCGTAAAATTTCAGTTTTTTTCTCCTTAATGTCCTAATCATGTGCTTACTTTTGACATTAATTTTGATGGAGCATTACTATCACAAATGTGATCTCTTTAACTTTTATTTCCTGTCAAATGTAGGCCTACAGTAAAACTGCTAGTTGTTTACTCACATAAAGACTAAAGGAAGTGTGGACAGGAAGGATTTGATACCCACAAGCACTTATTCCCAGGGTGCACAAAATCGATGATTTTTTTACTGAAAATCGTGATTACGTGTATCGAGGTGGCTCAGCAATAAAACCCATTCGGTAGACCGGTGGAGCTCAAATGCAAGTTCAAAAAGTTCAAAAAAATTGAAACAAATTATCAAAGTGTTAAAAAAAATTTGTGTGAGGTCCTGAGGCAATGCTAATGATTTTGTAAAATTTTCAAATGATTATCATATCTGTGTATTTTTAAAAACTTATGACAGTACTACTGTCTTTTTATATACTGTTCTGTTTTTTATTTTCTAGGGGCACTAAATGAAGTCTAATATTTTTGATTTTTTTTATGTTCAGAGGCAATGCTAACGATTCTATAATATTTTCAGATGATGATCAGACTTGTGTATTTTTTTTAAAATTCTAAGAGTGCTATTGCCTTTGTATATGTGTTCTATTTTTCATTTCTTAGGGGCACTAAATGAAGTCCAATATTTCTGAAACTTTTAATACATGATCCTTGAGAACTCTTTATGATATTATTAAAATTTAAGAACATGATAAAGCTCATAAATTTTTATAAAAATCTGACAGTGTCTGTTCCTTTTCATTAATTGTTGTTTTTTATATATAAATCTGACAGTCTCTGTTCCTTTTCATTAACTGTTGTTTTTTATTTTTCAGAAACACTAAATGAATTCAAAAATTGTTGAAATTTCTCTGATTTGTTTTTTTTAGATTATTTTGGGTTTTTCTATTTTTTCTAAAATTTTCCAATTTTTATAATCTATTTATTTAAAAAAAATTATTTTCAATGTGCTGAAAATCGAAGCTCGAAAATCAATCGATAATCGAAGAAACCAGTTGAAAATCGATAAAAATCACTCAACTTTTGAAAAAAATTCTTCGATTTTTACCGAAAAATCAAAAATAAAAAATAGAACGAAAATCGAAAAAACGATTTTGTGAACCTGCCTATTCCCATGTGTAATAGCAGGTAACTCTTGGTTGTCTAGCAGTTGGAGCTAACGTGACCTCTCTCCTCTCCCTACTCCTTACGCTAGTTCTTCCCTATGCAAACTGACGAATACTAATAAAAATGATACCCCAACAGCCCGAAGCGACGAGCCAGCGGCCTCAAGCATATCTCCACCAATAGTCGCGCCGCCCGGCCGACCGAATCGCTCGAGATCACAAGCAAGGCATTCGCTCCCGACCGCCAGGAAGCGAATCCGACCGCATAACGCCCCGACCCTCTTGGCGGGCGGGATCTCCCGACTCAACCAAACCAAGGTGACGAACGCCGAGTGCCGCGTGTCGTCCTCATCGGTCTACCGCCACGCACTTCGAATGAGGTCAATCAGAGCGACTATACAAGGGCAAGTGGCTCCTTCCCAAGAAGATCCGATGATCGCAGAAGACAAAGCTTCCAAATTTCATCAACCGCCACGATAAAGACGAGCGCACGCCCCTCCCGAGGCAAAGACCAACGCCACGCACCTCGACGCCAAGATTCGCAAGGGTCACAGAGGGCAAGTACGCTATTTCCCGGGGAATACCTAACCTCCCTAACCACCAAGGCTACCAACCCAAAGATAGGCAAGACGGGTGGCGACTCATCCACGTGACGAAGGACCGGGCTCCTAGCATAGGTCACTCGCTCTTCCTCCCAACTCTCGATGTAACCTGCCCCTTCCTTCTGTATAAAAGGAGGCAGGGCTAAACGATTCAGGGAGAGAGCGAGAGCGAGAGGGAGAGGGAGATATTAGAACACGAGGAGACTAAGTCATTTAGGGGCCTCGTCTGTAAAAATATAGTGCAAAAAGCAATACAATACGCTATCCGAATCGGAGTAGGGACTTTCAAATCAACCAAGATACATCTTGGACTCACGAGTCTAACCATTCAGGGAGTGGAACGCGCGACCCCCTAGACTTACAAATTTACTTGCCGACGCTCTAGAAAACGCCAACACAAACACACACTTAGCCCAGGAAATGAAGTGAGGGACTGAACATCTCTTTTCTAGCATGCTCGGCTTGTTTTTTTTTCTTCAAATTTAGTGCATCCTTAAAATTATTTGTAGATTTGATCCACTTCTTATTGCGAAAGGTGCACCCGTGCTCGAAGCGATAGGCGGTGAGCCGTGGCTTATGTGGACAGACAGCACAGGAAGGACAGCTCATGCCGCGGCCGAACAGCTCGACAGCCTGGCTGCCGTGGATGGAGAGCACGAGAGATGACACGTGTCATCTTTTGTCACTTCAGCGATTAAGAGCGGGACTAATTCTAGAAATACGTTTGTGAATGAGCTAAATTTGCAAAAAAAAAAAAAAAAAAAAAAGCTAGAAAAGGGACGATTTCAAGCTTCGAAGATTAGTAACTTTGGACATTACAGTAGATAGGTATACAATTCAGCTTTGTGACTTAATCTTTTCATGCTAAAGACAAGCACAAAGAAGTATCTTAACGAAAAAACAGTAGTGACTTTTAATGTTCTATTTCTAAATTATAAAAGCAACTCGTCAATCACGCAGCTCACAAGCTACCCAAAACAAAACCCCAAGAGATAAAAAAAAGAAAAAGAAAATAACAAATGTGGTCTCTTCCCTTCCTGGTAGAACAGTAGTACTGTTGTATCTTGCATGCATATGATTAATTTTCTTTGATTGTACACACCAATCAAATGATTAATTAATTACATGACCACAAGATGCTTTTAAAATGAGCACGCCATTATGGCCCTGTTCGGAGGCTCAAAACCAGTTTTAGCTTCTGAAAAGCCAGTAAATCCCTTCAAACAGCTTAGTTTTTAAGCGTTTTTTGACATAACAAAAGTTGAAAGCTATGTTGTACCTGTTTTTACAACCTATTGCTAAGAAAAATTAATTATTTATTAAACGATCTATTATAAAAAGCTACCGTCATTTTTTTTGTTCAGAAAACAAAAAATCAGATTTTCAAGTAAACTAGCTGCTCTCCCAAACTGAACCTATATAGTATTACTACCATACGGATCTACACTAGGAATTTTTTACCGTTTTGGCTTCATTGGTCGTATTTTTTTCGCAATTAGCCCCATACATGAAAGAATTTTAAAAATAGCCCGATATAAAGATTTTCCAAATGGTCACCGATCGCAGATTTTTTTTTAAAATTTTTTTTCAAACTTTCCAGCGGTCAGCGACCGCATGTTTTTTTTAAAAAAAATTCACTTCTTTCCAGCGGTCGCTGACCGCTTAATTTTTTTTTATTTTTTTTGGTTTATTTTTTTTTGCACGGCAAGGAAAAATATTTATTTTAAATCGAAGGCTGAATCCAATGGCCGACATTGGATTCCGCTACCAGCCGAGGAGGCGAGGGCGCGTGACGACGCGACGCGCTGCGGCCAATTTTTTTCCTATTTTTCGAGATGCGCTAATATCTTTTCTTTGTATTTACGAAGACAAAATAAAAATTATTTTATGATGAATTTTAATTTTAGAATTTTCACCGTTTCTAGTACGCAAGTATAATTTCCGGATTTGGACACTGGAAATTGCAAAATTAAAATTCCGCGATCCGTTGGATTGTACTATTTGGAGGCGTTTTTTTTATTCGATGAACGTCTAATCGCGAGGAAAATTATACGCGCCGGGTTAGAACAGTAAAAAATTCAAATTTTTTAGTGTAATCGGAAATATGGTCTTCATGAAATTTAGGAAATTAACCGAACTTAATGCACAGTATTTTTTTGGGAGGAATTTTAATTTTTGTGGAAGTATTTCGCATCGATTTTATTCGAAAAATCGTTGTAACCTATGAGCTCTAATTATTAAAAGTTAGTGTTATTTTGACGGTTGCTAGAATACCATAGTTCAAAGTATGGTCACTAAATTGTGGTCTCTTCCCTTCCTGGTAGAATAGTAGTACTGTTGTATCTTGCATGCATATGATTAATTTTCTTTGATTGTACACACCAATCAAATGATTAATTAATTACATGACCACAAGATGCTTTTAAAATGAGCACACCATTATGGCCCTGTTCGGAGGCTCAAAACCAGTTTTAGCTTCTGAAAAGCCAGTAAATCCCTTCAAACAGCTCAGTTTTTAAGCGATTTTTGACATAACAAAAGTTGAAACCTATGTTGTACCTGTTTTTACAACTTATTGCTAAGAAAAGTTAATTATTTATTAAACGATCTATTATAAAAAGCTACCGTCATTTTTTTTGTTCAGAAAACAAAAAATCAGATTTTCAAGTAAACTAGCTGCTCTCCCAAACTGAACCTATATAGTATTACTACCATACGGATCTACACTAGTACGTGCATGGTCCGATGCAAATGCAGTGGTCAAACACAAAACACATGTACATGCCGCACAAGTTTTCAGGCAGTCTTGTCACTTCTGGCGATTGACCAGTGACCACGGAACAAACTTCTCCATTTAGTCTAGTACTCCAGTAGTAGGCAGTACTCCCATGGTTTTTCAATACATATTATTACAGCTTCCTGCACTTCTACCGAATTATATTTACAAAAATTTATATTATATCTTTTCATTATATCTTTAAATAGTGTGTTTTAATTTATTCTATAGTAGTAAATGATATTGAAAATAGCTTAAAAATAGATATAGAAAAAATAGTAAAAAGTTAACTCAAAATTGTAAAATAATATGTATTTAGAAATAAAATTTAAAGCTGAAATGAGATGGAAGGGGACGGAGATGAGGTACAGTCCCACATTTTAAGTAGTCCTGGTAGACATAGACCGCCCGATCAAGGCATTGGACGGTTCGGATGAGCCCTCGTATATTGCTACAGCAAATTACTACAATAGCTATTACAATTAAAAAAAAAAGACACAGTGTTTTCGTTGTGCTCTAGAGAGACCTGAGCTGGACTGCTCGAGTTATGGTTTCACCATGACTGCACCCGATGTCTGTCCGACGGGAGGGAGTACATGCCACTCTACCTATCAACTCATAAGTAACTAGTATAGTGCCTGTGCTAACGCTACGACGGTAGTACACCCACTTATCAATTAAATGAGAAGATAAGTATGAATACAACACTTAATAATAAAAGAGAAATTTAGAATTTTAAATGAATTTAGAAAGAAAAATGGAACTAAATGGAGGTCGAATAGGCGAAAACGGGCTCTCAAAAGATTTTAAATCAAGAAAGAGAAAGAAAAAAGAATTTTCTGATCTTAGATTATTTTTTGTAGCTTCCACAGAGAGCACAACAGTGCTCTCTGGCTTGGCCAGGCAAGGGAGGGAAGGCTAGGGGTGGCCGTCGGCCGCAGTGGCTCAAGATCAGTGCGGCGAGATCGATCGACCGACGCTCATGGGAGGAGTCACGCTATGTGAATTTCACGAGAAAGATGACAGTGATGGCTTGGGTTACCTCCAAAATCTGCGATCTTTACAAGAGGGAGCACTTGGGGATTTACGCAATGCGATGGGGTGGAGGAGAGCTCACGGCTTTTATAGCACCAAACAAGCATATTTATGGAAACCATAATTTGGGATCAAATCGATTGGGAGGAAATTTTGGCAATAGAGCACTAAATTTGGGGAATTAACACCATAGATGGAAAGAGGAGATTTGGTGCGGATTGATGCAAATTTGGAGCTTCTTTCTTGCTTTAATGGAGGGAGGGAAGAGAAGAAGCTTCTTCTGTCCTGGCCGCAACTAAAAGAAGCTACAGTGAGTTGCCTTCATTTTTTTAAATCTAGAAGGATTTTTGAAAAGACAAAGACATTAGGTTAAAAATTCTCAAAAACTTTCGATTATTTTGTACTTAATAAAATTATTTTCAAAAAATAAATTATAATTTGCCGAGGCACTACGGGCATGAGGTCGTTGACTGAAGAACTCGCCGCGCGGCAAAGCCACCGATGGCGCACCGTGGAGCCATTGCGCACCCACGCTTTTCCGATCACACGCCTTCCATCTCCCGCTTCTTTTCCCAAAGACGTAATGTATGGTCCTTTCCTTTTCCAGACGCTTGTTTCTTTTCTTGATTCCGGACGCTTGTTTCTTTTCCTTGTTGATGCCGAGATGAGAGAAGGTCATTGTGACCACAGGATGATTTCGGAAAATATGGAAAATAAATCGCGCCACACCACCGGATCCGCAAGGAAAAAAAAGATAAAACTAAACAAGTTTCACGGTCATTGGTTCCGCGAGAAAAATTGAAAAAATTAAGCAAAGACTCACATACGCTTGGTTCCTTAGATAAAAATGAAAATAAAAATTCAGCCGCTCCGTATACCAAATTAGGCTCTATGGGGTTAGATCCGTAAAAAGTCTCGAGAAGGGTCATATTCGAAAAAAATACGATCACAATACTGTGACAATAAAAATTCAAGTCTTATTTCTTGCATGCGATCCTCCTGCTTATTTCCTTGTTTGATTCACTCCTTCCAAATATGTAGTACGATAATTTTGGCCGTAAAAATAAAATCTGTTTCCTTGCATGCGATCCTCCTTATTTATTTCCTTGTTTGATTCGCTCTCCTTCCAAATATGTAGGTGGGGAGGTCTCGCAGGCCATGCGATGATTAGACACACTAAATAATGACCATCGGATGTGGGTGAGTAAAACTGAGGAAAGATCTGAGACGTTTATTTTGATGAATGCAAATTTCTGAGGACGTTTTGCTGGGTGCATGAACATTGGACCATCTCTAATGAGATGCATTATTTAGGGTGGACGTAAAAAAATTTGCTTATATGTATTATAAAGGGGTATAGATGACAATTGACAAGACAGTAACACGAAACTGTGTCCTTTGTGGCCGATGCTTTCTGCGAATGAGAATGGGCGCACGGCACGCGCGCGTAGGCGTAGTGGAGTGGAGTACGTCGTGGAGTGCAACGAAGACGAAGGCTAAACGAATCAAGAATCAATGGAAAACGGAAGCGCGCGCGCGCATGCTCACCTTGAGGTACGTGTCGACGGCGCGGTAGAGCGCGTCCTCTGCGGCGCGGGCGTGGGCGGGCACGGCGCGCGCGAGCTCCTCGAACTCGGCCGGCCGCAGCCCGGCCTCGAGCGCGGCCTCCGCCAGGTACGCGTCCACCAGCCTCGCCACCCTCGCCGCGGCGCCGCCGGCCTGGCGGCAGCGCCCTCCTGAGGAACCCTCGCACCAGCCGCAGCACCAGCGGCACGTCCAGCAGCATCCCGCACGTGTACTCGTGTCCGAACGCCGGTATCATCAAGGCCCCCAGCGTCGCCTGGTCCAGCCGCCGCGCCCCTCGCGTCACCAGCTCCTGCAGCAGCGCCGCGTCCGCGCCCACCATGCTCCCCGCGCGGAGCAGCTTGAGCAGGAAGTCACACGTGATGCCGTCGTCGGAGGCGGCCGCGGCGCCGACCTGGTCCGGGGGGAGCGCCGCGACGAGGGACTCCAGGAGGAGGCGCTTCTTGAGCCACGTGGCGGTGGGGCTCTCCGGGGGCAGGAAGCGGCCGGAGGCGGACGAGGCCGGGGACGAGGAGGACGCCAAGTCCGGGAGCCACTTGGCGGCGTAGTGGGACAACACGGACGCGAGCAGGTCCGGGCGGCAGGAGGAGGCCGACTTGGACTTGACGGAAGCGACGGTGCGCGCGAAGTTGTCCACGTCGTCGACGCACGAGTCGTCGCAGATGCTCGCCGCCGCCGCGGCGACGAGCCACGGCTCCGACGAGGAGCGCGTGTGCTCGGCGCAGGCCGCCTTCGCCACAGTGCCTCGAGGCGACGTGGTCCTCGGGCTCTGGCTCTGAGACGACGACTTCATGGTGGCCGCGGGCGCGCGAGCTCAGAGTTCGTTCTCGGTTGGTGTATGCCCTATGCGTGTGCGCGAGTGTACGCACGTTGCGAGCTAACTATGGCCAGCTTGCTTGCTCGGGTTCCAGACGTGTATGCATGCAGTGCTCGCCACATGGTGACACATGGAATGTGTATGTTTGTATATATGGACCTGGATGCCAGCGTACAAATACGTAAGAAGATAGTGCTGTATATGCACAGCTAGAGGTGGGCATTTGGGCCGGGCTCTTTTGGGCTGGCCCGAAGCACGACGTCACGACCTGGCATGAAGCCCGATCCGCACGGTGGGTCGTGCGGGCCGCAAGACGACATCAGAGCACGGACGCGCGTCGCCCGAGAATCGGGCACGATGGCGCACACGCATCGACATCATCAGAATGGATTGTACCGGGCCCGATGATTTAGGGTATGAGGAAGAAGTCTAGCATGAATATCACCGACTCGAGCATAACCTAGATGGATGCACCTAGTAGTATGAACATCACCCTATCACCGACACCGAGAGAGACAGACAAAACTAAGAGAGGGCTTTCTCTCTCTCTCTCGCCGCCTCTCTCAATCTCTCTCGCTTGTCTCGCCACTTTCTTTCTCGCCCATTGCCTCCTCTCTCGCCTGTTGAGTACATCCCCATCGCCTATGTAATTGTTCAAGAATAAATAAATTTTAATTTTTTCTCATAATATTTGCATTCATCGCCTCAATTCTATGCGCCTCCTGGCCCCTTTTCTCTCGCTGTAATAGTGCAAATGGGTCGGGCTCGAGCGCAGACGCAAGCGACGGCGCAAATGGTTGTGGTTCGCTCGCTGGCGAAGCTGCCGCCGCACGCAGACGCAAGACGACAAGACGGCGGCACGACGGCCGTCGCGCCGCAAGACGGTTTAAGACGATGGGTCCGTCGCGGCCGCCCAAGACGACACGACGCCCACCTCTATGCACAGCTACAGCTATTGTTCACCAGTCTCGATCTCGAAATGCAATTCTACTTATGGGTGGGTATCCTCGCACTCCATCCGCCGTTGATGTTGCATCGAGATTCGTGCATCCCCACCCTCATGTACTCCCGCGTACCTCCAAATACTTGCGCATCTCGAGAGGGGACCGAGGGTGAATAGGGTCGGAGGAAAGACAACCTTTTTCTAGCCCTATTTTTTTTCTTCAAATATAATCTCAACCAACGAAATTACATAAATAATCTATTCTTTGATCGCATCAATAGAAGACACGTAGAACCTGTCACACTTATGAATCATGATAGGTCCTACTAAGCTACGACAACTACGAACCCGCTGCCCTATCGAGCTTTGTGTGCTCGGGAGCACCTCTCCAGGTTTCGACTCTCAACGTAACCTTTGATGGAATTTAATTATCTAATTAATCACTTGATTAAGTCATAATTACTCAAGTAATCATCAATGATTAAGAGTTGGCAAGCAATCCCAGCTTGGGAGGTGCTCGCAAGCACCCAAAACTCGGTAGGTTGGTGGGGGCAATCGTTGTTGTGCTACCGTAGCTCTACAGACTGTCGATGTGCACCGCTTCTACAGTGATATGTATCTCCCATCGATGCTTCGCGATTAAGAGAGTTATTTTATAGTTACGCTCAGATGTGTCAACGCTTCGAGCACCGCAAATAAATTTGTAAGTCTCAGGGCCGCTGCCCTCTCCCCGAATGGTTAGATTCAAAGCCTAAGATGTATAACGTTCGGGCCGAATGTCCCTACCCATTCCAGATGGTGATGTGGTATTGCCTTGATGCGCCGATCGCACCATGTTTACAAGTGAGGGTCGAGGACTTGAACACGAGCGCGCTCACGTCTGCTCAGAAGACTTAGCGAGAAGAGAATCTATCTCTGTCTCAGATGCGTGTTCAGGCGCCTGTCCCTCTCTCGAGGGCCCCGCCTTTTATATAGTCGAGAGGGCAGTTACATTGAGAATTGGGAGAAGGAAGAAAGGAGAGACCTATACTATGAGCCCTAGTCCTCGTCTTGGTGATTAGTCGCCGCCGCCCGCCCACACCGGGTTTGGTAGGCTTGCCGAGCATAGCAGTCATTGCTTCTTGGGAAGCAACGCACCGCCTCGGGAACTCGTCAGTGCCGATGTTGCGGCGTAGCCTCGTGCCGCCGAGGGAGCGCGCCCCTATACTTCGTGTGACCGCGATGGATCTGAGTTTTGACTTGGGCAACCTTGTGTCGCTTTGAAAGGGGCCACCGCCTGCATTTGCCATTTCGAACGATCTTGTCCGTGGGACACGTGACCAACAGTCGGCGGAGGTCTGACACATGGCCCTTGGTGAAGGTTGCCTCAGCTTTGTCGGGGCTCGGGAGAGCCCGACCTGTGACGGGGGTCGACGTCCCACTTAGTCGGGATTGCTCGCCCCGCTCTAGTCGGGAACGAGCGCCTTTTTGTGGCCCCGTGGGTCCCTTGGTCGGAGCTGGGCTTGACACGGCCCGCTTGCTATCTTGGGCCGTTGGGGTACTCCTGGTGTGAGTATTCGTCAGTATGTTTATTAGATTTAAAAAAATGCAAGAAGTCTTAGAAAAACGTTGGCTTCGGTAGGACACCTGTAGGAGTAAAAAATCCATGTGCATTGGGAGTTGGCTGAGATACAGAGAAACAACATTAGTACGAACTGTTCACTGATCTGACTCCAGCCTTCACTTTATTTTGTGAAAAAAGCTCTTTCCTTTTTTTTTTTACAAAACTAGCTCTATCTACACTACAGTACCACGGAAGGTGTCCTCCCACGTGCAACGCCGTTACTTCTATGCACGCCACAGCGCTTCCCGCGTCTCCCTAACGCAGCACCTCGCCTCCCACGCCTCCACAACGCGGTGAGTCACCAGCTCCCATGCTTGGTGTCGTTTGTCACGTCGCTCGCTTCCCATGGTCTTCTAGCATGACTTCTCGGCCTCCCGCGATCCCCTGACATGAAAGGTGTGAGGTGTCACCCTCTAGTCCTTCTACGATAGGGAAGGGGCCTAATTTTGGGAAAAAAATCGTAAGAGAGCTATTTTTTTTTAAAAAAAGTGAAGGATAGAACTAGATGAGTGAACAGTTCCATCAGTATCATTTGTCCTTGACCGCAAGTACATTACTACCTAGCTAGCTAGGTATGCATATGTGCACGAGCGCATGTGTACAGTGTTCTGTATATATATCTGTGGAGTGCACGTACGTTTTACCTTTGCTGTAGTGACCTTAATGGGCTCCAAATTTTCCATATAAAGAGTATAAAAAAAGAGGAACCGTTGCACTTAGATGTGTAGACTGGTCCTCACGACTAGCTAGTATTATTCACATAGATCAACTACACTACATATGAGTCTGATGAACCATGAACGACTCTGTTAGGGTTACCAGTACGGTAAAAAAATTACAGACACAATTTAACATAAAAAAATCATTGCGAAAAAAACTACAGAAAACAATTCACTATTCGGTCCAATGTTTACATGTACAGGAGGATTTCTTATATAACCAAAAGAGTCCTAGTTGTAGAAGACTTGGACTAACAACCTATTTAGATAAAGCCAAAAGATGTGATAGTTAGAGATATTTGAGTTATCTCCAACAAACCTCTCCTTAACTCAAAATCTATAACGAAGTTATTTTTGAAAACCCCCGATGGGTAATAAAGCATTATAAATACAAGTGCGTTAAAAGTCCAAATGACTAATGAATAAGGAAGACTGGATCAATCAATCCAAACACTTGTAGTGCAAAAAAAACAAAGCTAGAACAGTCTTATCCAAACTCTTCTCATGAAGCAAGATTGAGCAAACCACCAGTAGGTCGAGAGAAATACTGGAACAGTCAATCTAAACACACAATTATAACAAAGCAAATGAAGAAACCTGGGTCTTCAATGATTCATAACCCCAGTAAAGTCTAAGTTTGTGCAACTGACTAACTGAAACAAACGCTCAATCATCAAACGACATGAGCCAAGACATCACCTGTGGTGTTTGGTAGATAGCAAAGAACACATAACATAGACTTTTGACATGCTCCTTCTGGAACACAAAATTTGGCAAACTGCCTAATGAAAATCTATAAACATGATTGAAATTGTTCAAAAAATGTTAATATGAAGAAAAAAATTTCGTGCCATCACTGGAGTATAAATTGCAGTAGACCTCTCATATCGAACAAAGACAACAAAACAACGTTGTAGTGTCCACGCAGAAACAAATTCCTTCTTGCACTTTGAACCTTCATCTCAAACTGACATTGGAGTAAAACCTTCACTAAAAACTCTAAAGAGTATAATGCTACCAGCGGGGTGTCGTCAAATTCCTAATTAGCGTTGCCAAAACCTCCATAATGGTCGCGCAAGCGATCCAAATTGCAACGCATTCAAACTATGAATAAAACACCAAAATAACGGTGATGAAACACCAAATTCCAATTAACGGTGGTAAAACACCAAATTCAGTTGTATCCTCAACTGACATTATTTTTTTCCAAAGTAGACGATGAAACGTCAAAGAAACCGATGATGAAACATCGATTAAAATTTCAATGATAAATCCCGCATGAATGCTGCCAATAAATAAGCACAATAGCCTGAATTGCAAAAGAAATCCGTCAATAATAAGCACAAAATAATAGGCATGAAATATGCATCAAATCCCGCCAATAATAGGCATGAAAGCCTGAAATTGCAATGAAAAAATCATCAATAATATGAGCACAAAATAATAAGCATAACATCTTGAATTGTGCATGAAATCCTGCCAATAATAGGCATGAAAGCCTTAAATTTGCGTATGATATCCCACCAATAATATGAGCACAAAATAATAGGCATAAAAGCCCGAATCAGGCATAAATAACGCCGAATAATCTAATTGCAATAAAATCCCACTTTGTTGGCAATGGAACAACATCGAGGTAAAAGCAATTCTTTCCTCATGCCCACATATGTAAAGAACAACTCATTTGAATTTGCCATATGAAGAAACTGATCTTGCCATCGAACTTCTCAATGTCAAATCTAGTAGACGATATGGTGGAGAATAAAATTGCAGATAAAAATATATGGTAGATTCTAAAAATTCCTGGTACGCTCTGGTGCACATAGCAATTTTCAATCAAAACAGAAGCTAGAGCCGATCGGAGAAGCTGAAGCCGAGCGGAGCACTCAGCCAGAAGCCGAAAATCAGAAACTAAAGAGCTTTGAGCTGGAACCGGAGTTCAATCGGGTTTTAAGATTCGTTTGAAACCGGTGAGTCAAAACAAATCAAGTCACGGGCATTTGTTTCTCACGTGCGGCTAAAGGTGGCGGGCCCAATCGGTGGGGCGTCGGTCGAAGGCGGTCGAAGGGCGATGCCGTGACCGGCTGGGCGGTGGCGCCGGAGGAGGGCCGACCGGATGGTGGGTCGACCGCATGTGAAGGAGCGACGGAGGTATTGGAGTTTGACGAAGCCCGGAGGGCAATGTTGGAAAATTAGGCATATTAAGGATGAATCTATTCCGAAAACAAGATATGATAATAATTGAAGCTAGAACAGATGAAACAAATAGACTAGACAGAAGCAACATGCCAATTGCAATGTCTATCTCATCCATATTATTAGACAAACAGAATATAGATGGAATTGCTCATACATCGCGGCGCTTTGAGCGCCGCAAAGTAAAATTTGTAAGTCTAGGGGTCGCGTTGCCCACTCCTCGAATGGTTAGACTCGTGAGTCCAAGATGTATACCGTTCGGGCCAAGGTCCCTACCCAGCTCAGTGTGGTGGTGTTGTATTACTTTGGCACGTATGATCGCACAAAGTTTTACAAGCGAGAATGCCAATGGCTTAGCGAGAGGAGTTTGATAGCGCTCTCCCTTTCTTGTTCTTGCTCAGATGCCAATGGCTTAGCGAGAGGAGTTTGATAGCGCTCTCCTTTCTTGTTCTTGCTCGTTGTTCCTACGATCGCTTAGCCCCGCCTCCTTTTATACAAAAGGAAGGGGCAAAGTTACATCGAGAGTTAGGAGGAAGCGAGGCGACCCACGCCAGAGCTCCGGCCCTTCGTCCCGTGGACTGGTCGCCACCCGCCTTGCCCATGCCGGGTTGGTAGCCTTGGTGGTCGTGAGGTTAGGTATTTCCGAAGTAGCGCACGGCCCTCTCGTGATCCTTGCGACGCCGACGCCGAGGTGCGTGACGCGTGCCGCCGGGAGGAGCGCGCGCCGCTGCCGTGACGTGACCGGCTGATGGGCCGAAGCTTTGTCTTCACACCACCGATCTTCTGGGAAGGAGCCACCGCCTCGTGATAGTCGCCCGATTGACTTTATCCGAGGGTACGTGGCGGTAGGCGCGAGGACTTGACACGCGGCACTCTGCTCACCACCTTGGTTTGGTTGAGTCGGAGATTCCGCCCGCCAAGAGGGCCTGGATCGCCGTCTGGTCGGATTCGCCTCCCCGGCCTGCCTGGCGGATGCCTTCGCGGTCTCGCAGTGAATCGGCCGGCGGGCGCCGCGCGCTGCTATCGAGATATGCTTGAGGCCGCCGCTCTGCTTCGGGCCGTTGGGGTATCCTTTATTAGTATTCGCCAAGAGCCCCCAACTCCCAAGCGATTTCTCAGATTTCGCTGGGGGTTGAACTTGGACGAAGTGGGCGGTTGGGCCCGTAGGTCGGTCCACCGATCCGTTTAGCGATTTCACGTGTGCTTCGTTGGACTTGATACCGTCCCGAGTTTGGCCGGGCATTTGAACCGCCGGGCTTTTACTTGCCTCGCTGCGCATGCCGAGCGAGTTTGCGCACGCTACCGCTTCGCCTTCTTGATCGCCTCGGTTTCGTGAAGGATGCTTCGCTTTTCGCACCCGATTTACTCGAGACGCTTAGCCTCCTTAGCCCGATATATATATCTCGCATACTGTAGCTTGCTTGAAGGGGACGAGCTTTTTCTTTGTTCTTTCAAATGGCTTCAGACATCCTCTAGTCTTTAGCTTTGGCGATGGCGCTACCAGAGAAGAAGAAGATCCTTCCGCCGAAGCTTTGGGCCGAGTTCGACCGCGCGATGGCCGAGCTCGTGGAGGAAGAAGCCGCAGCCGCGACGCCGCTCGTTGACGCCACCGCCGAGGCCGCCCGAGGCTCGAGGTGGTAAGGGGCCTTCGAGGCGATGGCGCAGGGCGCCGACCGAAGCGGCGCGGCGCCGCCGATGTCGAACGGCAGCAGAGGCATCGCTGTTGCTTACGGCCGTGGCGATCGTCCCGCCGACCGGCAAGGGCCTACCAAAGATGCCGCTTGCCACCGATGCCGCACTGATGCTTGATAGGTTCTAGGCGTGGGTAGAGTCTTGCCGTGGTGCAACAGTGGCCACTCTTGTATCCGCTGGCATCGTGTAAAGTTGTGTAAAGTTTGAGCTCATGGCCTATAATGAAATTTTCTTTTCTTTATGAAAATGTCTCGCGATGAGTTTGCTTTAATTTTAATCGCTGTGGATGGTGCCTCGGTCGCCGTGGCGACCGGATGCCTCTCGTGAGGTTCGGGTGTCCGAGTGCCTTGGTCGGCAGGACGACCGATGCCTCTCGGAGGTTCGGTGTCCGAGTGCCTTGGCCTGCAGGACGCACCGGATGCCTCTCGTGAGGTTCGGGTGTCCGAGTGCTCGCTTGACGTCAGAGCAGACAAAGGCCTTTGGTCAGGCAGGACGACCGGATGCCTCCGTGAGGTTCTCGTGTCCGAGTGCTCGCTTAACGTCAGAGCAGACAAAGGCCTTGGTCTGGCAGGGACGACCGGATGCCTCCGTGAGGTTCTCGTGTCCGAGTGCTCGCTTAACGTCAGAGCTAGATGCTGCCTTGGCTCGGCAGGGACGACCGGATGCCTCCGTGAGGTTCTCGTGTCCGAGTGCTCGCTTAACGTCAGAAGCTAGACAAAGGCCTTGGTCGGCAGGGACGACCGGATGCCTCCGTGAGGTTCTCGTGTCCGAGTGCTCGCTTAACGTCCGAAGCCAGATGCTGCCTCTTGGCAGGACGCACCGGATGCCTCCGTGAGGTTTGGGTGTCCGGTGCCTTGGTCGGGCAGGACGACCGATGCCTCTCGTGAGGTTCGTGTCCGAGTGCTCGCTTAACGCCGTAGCTAGATGCGGGCCTTGGTCTGGCAGGGACGACCGGATGCCTCTGTGAGGTTCTCGTGTCCGAGTGCCTTGGCCTGGCAGGACAACCGGATGCCTCTCGTGAGGTTCGGTGTCCGAGTGCTCGCTTAACGTCAGAGCTAGATGCGCCTTTTGGTCGGCAGGGACGCACGGATGCCTCTGTGAGGTTCTCGTGTCCGAGTGCCTTGGCCGGGCAGACGACCGGATGCCTCTGCGAGGTTCGGTGTCCGAGTGCCTTGGTCGGCAGATCGACCGGATGCCTCCGTGAGGTTCGTGTCCGAGTGCCTTGGCCGCGTGACGACCGGATGCCTCCGTGAGGTTCGTGTCCGAGTGCTCGCTTAACGTCGAGCCAGACAAAGGCCTTGGCTCGGCAGGACGACCGATGCCTCCGTGAGGTTCTCGTGTCCGAGTGCTCGCTTAACGTCAGAAGCTAGACAAAGCCTTGGTCGGCAGGGACGCACGGATGCCTTCCGTGAGGTTCCGGTGTCCGATCGCTTTGGTCGGCAGGACGACCGATGCCTCTGTGAGGTTCGGGTGTCCGAGTGCTCGCTTAACGTCAGAAGCAGACAAAGGCCTTGGTCGGCGGGACGCACCGGATGCCTCCGTGAGGTTCTAGTGTCCGATCGCTTTGGCTCGGCAGGACGACCGGATGCCTCGTGAGGTTCGGTGTCCGAGTGCTCGCTTAACGCCGTAGCTAGACAAAGGCTTTGGCCTCGGCAGGACGCACCGGATGCCTCGTGAGGTTCTAGTGTCCGATCGCTTTGGCCTGGCAGGACGCACCTGATGCCTCTCGTGAGGTTCTAGTGTCCGGCCGCTTTGGTCGGCAGGACGACCTGATACCTCCGTGAGGTTCTCGTGTCCGAGTGCCTTGGCCGGCAGGACGACCGGATGCCTCCGGAGGTTCGGTGTCCGAGTGCTCGCTTAACGTCAGAGCAGATGTCTGCCTTGGCTCTGGCAGGGACGACCGGATGCCTCTCGTGAGGTTCGGTGTCCGAGTGCTCGCTTAACGTCAGAGCTAGACAAAGGCCTTGGTCGGCAGGACGCACGGATGCCTCCGTGAGGTTCTAGTGTCCGATCGCCTTGGTCGGCAGTGACGACCGGATGCCTCGTGAGGTTCTAGTGTCCGCCGCTTTGGTCTAGGCAGAGACGACCGGATGCCTCCGTGAGGTTCTAGTGTCCGATCGCTTTGGCCTGGCAGGACGCACCGGATGCCTCTGCGTGAGGTTCTAGTGTCCGGCCGCTTGGCCTGGCAGGACGACCGGATGCCTCTCGTGAGGTTCGGGTGTCCGAGTGCTCGCTTAACGCCGTAGCTAGATGGCCTTGGCCTGCAGGACGCACCGGATGCCTCCGCGGAGGTTCGGGTGTCCGAGTGCTCGCTTAACGTCCGAGCTAGACAAAGGTTTTGGTCTGGCAGGACGACCGGATGCCTCTGTGAGGTTCGGTGTCCGAGTGCTCGCTTAACGTCAGAGCTAGACAGCTGCCTTGGTCGGCAGGGACGACCGGATGCCTCCGTGAGGTTCTAGTGTCCGACCGCTTTGGCTCGCAGGACGACCGATGCCTCCGTGAGGTTCTAGTGTCCGCCGCTTTGGTCGGCAGGACGCACCGGATGCCTCCGTGAGGTTCTAGTGTCCGATCGCCTTGGCCTGGCAGGACGACCGGATGCCTCTCGTGAGGTTCTAGTGTCCGTCCGCTTTGGCTCGGCAGGACGCACCGATGCCTCTGTGAGGTTCTAGTGTCCGGCCGCTTTGGTCGGCAGGACGACCGGATGCCTCTGTGAGGTTCTCGTGTCCGAGTGACTTGGCCTGGCAGGACGACCGGATGCCTTTGTGAGGTTCGGGTGTCCGAGTGCTCGCTTAACGTCAGAAGCAGACAAGGTTTTGGTCGGCAGGACGACCGGATGCCTCCGTGAGGTTCGGGTGTCCGAGTGCTCGCTTAACGTCAGAAGCTAGATAGTGCCTTGGCTTGGCAGGGACGACCGGATGCCTCCGTGAGGTTCTAGTGTCCGATCGCTTTGGCTCGGCAGGACGACCGGATGCCTCGCGGAGGTTCTAGTGTCCGGCCGCTTTGGTCGGGCAGGACGACCGGATGCCTCTGTGAGGTTCTCGTGTCCGAGTGCTCGCTTAACGCCGTAGCCGGACGTGAGTGCTCGCTTACCGCCGTAGCCGGACGGAGTGCTCGCTTACCGTCGTAGCCGGACGCGAGTGCTCGCCACCGTCCGAATGGACGTGAGTGCTCGCTACCGTCAGAGCCGGACGTGGGGCATCCTTCTCGAGTCCTCGCTGGGCGAGGGTAGCCGCGAGAGGAATGGCCGCCGCCTATCCCACATGTATACCCCATCCGCAGTGTGGGACCCGAGGGGATGAGCGCGCACGCTACTCGCTGCTGGTTTGAACGCCGTGCTCGTGGAGCTAATAGCGGTAGTCCGAGTGGTTCCCGGAGGTCTCGCCAAGGGGGACCCTTCCGAGCGGACGGTCCCGCAGTAGGGTGTCCTGCCTCGCGTGGGGCGCACCCATAAAAACCTTTCTTTACTCAATCTCAGATGGACTCTAGGTCGTCCACACCCAGAGCACACTGGTCGCCGCCATTGATGAGCTCCCGGAGAGTGTGAAGTATGGTCTCGACGCGAGTAGAGGTGATTAGGCCGTCACCGACCTAACCGAGGGCCCACCGTGGCTCACCTCACACCGCCCCTTGCTCAAGTTTTTGGCTGGGCGGCTTTATACCCATCCGCGGGTAGGCCTTTTGAACCCACACTCCTCGGCCCGGGCCTCGCGCAAGCCACAAAGCTTTTGCCGCCTTGGGGCCGCAGCTGCCCAGTTGGCTTTCGCGCGCCGGAGCAACTGCTCCGCCTAAAGGCGAGACCGAGAGGTTACGGACACGTTGTTCGGGGCGCGCCTTTATGGCCCTTTACGCCGACAAGACAGGATTAAAAGCGAGTGGTATTGGAAACTGGAGTTACCAGTCGGGCGCGACAGACGAGGGTGGTCGCGACGCCGCTTGACGGGCGCGCTTGGCCGGGCGCTCGTCGTCCTCTATAAATACGCCTGGGTGCTTTCGAGTGGTCACGCTTTCTTGCCCTTTTCTCTCTCGCCTCAAATAAGAAGAGCACCAGAGAGCTAAGGAAAGAAAACCCCACTTTCTTTCTCACCTTCCACTGCTCCCCGTGAAGATGTCGGGCCGGAGTGTTCACGCAAGACACCAGGCGATCGGCTTGGTGAAGAAGGGCTTCTCATGCCGCAGACCTTTCCTACCGGAGGGTGCCGACCGGCTATCACCCGCGCCATGGGCGACGAGATCGTGGTGCCCGCTCGTTCTTCGAGCGCTGCTTTGGCTCGCCACGCACCCGCTCGTCCGGGTCGTTGTTTCATTACAAGGTGGAGGTGCACCATCTCAACCCTAATGGGTCCTCCACATCGCCATCTTCATCACGCCAGGCGGCCTTCTTGGGGATCGAGCCGACTGGCGTTAGGAGGCACTTCTTCCGTGCAAGGCTCGAAGGACAAAGCCGGACGCCGCGGCGCCTGGGTGGCTCGCCTCCAGCCTTCGCCTTGGCCGAGCACGGAGTACTGGAGGTGAAGCCGCCTCGCCTAACAAGGGTCGGCGTTCAATGGCTCTACGCTCAAACGTCGGCGACAATACCGCTTCACCGGAGAGCTTCCGTGGCGAGGAGCGGGAACTGGGCGCCGAAAGAGGAGAAGAACAGCCGCCCCGATCGTGGAGCGATCGTGGCTCAAAGGAGGCGGGCTCACCGGGACGGGTTGTGCGCGCTTTCATGGGGATGCGCGGTAACCACTTGTACGTGCCGCACTCGCTCCGTGATGCGGGCCGTCCGACCGGGCGAGGATGGCGAACCCGAGCCGGCTGCTCCGAGGTGGAGGCTCGGTGGCGGCCGCACTGGCAGCGCCATCAGGTCACGGATGGCCACCGAGCCATTCTCGCCGCTTTTCCGCCAACTGTAAGCCGTGAAATTCCTTTCGCCTTCTTTCTCGCCCTTCGACTTGACCGACATTCCCGCATCCTCTCGGGGCTCATGGGGATGTCTTCCAGCGCCGCCCCCGGGATAAGGAAGCGCGAGGCGGCGCCCGGCGAGGACGGCAGGGTCGACCTCCCGCAAGAAGCGGAAGGAGGAAAGGAGGAGGAAGAAAAGCAAGGAACGCTACGCGGCAAGGCAAGCGAGGATGTGTCGAGACCACCGCCGTGGGGACGATTTCCATCGACAACGCGGAGTGCCTCCCGCCACCCCTATGGTGGGTTTTTTCCGACCGCCGATCGGCGGCGCCGAGCGTGACTCGCCGAGGGCGTCACGGGCCCCGTGGCCACGGATCCTCGGGGGGGTGATCTTGCGCTAAGGTCGCCGCAAGATCTCGGCCGAGGTGGCTTCAGTGGAAGCGATCGGCCGACTGACTGGCGGGGCTTCGCAAGAGGGCGCGCACGCACGACCCGCCGCCTTGTAAGTGTATTATTATTTTATTTTTGAGCTTTTTTCTTTTGGCAAAGCCGCCGAGCGACTTTGCATCTTTGCAACGCAACACTTATATCGGGTGATCGTGGCGTACCACATCGCCCTGCAAGTAACGGCGCCGGTGATTTTGGTGACCCTGGCTGGGGAAGGTCGCGGCCGTCGGCGTCCGAGCGCGGCCGCTTCGAGGGGACAGAGCCCCACCCGAGGTCGTGCCCAAGAAGAACTTCCGCTCCCGGCTGGGACTCCTCCGACGACGTGATCGCTGCTTCGAGGATGAGACAACGGCGCTGCCGTGATCGCGCCACCGTGGCGAGCCGGCGACGGAGGTGCCCGACCGTCCCAGGAGGGTGCCGACCGATGCCCTCAGCGCAAGTCGCCGAGGGGATTTCTCAAGGGTTGACCTCGCCACCCTTGCCCATGGTGCTTTGACGGTGGCGCCCCGCCCGAATCGGCGAGCGGAGGCGCCACGGGTGTAATTCCGGTCGGGCATCATGGGTGAGGCGGAGGAGAGCGAGTGGCCACCCTTCAAGGCGCTACTGGCGCCGGCCGAGATAGGGCGATCCGGGAAGGTCTAGCCTTGCTCAAGTCTTCCACCAGTATACTGGATATGATGGTCGGGAGTCCAAACAATGCCTGTAGGTCACCAAAAGTTCGATTCGCTGCACATTTTGATAGTTCTTCCGCGCGACTAACGGAGTGTCCACATTTTGCAAAGACTTATGGATCGCTTCGGCGTCAGTCGAAGCTCGCAGTCATCCGACAACAATGGGCACGCAGCACGAGGAGGCAATGTCAGCGCTTGAGCTGCGCTTAGCCCAGAGGCCCTCGCGATTAGGCGGCTGAGGCGCGGTGATCCGCCAAGGATTTGAAGAGGCCACAAAGGCTCTTCATGATGAGCGCCTAGAGCCAAGGCTTTGAGGGCGAAATGGCGAATCGAGTCCTCTCGACGGAGGTCACCGAGGCTGGATGCCGCCGCCGCCGCGGAGGGGATCGCGCAGACGCAGTAACACGCCCGCGACCGAGCGAACAAGGCTCGGGGACGCCGCTCGAGTTCGCCCGAGCGGCGATCGCCGTATGAGCCGCCGAGTGAAGACTTCATACGAGGCGCCAAGTCGGAAGCCGCAATCACCAACTCGCGCGCGTAAGTGTCTCAATTCTTCAATTAAGTTTGGGGGTGCGACCCACGTGGCGAACTTATCCAAAATCTCCGCAACTCGCAGAGGCGCAGAAGAATCGGCGCCGCCGCGGAGGCGCAGAGAACGGCTTCGCCGCCCGTGACGTGGCGATCGTGGCCCGAGACGAGGCCCGGCGGCGCTGAAGGTTGCCGAGGACGGCCGGGCCGAGATGAGCGCCGAGCCGAGGCCTCCGCAAGGCCGGTCGGAGGTCCGCGATCGCATCCTGGAGCCGGGCAGCCCGAGTGCCCTTGCTCCCGCTACCGCCCGAAAGCGATCAGAGAAGAGGCGGTGGTCACCGGCGCGCGCTTGAGTTTCATCGGCGCCGGTCAACACCATCTCGTGATTACGACGCATCGACGACTCGGTGGCGGAGCGGCGAGGCCGGAACCGGATCGACGAGGAGATCGACGGTTCGAGCCTTGGCCGAGCCGCGACGCCCGAGATCGCCACCGATCTCGCCAAGCAGCCGCCTTCCAGAAGCCAGAGGCGCCAACTCTCCGCCGCCACCGGCCGCCTGCAAGAAGAGTAGAAAAGTTAGCTTTATCCTTCTTAGATTGTAAAGACCGTTATTTAAACAATCTTGAAATTATCAAGTCCCGCAATCGCCCTCGCCCTTTTCGTATTTAGATGAGCGGCTTGGTCGACCATAGCCCTAAGGACCGCAGGGCCACTTGTGCGTAGGTCGGGTTGTTTTGGGAGGAGCGAGGTGGATTGAGACTTGGCTATGCACGTTAGGCGACTTGTGAGGGATAGGAGTGTTCTAGACCGCCAAGGATCTTTCCACTGCACTTCCTTCTTCCGCAAAGTGCTACTTAGCAACCGTAGCCACTGGGCGAGGCCGTAACACTTGGGTTGAGAGGGTTACCGCCGATGGACTCATGACCACCGGGTCACGCACTTCATAAGCGCGCGGATAGCCGAGTTCGCGCGGGAGGAGTGTTCCTCGCCGACCCAAAGGTCACTCCACTTGGGTACTTCCTTCTTCCGCAAGTGTTAGCAACCATAGCCGGGCGAGGTCAGAGCACTTGAGTCAAAGGAGTTACCGCTCGAAGGACCTTGTGGTCGGTTGGGTCATCAACCCGCGCAGTGCCGACCGAGAGCAGCTCAACGGGCGCCAAAGGCAGCTCTTTAGTGTCGCAGACGCGACTGTGTGCTTCGGAAGGAAGAAGGTAAAGAGCATGCTAGGAAGAGGAAAAGAGTTTAGGATAGAATCGCCTTAACTTTTCAATGTTCCGCATTAGGAGGATGCGACCATCGGCCCTTGAGTCGGAAGGTGCCAGCCCGAGAACTTCCACGACGGTGAAAGGACCTCCTGTGGGGGCGCCTTGTGCTTATCTTTGGTTGTCCGACTCGACGCAGAACCAAGTCGCCACAACAAGGATCGCCCCAACTTGGCGGTACGTGGTAGCGCGCAGGCTTGTTGATATCCGCCGACCGCAGACGGCCACGCCGCGCGCCTCCGAAATGGGTCGATGGCGCCTTGTTGCGCAGGCGAGCCCTCGAGCCTCATCAAGGCTTGCAATCTCGGGAGCCGATTCCGTGTCAAGGGCAAACGGCTTCAAAGGCCAACACCATAAAGAAGGGTGTGAACCCGGCCGCCGGCCGGCGCGGTCCGCAGACTCAGAGCACGGAGGCGGCTCGGCTACCCAATACCGCGAAACGCCGAGCCGATCAAGATCCGCGCTTGAGTCCTTGAAGGATCATGCCGTTAGTGCGCCGACCGGCCGTTAGTCCGCGGATGGGCTATCGCTGCCCAATCGACACGGATGTTGAAGTCGCCGCAATCCCGAGAAATTCCTTCCCGTGAACGTGTTCCGTTGTCGGTGATGATGGAGTTTGGGACTCCAAACCTAAAAACGATGTCGCTGAAGAAGATGGCCGCTTGTACCGACGTGGCGCCACGACCGCTTGGCCTCTATCCACTTGGTGAACTTGTTCACCGCGACGAGTAGGTGGGTGAAGCCCCGGCGCTCTTCGAAGGCTCGACCAAATCGAGTCCCCGACGCAAAAGGCCACGTGATGGGGATCGCCTGTAAGCTTGGCCGGCAGATGCGTCTGCACGAGCAAAGAACTGCATCCTTCACAAAGCGCACGATATGCTCGGCGTCTCGACACACGGTTGGCCAGAGAAACCTTGTCGAAAGGCCTTTCCCACAAGAGATCGGGTGCCGCGTGGTGACCGCAGACTACCATTGCGTATGTCGCCCAAAGCAACTGCTTTCCTTGGTCGGTCAAGATACATTTTGGAGGACCCCTGAGGGACTCCTTTGTAGAGGTCCGGGCCGATCAGACGAAGGATTTTGCTCACGGGCGAGGCGCCGGCCTCGGCCGGGTCGGGGAAGTGACCCGTCCACAAACGGCCGATGTAGGGCCTCCTCCACGGACTCGAGTGCTAGCACACCGCGGGCGATCCGGCCAAGTCTTCGCCGATCGCGGCTTGGCCGGGCGACCGGCTTTGATTGGTCGGGTGGCCGCCACCGCCGAGTCCACCGACAAGGGGCCGCAGGAGGTCGAGACGAAGATCCCGGGACAGCTCTCTGCATGGAGGCAAGATTGGCGGTGGATCGGCCTCGCCATTGTAACGCCGGTAGCTATGGTGAAGCTCGAAACCCTGAAGCGCTCCTCGAGCCGCGCATTCTCGACAAGACGCGTTACGCGGGCGCCTCGGGCCCGCAGCCTTCATGACTTGGTCGACGACAAGCTTGAGTCCCCGTGGACGTAGAGCCGGCGAGCACCGAGGTCGGCAGCGATCCGAGACCGCTGACGAGCCTCGACGGCAATGTTGTTGGTCGCGCGAAGAGCAACCTAATGGCGATTGAAGCTCGCTCTCGAGTGGGAGATGATGACGACTCGCGCTCGCGCCATTCTTGGTGTAAGACCCGTCAAGTACATTGTCCAAGACTTCGGGTCTTCACCACCGTGGTGCCTGGCTTGTCCCACTCGGCGACGGTCGGCGAGAGCTCGCGATTTGATCGCCGCCCGAGGGACGATATTATGCCATGGCCGCTAAGCTCGAGCGCCCATTTGGCTATCCTTCCCGAGGCATCGCGATTGTGGATGATCTCGCCTAGTGGGGACGTGGTCACCACGTTGATGGCGTGTTGATCGGCGTAGTGAACGAGTTTCTCTTGCGATGAGCACCGCGTAGAGTAACTTCGCACTGTGGTACCGAAGTTTTGACTCGGAAAGTACCATCGATGAAGTAGACCGCCGCTGTACCTTGAGCTCACGGCCTTCTTCGCCGCCCACCACGCAGGGCCGCGACGACGACTTGGGTAGCGGCAGCGATGTAGAGGAGCAGCGGTTCACCCGGTGCCGGGCGACCAGATCGCGGCGAGGACAGAAGGCCTTCTGCCGGTGAGGGCCTCCGAGCCTCGTGTCCAATGAAGCGGTCGGATTTCTTGAGCACCAGAGCGGCATTCGCGTCGCGAGGCGAGACACGAAACGGCTCAAAGCCGCCAGCATCCGGCCACCGACCCCTTTGAGGTTGCCGACCGGCCCATCCTCGCGATCGCCGAGATCTTCTCCCGATTGGCCTCGGCGCTCGCCGAGACGATGAAGCCTAAGAGCTTTCCTTTGGGGACCCCAAGACGACTTCTGGGTTGAGCTTTATGCGAAACCGTCAAGGTTCGCGAAAGTCTTTCTAGGTCGGGCGATAAGGTCGCCGCCTTTCGGTCTTTACGACAATATCGCCGACATATGCCTCAACGCTGCGGCCGATCCGGTCATTGAAGCACGCTTGCATACATCATTGGTATAGCGCCCGCGTTTCTTCAAAGCGCAACGAGCCGAACGGAGCGATGAAGGAAGTCGCGAGTGGTCGGACTCCTTTAGCGCAATCGGTGGTAGCCCGAGTAGGCATCCAGAAGGAAAGAGACTCGCACCGGTGGAGTCGATGACTTGGTCGATGCGAGGTAAGGAATGGGTCCTGGGGCATGCTTTGTTGAGACTCGTATAGTCAACACACATTCTCCATTGCCCGCTCTTCTTTTTACAAGTACAGGTTGGCTAGCCACCGTGGTGGCGCACCTCTTTATTTAACCCCGCCGCCAAGAGTTTGGCGATCTCTCCTATAACCTGCGCCTTTCTCGCCGAAGCTGCGCGGCGCTGGGCACCGGCTTTGAGCCCGGCTCGGACGCTCAAGGAGTGCTCGCGACCTCCTTTGAATGCTGCATGTCGGAGGACCTCCATGCGAAGACATCTTTGTTAGTGCGAGGAAGTCGACGAGCGCGCTTCCTATTTGGCGGGAGCGTGGTTCGACCAAGACGGTCTTGGTCGGATCACGTGGATCGACCGTGACCTCCTTCGTGTCTCGGCGGATTTGAAGGATCCCGCCCGATTTGTCGGATTCGTGGACGGACTCGGCGCTTCCTTCCCGAGCTTGTTGAGTTCCGCAGGCAACGACCGCTGAGGCGAGCTTCGCAGCCCAAGGCGCTCGCGATTGAAGGCAAGTCGGAAGGACGATGCGCGGTGATGACTCCATGCGGTCCGCATCTTCGACTGAGGTAGGCGTGGTGGGATCGCCATGAACTTGGCGAGCATGGCCTCCCCAGATGGCGTGAGGCGCCGGAAATCCACGACCTCGAAGGTGAGGGTCTCGTGCGGAAGTTTCCTGCCTCGAAGGTGACGGGCGGTCGACCGCCGAGCGGATGGGCTTGCGGCCCGGATGACGCCATGGAAAGGTGCCTTGCTTGGCCGGAGGCTTGAGCGCGGACCCCATAGCGCCGAACGCCTCAACGTGAGGATGTTAAGGCGCCGCCCGCCCATCGCGACCTTCGTGAGGCGCTTGTTCGACGACGGGCCGACCACCGGTACCTTCCTACCGTGGACGCGATCGGGGTGATCGGTCCGATCAAAGGTGATCGAACTCCGACCACCGAAGATATTGGGGGCGCGCCGTGACGGTGTGGACCTCGCGTAAGCGAGCTTGAGTCGACGCTTGTCGGGCGAGTGCCGGTCCTCCGAAGATCATGAGGCAACCGTCGGGCTCGGGAACTCGCCGTCGCGCTTCTTCTCCGCTGTTCGCGGGCCGCGGGCTTCTTTCCTTTGTCCGCAGCAGCGTGGTGGGGACGCTAGAGAGATAGCGCCAGACTTCGCAGATCCGGTATTTGTGCTTGACGGAGAACCCATGGTTCGCATGGGCCGCCCATCAATTTCTCGGTGGTGAGGCGACGGCCGGCCGCGCCGCTGGCGGTGCGGTCGATCGTGACGACCACTTGGGTCTCACGGACCGCTTCCGTGCCGCTCGCTTGTCGGCGGTCGGGAGGAGACCGATTTGACGCCGGCCTCGCTGGCCTTTCCTCCTTCGAAAATAGCCCCTCGGCGGCCTCGCCGAGGCGTGGTTGGTGGCGATGTCGAGGAGTTCTTGTGGTCCCGGGCTTGAGGCACCACCAGTGCACCAAGGCCTTGCAGAGGTGTAGATGAAGGCTCCCACGACATCGGCGCCGGAGATGTCGGGAGTCGTTGTAATCAAGGAAAACGCCGGATGTAGTCCCGAGGGTTTCCTGTCTGCTTGTTGCGGCTTCAGTCTCAGGAGTTTCCAGGGCGCTTGTAAGTGCCCTGGAAGTTACCGACGAAGAGATTCTTCAAGTCAGCCCAGTTCCTGACAGTTTTTGGCGGCAGGTACTCGAGCCAGGCTCGAGCCGAGTCCGCGAGGTAGATGGGGAGGTACTGGATGATGAAGAGATCATCTGTCGCTCCCCCAGCCCGGCATGCGAGCCGGTAATCTTCGAGCCAGACACCTGGGTTGGTGGCCCCGTACTTGGTAATGTTGGTAGGCGCCAAATCGGCGGAAATCCGCTGGCGGATCCCTTGGCAAAAGCCCGTGGTCCAGACCATCGGGGCTCGGCCGCATGTAGTGGCGCCACCATCCGCAACACGTGAGTGGGCGGCGCCCTCCGCCATCTTTCTTCGCGCCGAGGGTGGCGCGATGTCGAGGCATTACCGAAGCGCCGGCGCACCGGGTACGCGAGGCCTGGGGTGGTGCGGTCTTGCCGCACTACCACCTGTGCTCCCGGCAGACGAGCCGAGGGCGGCCTGGCAGCGCCGGTGTGGTAGGAGCCGGAGGCTCGATGTGCTTGACGGTCAGCGCGCTCCACCAGCCCGGTTTCGTAGGTAGCTCGCCTCCGGTTTGCGGGCTCCAAGGCCTCGAGCAAGATTGCGGCCGCGACCACGCTTTGGCTCGCGTGAGGGAAAACTGGGCGCTGATTCTGCCCCACCTTGTGGTGTTCTTGGCGCAGCGCGCGGCGCTGTCGCCCGGCGACTTGCACGGCTCGGGCTCGCCCCGCTCAGTTGGCTCGAGCGGTCGAGCTCGACCCTTCGCTTCCTCCAGCCTCTCCGAGCTCAACATGGGCGAGCTCGAAGGCTCTGGCGCCAAGGCCGCTACGCGGTATTCCCCTCCCGTGCCTCGGTCGCCGGACGGGACCGTCGTAGCCGCTGTGGCTACGACCAAATCGGCTGTGCCGCCACGCTGCACTCGCGGAGTGCCGTCTGTGCGATACTCCGCGTCGAGCTGGGCCGTGGTGGAAGAGTCTTCCAAAGAACTCGTGGACGGAGGTTGGCATGTAGCCGCACCATCGCCACCGATCGCGAGGCCTACGGGGTGACATGGTCACCCGCCGGCCTATGGGAGTTTCGCCGGCACGCGAGCACTCCTCGGTTCCGGCCGGGCTCGCAGGGGCTAAGCCGAGCTTAGCGGCCGCCGGAGGAGCGCCGCCTCTCGTGGCGCTGTCTTCCGGAGACAGCGGGACGAAGCGTGAGCCCTCCTGGCGGGGTGACGGCGGGTCGAGGAGCCGCGCGATCCGGTTCCCGGCGCATCCATGCCGCCGCAGCGGGTGGATGCCATCGTGAGATAAACGGAATCCGAGATGGTGATGAAGACGCGCGAAGTCCCCTACTGGCGCGCCAACCGCCGGCGCTTTGAGCGCCAAGCAAGTAAAATTTGTAAGTCTAGGGGTCGCGCTTCCACTCCCTGAATGGTTAGACTCGTGAGTCCAAGATGTATAATGTTCTGGCCAAGGTCCCTACTCGGCCAGGTGTGGTGGTGTTGTATTACTCTTGGCATGTATGATCGCACAAAGTTTTACAAGCTTAGAATGCCAATGGCTTAGCGAGAGGAGTTTGATAGCGCTCTCTCCTTTCTTGTTCTTGCTCGTTGTTTCTACGAATCGTTTAGCCCGCCTCCTTTTATACAAAAGGAAGGGGCAAAGTTACATCGAGTTAGGAGGAAGCGGCGACCTACGCTAGGAGCTCCGGTCCTTCGTCCCGTGGATCGGTCGCCACCCGCCTTGCCCATGCCGGGTTGGTAGCCTTGGTGGTCGGGAGGTTAGGTATTTCCGGAAGTAGCGTACTTGCCCTCTGTGATCCTTGCGAATCCGACGTCCGAGTGCGTGTGGCTGTCTTTGCCTCCGAGGAGCGCGCCGCTCGTCTTTACGCGACCGGTTGATGGGCCGGAAGCTTTGTCTTCTACAAATCACGGATCTTCTTGGGAAGGAGCCACCGCCTCGTATAGTCGCCTGATTGACTTTATCCGAGGGTACGTGGCGTAGGCGGTGAGGACTTGACACGCTGCACTCTGCTGTTCACCACCTTGGTTTGGTTGAGTCGGAGATTCCGCCCGCCAAGAGGGGCCTGGATCGCTGTCTGGTCGGATTCGCTTCCTGGCGGCCTGGAAGCGGATGCCTTTCGCGATCTCGCAGTGAATCGGTCGGCGGCGGCCGGTGCGGCTGTTAAATTTGGAGATATGCTTGAGGTGAGGCTCGTTGCTTCGGGTGTTGGGGTATCCTTTTTATTAGTATTAGTCAATAGGTTTTCCTAGAAGCTTTATGTTAAAGGGAATAAATTTGTAAAATAGTTGGTGTGTGTATGTATCCTAATAATTGCATGAAATGCTTTTGGTATTATAAATTTTAAGTTGTATCTCTTTTGCATGAATAATAATAATGGATTTTCCTAAGTAAATTGTAACTATAGGTGAAAATTTTTGATGAGAAAATCAAAAAAATGAAGGATCAATAAATAAAAAGGTCATTAGAGCGATAGTTAAACTATGAACTTTAGAAGCGAACATGTGTTGGGTACATTTGAAATCTTACTCTAGTCTTTGCTCGCGTACTAAAGTGGTACTAATTTGAGGATGAGGCCCAGACCGGTCACTCGATCGGATCACAGGCGATGCCCGCGCAGATACTCGCGATCCCGAGGCGAGTGTCTCAACACTGCACAACCTAATCCTCAACATCCTACAACAAGAGCCTCGACATCTCGAACGACCAGCCAAGATGCCTGTCCCATCTCGGCTAGGGGATGAGGTTCATGAGAACAGTGCCTCCACCCCCTACCATGGCTCAAGTCTTGGCTTTGATTGAACAAGGGAGGCGGCGAATACTACGTCTGCGGCGAGATAGCCCGAACACTGCGGCTCAAGGTGTCGCCAGTGGAGAAATGGTGGAGCTCCTCAAGTGTCCAAGTTGAATGAGTTCCTAAGGACCCGACCACGGCTTTCTCCCCTTCTGTAGGCCCCTTGATGCGGATGATTGGTTGCGGGCTGTGGAAAGCAAGTTAGAAATTGCTCGATGTGATGAGAGGAGAAGGTCCTATATGCCTCTTATCGATTCGAGGCTACCTGCGATTTAGTGGGAGAACTACCGTGGTGCTACGGGAAGGTCGGGTGGTTTATGGCACGAGTTTAGAGTTGCATTCCGCCGCACCCACATTCCACCGTGTGATTGAAGTGAAAAAGCGGGAGTTCTGGATCTTAAGCAAGGCTCGATGTGATGATGGAGTACTGCACCATTTCAATCAATTTGTCAAGATATGCCACATATGAAGTAGCTAATGAGGCAAGAAGGATTGAGAGATTTAGGAAAATCTAAATGAAGAGATCAAGTGGGCCTTGATTGCCCAAGACATTGTGACTTCCAAACTACGGTGGACAAGGCCGTAAGAGTGGAGCCACAGCGATCGCGGTGTGATGGAGAGCGCATAGCGCAAGTGGCTTGCGTAGCTCATCTGGCTGGATCATCTAGGCCACAAGGGTGGCGATCGACCGATTTTAAATCGACCACCACCACCCGGCACACAAGAGCCCAACGGCCAGGCTTCTCGGACTCGGAGGTCTCGAAGTCGATACTCGCTTTGTCTGGCGGACGCATATGATCTGTTACGCCGAGTGCAGCACCTAGGACTGCCATTGCCCGGAAGAAAGCGCCCAATGTCACGTGTTTCCATTGCAATGGCGTGGACATTACGCGATTCTTGTCCCAAGAAGAAGATCGGGCAACCTCACCCACAAGCTCAAGGCGGACTCAAGGATCGCGCGCCACTGCATAAAGCGGGAATGTTGGACGCCTTCACCATATAATAAGCCCGAAGAGCGCGGGGAGGCATCAGACGTTGTGCTTGGTATGTTCCTTGTGCAATATGTGCCTACATTGGTTTTGTTTGACTCTGGAGATTCTCATTCTTTTATCTCCAAGAAGTTTTCTGAACAAAACAAGTTGGAAGTTTCTCTGTTGCCCACTCGCATGAGTGTGCAATCACCTGGATCCACTATTATAACTGCTAGTTTCTGTTCTGGAGTTAACATAGAAATTAATGGGGTTACATTTTATGCTGATCTCATCCTAATAGAAACATCTGGGCTAGATGTGATCTTAGGCATGGATTGGTTGGCCAAACATAAGGGTTGCATAAACTGTACCGATCGATCTATATCTCTGGTAAATCATGATGGAATATCCGTGGAATTTGCCTCAAGTGTCAATGAATTAGCATCTCAGCCAGTCCGGTGTTTAGCATCCACAGTTGAATTGAGAAATGTACCAATAGTTAATGAATTTCGGAGGTATTTCTGCTTGAATTGCAGGAGTGCCTCGGATCGAAATGGAGTTCATCATTGACTTGGTGCGGGGGCGGCACCAATATCAAAGCGTCCATATAGGATGCCCACAAATGAATTAGTGGGCGAAAAAGCAACTCAAGGAACAATTGGACAAGGATTTATTAAGCGATTACATCACCACAGGGAAGTCAGGTTCTCTTTGTCAAGAAAAGGACAATAGTCTGCGCATGTGTGTGACTACAGTGCCTTAAATGAAGTAACCATCAAGAATAAATATCAGTTACCGGATTGATGATCTATTTGATCAATTAAATGGGGCACAAATTTTCTCAAGATAGACTTGAAGTTGGGGTATTTCGGTAAAAGTCGGACCATCGAACATCCCCAAGACGCCTTCACTACAGTTATGGATTATATGAATACATCGTGATGTCCTTTGGGCTCACTAATGCTCAAAGCAAGCTTCATGAGCTTAATGAATAAGATTTTCATGGAGTATCTGGATAAGTTTGTAGTGGTATTTATTGATGACATCCTGATATATTCCAAGACTGAAGAAGAGCATAAGCAGCATTTGCACATGGCCCTCAGCAAACTCCGAGAAAATAAATTATATGCCAAGTTAGAAATGTGAGTTTTGGTTGAAAGAAGTGGCATTTCTCGGGCATGTTTTATCAGGAGGCGGAGTTCTTGGTCGACTCAAGTAAAGTGCAAGCGGTGTTGGCTTGGGAAAGGCCACAGTCAGTCCCAAAAATTTGAAGTTTTCTGGGCTTTGCCGGTTATTACCGCCGGTTTATTGAGAACTTCTCTAAGGTAGCCAAACCACTCACGCAACTTTTAAAGAAAGAAAAGAAGTTCGAATGGACTTACGATTGTGAAACAGAGTTTCAGAAGTTAAAGAAAAGCTAACCTCTGCTTTGATCCTCATACTACGGATATTCATAAGGATTTTGAAGTATATTGTGATGCATCCCTCAAGGGTTGGGATGTGTATTAATGCAAGAAGGCGGGTTGTCGCATGCCTCTCGACAACCGTCCTCATGAAAGCGAACTACCCTACTCATGACCTTGAATTGGCGGCGTGGTTCATGCTCTTAAAATCTGCGGCATTATCTTATTGGGAATAGGACGGAGATCTATCACTGATCATAAAAGTCTTAAGTACTTCTTTACCCAACGAATTGAATTTGAGACAAAGAAGGTGGTTGGGTGATCAAAGACTATGACATAGGTCTTCATTACCATCCTGGTAAGGCCAATGTCGTAGCTGACGCTCTTAGTCGGAAGTTGTATTGTGTGCTAGATCCTCGCCAGTCCGACCTAATCAATGCCTTCCAAAAGCTCAATTTGAATCTAGTGGAAAATGGATATGTGCCGCTCTCCAACTTCAGCCAACTCTTAAAAATCAGATTAAGGATGCTCAACTCCAGGATGAAGCCATTATAGAAATACGGAATCATTCAATTGGGGGCATAAATGCTGAGTTCACAGAAAGTCCAAATGGGGTAATTATGAAAGGAACTCGCATTTGTGTGCCCAATAGTTCTGATATCAAGAAGTTGATTCTATCTGAAGCCCATGAGTCACCATTATCTATTCATCAGGCGATTACCAAAATGTATCAAGACCTTAAGAAAGAATATTGGTGGCGGTATGAAGAAGGATATCGCCGAGTATATCGCGAAATGCGATGTATGCTTGCGTGTCAAAGCGAACATCAACGTCCGGTGGTCTACTCCAACCATTGCAAATTCGGAATGGAAGTGGGATGATGTCGGTATGGACTTCATTCTTGGCCTTCCCGACTCAAAAATGACTCCATTTGGGTTGTCATTGATCGACTAACCAAAGTGGCTCATTTTATTCCAGTCAAGACCACATATTCTGGAGACAAGTTGGCAGAACTTTACATTAGCAATATTGTGCGTTTGCACGGGGTTCCGAAAACAATTGTTTCGGATCGGGGATCGCAATTCACATCCCGTTTTTGGGAAAAATTGCATGGTCTCTTGGGGACTAAATTGACTTTCAGTACTGCTTACCATCCCCAGACCGATGGTCAGACTGAAAGAACGAATCAAATCCTGGAAGATATGTTAAGGGCCTGTGTGCTAACTTATAGCACAAATTGGGAGAAGTGCTTAACCTTTGCAGAGTTCTCCTACAATAATGGTTTTCAAGCTAGCCTACAAATGTCACCATTTGAAGCCCTTTATGGAAGAAAGTGCCGAACTCCACTTTTAAGTGCGAAGTGGGAAAGCAGTTCTTTTGCCCAGATTCAATAAATGAGGCCCAAGAACATGTGGACTTGATCTGGCCGATTGAGGAAGCCCAATCCCTTGGAAGAGCTATCCGACACTCGTCGACGTGACTTGAGCTTTGAGATTGATGACTATGTCTATCTTAAGGTTTCACCTCTTCGCGGAATCCGTCGATTCCAAGTTCGAGGCAAGCTAGCCCCTCGATATATTGGTCCATATCGTATACTAGATAAGATGGGAGAAAAAGCATACAAGTTGGAACTACCATCTCAACTATCTAGTGTACACAATGTCTTCCATGTGTCGCAGCTTAAGAAGTGTCTTCGCATCCCGGGTGAACTTACTCAGTTGGAAGAGATTGAACTCCAGCCTGATCTAACCTATCGTGAGCACCCAGTTAAAATTCTCGAAGAAGCAGAAAGGCGCATTCGGAATAAAGTTCATAAAATGATAAAGGTACAGTGGGGTAACCATACGGAAGAAGAAGCGACTTGGGAACAGGAGGATAAGCTTAAAGAAGAATTTCCTGATTTTTTTTAGGTCCTTTTCTGCCTTAGACCATGCAAATCTCGGCGAGATTTACGTAAGAGAGTAGATTTATATGACCAAAAATGAAAGAACAGTATATAATAAAATGGAAATGAATGTTTGGATTTAAATGTATTTATTTCTGAGTTTTCCTGATGTTATTGATTTTTATTGGAATTTCTGGAATTATGCTTTGTATGAAAAGTCCAATTAATAGAATTATCAAATGAAAAATAGTAAGAAGGTAAAAGTAAAAATAAGAAAAATTACCATCTGACCATGACCAATCTGGTAAACCAGTAAAAACACTTAGTAAAAATCTTTGGTGCTGATTTGGAGCAAAAATAAATGCCTGAATTCTTGCTTTTGACTAAAAACAGTAAAGTTTGAATTAATTAAAAGTAATAAAAATTTACCAGGAGCCCCAAAAATTACCAAAGAACCCTTAGAGCAGTAGTTACATCTGGTAAAAATCTCAGCAAATTATCATGTCGGTAAAGCCTCCTAAAAATTCAAAAACAGAGACTATTAAAAACAAGAAATCTTCATGTCAGAATTTTTATAAAATATTCACTTGAGTTATTGACTTGACATTTTTATGGAGACATACATATGACAAAATTAACCTCCAAAAAAAGTTTGGAAAATAATTAATAATTTTTACACCTTTAAATAAATAGAATACCGAAATTTGGTTCCTGTACCAGTCCTCAATGTCAGAATTCTTATAAATTAACCATAATGTATTTTTATCTGAAAATTTATATGGACGCCTTGAACTACCATATAAACCCATTAAAAAGTTTCGAAAATTTTCAAAATGATTTGATGGTAGTTTAATGCCCACATGAAATTTGTCCGGCTGAGTCATCCTTTAAATTGACTCCACTCAGCGACATGCGGGCCTGGCATTGAGCGGCTTGATGCGCTGGTAGCTGAACAGGATCCTCTCTCACTACCGGTGGGGCCGGACCCACTTGTCGACCTCCTCTTGTTGCTCTCGCCCCTTTCCTCTCTCGCCGAGACCGGCTCGGCGCCTCCAGAGTCTTGGCAGAGCTCTCCTCTGCGTCTCGGCGCATTTCACGCCGCCGGGACTGGTTGCCACTGCCACGAAGTGCCTCGAGGCTCCGCGCCATACCACATCCATCTGCGTCATTTCTGCCGGTGAAGCTTAGCCACCTCGCCGTGCGGTCGAAACGAACCGCCGCAACTCCTCGTCCGTTCAAATCTTGGGCCGCCACTTTCCGGGCTATAAATATCGTGATAGCGTTGCCCGAGAGTTCCATTTCTTCATCCGTTCTTTGAGCCGACGCTAGAGCGATCGCCCACCTCTTCGCCATTTTCGCGACCGGAGAAAAAGGGGATTAGTAGAAACAAGCCAATTAGGCAATCATTCTCAAAATTTCTTTGTCCCGAGCTTCGCGTGATCCATAAATCTTGATCAATCTTGCTTTTGTCCTTGTTTTGCCCGTAGCTAACCCATTCAAGTCGTTCTTCTTCCTCGCGGCGGTGGTGTTGGCGGCCGTCTCCGTAGTTCTTGGCGCCAGCGGTGAAATAGCTTCCCTTAGTCCACTGGTACTCTAGGAGCTTTTACGGTGGAAAGATAGCCGTGAGGCCGTAGCTTGCTCGTAGTAGCGCGCCGCCCCTCTGGTGGCGACCTATTTTCGGTCACCTCCGGCGAATGGGTAGCGTCCTAGAACCGCCTTAGCGCGTTGGTCTTGATGGTGCTACCCATTCCGCCGCCGGAGTTAGTTCGCCGGCGAGCCTTGACCAAAAGGCCTGTTTGGTCAGCGGCGGTGGTCGGGTTGTCGATGGCGCGATCGCTTGGCCGGTTAATCGGCGGCGGGGGCCCATCCGTCGCGTCGAGCCGTGTTTGTCTGTGGCGCGTCGTGCGATCACCGACTTGCGACCCACGGTATCGACCCGGATCGCGCCAGCGATCGGCGGCGGCGGGCCGACTTGTCGATCGCCGGGCGAATTCAAACGCGTGCGCAAATCAAAAGCCGCTTTCCAAGCTGCGGCGTATTTTGAATTTCGATTGAATTCGAAAAACGAACCACTTCAAATGTGCATAACTTTTGGATCATCGGCCAAAAATAGTGAAACTAATTTCTAAATTCATGAAAAATTCCGTAGATTCATAATATGCAAAAATATTTTGAAGACCATCTCTAGGAAGTTTTGAAATTCAAATTTGAATTAAAAGGCTAGAGATATGCTCTATACAAAATTTCTGTAAATAAGCTTGGAAATTAATGGCGATTTTTATAGAATCCCTACATTTTCGAGGAACCTAGATATATAAAAATATTTAATTTTCATGCTTGTTTGAATTATCTTCTATTTAGGTTTTGCTTCCAATGCACGAGTAGTTCAAACATGTAAAATAGTATTAAGGAAACACAAAAGAAACAAAAGTTTAATTATAAATAATAGGATGGCGTAGCATGGTTAAGTTTGATTAAGTAGGAAGTTTGGTTTGAATTGATTTTAAATCATGTAGTAATTTTGTGCCAAATGCACCACATATATATATATGTGCTTTGGAAATTGAATAGCTAGAATCTAGTCTAATTGGTTCAAGTCTCGAACAACCGAATAACCTAGCTTAATAAGGAATTTGTAGTTAGTAAATTTGTATCACGGAACCTTCTCAAAAATCATGACTAAATCTAATTAGCTAGCTACGAGTTAGAACTTATTTAAAACCCTTCTTGTGCAAATCACTTAAGGTTAAGTGTTTAGCGTAACCCTTAACTAGTGTTTTAATTCTTTTAATCTAAATAATTTTAGCATCTATAATTGAAGTTATAAATACTAGTATTCACAATTTTAGCCTCTTGAATTAAGTAAATTCCAAACAATTAATCGTAAAAGAACCATGTTGTTATTGCATATGTATTAGCGTTCTAAGCTGTATAATTATTTGCCGTGTGAAGTCTTAAAAATTTATTTTACAACTCTCAAAAGGATAACCTGTTTTCTGCAGTTTTCTTTATTTGACTTCTTATGCATCTTCTTTTCGTCATTTTACGAATTTGGATATTTACTATTCTTCCGCTTGATGCGTCGTGTAGAGTCCGGCGTCCTCGAAGAGGAAGGCAGCGTCATCGCCGATCCGGATCGAGCTAGACAATGAGTTGCAAGGCAAGCACCTCCTTGAACATGTCGAGCCTAATAATTTACCTACACTATGTTGTTTTTGCTTATATACGGTGCATCGGATAGTTCTCCTAAAAATGCTAATTTGGGTTAGAACAGTAGTTAGTCCTGTAAATTATGGTTTGCCTCAATCTGTATGAACATGTGAACCTTGTAAGCCTTAGTTGGAAAACTAGACATGCTTAATGTCATTTTGGGTATGACCGCTAGCATAAAATATCTGCTTAAGCTGTTGATCGTGTTTTCAATCTTTTCAACGAATGGATGATCCTCATTTGGGAAAATGTTGCTAGTACTTTGATTAAAAACCCAAAACTAAAACTATGTTTTGATGCGGGCGATTATTAGCGATAGCGGAGGTGCAAAGGAATTGCGTAGTTAGGGTGAATGTCGCCGTGTCAAATTAAGGACCGAGCAATGGGACGCTATAGATCCAAGAATTTCGTACAACCACGAGGGCTGGTATGGGACAGTCTTAGCCTATTAGGTTGTTTAGGTGTGGCTTTGCATCTAAGGAAGGCGGGAGTAATGCACAGACATTCGGTTGATGCATGCAGTAGGGGTTTACTTACCAATGCAGCGGTGTCGCCTTGCAGTGAGCGAAGCGTGGTGTTGGGTGTGATGTGAAAGGATCCACGTCTTGGGTGAGTGTTTACATTTTTCATGGCGAGGTCAAGCGTCCGGGCTGGTTCAAAGCCACATCTAAATAATGTAACGGCTCTGTATGATCTCCTCGCCGACACACCAAAGGAAGTGTGTAAGTTGGCCTGGCAAAAGAGGTTGATCATTCCTTGTGGGTAAAGTGTACACCTCTGCGAGTGTAAGAACTAATCGATTAGCCGTGTCCACGGTTATGGGCGCTTAGTGAAGTCATTCCAATGTTAGAATGTTTTGGTACTTTTCGGAAAAAGCTGGGTTTGAAAAGGAAACCGTTTTGCAACTAGCTTTTTGGGTCAAAGGGCGGACTCAGGATCTATGCGATCGGGTAGGCGGGTTGAAGAACTTGGATATTTGCTTATCACTTTATAATTCAAATGCCCTTTTGAAAATGAAATGTTTCAATTTATTATGTCATATCTTTAAATATCTATGCAACGCAAAATAACCGTTAACTGCCTTGTTTGCTTTGCATAACTACTTTATTGCATCATCAAACACTATAAGTCTTCTTGAGTACCAAAGTACTCAATCTTGCATCTATTGTCTCGAGAGGACGAAACCTGCGAGCGCCAGGCGACTCTTACTTTCACGCGAGTGCGGGACTTTTAGCGATGAGTTTCCCTAGGTTTGCCAAGTCGGTTGCTGAGGTTAGCGGGCAAACCACGTGGCTTTTGGAGTTTTAATTTCCTCTATTTTTCCATTGTTGTAAGAATTTAACTCTGTATAATTATTCTTGCTTGTAATATATGCTGTCAAATATTTATCTTGTGGTTGTGATATGAATGTTGTAAACATGTGAGTGCTAGCCACTGATCATGGGACTAGTACGGTAATCACATGGAGGTTCCTGTTTGCAACAACGGGGTCTCACAGCCTGTGACGAATATATTGAGTTCTACTACTAGTTTTATTCTCCTTCCGTTGTAATATTTTATTTGGTCTGCGTGCCATATTATTGTATACTCTTATTATTAATAAAGTGTGTTAGATATATTATGTTATCATCTTTGCTGTGTGTACTAGTTTTTTCTGGACTAATACAGAATATATAGAGGATTTCGGAAGTGTTTTTTCGGGGTTCGACATTTAAATAGAGTTGTTGCAGCCATTTTTTCTTGAATGTTATAGACTTGAATACCTCTAAAATTGTTGTTGCAACCAGAGTTTGGTATTTGTTGCAACTATCATTTTCATTTATTGCAACAAGAGTGTTCTTTTGCATCAGTTATCTCAATTTGTTGCAAGATAAATTTTATATTGTTGCAATAGGTATGTGTTGATGTTGCATCATGGTGTTTGTTTGTTTGTTTCTTACAATATGAAGTTGTTTTGTCGTGGATACTCGATTTTTAGTCAACTCCACAAACTCCGATAACATAAGCCATGACACTCAAAGCTCTGCCATGGCATTCTTATTGGCGCTCAAGCTCTGCCACCAACGTCGGTCGTGGCCTCTGCAGATCCACCACCGGCATCGAGCTCCGTAGCCACTTGGTGCAACCTCGACTAGTGTCGCCATGGGAGTCAAGCTCGAGCCTTGGGTTACTCGTTGGTATGGTCACAACCTTCTTCTCGCCATGGGGAGTCAAGCTCCGAGCCTTGGGTTACTCGTTGGTATAGTCACAACCTTCTTCTCTAACAGGTTCTGCTACTCCCCGTCCTCTACACGCCACCTTATGGTAGACATTTTACAGAAAGGAAATTAAGGATAGAAAGAGAAATGGGTGGTGATGATCGCACATCCAACAGTTGGTTATAGCATCAAACGATGGAAAGAAGTGTAGGGAGCTAGCGCCCGAAGCGAGCGCTAGTCGTTCCCAAAACAAAAAGGAGAAGCAACGTTCCTCTCTTCTAGCTAGTACGGAACATTCATATCCTAGGTAGTCATCAGATTTTTCACGAGAAGAACAATGAAAGCGTAGGGAGATCGATCATGGTAAATTATTACGTGGGGCATCATGGGCCGTTCAATTTCTGTCCTAGAAGATCAGACGGACCCCCTATGTATATAAAGTCCTGAAACAGTAGTCATCAAATCAAATGCTCAGGGCGCATGAAGGGAAAAATATGGACTTCTACCACCGCACGAAGTACTCATGGCACAGTGCAAGCATACCACTACTAGCTAGTCAGTAGCTAGCTGCTGCTTCATTACAAGTGTGCAGAACTGAACATGCATGCACGCAAAGTTAAGCAGCAAATTAAGTACTAGCACAGACAGTCATGCAAGCCTGTACATATATACTTGCATACATGTTTATACTTCTATACCTTTAATCTCCACAATAAACTTATAATAAGAGAGTATATGCAAAAGAAATGTACGCGTATGTCAGAGAGGAGTATATATGTTCAAACTCAATAACCATTGTTTCAATCTATTCCCCAAGGTTAGAAGTAGGGGCATGTTTTGGCTAGCTCAATTCCTAGTATGAACCCTTCAAGAAAAACTCCTAGCCAGTCTGAAGTACGGAATAGCTACCTTTAATTTATGGATTGCAGGATCATGGAACATGTCTTGAATTCGTTAGGTCAGCATTTACTCATTTTTGTACGGTAGCAAGTTAAGACCATGCCCATGACTTATCAAAGAAACGCATGCAAGTTTATGTGTACATGGTTTCAGGCAAGAACACCTCATCACATGCACGGATATGGCAAAATAATAATGAAATCAAGTAGTAGCTACCTTAGCATGCTCGTCCATGCATGAGAGTAAGACAGATAAACTACGCAATAATACTGCTACCTCACCTCTATTCCATTGCAGTAGCAATAAATGAAGGACATGGAAGCGAATATACGGTGATGTTCTCCCCTTCTACTACGGATTGACGCACGGTAAGAACAAACCGTGGAGCTCAAGATAGATAGCGCTTCGGACAAGTAGATAGAACCATCAAAAGTTCTAATGCCTAGGCGCTATCCCTCCTGAGCTTCAAGGATTGCTCGTACCTTTTGCAGCTCCTCCTTCCACACACTGCTACACTCTATTTTTTGATACGGAATGGTGGAAGAAGGAAAGCTAAAGCAAAAGAAGCGATAGCCATGAGATGCAGGATGCAAGAGGAGCTCTTACAGAGAGGGAGGGAGGGATCAGGTGGTGAACCGCATATGTGGCTAGAGAGAACACACATTTTCCGGTGAAGTGGTAGAAGGGAGGATGGATTGGCTCTAAGGGTGGGTTGCCCTATTTATAGTGAGAGGCTCGTCTCTTTCTCTCTCCCTCGTTCCTGTGTATGTGAACTGTGAAATGGGACAACTGTCGCATATCTTGAGGTAGGTACGGGGGAGGGAGAAGGAGCGGGGGAGCTAGCATAGTCAGGCTCTCTCTGATCGATCTGTGTTCTCCCTTGCTTTTAATTGCAGCAAGGTGCACTACTGCCACTGCATGCTTGGGTGGCTATGGCCTTTCAACTGCATGGACCCTAGCTGCCCTAATAAAGTGTGGTGCACTGGTGCCATCCATCACTTGGTACCACGCCCTCATTTCATCTTTCTCCATCCTTGTACCATTTTCCCATATCAATAACAACATGACAGGTGCTAAAGACAAGGGTATTGGCCACGCATAAATGAGAAAAACCGGTACAGTGCTAGCTAGCATGCATGTAAGATATCTGACAATAAATCATTTCCACCAATGTACGTAATCCCTTTGACCAGAGTATCACAAAGATGCGATCGAGTATATATGTAATATGCTTTGCAATTATCGGCAACGGTACATGCTATACTACCTACCACCCAAAGAAATACTACAACATCGAAGTATAACTTATCTATTAAAGCTGAAGAGATTGGCGTTCATTCGGCCGGGACGTCACTTGAATTTTCACCGCCGCCCGTCTCTTTCGTCGGTACAGATCCGATGTCCACGTGTCCCTGAGGACCGACCCGTAAAGTGCATTGCCTCCGTCGCTCGCTCTGTCCGGCTTCCTCTTCCGTGTCGGCCCACCTTGCCTCCATCCTGTTGCTCCCCCTTGTGCGCTCCACCCCTTTTGTCGTCCGCTCTATCGGCCGCCCATGCGACTCTGGTGTGTGCCACCCCCACCGAGGCCAGGGAGAGTGCCCACCAGCGGAGTGGAGGCCTCTCTCTGCTGTGGATCGATTTCGTCTCGCGTCTCAATCTGGTTCTTTGAGATGCTATTCTGCTGCTTGGTTCTTGATTTGTCGAGAGTTCAATCCGTGCGGTGTAATGGTTTGAACTTTTTTTTGCCTGGATGGATCGATTTCATCTCGCCTCAGAGTCTGGTGATTTGTGTGATTTGTGCGATAGCTCAATCCGTGAAGCGTAATCGTATTAACCTCTTTTTTTTTGCTTAAGCGTTCTTGGAGTGTGGTGTTCTTTCTTCGTGTTTTCGAAGTTGTTAGGCTCCTGAGTCTGTGTTCTCCCACTTTTGTTGTCAAATAGACTCGGTGTCCTTTTTAACATAAAAAAGAGGAAGCTTCCCACATGCAGGGAACAGTTCAAAAGAAATGTAAGTCGAATTTTTTTTTGTAATTTGTTTGTTTCTTTGCTACCGTGGGATGGCTTTTCTAGAGATGCTTTTTCATTTTTCTAATTGTAACAGCCTCAAAAATCATAAAATAAAGAAAAATGAAATAAAAATCTTTTGTGTATTATTTTCGAAATTTCTGAATTTTCTAGATTTTCTGAATATTCTTTTGGCTTTTCTTTAATGCAAGAAAGTGAAACAAAGAATATGGTAAATAGAAAATGGTAAAAAGTAAAAATGTTAATTCAACAAAAATTTACCAAAGTTTCTAAAAATATCTGAGGTCTCTTCTCAGCTTGCTTAAGTCGGTGGGTAAGCTGAATTAATAAAAATAACAATTAATCAAAGATAATCATGAGTAAATATCTCAGGGTAAAATGGTAAAACAATTTGGTAAAAATATCTGTAAGTCATCCTGACCCAAAATTTTTATCTTGCCGACATCAAAACAGTATAAACCTTCAGTAAAAATATCAAGAATTTATTAATTCATTTTATTATTTTAAAAATTCAAAAACTGTGAATAAATAATCTGGAAAACAGTAATGTCAGAATTTTTAAAATTTAAATAATAATAATTAAAGTCTTTAATTTTTAAAGAAGGTGTATAATATCATTTAAAACTATCATAAAAAGTTTTGTAAAATAATGACTTCGTTTAAATCGCAAATTAAAAGAAAAACCGAATGGGCAATCACAACTTGTTGCAATGTCAGAATTTTATAAAAATCTGCATGCATCATAAAATAGCTAAAATTTTACTGGAGTATGGTAATTATCTTGCCGACTGCTGGTAAAATTTTTATAAAATTTAAGTCGGTTTGAGCCTCAAAATCCCGTTTTATCCTGTTAGTCTTGAGTCTTCGCGGACTTCTTTTCGCTCCGTGACATGTGGGCCGGGCTGTCGGTGAGACACCTCAGCCGACAGCCGCTGCCAGCTCGCCCCAGCGTCAGCGACCAGCCGCGCCTTCTTCCTCCCCTCTCTGCCTCTCTCCGCGCGCGTCGCCTCTCGGTTTTTCTCTGCACCCGCGCAAACCGCCTTTCTCTCCTATATAAACCCCTCTCGTGCGTTCACGGCCGACCTAGCCGTGCCCACTGCAAACCCATTCCGCCCTTGCTTTGGTCGTCTTCTCCGTGACAGCAAAAACCGCAAAGAGGTCAAAACTGCAATCCACCGCCTCAACCCATTCCAACCAAATTCCTTCGACCAGAGTCTTCCTTGAGCCTCAAGAACTCGTCCCAAGCCTCGTGAAGCCCTTCTTCCCGAGCCGCCATTATCGATTCTTCTTCCGCGCCACGCGCGGTGAAACCCTCCTCTGCCATTCATTCTTTGAGCTAAACCCGAAATGGGATCCTTGTGATGCCCGATGCTCGTGGGGTGATCTTCAAGCTTAGGAGTAGCTAGTTCGTCGCGTCGCCGGCGGCCGTGAGTTCCGCCGCCCTCGCGGTCCGACCGCCTTCCGACCACCTCGGTCACCGCGCGCCACCCAAAGGTTCGCCTTGGCTGCTGAAGCTCAAGGTGGAATCGATTCGCCGCTCGGCTCGGTTCACCGCCGTGAGCCGGAAGGCGGCGCTGCTCTGAGTCACCGCCAGCCAGGCCCGACTGTCGGCCGCTTCGCGCCAAGCGGCCGAGATCGTCGACCAGTGAGCCAACTGTCGGTCTCATCGCATAGCGTCGATCCTTTGCCATGTGGGCCTCGGTGTCGATCGCTTGCGCGTCGTCGTCGTGACATCGCGACCCGCTGTCGACTGTCGACCTCGCGCGACCGTCGAACCCAGCAGCGTCGGCCATAGCGTCGACCAGCATGCGCCTTGCATGGAGCATTGACAGGTGGACCCGTCTGTCGGCGTCTCGGCGCGATTCCGCTGAAAAGGGAAAGCGTGTTTTCAGCGGCGTACTTTCCATTTTCGGCGGTTTTGATTTTAGTATTTATTCAAAACCTAGATATTCAAATAGCCATATCTTTTGAATTATTTAACCAAATTTGATGAAATAAATTTCTAAATTCATATAAAATCTGGTATATTCAAAATATGTAAAAATATTTCATAATTTAATTTTATTTGAAATTCGAATTCAAATTCAAAAGAAAAGTTAGAAATATGCCATTCATGAAAATTTTGCAAATAACCTCCAAATTTAGTAAAATAAATTTTATTAGAATCCTTATAATCTCAGGAACCAGAATATGTAAAAATACTTAGGGTGTGTTGTAAGAAAAATCTAAGTTATAAAATGAGTAGAAAAGAATGTAATAATGGTTTAAATAGATCAAATCTTTAAATTGCAAAAGAAAACAAATAACTCATGTAATCATTCCTGAATTTGTGAAATCATTTTATTTGAATATTTCCATCTGATTTCTTTTTGGCTCTATTGAAATTTGGTATTTATTATATGTTGCCGTACGACTGTAGAACCCGACGAACCCGGTTTATTCGACGAACAGGAGTTCGAAGTCGAGGATAATCAACAAGGCAAGCAAACCCCATTGATCATATTGATCCCAGTTTTATAAATGTTTTCATTAAATGTTTTACTGCATACTTTATTTTGTTAAAGTCTGCTATATTTCGGGTAATGATAATTGTACCAGTAGACTTATAGAACTTCCTTGATAAGTAGAAAATTGTGAACCTTAAAACCCTAGAATAGCTTAGACAATATTTAATGTCAATCGGGTTACTCACATTTAGTGAAATGCTTAGCCAAAGCTAAATGAAGATAAAGCGTGAAATGATTAAAGACTTTGGATATGACATTTAAATGGGTATGACCATTTTGTGGTTGGTATTTGGTTGGAAAATGAAAACAAAACTATGGTTTAGATGCGGGCAATTATTGGCAATAGCCGGTTGTGCATGTCTTTGCATGTAGTGTAGGGTGGAGATTATTGCCAGTGTCGGATTAAGGACCGAACTATGAGTTGTTTTCAGGCCAAGAACATTCATACAACCACAAGTCTTTGGTATGGGACAGCTCTAACTTATTAAGTTGTTTAAAACTAGCTTTGCACTTGGAAGGCGGAGTAGTCTGAGTGTTTCTTAATGATTTGCTCGACGGGCGTCCACACAGAGGTGATCATGGATTAACGTCTACCAATATAACGGTGTATGCCATCACGTGGGTAGTTCCATCATTTCTATGCTCGAGTTCTTACACCACGAGATGGGTTATCGTCACCGTCTTTGGTGCAAAGTTAGGTTTAAATAATGTATGATTATAATATGACTCTGCGGCACACCAAAGCGGTGTGCAAATATCGATTGCTCAAAGAGTCGATCATGTCTTGTGGGAAAGTTGTATACCTCTGCGAGTGTAAAACTAATCGATTAGCGCGTCATGATCATGGACACTTGTAAAGTCATCACATAGTTAGCAGTTTTGCTTATTTTCATAAAAAGTGGTTTCTACCACGTGTTGGTCATTTCCGCTGTGTGCGGAAGGAAATGGTTTTAAGTATGATCAGTATACCCAAACATTCGTGATTTATTGATGCTTACATTCTATCACTTTCAATATTAAATTGCTTTTATTTAAATTCCATTTTGCAATCTATTATTCTGTATTTACATTTCAAACCAGCTTTATGCAAATTAACCTTAATAGCCTTTCATTGGAATGGCCTGCATGTATCTTAGGATTTGCATAAGTCTTGCGATGCGTAAGTACTCAACTTGCCAATGTTGATGTTTTTAGGTGAAGAAGCAGATTTCCCAGGCGATTCTTACGTTGATGCGGGATACGGGAATTTATCGATGAATTTATCTAAGGATTTTCCTTGTCGGTTACTGTGGAACAATGGGTTAAAAAGGCATACTACAAGAATTTGTCTCCACTGCAGTTTTACTTTTGGTATTGTAAAAATAATATGTAATCTTACTTCCGCTGTGTAATAAAGTTTGTGTATGACTGTGATATCAATTTGTATTCGTGCGTACTAGCTACTGATCATGGGACTAGTACTGTATGCACATGGTATCCATTTTTGATATTTATTTATCAAAAATGGGGTCTTACTAATGTGAACGTAGCTTATATAGTTCTAATTAATTCCCCCCGATAATTTGTGTCCCTTTGTCTCAACAACTCTGAGGAAGTGATGGTGAAAATCTTATGATTAGACAGCTGAGATAGCTTTGGTCAGATATCATGGATCTTGCTTTCGGTTTATTTGCCCGTGATGTGAGAAGGCCTTGACCAATATATACAGAGTCAAATGCCAATAAGACAAGCATGTACGTTCATGCTCAAATGATTCTTCCATCATTCGCTTCCTATAGCAATAGAGCTATAAAAGGAAACAAAAAGGCGAATCCAAAATTCTAACGTGAACGTAGCTAATATAGTGCTAATTAATTTTTTTCCCCGAGAATTTGTGTTCCCCTTGTCTCAACAACAACTCTGTGGAAGTGATGGTGAAAATCTTACGAATAGACAGCTGAGATAGCTTTGGTGAGATATCATGATCTACCTTTCAGTTTATTTGCCCAAGATGTGAGATAGTGAAATGTTCACTCTTTTAGCTCCTTAAATTTTTTTTACAATACTAACCTCTATAGAAAATTTTTTACACAAATGCCCCATTGGCCTACGTATTTCACGCATAGGGAGCGCAGAAATCACTACGGCATGACATGTGGAGCATTTCCGCTGCAGCAGAGCGCGGGAATTGATTCCGCCCCTGTGTGGGAATGGCATTCCCACGCCACCCAAGCGCTAGAAATACGCCACCACACGTTCTTGTGCTGCCCCGCTGAATCCCACGCTGCCACTGCGCTGGAAATCCTAAAATGCCGCTCTCCCATTGCACGAAAATCCGCCGCTATCGCAGGATTCTGCGCCGACGATTTCCCACGCCCCCATTTCGCAATAATTCGAATTCCTGCGCTTTGCTCGCGCGAATTCGTCACGTGTCACACCGTAGTGATTTCCGCGCTCCGTGCGTGGAATGAGAGGATTAGGGGCATTTTGCAAAAAAAAATCACGAGGGCAATTCTATAAAAAAATTAGGAGGCTAGAACAGTGAATATTTCGATAAGGCCATGACCAACGTATACATAGTCAAATGCTAAGACAAGCATGTACATTCCTTCTCAAATGATAGCGAATACAAAATTATATACCGTGAGCTCTTTTTCTTTCATACCATAATCTCAAATTTTGATTCCAAAGAACTGCATCCCACTGCCCATTTTCTTCTCTAATAAGCTTGATCACATCTTTTCAAGGAAAAAATACCGATCCAAAATCCAAAGGAAAATTTTGTCCTTGCCATATTTAATGTGAGGCGTCTTGATCATGCCATCGAAAGATCTTGTCTTACATTTTGCCACTCCAAGCTTGAGCTACATGTTGTTCTTGCCACTACTATCAAATTTCGTTCGTTGGCCTACACTATAGGGGTGTTTGATTTTCACTTTTAGACCAAAATATTCCTATCAAGATAGTATAGTGCACTGTACTAACGCTCGACGGTAGTACACCCGCTTATCAATTAAATGAGAAGATAAGTATGAATACAACACTTAATAATAAAAGAGAAATTTAGAATTTTAAATGAATTTAGAAAGAAAAATGGAACTAAATGGAGGTCGAATGGTAACGGGCTCCCAAAAGATTTTAAGTCAAGAAAGAGAAAGAAAAAGAATTTTCGATTTTAGATTATTTTTTGGAGCTTCCACAGAGAGCACAGCGTGCTGGCTGTGCTCTCTGGGCTTGGCCAGCGCAAGGAGGAAGGCCGGGGTGGTCGGCCGGTCGCGATGGGTCGGCAGGTGCGGCGAGATCGCCGGCACCGGCGCTGTGAGGAGAGTCACAGTTGCGGTGAATTTGGGGGAAAGATGACGGTGATGGCTTGGTTACCTCCAAAATCCGCGATCTTTACAAGAGGAGAACTTGGGGATTTACTCAATGCGATGGGGTGGAGGAGAGCTCGCGATTTTTATAGCCCGAAACAAGCATATTTATGGAAATCATAGTTTGGGATCAAATCAGTTGAGAGAAAATTTTGGCAATAGAGCACGAAATTTGAGGAATTAACACCATAGATGGAAAGATGAGATTTGATGCGGGATTGATGGAGCTTTGGAGCTTTTTCTTGATTTAATGGAGGGAGGAAGAGAAGAAACTTCTGCAGTGCAGTGCATGACTAGAAGAAGCTACATGTGAGTTGCCTTCATTTTTTAAATATAGAAGGATTTTTGAAAAGATAGCACATTAGGTTAAAAATTCTAGAAAAATCTCAAAAAACGTTCGATTATTTTGTACTTAATAAAATTATTTTCAAAAAAATTAAATTATAAATTTCTTTGAGAACACAGCAGTAGTGGTCGTGACCGATGTTTCTCGCTTGCGTCGGCAAAGCCACCGATGACGACCGTGGAGCCATTGCGGACTGCGTTCTCCGTATGTTGCCCCATCTCCGGTTTCCTTTTCCCAGCCACGTAATGTATGGTCATTTCCTTTTCCAGGACGTTTGTTTCCTTTTCCTTGTTGATGCTGGAGGTGAGGGAAGGTCTATTGTGGGCCACAGGGATGATTTTGAAAAAATATGGAAAAATAAAGCTGCGTTCGCCGACCATTTGGATCCATAAGGAAAAAGATAAAAATTAAGCGATGCTTTCGCCGGCGGCTGGTTCCGAGAAAAAATTGAAAAAATTAAGCGACATTCACAGACCGTTGGTTCCTTAGATAAAAATAAAAACAAAATTCAGCGCTCACGTGCGGCTGAAATTAAACTCTATGGGGCTAGATCCGTAAAAAGTCTCGAGAAGGGTCATATTCGGAAAAAATACGATCACAATGCCGGGACAATAAAAATTCAAGTCTTGTTTCCTTGCATGCGGATCCTCCTGTTTATTTCCTTGTTTGATTCACCCTCCTTCCAAATATGTAGTACATACAATTTTGGCCAGTAAAAAATTCAAGTTTGGTTTCCTTGCATGCGGATCCTCCTTATTTATTTCCTTGTTTAATTCGCTCTCCTTCCAAATATATAGGTGGGGAGAGTGCATTTGTGGAGCCACAGGCATGATTAGACACACTAAATAATGGCCATCGGATGTGGGTGAGTAAAGCGAGGAAAGATCGAGGCGTTCATTTTGATGAATGCAAGTTTCTGGGGACGTTTTGCTGGGTGCACGAACATTGGACCATCTCTAATGAGGTGCATTATTTAGGGTGAACGTAGAAAAAATTACTTAGGTGCATTATAAAGCGGTATAGATATGGATCTTATCTATCAGGTCTTTCCTCCTTTGCTCTTTCTCACCATCTCTCTCACTGGCCGCCAATCTCCTCCCAACCTTAGCGTCACTAGTCTTCTTCCTACCTCTACCACCACCTCCCTCAAAACCCATCCCCACCTCAAGCACCTCCTTCACTCCCTCCCGGTCTCCCATCCCTGTCGACACCACCTCTGCTATAAGGACGGGCCACTCTCCTCCTCTACAACCTTGCCCAACAATGTGCTCCTGCACACCAACTTGATCTCATAATTCGATCAGATTTTCTGAAATATACTCTTGTCAAAATGTGTTCCACGTGAAACCATCATCCCCCTCCCCAAACTAATTGAATTTATTTGTTTGCAAAAAGCGTAAATTGGCCGCTTCTTCTTCTCCACCTCCGATGAACTTCGTCACCACTGTCCGTTGACTTCTGTGAGGTTCAGTCCAATTAATTTATGCCTGCACACCTCCTCCTCCTCATCATCATCATTTTGATGCACTCAATTTCGCTTCTCATCCACCATGAAGCCACCATCTGTTGGAACAGAACGTCAAAAATCTTTGAAACAATTTTCTCTTTATTACTTCACGCTCTGCTCAATTACAAAACTCAGGCCTACCTCTATATTTATACCAAAAATCACAACCCTAAGAAACGGAATAGGATTCTACTTCCATGTCCTAGTTGGACTCCTCATCCTAAACTTTCTTATACAAACTTTCTAAACTAAACCTTTCCTATTACAAGATTACTACTAACATTTTCCCCCCTAATCTTGTAATATCTTTGATCACGCCGATCTTCTCACTCATCTTCAAGAACTTGTTCAGTTCGTTCCGTGTGTCTTGCCTGCGTACATGAAACAACGTCGTGCTCTTACGAGTCGCCTACACTCGCACCCAACTGCGCCTTCACGGCGCTGTTACGCACCCACTGGTGCCTCTGCGCCTTCTGGCGCTGTCTTGCACCCACACGGTGCCTCTGCGCCTTCTGGCGCTGTCTGCACCCACAGGTGCCTCTGCGCCTTCACGGCGCCTTTCTTTGCGATCTGCGGAAAAGACACGATCTGAAACAAAATCGCCCAGCGTTGAACTATTGTTGTTTTCGGAGCCTTTGCTTTACTTCTTGCATCACCCTCACGAATCTCCACCGGCGTGACCTTCCTCGAAGCCACCTCGAGATCGGTGCCGCCTCGTCTTTCTGGCGTCCTTGGCGTCGGCGCCTGATCGCCTCTGGCCTTCCCATCGGCCTCTTGCTTTTGTTTGCTTTCTTTGCACCGAATAGGACATCGCCTTGCCTCCCTCGCTTCGCGTGAAGCACACTGCTGCGCGTCGCCTCCTGTTGGCACCCGCAACCCACTACTCGAAACTTCGTCCGGCATCTCCGTGGCCGTCTGCTTTCCACAAGCCGGCGGTGTCAGTGGGATTGCACACCGGCGTCTGCGCCCGCCGCGCGCCGCCATGATCGCGCTCCTACCGACCGCCGTGCTACATGCACAGTTTGTCTTTGCCGTCTGCGGTTGCGTCGCGAAACGACCGCCGAAGGCTTCATGCAGTATAGTCCTCACGCCGGCCCGGCGCTGTCCATGCGCCTTTGACCTCTGGAACACCCGTGCGGCCTTTGCGGTCGTCTTTCCACGCCCGCTGATTCAGCGTGCTTCCTTGGGTGCCGCCCCGGGAGTCTCCTCCTCCCAGGGCAGCGGGTTGATCCAAAAACTTAGGCTCTGATACCAATTGTTGGAGCAGAGCGTCAAAAATCTTTGAGACAATTTTCTCTTTATTACTTCACGCTCTGCTCAATTACAAAACTCAGGCCTACCCCTATATTTATACCCAAAACCACAACCTAAGAAGCGGAATAGGATTCTACTTCTATGTCCTAGTTAGACTTCTCATCCTAAACTTTCTTAATACAAACTTTCCAAACTAAACCTTTCCTATTACAAGATAACTACTAACACCATCATGTATATATATATGCTTGAACTACCGCTATCGCACCACTCAATGCTGGCTAGTCCATGACTTTCTCTCCTAGAAACGAGGTGGTGACATAGAGGCGGCGGTGTGCGATAGATCCGAGCGATGGCAATGGCTGTGGACAGATCCAAGCGATGGCGGCAGTGGCACACTGGGTAGGCAAGCTACGTGGTATGATACATGGTGGCGGGTGGTTGCTACTTGAGCACACAAGGCGTGGCGAGCCAGGCAGAACGTGTCGGCATCGTCCTCGACTGGGGAATTAGATTGTTGTAACGCAGCTTTGGCATGTTCATGGGTGATTGAAAGAAGGTAGAGCGGAGAGGTCCAAGGAAGAAGGGGTTACGATGGCCTTTATCATGTCTATTAGTTTGATCTGCCTTTAGTGACGGAAATGGCAAAAATGATGTGTAGTGCAAAACTTGGATCGGCGAAAATAAAAGAAAGATCTTTCAATGGCACAACCAAGATGGTGCACATTAAGAGTGACAAGAACAAAATTTTCTCAACTCAAAATGGCTAGATAAGTATGTCATGAAATTTATCTTGAAAGAGAAAAAATGTTTCGAGACAAAGCATTTAAATCGATGCATAGATATGCCGAAATCATGTTCATCAAATGTAGCATTCACGAGCAATCGTAGTACAATCATAAAAGATTGGCCCTACGTACAGGGTTGCTTCAGAAGGGTATCATGTACACTCTACATACATGTGAGTTTTGTATGTTTTTCTACTGTCTGGTATATTTGAGAGTTTACCTGGGATTTAATTTGGCGGATTAAATCAGTCAATGTCGTATTCTTTCAACGATTGACACATATATCCTCTCATAGCACTTAGTGCATGTACAATAAAGTCACCTCAGCATACTCTTAGCTTGTACACATCAGCTTTGTCCTATGTGAAAGAGTGAGAAAAAAGCCGGCTCTTATGCAAGAGCTAGCATGGCACAAGAAACAGTATAAATTAGTTATGTACAAAAGAGAAGAGATAATTATTGCACATCATCTAGAGATAACCTTTAGAGATAGTTATTGTGCAACTTGGCTTTAAGATTACTCTAGATGACATAAATGATAGATTGAGTAAGTAGTGAGTTTTGTTATTGTACTTACTCTTTGTTATTTTTAGCTAGATTCCTAGCAAACTCATGCATTCAAACATGGTCGGAGATAACGCACACTTTAATATTGTCTCCATCCAGCTTTATAAGATGTATTATTTAATAATATTGTCTATAAATATAGGATGTATTTCATATTTTAATATAAAATTAGTATGATATTCTCTTTGTACCTATAATAAATATCCATATTTACTTTATATTTTATAAATGTTTTGTATTGAATACAGTGCTTAGTAATAATATTTATGAGTAATTTAGTTATTTATAACAGAGTATCTTTTTATCTATACGTTAAAAGAAATATACTTTATAAGCTCGGCAGAGGAGCATGTGACATCACATTATTTTCTATTATCCATCGTATATAGACCTGGTCTACAACACAAATGCTGGGTCTGATGTACTCGAAAAAAAGGGGTTGTGAGATATTGGCGCATGCACTAGTGCTCACATACGAGTGAGACTGGTGAGTTTTTTGGGCCAGTGGACGTGGGAACTTGTGCCTATTCGTTGAATGGAACGCGACGCCCTAACTCGATCGCCTCTCGTGGGCTTTCACGCCCACTGACACGCCTACGTTCCGCCTCCCCACCGACCCCGAGGGATTCTCTCTGACCTCCCTCCTCGGTTGACCATCTCAGTCTCATCTTCATCTACAGCCCCTCCCTGTTTTTCTTTTTCGGTTTTCTTAATTACTAGAAAAACTAACATCACGTGCACACTACTCACACTATACATGCACATGCATATTCACTATAAATATTAGAAAATTTCGTAGAGGGTTCGTGATTTTAGGACACACGTGTTAAGGTTGATATCCTCCTCTAGAGTTCAAGTTGACTTGTAGCTGATTTTGAGCGATACATTAAAACTATATGATATGTAATCACAATCTGATTTTGTTTTATATCTCACCAATAAGATCGGCCAAAGCAACCACAACGTTGAGAATAACTGATTTGTGAATGGATTACAACTCTAACCTCCGCGCGCGTGTGTATATGCATGGAAGATTTTGGAAGTAGGAATAGAGATGAGGGAGGGAGGAAACGGTGCAGGCGCGGGGCGTGCGCGCAGAGTATCCTGAGCGGACGCGGGGGCATTCCCTGACTGCTTCGGCAGGCACCAACCCGTTTTCTGAGCCCTTTGTCCGAGCTTTGGGAGACTGCGCGCCAGGCTGCTAACTAATGCATGTGCTGCCATGGCCATCGCCATCCATGCGCTCTCTATCTCATGGACTCTCTCTCTCTCTCTCTGTGAAAGATTGATAGATATATCATATTCATATACTAGTATATTGAGTGATAGAGAGTGAGTGGCTGACGAGCAGAGCAGAGCACGCACACGCCCAGCAGCAGCAGCGTATGCAGCGGCAGGGATATGTACCGCGCGGCCAGGGGCGCCTCCTGACTCCTGAGACCTCCCGGTGGCTGAGTTGAAAGCTATGGCGATCCATCCGGGCAGGACAGCACCCTGCATGCAGTGCAGCCTCTGCGCCCTGTACATGCATGGGCTCGTAATTTCTCGCGCAGCAGCAGCACGTACTGCCAGTACACCCCCCTGGCGTGCAGTACCACCACCACTACCGCGCGCGTAAAGGCGGCCAGGTAGCCCCTACTGCGCCTGCGCTCGTCAGACGCAGAAAGCTAACCTATGCTAGCTGGATGCTACTCCCTCTCATCATCTCCTACCCCCAGCAGCTGCGGCGGCAGCTGCAAGCTAGCCAGCCAGGCCAGGAAGAAAAAGCGAGCCTAGCTAGTAGCTAGCTAGGTATAGCTATAGCTAGGCTCGTAATGTGATGGTGATTGCATGCTGCTGCGATCTGGCATCTGGGATCTTTTTATGTATAGTATTGATTTCTTTCTAGCTCCCCGCGTCCGGTCATGCATGGCCGTTTCTTTTCCTTACCGTACGTGTGGATTTAAGCCCCGTGTATCCTGAACAATCGACAGCTAATGTGGGTCTTGAATTGCACCTGAGCAATTTACGTGCTAGCTAGGTCAAGATCGGACCTCGCATTGGCTAGGTAGGATTGACCGATATGAAGTTATGAACCGGTACTTACCGCAGCGAGTAAATTTTTCCTATCCTCCAAAATTGCTTGTCTTTTTCACTCGACGCTTTTTTTTTTTACTTTTTATGGTCTCCTTCTTTACCATTATTTTATAATTTTATATTAGTAAGGTGGCCCATACACTACGCTGGAATCATCCTCAAAGCATGTTTAAATGAATTGAAAATACATATGTGATTTTATTTTTTTAGAAAATACTAGATCGTTGCGGAACTCTATTTATGATATTTTAATATTACATATTATAGGAGCAAATATACTCGTTTCGTTTCCCAAGTCACATATAACCGAAACTTTCTTCCGAGATACTTGCATAGAAAAAGAGTAAACGTAGCATAACATAACATTTTCTATTTATATCGTCAACTCTTGATTTCATTATTACAATGATTGTCTCTTCCTTTCGGTACTTCTTTTATTGCACATTACATTATTTATACCGATATAGCCAAATGAACACATGTCAATATATCAACATCTTAATCCCTCAGTTCTCTGGAGATCCACAAATAAAGAGTCATAATATTTCCTTTTTTAGAATTTTTAGCATATTCTATATTTTCTTAGCGACGGTAAAATGCATGTCATTGACTTTTATTGCATTACATTATACACACACACAAATCAAATTCCTTACATTATTATTTTTCTCGAAATATCATATTTTTAGAATTTTAATTCTGAATAAAACTAAAATTTATATTTTTCACTTTGTATGGAATTAAAAACAATCCCTAATTTCATTTATTTTTATTCTTATGTTATTTTTAAGTAAATGTAGCATAACATAATATTTTTCATTTATATCATCAACTCTTGATTTCATTATTGCAATACTCGTCTCGTTCTTTCAGTACATCTTTTAATACACATCACATTGCTTATAACGGTATAGTTGAGTGAACAACTGTTGATATATTGTACTTGGTATATATGGACTATTTTTTTAATCTAATCCGTTATAACTCAAGTCCGCTAGATAGATGGTTAGATGTTTTATTTAAATAATAACATCCAATGGTTACTATAGTTCAATTTAGTTAGGTCTACCAGATTAAAGGCTAGATGTTTGATTTTTTATGAGAATTTCTTGCCTATTTCTCGTTTTTCTTAGCAACTCTAAAAGACATATCATGAGCTTTTAATATATAGTAATAGATATATACTAATAAAATTATAATATTATGAAAGTATTTTAATGATACAATCTAATAATATAGTTTTCATATAGCCAATAAAGTTTGACGGACACAGGACGTCAAGTAAAAAAGAACAAATGGATTACATTGAAAACCCTAAGACCCTTCAACTTAGTCTTATGAGTCCCTGAACTTGCTTAATTACGGTAGCAATGCATTGAAACTGTTAACATGGTGGGGGGACCTAATTGTCACAATCAAGCATCAAGCAAGTTTCAGGGACCTAACCGAGAACATCTGAACAATTTAGAAATGGAGGCTAGCGCATTCAGGTATTGTAGCTAGGCCGTCCCTTTGCATCCATGGATATATATCCTTGTTACTGCCTTACTGGAGCCTTGATCTCCGGTACAGTAGTTGCATGGTAATCTAGCTAGGCGACTAGGCCCCCCCTTTTCATCCATGGACATATCCTTGTTACTGGAGCCTTGAGCTCTGCTATGCCAAGTTGTCAACTATGCTTCATGGAGCAGCCAAACTCGGCTGGTTTACTGATTCCTAGGGCGCCGGGGCCAAGGGATCCAAATTTCAGATTTTGGTACCCCGAGACCTAAACTACCGGCTAAATTTTTTTTTTGAAAATATTATGGTAAATTATTTTTTTTTCGGCGAGCTTTCGGTCAAGCCCGGCGAAATTTCATGAAAACAAATCCGGATTTTGGTTTTTTATGGCTGTATTTGACTTCAATTACATCAATAACCCATAATAAAGTGATCTTTGATGATAATTTGTCCAAAACATATTTTTTGAGACATTTTAAAATTTTGGCAGAAACACTATTAAAATTTTATAAATTTGAATATGCTTTGTAATGCTATCAAAAAATTATGGTATAATCTTAAGAAGTATAAGATCAAACAAAAAAAATTATAAAATATTTTAACTTCATTTGTTATCTTTTAAAAATAAAAAACAGAATTAGCATAAACGAGGTGGTAAAAGTATCAGATTTTTATAACTTTTTCATGTTTGATCATCATTTGAAAATTTTATGGTAATATTAGTGATGCATAAAGAGTATAAATAAAAAATTTCAAAATTTTCTAGATTGGTTTGAACTATTTTTCATTCGGTTGAAATTTGTCGGTCAGCCTTCAGTTGCAGTGTCCGAATTTTTAAAAACTCATGAAGCTTGATCATCACTTGAAAATTTTATGAGAATATTAATTAAGGATAATAACCATTCACAAAAAATTTCAACAGTTTATAACTTGATTTGTACCATTTTTCATTCGGATCAAACTTGTCGGTGAGTGTTTTATCAGGACAGTACCACTATCCGAATTTTTAAAACTTCCTCAGATATGATAATCAGCTGATATTTTTGTGAGAACATCATTAATGTGTCAGGAACCTCCAAAAAAAATTCAAAATTTTTCGTTAACGTTTGGACCACTTCTCTGCCGGTGCAAAAACACCCGAAATTTCGGGTATTTCGCCTGAAATATCGGATTTTTCCGCCGAATATCGGGATTTTTCGTTACTACACGGATCGGATTTGAATTTTCAAATTCAAATTTTGTTCAAAATTTTTCCAAAATTTTAAAAATTCGGCAAAATCTCGTGATCCGATTAGGGACAAAATTTATTCCGAAACCGAATTTTCAAAGAGGCCATCAACCTTGCATGTTTCCAGCGTGCACATGCACATCTCGCATAGATTAAAGATATTTTATCGTATAAGATTTAAAATTACAGATACTAGTTGTCAAGTGCAAGCAATGGGTGGATTGCCTTGCAATCTAATCTGCATTATTCTATTGTTGTTTCCTCACATCTAAACTCCTCGGACCCTAAAACCGATGCTTCCTCGATAACAATTAAAATACGACTACTAGGAGTACTAAAATTTCACTAGTACGTACGTACTCAGATCATGTACAAGTACAATCCGTGCAGTCAATTGAGCAGGACGACTAGCATTCAAATTAATGGGTCGGCATGAGGCACGTCACTTTAGATCGGCCCAGGTATAGTCCGGCTTGATCGTGTCGGGTCGTCGCGACGCGCACGCAAATCCGTGCCGTGCCAGGGCTGGCACCCGACGCGGCGCGGTCAAGTCTTGGTCCGACACGATTACGGCATGACACGGCCCGTTTAGTCTGTTTAGTTTAAAAATATTCGTTTTATAACTGTTGGAGGATTAAAAAATTAAAAAAAAATCCGAAAAAATTTGACAAACTTCGAGTTTTCCTAATTATTCTAAAATTTTCCTATTTTTCTGATTTTTTTCTTATTTTTCTGCATTTTTTTCATACTTTTCCTATTTTTCTAATTTTTTTAAAAAAATTGGCGCTAACGGGCTACCGGGCCGATCCGGCCCGTTAGGCCCGCGAAGGACCGAACCGGCCGGCACGGCCTTAAAGGCTAACGGGCCGTGCCTGGGCTGTCACCCCAGCACGTGGGCCGACACGGCACGACCCGTTTAGTACTCGGGCCTAAACGGGCCATGCCGCCGGTTAAACGGCCGGCCCGGTCGTTTGGCTATCTCTATTCAAATGAAAGACGTAGAACTTGAAATCCATATTTGAAAGTTTGGCTCGCAAATTTTGAACTGATTCTGAAATTCGAGTGTCAAACTTAACAGAATTTGGTCAAATTTCAATATTTTCTGTGGTCGCTTGGATGGGATCAACCGATCGAAGGAAAATGTGCCTGTGATACGCCCTGGCCCATGTGTGTGCTCTGTGTAATTTCGGACTGAAAATTTCAATGGTTAGTCCCATCTGTGGACTTTAAGGTTATGTAGTAATATTTTTAGGATCCATGTTACTGCTAGAGAGTTAAGACTGTACAGTATGACGACTGTAAATGATAAAAAATATTATTCCATTAGTAGTGTACGGCTTTTAGTGAATTAAGACTATACCATCACTACTACAGAAAACGTCATCACAGACGGTTCGAAACCGTTATCACAGACGATTTTTCGAACTGTGTTAATGATGTTATGGCATATCACAGACGGTTTTTAACTACGATTGTCTGTGGTATAGTAACATCACAGATGGTTTCTAATTAGAACCGTCTGTGATGTTATGATATCACATACGATTTCATCTTGAAACCGTCTGTTAAATCATAATATCATAGACGGTTTCTAATAAAAAAATGACTGTGATAAGTCTTCCCACAGGCAAGCATTTTTCTGTTTATTGGCTAGTCTCAGGAAATGCTAGCCATACCCTCTGAAAAAACAGATTACAGATTAACTCAACTCAGATTACAGGCATTATATCCATTTCAGATGACAATCATTACATCCATATCAGATTACAAACATTACATCCATTTCAACAGTCAACTCAGATTACATCACAGCGCAAGCAGATTACGTATAGATTAATATTGCACGGCACAACTATTTCAGAAATGAACTCAGATCTATTAACCAATGGAACTCAATATTATTAACTAATTAATTGAATGCACAACTACAATTCACAAAACTTCAGCACAAGTTTGACAAATTATCCCAAATAGTAATTCTGAAAAAAAAACACAACTCTTGAAGTTAGACAGCGTGGAACTCGCCTTTTGGATTTAAGACTTGATTGAGCAAGAAGAAACAAAACTGTCCTCGAATTCGCATCAGATCGGCATCTTCCAACGCAATTATAGCCTGACTAGTCTTTTTTTTATTGACGAGGAGTTGCATGTTGTGGCAAACGTATAATTCACAATGGTTATTTCTCTTTCTCTGCTGGTGGCACTGCAAATATAGAATGTGTTAGTTTCAGAGTCATTATTACGGAGTTTGATATAGGATTATTGTGTATAGCGGATACCGAAAACTTAAAATCGTACTTCAGCTTCAGCTCGCCCATGCCAGAATGGCCTCCATAATATTTGTACACTTTGAATGTCCCACGTGATTGCAAAAGGTTAGCCTCAGCCATTTTAAGAGCAACGTACACCTTGAACAACCTACCTGACCATGTTATCTATGGAGGAAACGTGATTACCTGGTGAGTAATTTCGCGATAGGATTTAAGTTGTGGCTACCACTCTATAAGGAATCAAGGTAAATAACCCGATTCATGGCTGAATGAATTACAATGAGAACCCAGTGAAACCTACACAGATATCTCGACATGGTCAATTAACAAAACAGAGTTGCGTGCACATTACAAATCAAAATATAGCAAGTAGTGCAACACTTACCCTAGGTTGTGGGTATAAATATGAAATCTTTATCTTTTTGAGCCACCAAGGCATGTTCGACGTATTCATCGATAAATTGTAAATATTTGTCCATTGTTTGCTTGGAGACTATATGTGGGTCTAGGAAACCCACCGATTGTTTATTCTCTCTCGTTTCACAGATCATGTATCTACATATACGAAAGCAATGAGTTATATATATGACATTTATCGGTATTACATGAATGTAGACTATGATTACACACACTTACAATGTCTAGCATCTCATGAGTGCGGCAACGAGGTTGAAAACATCAAACAGGTCCTTGAAGTCGACTGCGAAGAAGCCTCCCAATGACTCATTGAACATATGCTTAGGCGTGAAGCTGACCGAGATTCTCGTTATGCGGTCTTGCATTGACTTTTTAGCTTGTTCTAGGTACCAATTATGCAATCTAACTAAAGCTATAAAAAGCTTCCCCATACGCTCTCCCATTACTAAAGGCTCTACTATTTGGTATAATCGGGCCAACGGGGCAATCGGATAGTCCAATTCCTTCATGATCTGCTTCGCTTCACCCTTGACTTGCTTTCTGCTATAGGAAGTCTTCATGGGAGACGAGTGGGCACCATCCCACCGAAAGTCCTTTGGCGTAAGGGGCACGAGGCCGATTTGGTGGCTGTTGAGGTCCAACGGATGACTCAAGCAGTTGGGGTAGCTCCGGTGATGGAGGACGGACCTCTAGGGAGATGTTGCTGCTGGACCACTGGATGAAAGTGCGAATGGCATCCCCAAGTGTCACGATCTCGTCGTTTGGGGGCATCGATAGCGGGACGGTCTGGAAACCATCATGTACACCGTCCACATTAACCTTCGTGAAACCCGGCGCCAACAGGGTACCGTGCACCAGCGCACCTTCAGTGGATGGATACGCGAGCCCCCAACCAGCCGAAAGAGGAATGGAGACTTGGGCAAGTCTCACTTGGAGAGTGCAGCGCGTGGCCACCTACATAACGGTACACAATTAGCTAATGCATCCAACAACTATATGTATGGAGCATTCAAGAGATATATATAAGTACCTTTATGTCACAGATAGGAAATTTGCCATATTCATCTGTGGGAGTGGCGAACGCACAACTTCTCTTTTTGGTAGTGGGGCTGATTTGCGCACATACATCTGGGATTTGCGCACATACATCTGGGACTTCTTGCAGTCATGCGTAGTCCTGATTATTGAGCCTTTCCTTTATCTTATTGTTGAATTCTTCTTTTAGTCTTTCCTCAATCTTTTGTATCAGTCGTTCCTCTCGCTCGGCTTTGGTTTTCTTCCTACTCCGGTATTTGTCAGAGTCGTCTGGGAATCCAGTTGCCCAGGGTACAAAACTCCCTTTGCCTCGCGTATGACCAGGGTGTTTCTTGTTTCCCAAGGCCATGGAGAGTACATCTTTTTCCCCGTCTGGCAAAAAAGTGCCCTCGGAAGATTGTGTACTCAACGCTACCTGCAAGATCCCAACAAGTTATTTCACTTACGAAGTTATGGACTAATTACGTACAAAATTGATAGTCGGATATCTTACCAAGCATTGGCAGACTTCCTCGTTCGCGGGGTTTGTAAAGGAGACGGTGCCGAAAGACGTGGCACTTGACCTCGTTCACAGTCAGTCTCTGGCGCGCTGGTCAACGATCGATGCAAATGGCACGGAAGCCTCCTCGCCCTCCCTCTCCCATTGCGCCCTCTTCCCTGCGTACCCAGCGGTGCCAAGTCTGTAGGGGTGGGTGTTCCTTGCCTGCAGGGCCTTGTGGGCTTCACTTTAACGCACGAATTTGTCCGTCATCTTCGCCTTAACAAAACTTTACCATACGTCCTCAGTAATGAACCCGTACTTAGAGAAGAGAGTAATGTCCTTACTGACATATTCTTTAACAAGCGTGCTCTTGAAGTTCTTCCATGCCTTTCCCACACGCCACTAGTAGGGCATACCGTCGCACAAAGTCTTTTGGGATCTCAAACGAAGATAGAATTTTTGTCACTAAGTCGTTGCGATTCTCGTCAGTCAACATTCATGATGGACAGGTGATGGGGACCCGTTCTCATGCGACTATCCCGCAAATGTCCTAAATGCTGTCACTGCCTTTCTTGGTTCCGTAGGGGCCCCATCCTTTGTATCAATTGTCATGATGGTATATCAATCCGTAGTCCTTTTATTTGCTCTTCTTGGACCTCGAGGAGGTTTTCCTTTCGATGGCTCATCACATCCTTGAGACGATGAAAGAGAGGACACCATTTTGCAATCTAGGCTGGTTTTCATCGCTCAACAAGAAAGAAAAGGAATCAAGCAAAGAAGGCTACCAATCGACGACTGCTTTTATTTTATGGGTACAAAGGTAGTACATGTATTAGCAAGAATTGATAGGACTTTATATTTTTTATGTAATTTGGACAATATTTGAATATTGTTTTCTTACAAATGTTCTATTATCAACCCTTCAGACATTTTCAACTTTCAAGTTTTAATTTCATTTTATATTATCTGAATCTGGGATTAGCTGTCTCAGCCTTACGTGCTTGTGGACCAACAGCCTGTACATATACATATGCAATGGTTGTCACATGCTTGTATTTGGAGTGTGACTTCTTTTTTATGCATAAGCTTGGCTTCAGAAATGTGTAGAAAAGCCCTCTTTAACAGGAATGACAAAGCAAGAGTATGATTCTTTAATTCTTGACTTGTTTCATTTTAAGCACTTTAAAAGCTTATTGAGCAAGCATGGGGTAAGACAAGAGTAGGATTAACCATCCACTTAAATTACATGAATGAAATATGGGTTCATACAGAGTAAAATCAATATCAATAGGTGAAAAACACAGACCCATAGACAATATAGTTGTAGGATCAAGGATAACCGACTAGAGGTGGGTGAATAGGAGGTTTTAAAATTATTCACTCTAATTTCAATAAATAGAATTATACACAAGAATTACAATTTTTGACAATTAAGGACTAAATGTTCTAAGTCTCACTAAGTGCACCGACAAACTATATTAAGCAATAATACAAACCTAATTACAAGATCAAATTATTAAATAGCGAGGAATGTAAATTGCACGCAAGGAGGAGAAAATCAAACCACAAAAGAGAGTGACATAAGAATTTATCACGTGGTCTCGGAAACATGCCGGTCTCCCCTAATCCACATTTGAGGAAGCTTGATCACTTCAAGCCGGCTCCAAACACACGAGCCTCTCTAGATCACTTGGTAGTTCTTCCCCACTCCGGGTAGGCAAACTCCGGCCTTCATAATTAATCGGACTTTCTCACAAGCTCCCTTGAGAAAGTCACCGGTTCAACCACCTCGAAGCCGTCTAGGAGGCGGCAACCTCCAAGAGTAATAAATTTTGACGATCGCTTGAGGTGTATCAAGTGTCTATATCGCTCAATTTAATGCTCACACTTGATTTCTCTCTCAACTACTCACAAAATGTGAATTGAATGCGCTAGAGTAGTAAAGAACCAAACAAGAGCTCAAGAATATGCAATAAGTATTCAAGAAGTGCTCTATGCTGCATATGGGGTGTATTTATAGCCCTCATCAAATGTACTAGCCGTTGCTACCAAACTCCTGAAAAATTCAGGGTGGCCAGCACTTCAGTCCATCTAGGGTCGGTACTGCCAGCCTTAGGTCCAACGGTTGACTATTGCATTAAATGCACTATCAGACTAGCCGTTACTACAGTGGGTCGGCAGTATCATCCATCTGGGACCGGTACTGCCGGTCGGGCAAACCCCAAAATGCACCCCCTCTGGAATATAACTACTGACCGTAGGGTCGGTTGTGTCGACCGAGCGGCAGTACCGCCCTCACATGGGCGGTAGTGCCGACCATAGCAAGGGTGAAGAGATTTTCAATTTTCTTTTTATGATAAGTGAAAATAATCATTTTATGAGCATTGATTGAACCATTTTCACTAAAATCACATTAAGTTACTAATCAAGAGTCCCTCTTAATAGTACGGCACCTAATTTAGCAATCCGATCTTTCTCCAAAACTTCGATATCGGTAAAAGCTATGAAAATATCCTTAATTTTATACCTTGGCTCTTAAACTTGACACATTGATCCTCTTTCGCTTCATTTTCATGTTTCATATTTTTCCATTTGTAGGATCAACCTATTTTCAATTATACTCAAAGAAAATGTTAGTCCTTTAATCGCGATTGTTATTAATTACCAAAACCAAAATAAATTAGGGGCCTAGATGCTTTCAGTAGTACACGCTAAAATGCGAGAGTGTACTATACTATCTGCATGATAGCTTTTCTTCCACACATGCATCACGAGTGCATCACGCAAATTGCACGGTGCATAGTGCAATGCATAGGTGTTTAAGTGGTTTATCTTTAAAGCTCTTTTATGGTACATTAAATCTAAAATACATCATTCATTCATTTCAATTCAATGAATCAGATTAGGTGGTATTTATTTATACTTTCTCCTGTATTAGATTAGTGCAAATACCCTTAAAAAATCAATGTCTAAATCTAATTTCTACTATCTATCATATACTACTCTCCCCCAAGCCACCACATTTCCTGCAAGTCTATCTAACATACTGCAAGCCACCGACTTTCCTCCCATCCTCATCCACCGTGGCCCTATTGGTTTTAGCCCAAGATCATGACCACACGTACGACGACAAAAAATCAAGCACAAAAACACATGAACATAAGCATTTTGGTGGTGCGGCACAACAAGCACATTATCTTATTTTCTTGCTCGCTTGCTTTTCTCATCTTACATCAAAAATAGAGTACAAGGCTCTTGCTTATATAACCTATCTTCCGATTCAAGCTCACATACGGTCTACCACAAGAATACGATTCAAGCTTACATCAAAAATAGAGTACAAGGCTTATATGCACGGTTAGGTTCAAAGTCCGTCTCGGATTTGACTACAATTACTAGCAAAACAAAATTAAGTCCAACATCTGAGTTTCATTAACCCAAGTAGAAGAAGAGGCGAGGGAAGAGGCTTACCTTGGCGGCGGGAGGAGAAGAGGTGAGGGGCGTCGGTGAGTAGGGGCGACGTCGGTGACCGGCGGGAGGCACTGCGCCTAGGGAGACGCCAAGCGTCTCGGGGGGAGACGACGGCCAGGGAAACTTTATTAAAAAAATTAGATGCATACACAAAGTTGTTTCGATTTTCGAGCATCTCTTTAAAAACAACTCTATTATGTTGGAGAGTACACTTAAAATCATTTCTCCACTTGCTTATTCTTTTGTATAAAAATTAGCCTTCACGATGATCGTAGCGTGTGTAGCTAGCTTCCTTGGGTTGTTCTTCCTGGACCATGATGCCATTTTCGATAGGAGCCAACTTATCAAATGATTGTATTCTTCCTCATCTACTACATTCTCTACTCCGATAATCTTTCTTTTTCCATGAAGAACTATATGTCTCTTCTTGTTGGACGGGTCGATTACATAGAATACTTGAACAGCTTAGTTAGCGAGTATGAATGGTTCATCTTGGTATTCGATGCGTGCGAGGTCAACAGTAGTGACATTGTACTTGTCAACCTTCACATGCTGAAGGTGGACCTAATGGCACCGAAATAAGGGGATCTTAAATAGTACATTGCCGAGCTCCTAAATCTGCTCTATGAACCCATAGTAGGAGTTCCTCGTCGACCCAGCGGTATTGAACGCATCTATGCGGACACCACTGTTCTGGTTTATGCTCTTCATATCCTGATCTCTCATGTAAAATATGTACCCATTTAAGTCGTATACTTTCCATGTTACAACTGTAAACATTGGTCATTTTGCCAACCATGTGAGCGTATCACCTGACGAGATCCCAGTGATGGGTCACTCCTTCAACCATCTGTTGAACTGAAGGTTATGCTGTCTCATGATCCAAGACTCGTGCCACGTCGGATTCTCTTGCCGTAGCTAGTTCTTATGCTCGTCGATGTACGAGGATACTACAGCCATGTGTTGCAAAACCGTGAAATGAGCTTGAGCTTAGGCAACCAGATCAGACGTGATTGCTTTCCTTCCGATGGTCCCGATGCCCTGGAGTCTCCCCTCATGGCGAGATCGAGGCACACCTATTGGTTCAATCGAGCCATGTAATCGACGAGAACTCGACAACCTCTTGGTGCATAACCTTCGATAATGCTACCCTCCAGCCGAGATCGATTCCGTACGTACGACTTGAGAATTCCCATGTACCTCTCGAATAGGTACATGCTACGTAGGAACACAAGCCCGCACATATTTATCTCTATCACATGGTGAACAACGAGATGAACCATAATATCAAAAAATGACGGAGGAAAATACATCTCAAGATTACATAGTCATCACCACCTCAGCCTGCAGAGTATCTAGTGCTTCGGGATCGATGACCTTCTGAGCAACTGTGTTAAAGAAATAACACAGACTCGTAATTGTCTCCCGACCTTAACTGGCAAAATACCTCTAATTGATAAAGGGAGCATTTGTGTCTTCAGCACAAGACAATCATGAGACTTCATGCCAGTTAATTTCAAATCTTGCATCGAAACAAGTCTCTTCATGTTGGAGGAGTAACCGGACGGAACTCTCACACCATGCAAGTACTGGCACAGTTCAGTTCTCTTGGCCTTGGACAAAGTGTAACAAGCAGATTCGCAGTACGTTCGGCCTTTATCGGTCTCTTTCGGTGTAACTCAGGTCTTATACCCATATCGACCAAGTCAAGCCGTGTATTGATAATGTCCTTTGTTTTGCCCTTAATACTCAATAAGAAACCAATCAAGCTATCACAGACATTCTTCTCTACGTGCATGACGTCGATGAAGTGCCGAACTTCTAGGTGCTCCCAATAAGGTAGGTCCCAAAATATTGATCTCTACTTCCACATGCTCTTCTCACGGGCCCTCGATTTACGTCCCTTTCCAAACGGAACATCCAAGTTCTTAACCATATCATGAACATCTATCCCACTTAAAGGCTTTGGAGCTGAACCGTCTTCGTTCGTTCTATCGAATTATTTCTTCATCTTGCAGTATAGGTGATTCCTCTGAAGGAACCTACGGTGATGCATGTACACGGTTTCTGCGAGTGATTGACCACACACTGCTATCGGTATCATATAAGCGATGGCGTTGCCTTTGGTTCCTTTTGTACTCGGCACGATAGGTTACCAAGGCGGGGTAATCATTCTGATGCGAGAACAACAGATAGTGCAAAGTGAACTTCTCTCATTTGTATGCATCCCATACTTGTATCTCGGTAATCCATAGTGTTTTCAGATCTTCCACTAATGGTGCTAGGTACACATCAATATCGTTTCCAGGTTGTTTCGGTCCTTGAATAAGTACAGACAACAAAATGTACTTTCGCTTCATAAACAACCAAGGAGGAAGGTTGTAGATATAGAAATTCACGAGCCAAGTGTTATCCCGGCTGCTCATGTTACCAAAAGAATTCATTTCATCTGTACTCAATCCAAACCTTATATTCCTCAGATCCGCACCGAATTCTGAAACCTCCTATCGATGTTTCTCCACTGGATAGAATCAGCAGGGTGCCTTAGCATTCCATCATTCTTACGCTCCTTCGAGTGCCAATGCAGTAGTTTTGCCTCATTTCGGTTCGCAAATGAACGCTTCAAACGACGAATTACAGGCAGATACCATGCTACCTTAGCAGGAGGTCCTTTCTTCACCTCGATGCCCTCGCTGTCTTCATCGGAATGACTGTTACACTTATACCGGGATGCGTTGCATACCGGACATACATGCAAGTTTACATACTCTTTGCGGTATAGGATACAGTCGTTCGGACATGCATGTATTCTTTCTACTTCTATTCCCAAGGGACAAAAAACCTTCTTACATTTGTAGGTGGTTGTCGGCAACTCGTTTCCCTCTGGAAGCATGTGTAATGACCCCCATTTTCACATAAATGCAAAAATAGAAATCTCATGTGCATACAGTACTAGTCCCATGATCAGTGGCTAGCACGCACATTTACAACAATTGATATCACATCCATACTCTTTATTACAAATGATAATGGTAATTTATACAATAAGGTCTTACAATACAGAGAAATGCAGTGGAGAGATTCAAAAGTCTTGTAGTGTGCCCATCCAACCCTCAGGCAACTGACAAGGCATAATCCCTAGAAAAGCTTCAACGTTAACATTCCCGAATCCTGCGACAAATATGTTTCATCGGACTAATCTGATTCTTCACCTAAAAACAACAATTAAGCAAGAGTGAATACATTACGTACTCCGCAAGACTTTTGCAAAACCCATAATATATGCAAGCCATTTCAAAGGAAAGGTTACTACGGTTAATTTGCATAAAGCCAATTTGAAATGTAAATACATAATAGTAGATTGCAAATGGAATTTTAAGCAAAAGCAAGTTCATATGTAGAATAACAGTATGTAAATACGAATAAGTGAAATCACGAACGTGGGTATCATGACCACATCGACGAACCAATTTCTACCAACACCGGGTAGAATCCAGAGTTTTATGAAAATAAAAACAGCTAACTAGTACTGGCGCACCAAGACTCCCATAACCGCGGGAACGGCTTTTCAAAAAGTTTTATGCTCTACAGAGGTGTACATATTTACCCACAAGACATGGCTGACTCTTTGTGCAGATCATTAGCACACTTTCTTTGGTGTACCGCAGAGAGTCGTGACATAACCGTAACTTTGCACCAGCCCAGTGACGTTAAACCCATACTATGGTGTAAATGTTTGTACAGTCACTGCACAGTAAATGATTAAGCATATCCATAGCATGGCGTTCACCGTTGTATCAGCAAACGTGACTCCCAACACCTCGGTGTGGACGCCCCTCCGAGCAACCAGTCACTGAAGAAGCCCGTACTACTCCAGCCTACCAATGTACAATGCTAGTTTTAAGTAACTTAATAGGATAAGACTGTCCCATACCAGTACTTGTGGTTGTATGGTAATTCTTGGGTTTAACAAACATGTTGGTCGGTCCTTAATCAGACACGGGCAATAACCTCCCCTACTCTACGTACATGTTCCTTGTACATCCGGCTATTGCCAATAATTGCCCGCATCAAAACCATAGTTTTATTTTCATTTTTGATCAAAATACCAACCATAAAGAAAGTTCATACCCATTAAATGTCATATCCAACATTTTTAATCATGTCAAGGTTTTGTGTTTCTTTAAGCATGGCTAAGCATGATACTAGGTGTGAGTAACCCAAATTGACATCAAGTACTGTCTATGTTATTCTAGGGTTATCAAGGTTCACAAATTCATACTTATCAAGGAAGTTCTATGAAACTACATGTATAACTTACCAATACCCATATATAGCAGACTTTAATAAAAGTAACGTATACAGTAAAATATTTATAAAACTGGGATCAATATGATCAAAAGGGTGCTTGCCTTGCTTATTTATTGCTTACAACGAAGTCATGGTCGCAGCTGACGTAGTCGACGACGAAATCGATGACGTCGGGTTCTACACGTCATTCAACGGAATACACCAAATAGACAAGTTCAATAAGGGCAAAAAGAAGTCAGATGAAAAATCAAATAAAATCAACTATAGAAAACAGGTGTGACTTAGAGTTTGTGTTGAATGATTATATGGTCTCTCATTTTGATTGATTGACTATATATATACATTCATATCGCTAACGGCTTTTAGGTTGAGCAAGACACGGTTTCTTTTATAGACTAGCTATTCTTGATTTTTGAATTCTAAATGCTAAAATTATTTGTATTAATAGAATTAACACATTAGATCATTAAGATGCATCTTTGTGAATGGATAGCACTTAATTCTTAATTGAGTTTGAATGAGAAGTAGTTTGAATATATTAGATCTGTTAAGTTAGGTTCTTGGTTATATATTTGTGATTTTTAAGAAGGATTTGATTATACAATTACCTTAACTATAGATTTCTTCAATACTCTTGAGTTTGCTTATTCATATTATGAAGTCTCAAATCATAACATTTAAGGTTATGTTACTATCAGATTTATATGTAAAGTATGACGAAATGAGATTATTTCTTCATAATAGGGTAGTATATACTTTGGAGAGCATTCTAAGCTAATTTCATAAATTTTAGGGTTTGGATGAGACATTATATTCATTCTTTGAAATAGCTTATATGGCATTAAGGTTTCTAATGACCATGACACTTAAGGGTATTGGGCTAGCGAGATTGGATGCAAAGCAAGTTGTAATAAGTATATTTTTTTGGATTATGGTAATATATATTTTAAATATCATTTATAAGATAATCTTCTTAATAATTGCATTTAGACGAGATGTTTCACAGGCTGCTGAAAAGGCTTAAGTGTTTCTAACTTTTATGTGACAGGTTCAGTTTTAGTTTTTAGTTTACGACTGCACCTTATAAGATTATTTATCCATTTCTCTGGCATTATCATGGGATGCTTCTGAGGGTGTTTTAAAGTTGGTTTCGCAATATTTTGCTTTTATCCGAGATGTTTTCTATATAAGTAAACATTAAGATCTAATATGCACTTAATCCAAATCTGCACAAACATGAGATATTGTTGCATAAACAGGGGTATTATGGTTTTATTAAAGATTTAAGAATCAATTTACCATTATTTGAATTTGTATGCTTTAATTTACATTTATTTTAATTTCTATGCATTGGAAAATAATCTATTAATTCAAACTAGATTCAATTCTAAATGTTTTTGCATATCTAGGTAGATTACTAACTTTTAAACACATAGAAACTGGTTTGACATGAATTGAATTCTTTTTGCAAAAGATATTCATATTTGAATATTCAATACATTGAAAACAACTTTGATGAGGACATCACTATGTCGGATACACCCATGACCTCACCTCCACCACCTCCTATGCAAGGTCCTATCACGAGAACGCAGCATGCAGCGACTAAATCAATAGGTGAACTCGTTTCTCGGGTGGCATAATTATATTTTAGAGGATAGACCACTGCATAATAATGTGCTTGTGCTTAGGAATTATGGCTTAGAGCTACAAGGACGTCATTCCTCATCACTACAAGCTAGAGTGCAAGGTATTCCCGAGAAGGAATCCAAAACGTCCCCCCAGAAGCAGTCCATCTTCGACTGGCCATAACTTTTGTATACGGAGTCCGTTCGAAATGAGTGAGTACTTGATTAAAAGATAAATTCGTGCTCTTTCCAACGGATTCGGCCTCATCATAAAATTCCACTCGAGCTGGCCACAGCAGTCAAAACGGTGCTACGGTCTCGGTCTTTTAGGGTGCTGTGCCACCGTAATTTTGGGCTGAGTTCCCATGTAATTAAAGTGGCGTGAAACCAACTCCTAGCAGCCATCCTTGGCTATATATATTGGACAAGCCCCCCTATCTATCTCCTTAGGTTTTGATTTGAGAATAGTTACCCATGTGTGGAACTTTATCCTTGTTCTCCTGACTCGGCTAGAGCGTGATAAACAAGTTTCGAAACCTCAACTTGAGTGTGTGCTTCATCCTTGTTCTTGCTAGTTCTTCGATCGCTTGTAAGAATAGACCTTCGTGGTCAGGTCATCCGTGTTCTTGGCACGGTTGATAATGACGAGGAGTGTGGTTTAGCGATTGCAGGCGCTTATCCTTGTGTGGTTCGTAGCCGGATCGTCAAAGTCATCCTCCGCCAAATCGAAGTTATCCCCTCACCGGAAGATCGGGCCGTCTTGTGCGCATCAAACTTACTTTAGAAATTGATGTAAATCATGTCAAAATATAAATAATTTTGCATATTTCGGTTCATAAGGAGTTAAGGTTTCCAACAAAATTGGTTTCATTTAAATTGGAGTTCATTTGCAGAAATTCAATATATAACATTTTTTATCCCTTTCTTTAAAATTAAATTTAAATTTAAACTGTGTTCATTTTCAAAATATTTTTCTATATTCTGAATGTACATGATTTTATATGAATTTCTGATTTTGTTTCACTGAAATTGGATTTAATATACAGAAGATATAAATGTTTGAATTCCAACGGGTTAGAAAATATAATAGAAAAATACAAAATACGCTTTCTGGAATTAGAGGCGCCCTCACCACTTTGAAGCGTCTCAGATGCGCGCCGGCTGACGAAGAGGACCCGCAGGATAGAGACTCGGAGCAGAGGCAATATGAAGGGGAATTCATCGGCGGCGAGATGCGGCCGGAGATCGACGGTCGACGGCGCGATGAGCTGAAGAGTGTCACGGCAAACACAGGTGTAGGCTCGGCGGCTGCCGACGGTGGCCGGAAGATGGCTGCCGTCTTGCTCATGCAGTGGCGGACATGGCCGATTGGCCGCGAGGTAGAAGAAAGGCAAGATAGGCTTAGGCAAGGGCAGCTTGAGTACCGGAGAGCTCGGGGTGGCCCATTTTTTGGGTTAATGGCGATGGAAAGCAGCTGGATTGGTATGCCACCGGTGTGTAAGGTCGAGGATGCCGACTAGAGGGGGGTGAATAGGCGGCTTTTAAATAATTAAAACTTTCTCTTTCTACTAATTTCTATAAAGCAATTCACCCCTTAATTACCCCTATGCCAAAACCTTATCAATAACAATGCGGAAGCGATAAACTAAGGTTTTGACAATTAAAGCCTAAATCAACTAGGCTCACTATGTGCACTAACTAATTATGTCTCTAGCAAAAAGCAATTCTAAAGACAAACAATCAATCAATTTAATTCTATGAATGTAAATTGCTTGAATATAAATAAAGAGAACAAAGCAAGCACAAGAGACACGATACTTTTTACCGTGGTGATCGGAGACTTGCCGGTCTCCCCTAGTCCACGTTGAGGTTAGCCCAAACACATTGGACCGGCTCCACGAATTGAGCACCCACCTCGAATCCACTAGATGTGGTTTTTTCACGCTTTCGCGTAGGCTCAACCCGAACCTTCACAAACTTCGCCGGGGCTTCTCACAACCTTGAGAGCTCCCGCGCACGACGCTCTACGCCGTCTAGGAGTCAGCAACCTCCAAGAGTAACAAGCCGAATCCTCTCGCTTGAACTTCACCAAGCACAACACATGTGATTCCGGTGATCACCAAGTGCAACACATGCACAAGGATCCTCCTCAAGTGCAACACATGCACAAGAGACTCTCAATCCTCTCCTAATTGCAACACATGCAATTAGAGGCTCAACCTAGCTCAAGAAGCAAATGGGAGAAGGCAACACATGCACACAACTCCTATAAACACCCAAAAGCTCTAGCACACAGCCAACCTCCTGCCCTTACCCCCCAAGGCCTCCTTTTATAGCCTCCAAGCCAAAACTAGCCGTTGGGGAGAAATTCTGGACAAAACCAGAATTCCCGGTGCTACCGCCCTCTGGTCCGGTAGCACGTCCTCCTCTCCAACGGCTACAAAACTAGCCGTTGCAGATTTCCGTAGTGTCGGCCAGCCGAGGCGGTGCTACCGACCGCTCGGCGTAGCACCGCCTCAACTCGGTTGCACCGCCTCGGGCCGAACTCAAAACACCTCCTCCGGATTTTCACACCGCCGAGGAGCGGTTGCCCGGACATCCGTGCTACCGACCTACCATGGCGGTAGCACCGGACCGCCAGATCGCCAAAAACATCCCTCTCTGGATTTTCCACACCGGCGAGAGACGGTAGCACGGACCTTGGTGCTACCGGCCAAACTCTTGATAACACGGACCCGGTGCTACGGCCTTTGTAGGCGATACGACCGGCCTCGAGGAAAACACCGTTTTTCACAAAAACTTTTCTCGAAACCATTAAAGATATTCTTTGAGCTATGTGAGGATCAACACATGATCACAACACTATGCAAAACACATTTGCACATGTTAATCACATACTCCAAAGAATCTCATATAAGCACAACTTATTTGCAAAACATATTTGCCAATAAACCAAGAACTTATGAGATCAATCCTCTTAGCCATGTGATGATCAACACATGATCAAGTCAATTTGCAAAACACATTTGCAAACCCTATTCACATGCTTTAGGATAGGAACCCATAATCTAAAGTTCATTTGCAAAACACATTTGCAAATAACAAATCCAACTAACGAAAACACATTTCGTAAACAACTCAAGATCTATTTGCAAAATGTATTAAGCAAATCAAACTCGAGTCTATGAGATTAATCCCCCTAGCCATGTGAAGGTCAACACAAGACCCAGTCAACTTGCAAACACCCGTTGCAAGCCCTACTCACATGCTCTCGGGATTCCGGACCCATAGACCTCGGTTTATTCGCACAACGAACTTGCAAATACACATTAAACCAATTTAATGCTTGAGCATTGTTCTTTGCAACACCTGCAAAAACCTAGCTCCAAGCAATACCAAAACATGAGCTCTCTATTTGCAACACATGCAAATCTCTAGCACCATGCAAGCAACCACAACAAACACAAGTGCATGAGTTCTCTATTTGCAACACATGCAAATCTCTAACTCCATGCAAGCAACCACAACAAATACAAGTGCATGAGTTCTTTATTTGCAACACATGCAAATCTCTAACTCCATGCAAGCAACCACAACAAATACAAGTGCATGAGTTCTCTATTTGCAACACATGCAAATCTCTAACTCCATGCAAGCACTTTAAACCAAATTGCTTGAGCTCTCTCCTTTTGCGACACATGCAAAACTTAGCTCCAAGCAATACCAAATCAAATAAGATTCAAATAAGATGCAAGTATGAGCACCCTTATTTGCAACCCATGCAAATACTTAGCACATACAAAATCCAATGCACAAGCTTTACCAATTTGCAACACATGCCAAATGGTAAGCTTCATGCAAACATCAAACAAGAGAGTGAGCTAGAGTGAACCGGATCGAGTTCATCAACACATGATGAAGCTCAAGCTAAAAGACTCAACCCCTCTTAATAGTATGGCACCTAACAAGCAACCCGGTCTCACAACCAAACACGGAGACCGGTAAAAGACTAGGAACACATCCTTAGCCCTAGCTAGTTATACCTTTGCCACACTTGATCCACTTGGAGCTTTTATGATTTCCAATCATCTTCTCTCCGGATCACCTCTTCTTCTTCTTCTTGGTCATCAACGCATGATGAACCTTCTCTAGCCCTTCTCTTCACTTCGGGATCACCTCTTGAAGCTCATCAACTCATGATGACTTCTTCTTCCGATTCTTCATCATCTTGGACTTAACCTACTTCACAACTCATGGAAGATGTTAGTCCAAAAATACGGTTGTCTCAATCATCACCGCACTCCATTAACACATAATGGATGCCTCCAAGATCGATTGAGCACAACCTAATCAATTTGAATGATTAATTGTGTCTTGAGTACTTTGATGCAACTAATGCTTCATTATACTCAAGAACTTTTCGCTTGTCTTTAATCAACAAGGGAACACCATCAACACATGATGTAATGTTCTTTGATTGATTGAGAGACAATCGAACTCAATTTAAACTTATTTAAATTGACATGAGTATATAACTACACAAGTCATATATACTCAAAAGATTGTTTCAAGGTCTTGATCCTTTATATTGTATGACAAGAGGACATGGATCAATACAATTGAAACATCAAGTTAAATTATAAACTCCCCCTAGATGTGTGCATTCATGTATATATGAATTAAGAACATAATGCACATATTTGGACTAAAGCAACGGAAGAGTTCATACTTTAACTTGAATTCTAAGTATGCATATATATAATAGAATGAATACGAGTGCATACCTTAGGTTTTCCATTTTCCATCCAAGTATGAGACTAATAAGAATAACACTTAATAAAACATGTTAGTCTCATAATGATTTGATTTGTCATTAAACAATGATTAAACATTAATATTAAACCAATCACCAAAACCAATAGAGCTTGAACTTACGGTGGCGGCCATGGAGAAGAAAGCAGTGAGGCGGTGGTGGTTCAACTAATGAGAGATCTCGAGATGTTGTTAGGTGAAACTGAGGGTGTCTACAGGTCGCAAGGAGCTCACCTTGGAGGTTGGAGACGCTCGAGGTTGGCCGAGGAAGCAAATCACCGTGCGCCGTCATTGGCAGAGGGAGAAACTCGGTGCGTCTGGTCTCTGGAGAGAATGAACTCTGATTAGGGGTGGTGATGTGCTCTAGGGACCCTGAGGAAGGTTCAGGTTGAAGGATTTGGCGGAATTCTCAGGACACGGCGAATTGAGATTTAGAGCTCACGCTTGTTTTCTCTGGAAGATAGCGGCAACGGGAAAGAGGGCAGAGAAGAAGCTTGGCTTGGGGCTCCAGGAAGATATGCAGAGACGAGAGCGCGCTGGACAAAGTATTGCGATGCTTAAATAGGCAATGAAGTCGGTTTAACTAGTGTTTGAACAGAAGGTTAAGGATGGCGCCACAAATCCTCTCTGACAGAGAGCTATCGCGCGATATTTCGCCAATTTACGATACTGGCAGGGGCGGCAGATGATGTGGGCAACCTCGGGTTACACAATTGCAGCGCCGACCGGAGAATACGACAAAGGAGTAAGGCGGCAAAGCACTGGCCGTGAGAGAGTTCTGGCACAAGGATTAGAGCAATGAGGGAGAGGAGAAGAAATATTGGGCTTTGTGAGGCAGGGATGGCCAGGTTGGTGCCGCAAGTTGCTACCCAAGTTGTGCCAGATCTTTGTCGTGGCAAGAATGGTAGAGAGATTGCTTTGCCGCGATAGAGAGAGAGATGAGAGGGTTCTGGCAGGGGGTAGGTCCCAGATGGTAGTCAGCCAGTAGAGTAGAGGGAAGTCAGCAAGGAAGAGAGAGGCTGACCGGGCCCACATGAATGTGAGTAAAAATGGGAACAACTTAAATGAAATTTCTGGATAGCACGGGATAGATCCACCGATTTAAGCTATCAAACCGACTCAAGATTTTCTGAAGATTTTTACGTAGGTCGGTAAGGTAAATATAATCATAAAATAAAATTTTCAGATAAAAAATATTGGAAAATTTTTTATTAAAATTCTGACAATTCATGATATCCATTTCTGCATATTTTGATTTTTATTTAATTAAGGATAAAAATAAGATTAATATTTTATGAAACTTTTTATGAGGATCTGAAATGGAATTAAATTACTTATTTAAAATTTTCATATTTTAATATTTAATATTTAAATTATAAAAAATCTGACATTGCTATTTTTAGAGTTATTTACTTTCTATTTTTGAATTATTAAAATATTTAAATATAAGTTTTAATTTTTATATTTTTACCAGAAGCAGATAAGGATCTTATGTCATCATGATACAAATATCAGCTCAAGATAGGGTCTCTAGATTTTTACATAAATCCGAGACTATCTGAATTAATCTTAAATCTTCATGATTCCAATATCTTATCCTAAGTAAATGTGTTCAGATTATATTTGACAGCAAAACAATGGCTCTGGTGCTTTATAATATTTTAATATTATTTTTCAGATTTTATTGTTATTCTATTTTTACCTTTTACTTTTACCACTTTACCATTTCAATATATATGGCTTTTCTTTTAGAGAAAAACTCAAGAAAATCAATAATTCAGAAAACTCAGGAAATTAAAATTCAAATTAAATATTACATATCATATTCATTTTTATATTTTGTTTGTTTTGGAAGAAATAGTTTTAATATTGCTATCCCTCTTTTCTTAAGATTAAATGCAAGAAAAGAGGAAAAGATATTGCTTTAAATCAAAATGTTGATTCCAATTGAAATTTTTATTCAATTATATTTTTAAATTTCAAACTTTTTATTTTTCATATTTTTGGATTTTATGGGATGTTACAGCATGTGTGCCAACAGACGTAACAGCGCTGTGAAACTCTTGTCGGACCAACCGTTTCTTCCCTTCAATTTCAGCAGTTCAAGAACGGATGACAACCTTGTGTATTTCGACTTGCAACCTAGGAACAAAGGTTTCTTCGAGTCCTCCATCAAGCCCCGGAATTTACCATATTCTCTGTCATCACGGTTCCCTTCTGCGTCGCGCAACATCTGATTCAAATTGTCGTCCTGCAACCTATCCTCATCAGAAGCACAATCGATATGGTCATCCGGCATATTATTGACTTCGTCGACGATGTTAATACTATCTGCTTCCTGTATATCCTACTCTTCACCGTGACTGGTCCAACATGTATACCCCCTTTTGAAACCCCTCAGAATCGAGTGTGCTTCGATCTGCGCAGAGTTTGGAAACATCTTCAGATTCTCGCAATCAATGCACAGACAAGACATAAACGCACCCCACATTAAAAATATCCTCCTCTCTGCTCTTCTAAAAGCAAAGACACCATTAATGTACTCAAGCTCGTGCGATTCTCGGTACATCCACTTGTCCATCTACGCTACGCATATAACTTTTAGTGTTAAATCTTGAAATCGCTAGGTGTGCGCATGCGAACATTCTTAAATTATATGCGTGGTAGTGCTTCTTGAATATGATGCAATTATATAACTAACTAGTATAGTGCACTGTGCTAGCGCTTCTGACGGCAAAGACACCCGCTTATCAATTAAATAAGAAGATAAGTATGAATACAACACTTAATAATAAAAGAGAAATTTAGAATTTTAAATAAATTTAGAAAGAAAACGGAACTAAATGGAGGTCGAATGGGCGCAGGCTCCCAAAAGATTTTAAATAAAGAAAGAAAAGAAAAAGAATTTTCTAATTTTAGATTTTTTTGCGGCTTCCACAGAGAGCACAACGTGCTCTTTGGGCTTGGCCGTCAAGGGAGGGAAGGCCGGGGTGGCCGGCCGATCGCGATGGAGTCGCCAGCTCGTGCGTGAGATCGCCCGACCGACGCTGCGAGGAGGAGTCACGGTTGCGGTGAATTTCACGGAAAGATGACGGTGATGGCTTGGGTTACCTCCAAAATCCGACGATCTTTACAAGAGGGAGCACTTGGGGATTTACGCAATGCGATGGGGTGGAGGAGAGCTCACTGGTTTTATAGCCCGAAACAAGCATATTTATGGAAACCATAATTTGGGATCAAAACAGTTGGGAGGAAATTTTGGCAATAGAGCACGAAATTTGGGAATTAACACTATAAATGGAAAGAGGAGATTTAGTACGGATTGATGGAGCTTTGGAGCTTCTTTCTAGCTTTAATGGAGGGAGGAAGAGAAGAAACTTCTGCAGTGCAAGTGCTGACTAGAAGAAGCTACAGTGAGTTGCCTTCATTTTTAAAAAATATAGAAGGATTTTTGAAAAGATAGCACATTAGGTTAAAAAATTCTAGAAAAATTCTCAAAAAACTTTCGATTATTTTGTACTTAATAAAATTATTTTCAAAAAAAATTAAATTATAAATTTGCCGAGGCACGGCGGCCGCGAGGTCGCTGACCAGCAACCTCGCCGCGTCGACAAAGCCACCGATGGCGACCGTGGAGCCATTGCAGACCTGCGTTCTCCGGTCGTCTTTGCCCCATCTCGATTTCCTTTTCCCAAAGACGTAATGTATGGTCCTTTCCTTTTTCAGGATGTTTGTTTCCTTTTCCTTGATTCTAGGACGTTTGTTTCCTTTTTCTTGTTGATGCTGGAGGTGAGGGAAGGTCTGTTGTGGGCCACAGGGATGATTTCAGAAAAATAAACTGCGCTCGCAACCGCCGGATCCGCAAGGAAAAAAAGATAAAAATTAAACAGTGCTCGCCAGCCGCTGGTTCCGCGAGTAAAAATTGAAAAAAAAAATTAAGCAGCACTCACAAACCGTTGGTTCTTTAGATAAAAAATGAAAACAAAAATTCAGCGCTCTCCGTGCGCTGAAATTAGGCTCTATAGGGCTAGATCCGTAAAAAAGTCTCGAGAAGGGTCATATTTGGAAAAAAAAATACAATCACAATACCAGGACAATAAAAAATTCAAGTCTTGTTTCCTTGCATGCGGATCCTCCCTGTTTATGTCCTTGTTTGATTCACCCTCCTTCCAAATATGTAGTACGTACAATTTTGGTCAGTAAAAAATTAAAGTTTGGTTTGCTTGCATGCGGATCCTCCTTATTTATTTCCTTGTTTGATTTGCTCTTCTTTCAAATATGTAGGTGGGGGAGGTCTGTTGTGGACCACAGGGATGATTAGACACACTAAATAATGGCCATCGGATGTGGGTGAGTAAAGCTGAGGAAAGATCTGAGAGGTTAATTTTGATGGAGGCAAGTTTCTGGGGACGTTTCGCTGGGTGCACGAATGTTAAGCAATCTCTAGTGGGATGCACTATTTGGGGTGGACACAGAAAAGAATGTTTATGTGCATTATAAAAGAGTATAGATTACTACCTTAGAACACAGAACAAATGGATCTACAAGCTAGATCTAAACACAATCTTCAAATTCTCTCTTCACCAAACTAGCTACCTAAATCTTAAATATAATAATGCAGTTAAAACCAATTACTAACCTTAGATCACCAAGAACACATGGAAAACAATCTTGAAATTCTCTCCTTACCAAGATAGATCTTGAATATAATGCAATTAGAACTCATTACTAACCTTAGATCACCAAGAACACATGGATCTACAAGCTAGATCTAAACAATCTTCAAATTCTCTCCTTACCAAGCTTGACCTTGAATATAATGCAATTATAACCCATATTACTAACATTAGATCAAAAAGAACACATGGATATACAAGCTAGATTTAAACAATCTTCAAACTCTCCTTACCAAGCTAGATCTTGAATATAATGCAATTAGAACCATTACTAACCTTAGATTACCAAAATCAAATTGATTTACCATCACCCTTCAAAATCAATTGTCTTCTTTCACAACATCACCTCACAGCAGCAGCCACCTCAAAGATAAATCCCAAAACCCTAAAAATCACTAAGTGGCTCGGGTCTCTGTATTATATATTGCTGGGAGATATTACGGACGGTTCTATTCATGAACCGTCAGTTATTTACATAGAATCCTAGATGGTTTTAGAATAAAACCGTTAGAGAGATATCACAGACGATTTTATATAATAAAACCGTTTAAAACCGTCCGTGATATCATCACAGACGGTTTGCACTATAGAACCGTCAGTGATGTTCCTCACCACAGACGGTTTTTCAAAACTGTCTATGATGAGGCGTCTAATATATGATTTTCTGTAGTAGTGAATATAAAATACTACTAGAGTAATTGTTTTGGGGGAACGGCTGTGTGTGTTGCACACTGCTGCATTATGTTGCTAGCTTAATGCTATGTCCCACATATCCACCAGTGAGATTCAGTGAACATTTGATATTACTCGATTACAGAACATACAGTAGGATTTACAATTGCCAAATGACCTTTTTTTGCCAAACATAAAGTCCAAAAGAAAATAAAAGAAAAGAAGAGCGAGGGAGCTACTTCGGTTCGAACAGTACACATAGACTATTAAATAAAAAGAATGGACCAGATCTTTGGGCAGTACGCTTCGAAGTTCAAACTAGTTACGACAAAAGTGTCTCTCGTACGCAGTACGCTGTAGTAGTTAATGCATGTATACAATTTTATCATGACACGATGTGCGCGTAGAGGAGCTGGTTCCAGACGTCGGGCACGCCGGGGAGGCACCAGTGGATGCAGTCGGCGTAGCTGCCGGGGTTGCGCTCCTGCTCCTCCGTGAGCATGTCCCACTGCCGGCGGTGCACCGACGGGTGCGCGTCCTTGCGGTAGTCGGACAGCTGCGTGACGTTGAGCAGCCGCACCGCCACGCCGCGCGCGCCCAGCCTCCGCACCTGCTCCTCCACCGCGCGCGCGAACGCCGGGTCGGTGTTGTTGCCGCTGTATCCGTCAGCCGCGATCGGCTCCGTCTCGTTGTAGCACTTGTGGTTGACGGTGGCCTCCTGACCTTCCCCTCCGGGGCCGCGGTGCTCCCACTCGTCGGAGCGAAGGTGGGTCGGCGACATGGTCATGAAGAAGAGCTGGGTGTGGTCGCGGTCGACGTGGAACTCGAGCCAGTCGGACCACGTACTGATCGCCAGCTCGTACGCGCGCAGGCTGTCGATCACCTTGTACACCCCGTACGTGTCCTCCTCCTCCGCCGCGTCGAACGACCCCCACCTGGACGCACGCGCGCATGACGAAGCACGAAAGGTCAAAGTCAAACCGATAATATGTCGTTAAGTCAACTACTCAATTAGTTAGGGTGGCTTACAGAACTTTCATGGCGGCCCTTCTCCACCAGAGGTATGAGTTGAAGACGAGCACATCGGCGTTCGTCCAGTGCCTGGCATGCTTATTGATGGAGGTCACGCGCACAATCCGGTCGGCGATCCGGTGGTGCACCGGGTGGTCCGAGTTCGACTCCACCAGCAACGGCGACCAGTAGAAATCCACCGACACGTTGTACTCCTGAAATATATACTCCGTCGATCATGCATGCATGTGCATATATAATTTCAGGCTTTAATTTCGGCGTTCATGTAACTAGAATGCGATTTTCTCGACCTTTAGAAAAAGACTAAAGTTAATGTGACTTGCGATCCATTGTTCATGTACGTACGTGGATCTTGAAGGACAAGAGCGATCCGGTCGAGTTGATGGTCTTGTGGAGGCCCGGGGTGGCGGTGTCGATGAGGCAGACCATGGACACCCACTGGTTCCGGTTCAGCGAGTCGCCGACGAAGGCCAGCCGCTTGTCGTGCAGCTTCTCCAGCAGCCTGGCCGCGTCGAACCTAGGTCATATAATTTGTTCGACACAAGCCTGTTTAGTCATGCATGCAGTTGCATATAGCCTAGCTACGTACGTACAGCAAGACGAACTAGCTAGTTAGTATACTTCAGCTAGTGACATTTATGAGTACGATTAATGCATGCTTAAGACATGGGTTCAGATTTTCATTTCCCACAAAACTATAGTCTATAGTACTATGAAGAATTCTGCATTATCTGTTGCCCTGAACCCAACCAAATCTAGGTCCAACTTGCAAGGAGTAGTGCCCGTCTTTAACTCCAATGAGCACCTCATCCTTCAACCTGGGTTGTTAGGAAACAGTATGCTTCTAGTTCTAGCTAGATGCCTAAATGCATGAGCAGTTGAACAACCGGCAGAATCCTGTCTCTACTGTGTCCAGATTCTTCTACTAGTACTAGTTTCAGAGGCGTGCGACATTTGTGTACGATAACAATAATGTTAGCAATTAATTGTTAATCCGGCCGGGCACTTAAACCATGACTATTCTGGGTTAACGCACGACACAGACACACAGTATGGTACTGTTATAATACGACGAATAAAATATGAAGATGATCAAAACCACAAAAAGAACAAGAGACACGAGATTTAACGTGAAAAACCCTTTCGGAAAAAAGCCACGGGCGTCGACGGCAGAAATTCACTATTTTCTGGAGAGTTACAAATGAAGGGGACGAATCGCCCGTACGGCTTACAAGAGGGAATATATATAGGCGGCGGTGACCTAGGTCAAAAACGATCCTCCGCGGAGCGGAGACAGAAGTTTGGCCTTCTCTTGAATTTGGATCAACAATCAACAGGTACTACTCCATCCGCTCATTTTTATAAAGCGTATTTTGACTCTACACAAGGATTAAGGTTACGTTGAAATTAAAGGTACGAGAGAAAACGACTTAGATGCTCATACTTAATTGTCTCGAAGATAAAAGATATACTTTGTGTGGGTGGTAATGAATAAATACATAGGTTGATAGAGAATAAATAGAGGTATAAAAAGAAAGATCTTATTAAATCTACGTACAAACCTTATATTTGTAAACAATCATTCAAAAAATAAATCTTATAAAAGTGAACTGACGGAGCAGTAGATTGGTAGTACGTACCTGGGAAGGTCGCACCCGTGCGGCTGCCACCTCCAATGCTGGTAGCTGATGTCCGTCCTCCCATACTTCTCACACGCCGACTGGTCGGACATGAACTTGCACGCGCTCTCTTTGTACAGAGGATACGCCCTGTCGTCGTACACCCACCTGCCGGAGGACAGGTCGCATTGGTCCTTACCCCGGGCGCCGTCGTCGCTGTCGCCGTCTGCGGGTGGTGGCACGGTCGGCGCCTGCTGCGGCTGATCGACGGCGCCGTTGTTCTTGGTCGTGACCGAGACGCCGAGGAGGAACAACAGCACCAGCACCAGAAGAACGAACGAATTGAAGTGGCTCCAGATCCTTACGCTGACGCTGACGCCCCACACCCTCCCGTGGGGCGCGTAGCCCGTCTTCTTGGCTGACTCCTCCACTTGCCACGCGTCCTCGAGGTCGCCGGCGACGGCAGCACTCCGGCCCTTCAGCGGCGGAGTGCTCCCGGCCATGGCGAAATGCCTTCGACCTATCGTCGCGCACGTGTACTTCGATCCGGCCGATGATTTGTCTACGTACGGTGGTATTTTCCTTGCCGGCCAGTTGTTCGCGAGCAATGAAAGCACGATCAAATAGCTTGCATGCAGGGGCAGAGTAGGTGCAGCTCAGTGCAATATACTGCAGGTGTTATCGATCGCTTCTAGTAAAAGGATCCTTTTAGGTGAGAGTTGTTGCCACTTGACCTAGCTTTGGTGCACCTAAACTTCGTCTAGGGATCGTATAAAACCTCTTTAATTCTGCTCCAAATCATGGTCTTACATATATACTACATGCATGTATCAACATATATACATATATACACACTAGAGATGGAGAAACAAGGAAGCGATGCTGAACAATAAAGAACAGGTGAAAGAGGCTTCAGCTTGCTCTCTGAAGACTCTGTTGATTGCTACAGTATTGTACTTGTAAAGTCAGAACTCCCCCAACTGGCTTCTAACTAAGCCAAGGCATACAAAAATTTGGGCAAGTAGTATATGTGGAGCAGATGACCAATGACCTACATCATTTGGTGAGATTCAACAAAAGCAACAATGCATATACATGCCCTACTAACTAGTACTAACTACAGAAACCGCTCACATTAGATTAGATTAATAGCTGGGAGTGCTATTCATAAACCACTTTAGTTTGTTTTACAGTGTATATGTATATGCAATGTCATTGCGTGTTTATGAATGAGATTGTAATAGATTTAGTTGATCACAGAAGTATCTGGACAAAGTGATCTCCATTTTGTGTTTATGAATGACATTGTAATAGGTTTAGTTCATTTACTTTTTGTTTTTGTACCGTGCATTTGCTTTGGGTATGAATCTTGCTCTAGCTAACTGACTTTGTAAATCAGGGTGCAGTGGAGAGCTCTGTTTTTGTTTTGTTTTTGGTTTTTGCTTTCTTGTAGTAGACTTCTGTGATTTCTGATAATAGAAATCGGGATGAATTGTTGCCCTTCTGTAATTCTAAAAAAATATGCAATGTCACGTTCGAATAGTTAGAGGATCGTTTGTATATGCCTGTTGTCAATCACACACCAAAGCTGTGGTCTTTCTCGTCATGTTCGTGGGCAGTTAGAGAGACTGACGGTCTATTTCATAAAATTCCTTCAATAATTATACTGTCCTTTGGCATTGCTTAAAGCCTTAACGATCTGATGAATGAATTTGTTCGAACCACTCCTGAATCCTGACGATAGTATTCGTTCTGAACTTGAAAAACAAGGAAAGTTGGATTAATTCACTACATCTGTTACTACATTCAGTTATGGTGGTTAATTGATGGCCTGCATTATTACTATATTAATGACATTCTTTCATCTTGCTACGCTGAACAAGTATATATCTGGTTGTTCTTGGAACAGCATATTTCAGAATGGATGGATGGACTCCATTGATTATACTGATGTGTCACCAAAGGGATTTGAACCAGGCCTTGTCTAACGTATAGTGCAGAGAATGAAGTAGAGTTATACAAGATTGTAGAAATGACATTCCAGATCTTCTATTGGTCAGCACCATATAGTAAATACAATTATACTTTGACAGACAGAACAAATGAAACCTAATCCATATGCTGATATCTTCTTTCCCTTCCAAGATTAAATTAAAAAAAATGCTCAACACAAAAGATTGGAAGAAGGCACAGCGTATTTCATATCATTTCTGTTTTCTTAACTGCTATACATCGATCGTGAGAAGTGATGTTGACCACAAAACCTACTGAGAATATGCATGTAACCACCACTGCATGCGACCTGCACAGTTCTTGTCTCCCGAAGTCGCCTTCACCTAGGAACAGAGAGCAGTGGGACACCCAACTAAACAACCAGATTCTCTCATGAGAACCAAATAGGTGTTGATTTGGAACTCCTTTTACATGAGATTTGGCCAGCACGTTTGTATCGACTATACTGAAAATAAGATCAGGACACTGAAAAATGTGAAGCAGAAGACTGTACCTGATCGTGTCAAAAGATTGATCTAAACTCCAACAGCGAACATCTTGGTTGATGAAACAACGCTGGAGCATGCATGTCGAGATGTCAACGTCTCAGGCAGACGGTCCACTTTTCGACCTGCAGTTCGCACTTTGCGCAATTAAGAAGCAACGAACAATACTCCATGTAGCTTGCATCCGAAGGAAGTGCTAACACCGTAGCTAGCGCGCCACTGGCCGGATTTTCAGTTCTGATGAAGTCGCTGCATGTCGAAATGCTTGAGATGAGATGTTCTGCCCGACTGGCAGATTCTTCTTGAGGTTGCCGACTTGAGAGCAACCAAAGAAGATTCAATGATTCAGTCATATCATGCCTGAAGAAACAAGGGATGATTATTCTGCATTCTAAGCCAACTCATGGTAGAATGTAGAGAGGTAGCATCGTAGCACATCACCACAAGGCAAAGTTGGACGCAGTATGTACAATATGGGCAGTTCAATCCAAAGTTGGCGGTGTAAGGTTGGCAGTTCAATCCAAAGTTGCAAAACAATATGGTCCGCAAGGCTTGAGAACATACTAATATGACGGCTCAAGTAAAAATTTTAGGTCGGGCCGCACAAAGCCCATTTCTTTAGCCCACCCTGCTTACTGGAATTTGGATTTAGGGTGTCTTTGGAATGCAGAAACACAGGGATTTTGGTGATTTGAAATTTTTTATAGACTCAAAAGAAAATTTTCCAAGAGGTTTGAGTGGATGTTTGTTTTCCTCCCAAATCCCCATGAAAGCACATAATTCCATAGGAATTTGAAAGGAATTTTCATAGCTTTTCCTTTGAACCAAATGCCTTGCATAGGTTTTTTTTTTCTTTCCATAAGAATGGAATCCTCCAAAATTCCTTTGTTTTCTCTCCAATACAAAGAGGCCCCCAAGCGGGAATTGAACTGCGAAATTCCTGCAAAATAGCTGCACTCCAATTTCCAAACATAAAAAAGACATCTCGAATTCCTGAGTTATGATCATCGTTATATTGGTACTTAAAATTGTACGAAATAAAACATGTAGAGTATGTTGGGGATTACGACAGTGTACTTTTGTGTTACAATTTTCTTGATGACCATGTAACAATTTTGCACATTCAAGGAAAAGTTTCTGTATTCATTCCATTCACTCAACAAAAGAAGAACCACGTTACATTACCAAAAGACGAACAGATTTCAGCCACGGCCACCCCTGCATGTGTTCTTACTCCATGAACAACTAAGCACAAAGCTGGCGCATGGCGCACGGATGTGGGATTGACATCACTTGCATCGTCTTTCTCACCCTACATTTCCCTTCTCCCTTTCGACACTTACGACGTTAGATCATCGACGGCGGCGGCTATGTATCAGAGGACCTGGTCGTTAGTGGGGAAGAAGAGCTTCCAGTAGAGCAGCTCGTTCCAGGCGTCGGGCACGCCGGGAGGCACCAGTGGGTGCAGTCGGCGTAGCTCCTGGGGTCGGCGACCTGCTCCGGCGTCGGCTGCGTCCACTGCTTCTTGTATATCTGCGTGTGCGCGTCCTTGCGGTACTCTGACAGCTGCGTGATGTTCACCACCCCGACGGGCACCCGGGACGCGCCGAGCACCTCGCCGGTGATGCGCAGCATTGCCCTGCTCGTGCTCCCCCAGTACGACGCGTCCGTGATCGGCGCCGTCTGGTTGTAGCAGTTGCCCTCCGTCTCCTCGCCCCACTCCTTGCTACTGGTAGTTGACAACACAATGCAGCGCGTGTAAGTTTCAGATGTTGCAGAGCACCGTATATCACCATGCGAGATGAATCATGGCTCACTTAGTATGGGTCGGCGACGCTGTGACGAAGAACACCCTCGAGCTCTTGGGATCCACGTTGTTCTCCAGCCACCTGACCAACTGGTACAGCACCAGCCTGTAGGCCTCCTCTGCTTCCATCTCCACGATGTCCTTGCTCATGTCGTCGTCAGAGCCTCTCCTGCAGGAACCATACATACATACAGTTGGTTCAGAACTTCAGATCAATCATCAAAGTTATGCAGTGGTTAGCAAGATTGCATGTGTTGATCACGTCGTGCAACTTAATTTGGAGTTGCTTACAGGATCTGGATCTTCTCGCCGGTCATCCACCAGAGGTAGGAGTTGAACACCAGGATGTCGGCGCCCTTCCAGAACCTCGAGTGCTTGTCCATAGGCGCGCCTCGGATGATCCGGTCATTGATGCGGTGCACGACGGCATCGTCGGAGTTGGACTCGGCCAGGAGGGGAGCCCAGTAGAACTCGATGGTGGCGTCGTAATCCTAGGACCATACGCGCAACCAAGAACAGTAAGCAACAGCACTTCACCAATCAGGCAAGATCAGCTGGCAACGACTCCCTCAGGTGCCATTCCCACAAGTAGCAGTACCTTTGCTCTGAAAATAGAGAGGGAGTCGACGGTTTCGAACGATTTGGAGCCCTCGGGGATGGCGCGGTGGAGGAGGCAGAGCAAGGAGACGTACTGCCCGCGGTTCAGAGAATCGCCGACGAACAGCATGCGCTTGCCGCGCAGCATCTCCAGAATCAGAGTTGCGTTGAAGCTGCAACAAACAGAAAAAAAAAATTGTTGAGAACGATGCTGTCTGCAGTCCTACCTGAATTGAGACAGACACGTGAACAAATCTGCAAATTAAAAAACGCTGTTCTGAATCTGTGATGCACCGTCAACAGGCATTCCAGAGAATCGAGAGAGGTATGATCTCCTGTCTACACCTCTGTTTTTGGCGTGCACCTATCTCCTGAGTTTAGGTTCGAGGCAACCAAATGCATCTTTTTTCGGCATGCATCCAAAATTTGCATTTAGCATATCGAACTTACAGTAAACTCGAAATGGAACTGCATAGTCCTAGTTTATAGAAGGTCCGTTCGGAATGCGAAAATATCACATAAAATGGTTTAATTCCCGCTTGAACTAGGTCCCTAGAAAAGCCTAAAATTTGTACCATTTGTTACGAAATCCCGAGTTCCAAAACCATACCCTGTAAGCTAAAATTACCGCAGTAGTTTTCATGTGATCTCAACGAAGGAATATTTGCCCATTCAGCACGGCCTTTTGTCAAAGCAGTGGCTTTTCTAGCCTCTAAATTCGTTTTTTTTTGACAAATTTAACTTTATTCTGTTCAATTTTGTGAAACTAGTTCTCTTCGTGAGCTCGAAAGACGCTGCAGGTGACACGAGTCACTGCCACACCAAGAGAGTTCGACAAGCAAGTTTCGTGCTTAGCTGGCGCAGGAGGAATCATCGGTCAAATTCCGCGCTTCGTTTGCATGGAAGGAATTGATATACAGCTTCTGCGCTTGGTTGCCGCGGAAGGACAAAGATTAATTAGTGAATTTGATTAATTAGCAATTTAATTAAGTAATTAATTAAGAAATATGATTAAGTTAGTGATTAATTAGTGGAATTGATTCCTATCAAGGAAGGGAAGCTCGGCAGAAATCTTATTGCAGCAGGTGATCTATCAAGATCCTCGAGCACAGGAGGTGACTCGTAGAGTCCAAATTTGTAAATAATTTCGTAGAGTGGTTATATTTGAAAAAATATATTCGCATGACACTAAAAAGAAAAAAAAAATCCTTTTTGTCGGTGCTCTCACGTGGCACCTGCACCTTTATTTCACCCAATGCCCAAATGCAACAACTAGAGTCCACACTACATGATGGCTGATCCCCCATATCCAATCAAACCCTGCCACTTAGGACCACGGGCACGGGCATGGTTTGTACTATCCTATTGTCCATTTCCTACACCAAAACATCCCATTTTAAAACCAAATTTTTTGGAAGAGTGAATCATCACTGAATCTTCCCCCAAAAATTAGTTCTGCAACGAGAGCTCACGGTTTTGCCAGCACCCTTGCTAGTGCTAGACTGCTAGCAGGCTAGGACAGGCAGATAAACAATTCTATTTCTGCATCACAATAAAGAGTTAGTGGACAAACATGGGTCCATCTGCCTAATCTACCCAATCTCAGTCGTTGTATAATTGAACTGATACTACTAGTACTACAATAGAACCGAGTTGCTCTCTTGCCATTCAATACTACTACTACGTCTATGAAGTTCACAAACCTATATTATTGCTGAATCGAACACTTATCTGGTCCATATACCTTTTTTTAAAGTCTAGCTTTCTCACTGCATTTATAAATTTAGTCTCCTCCTTTGCCACAAAAGACGTGACAGCTAACAACTATCATCTATCACGTCCGGGGAGTGTGGAGGGTGATCAGTGCCGCAACAGGGCGAGGGACCGTCGGAGCGGGTGCTGGAGCGCGGGAGAAGGGCTCGAGAACCGGTCTAGTGCACGGCACCTCGCTGCAACGATCGGGGAGTGCGAAAGGAATCCTGCCACGATAGGCCATACGCCGCTCCTATGGTCAGCCAAGCACCGTAGTTCGATCACTTGCCATGTTCCCCGGACATGGCAGAAGATAAGTGTGGTCTGTGGGATTTTCACAGTAAAGAGAATTTACAAGCACATACGCGAAAAGAATAGATCAGAAAAAAATAGTTATAAGAGAACGGATGGTTTCGTTATTGTTATCTACTGCTAGTACCACAGCGTACTACAGTAGTACGGGTTACTTCTACCCTCCAGAACATGCCTCACCTACTCTCCTTTGTAGTGCTGTCCTTTGATGCATTATTGGCGTCCTAGAAGTCAGAGATTAGCACATTAGTCTAGATGTACATTCCCTTTTCTAAAGTTTTTTACTGTACACTTAGATCCAAATTTATTTATACTTAATAAACTAATAACTATATTTAATTTTTACTATTCACTTTCTTTTTTTAACCTTTGTAAAAGCAGGATTCAGTAACTTCAAATCTTTCCTCGCGGCTTCTTGCAGTTACGGTACGGGGCAAAGCAACGCTACCGTTTCTTTGAGTAAAGGCAGCACATAGGATTCTTTCTGCCAACGCGCGCAGCTAGCTCATCGCATTGTTCTTGTTCGTGGAGCAAGCTTTTAATCTAGATAGACATGGCAGGCGGCCGACGGCCGGCGGGTTGGAGTACCTGGGGAGTGAGCAGCCGCGCGGCTGCCAGCGCCAGTGCTGGTACGCCTTGTCGGGGCGGCCATGCGCCTGGCACGTCAGCTGCGGCTGGATGTACGGGCACTCCTCCTCCTGGTACCACGGCTGCGCCGCCTCGTCGTACACCCACTCCCCCTGCCCGATGTCGCACCCCTCCGGCGCGCTCCCCACCGCGAACGGCAGCAGCTCGGACTCGGAGGCAGCCTCGCCGTCACCCTGCATTGCATTCACAAGCACGGACAATAATGACCCAACACAACACGAGCAAGATCGGGCGTGTCACCTGGTGCATCTTCAAGTTTCTGAATCTTTCGTGTTATACTACTGCGTATGCGTCGTACCTGGCCGGCGACGCGGAGGAACGGCGCCGCGGCGGAGACGAGAGCCAAGACGGCGAGGAGCTTCATGGCTAGACCACGAGCAGCTGTCTCACTGGTTCAGTTTGGTTCGGTTCGGTCTAGGAGGATGCGAAGGGGCGCATTGGGATCTGGTTGCGAGCTAGCACTAGCTCCTAGCCATGACTGACCAAATTGGACTCTTTCTCCAGGGTAGTATAACGCAGAGGCGCAGAGCAGACAGAGACAGGGTTCCAACTCTAGCTAGCTCTCTAACAACCCCATCGTAGGCAGGACGACATTGGAGAGCTTCTGTCGTACGAATCAGCAACTTTTCCCTTGCAAAAAAAAGGAGAGGTTTTTTTGGTCGACAGATAACAAATTGCTTCGTGGTTTATTTAACTGGCCATTGCTGCAGTGTGTGCTACTAGTACCGTACGGGCGATGCGTGTTTTCTTTTGCAAGGCAAGACTTCCTTTGGGTACCGGATTAGGCGAGGAGGCGCTGCTTAATTTCCTTGGTTCTCTAGAATTTTGGTTCGAGAAAATTCGGGTAGATTGCATGGTGCAGAGGACTAGCTAGGAGTACTACTGCGTTAACTGTGCCTCGCTTGATTGCGCGTCATGTTGCAATCAATCTTTGGAATTCTAGTTCTGTTCTTCTGGTACGGCGCACGCATATGGAACACAGACGTTTTGAAATAGCATTAGGAGGTTTATCCTGAGTTATTGATTTGGTTTAAGCACGTGGTGTTAAAGTTTGAATTTGATTTAAATTTAATTTTGAATTTAGAGTAATTTGAGCTACTGTTATGTTAGACGACACTACCGACCAGGCGGCACTACCGGCTTGGGTTGGTGGCAATGCCGGCCTTGCGGATCTAACGGGCATGTCAGCGGTAGTCTTTTTTACTTATAGTTGATTCTCTGGGTTTTTAGCATAGCAGTACTACCGGCGTGCTAGTGGCGGTAGTGTCAGGGAACAGTACTACTGGCCCATAGTAGCGGTAGTTATTTTTCAAAGTGCGTTGTTTTGAGCACTGCCAGGACAGCATTACCGGCCATAGGGTGCGGTACTATCGGCCTTGGGTAGCGGTAGTGCCGACTTTCCAGCGAGTTGGGAGTGTTTGTTTGGATGATGTAATGTTAATTGCATATCATTGTGAATAGTACTATGTGATGCTTTGCTTGTCTGTATTGGTTGCAGGACTTTGGAGCTGGGCCATGGTGAGGCGGAGGAGATCGAGACCAAGCTAGAAGAGCTGAGGTTCAGAACAGTCAAGGGACGTCGAAAGATGTCTAAGCTCGGGAAGTGGTTGCGAGCCAGGAAGACAATGAGCGAAGTATGAAGCATTGGCAATGGACATGGCAGGCAATGGTATGGACCGAGACTAAACTTAAGTAGGAGTTGAGATCCAGAATGATTAAGTCGAAGCTGCCATGGTGAAGCGGTCAAGAACACGTGGCGCGCCAAGTGACTTAGACCCGTTTGAAAGCGAGGACAGTTTGGGGAGTCCAAACGCGTGAGAGGTTTGGTGGGAAGTCATTGGGGTCACATGATGGATGACGAAGCATGGGCGATGCTTCGAGTGAAAGGGAAATTACTGGTCGTGTGGAAAATTAGTAATTTGCCTATTACCGGGGATCGAGACTGTTTGAAAAACCACGACGGTGGCCTAAGTTAAAGGTCACGCCAAAGTGTAGTTGGATGCAATTTCGGGCTCGTGAAACGGATTTGGTGTCAATGTGTAGGCCGTTTTGAAAAGCGTACTTATGTAAGTGTAAAATCCGATATGGTGTTAGGTTAACAGGTTAGCTCATGCAAATGTGGGTGTTATCCATACGTGTGCCCAGGTTTATGGTTAGGGTTGCCTCCACTATATAAGGAGATGTAAGGGAGGAGATGCCTTAAGCCCTTTGAGTGAACTTGAGAGTAGATTAGGGTTTCCACAATATTTTGGTTTTCTTGTGTGTGTGTGAGTGCTCCTTGAGAGCTTTGCTCTCGGGTGAGAGGCTTTGTAAACATCCATCTTACTCTAAAATGAAATCAAAATTCGCGCACAAGTTTTGTCTCTTGTTTTGATCATCCCGCTTCTTAAGTTTTTATCTTTCTTGGTGATTTCCTTTTTTTTTAATCTCGTGTTGCCACGGATAAATAATTGATGGATGAATCTTTTGTGGATCATATCCTGATCATCTAGGCAAGCTCTCACATGATCATCAAGCGATTTCTCAATAAACTGGTTCTTAGCTTGAGAATGAAAGATTTGAGGTAGATCTTGATCTCAGACATTTGAGAGCAATTTTTTTTATGTCCTTACTTGTTGGGACATGTGAGAGGTAATCTAAGATCATCTTGATCATCAAAACCCCACGAACAAGCTCAGGGCGAAGATTTTCTATTTGACCCGTTTTTGTTGCAACCTTTGGTAAATTTGAAAAAGGTGGAAACTTTGACGTCAATCCTTGCGATTGAAGGTTAGAATAGATTTCTGATATCTATAGGAAGGTGCATATAAAGTTTCACAGGTTTTCGATTAGCCAATCAAAAGATACATCAATTTTTATTTTTGAAGTCACGCTAATTTTATTATTTATATGCCTACTTTGACTGCCCACCTATTACCGGGCACTGTAGCACATTTTTGCTGATTTTACTGTTCATTCCCGCAATAGCGCCCGTTTACCTGCGGTAGTACCGACCCATAGATGAATTTCTCAGAAAATTTATTTTCTGTACTTCTTTGACTTAGTTAGGTTTTAGTTGGTTTATTTGGGGAAAAAAATTTATTTGATTAAATTTTATTTAGCTCCTATTCATCTCCTCTATTTGCCTTTTCCGTCCTTCACGTTTGCTTCTTTAGTCCTTTATGAAACGTATAGAACTCCTAGCAGTGAGAGTTACTGACTACTGAAGAGTAGTATTGACCAATTAGCTGGTTGCTGTTAGAGGCAAGACGGCATATTTGTTCTGTTAAAAGGAACCTTGTAGGTGAGTCGTCCACTCGTTTACTTCACAGTTCATACCGCGACCATTCGGTGTACCTAAATTCTATCCGATAATAATAATTGCGGAGCATGATAAATCGATGTACCGAGCATGCAAAATGGTGTTTGTATCTTAGAGAATTTTTGCACAATGGCGAATGGTGTACTGAAAACAGCATCATAAAGCAATCCTTGCACCAACAAATCGATGGAGAGTTTCCTGTGTGTGCCTTGTAAGCAAAGGTTAAAGTGGGGAGGATTTGAATGGTACGGAGCAGGTGGCGAATGAGCAGGAGTGTTTGCCGTTTGGTGAGGTTTCTGAAACAAGCAAGGAGCTAGCGACCCTACTGAGACCGGCTGAAAAAAAAGAAGGAAAAACGTGTCCTTGATTTCGCCACTTTAGTTTGGTGCACAACCATAGCAGAAAATAATTAAAGGAAACGAAAAAACTTTTATCAATTGCTGAACCTAATTTTCCATTCTAAATTCCTGCAATCTGTCCGACATATTAAAGGCCTGTTTGGAGAGCTGTAGCTTTTTTGAAAAAGTTGTTTTTTGATTTTCTAGACTGAAAAGGAGCTACAACTTTTTATAAGGGACCGTTTAAGAAATAACTAATTTCCCTCAGTAATAAACTGCAAAAGCAGGTCCAATCTCGCTTTTAGCTTTCAGCTTTTATATATGAGTTCTAAATCATGTCAAAAATCGCTTAAAAGTTGAGCTGTTTAGGGGAGACTTACTCGGTTTTTAGAAGCTGGCTTAAAAGCCCCCTGGCAGGGCCTAAGTTGTTCGAATGAATTCGTCATTCACTGTTTTGCAGAAGGCGCTGATGAACCACTCAACCACGACATGTTTTCCTCTCAACAGCTTCCGATGGGATACTCGGCAAACGGCAGTTTCATCTTGACCATGAAAAGAACAAGGAAACAAGAGCTTCGCGCCGATCGGCCGCCGCGCGCGGCGCGAGGAAGCGTTTGCATTGCACGTTCGCCTGCGTTGCGCTCGCGCGTCCGTCCTTCAGGCCCGTACTCCGGCGGCATAGGCACGCGCACGACTCGTCGAGCACCACGCGCATCGATCCGCCGCCCGGTTCGTCGCGGCGCACATACCGGCCTTATCGGGGACGCGTACGTACGCCTCGTTGCCCTTAACCAGCAGTTCCCTTCCTTTTCGTTTTATTTCCTGCTCCAGCTCCGTCGAGACGTGCAGAATTAGCAACGTTAACGAATGAGCAGTGACGGACGTAATGGTACTTCACCGCCCCTCGAGTAGTCTGATGTCAAAGCATTTGCGACTAATCTGCCCAATAATTAACAACACGTACGGCCGGACTGTCTCGGCCGTGTGAGTTCTGGGCGTTACGTTTTATTCCCCACTTGACAATCGAGTAGATACATACGCGCCCGGCCAGCCGGCCACTTGCCGCTCGTACGTGCGACGGACGGGGACAGCGCCTGGTGCAGCACAACCACCCTGGTCGATCGCCCGGACGGGTTCCACGTTATCGATCAGGTCCCCCGTCCCGGCCAGTGGCCACCTCACCAACCTGCTCACCACGTACTCCAATGTCAACGTGCGTACTCCTCGTCCTAAAACTCTAGGGTTCGTATAGAAGAAAATGCTGTTGTTTTGCGGATATCCACCCGTGACCTAAAGCGGTAGGAATGCACGGAGGCTGCATTCATTGCGCGTTTTTCTGTATGTACATTGACACCATGACGGTCAGCAGCTAGCGGCAGGTGTTGAAGGCCTGCACATACGTGGCCCCTTCCTGCCGGGCTCGATCGATCCGTGCTTTTGATTCCTTGATTAATTTAGAGCTCATTTGCATACACTAAATTTGGTGTGGATTGATCATTCTTTTTTATCCAATAATATTTATGTATACTATTTTTTTGCAATAGAGTAGTAGAAATATCACTTTGACAAATCAATAACTATATCTAAATTTTATTACCACTATATATTAGTAAAACCCTTGCAAGTTCAAGCGCGCGGCTGGGTGCATCCGCAAGGAACGGTGCCCTGTAGAACTCTCATTAACTGTAGCGCCTGTACTCTAGAGATTTCGATAACCAAACCGCCGCTCTCCACACACAGAGTCAATTATTGGATTCTTCTGATCTTCTCATGTAAGAAAGACTATCAGATCGTTTAAAGTTCAAACCAGCAAAATGATTCTTTTGTGAATGCAGAGTCAACATCTTAATTAAGGTGACTAATTTCTACGACCAGATGACTGACTAGCAGCTGTATCATGTACTACTACTAATCCACTTTGAAGAATTAACAAGCATATACCAGCACCACCAAGGCACCAACCACCTCCTTTTCCTTTTTCTTGGCGGCATCAAATCGGTGGTTTGGATTGGACGCGACGAGAGTAGACGCACACCAAATAAAAAAGGCGCGTATGCTTCTGCTGCAATCAATCAGACACTAGATAAAGGCTAAGCTAGCTAGTTGGTGAGACCCATTGGTGTGTTTTAAGGCAAATAATGGAATGGTAATTCGTTAATGATTTGAAGCCTTGTAGTTGTAGGTTAGTAGGTAGTACTGCACTGCTGATTGCATGGCTGTGAAGGTCCAGGTGAGGCCATCGATCGATCGACTTGCATGGATTTGGCGCACTAGGGGAACATGCACAGCACGCGGCAGCAGGCACGGCATGGAGATTCAGATCGAGCAGGTTGGTGGCGCAAAAGCTGCGTGCATACTGGAACGGTCGGCGAGTGGTTCGAATGATACCATTTCGAATCAAACGCCACTAGCATGGCTACCTGACCATGAGTGCTTGCATGCCCAATGGGCGGCCCAGGGGTGCCAGGTACCCTAAAAATTTTGAGGGACGTCAAAATTTCGTTTTTTTAATAGGTTAGATTTGTTGATTAAATTGGTTTCGATTTTAGTAGTTTGTGACATTTAAGGCTTTAGAACTATTTGTACTATATTTTTATCAAATTTTAAATATATATGCTAGATATATGATGGTACGAAATTATTGTATAAGACTATAGAGTTATATGTATGAACTGTACACCCCATCAAAAATTTTCTAGTTACACTGTATGCAGAACAGCCAATATGGCAGTGTCTTGAGGATTTCGTTCATACAAATATATTTTGCTGTGTCACCGTGTGCAGTGCAGACTGCAGAGCAACCATTTTGTTCAGGATATAGGATTATAATTCTCGTTGAAAATATATCTTGCAGCACAGAAGGTTGGTGCAGGGTAGTGTCCTAAGCTAAAAGGCTATAGGAGATGTCCTAATTAACAAGAGAACAGTTAAAATCTGGCACAGGTGATTAGGGAGACCGGAGACCTACCGTAGCTAGTTACTCCCCAATCACAAATACTTGTCATTCTAGATGTAGATGTGGTTAAACATTGGAAACTTTTGACTGTCAATATTTTTTAAAATATTTAAATTAGATATATAAAAATCATATGAGTAGATTTGTCTCAAAAGTACTATCATAATATTATAATTTTATTGAATTTTATAAATATATTATAATAAAAGTTAATGGTCAAATATGTGTTTTGAATACCGTATCATTGTTCAAAACAATAACTATTTATCATCAAAGGAAGTATATACTACAACAAAGTCAAAAGTCACCTACTCGTTCTACCCTCTTTGTCTCTCAGTTTGTCTACCACTCTTGAGCTCTCATTTGGTTTAAAAAACCTAAAAAAAATACTGCCTTTTGCGGGCGTGTAAATGCGTTGCGCATATGATCGGCCTGGTCTCTGCACCAAATACCGACCAGCTGCAAGGACACGATCCAGCAACATTTCACAGTCAGCCCGCTGAAAAAACTCACTTTTGTATATTTCCATTCGGGCAGGCCAAACCTCCAACTCTCAGCCAAATATCAAGTATGATATCAGCGTATATTTTTTCCACAAAAATTTTTTATATCGGCGTAGACTCAACCGTCCGATCAGAATCATGCTGTCTATGATACCAGCGTATATTTTTTCCACCAAAAAAAAAAGTATATCAGCGTAAACTCAACCGTCCGATCAGAGTCATGTTGTCTGCATTCTTTCGTTACTAAGCGTACCATCAGAGAACGAAGATTGTCTGAGAATGTTAGCATAGCTAGTTACTTGCATCAAAATCAGAAGTCGTGTAATTAACTTCGATGCTAGAAATGTACTCAAAATTCAGAAAGCCAGAGAAACTTCTCCATATGACTACATGTCATGTTCAGTAAAAGAATCATATTTAGACAACATGCCGCTCTGATTCTTTGACAGGAAAGTAGTAGTACAATATGAGCGACCTTTCAATAAACGAGCACACCATTTCCATCTCGTGCACCGTGCGTGTGACGTGTGTAGTGTATCCTTCAGAATGTTTGGATCTGTATAATGTTAGATTAACTCTTCTCCAGCAGATCAGTGCTTTCCCAGATGATATATTATACTCCCAACTTGGACGTGATATTCAGCGACTTCTGTTCAGTCAAAGGGACGATCAGCGGGTCAATCTCCGAATCAGAATTTTTCCGTCGATCAAGGAAAGAAGAGCTTTGAGTAGAGCAGCTCGTTCCAGGTGTCCTGGAGTCCTGGAAGGCACCAATGCGTGCAATCCGCATAGCTCTTAGGGTTGGCGATCTGCTCAGGGGTTAGCGGGTTCCATTGCTTCTTGTATATCTGAGTGTGCGCATCTTTGCGGTACTCGGAGAGCTGGGTGATGTTGACTATCGAAACAGGGACTTTAGATGTGCTGAACACTTCTCCTATGACGTGCATCAAGCCCTTGCTAGTGCCTGGTCCCCAGTAAGACAAATCTTTGATCGGAGTGGTTTGGTTGTAGCAATTTCCATCAGAATCATCACCCCAATCTTTGCTCCTAAGGAGAAAGTTTGATACACGACTCAAACTTTGAGATATCGACCAGCCATGTGCAATTTAGCATAGGATGAGCCGATCAGGTATGATCATATGAATGAGCAATTTAACTGAATTCTGAATATAAAGATGTTGCTTTCTGCTTGTGTATATGACAGCTTACCTGGTATGAGTGGGTGACATAGTGACAAAGAACGCCCTTGAATTTCTGGGGTTCATGTTATTCTCCACCCATTTCACCACAGCATTCAGTACCATCCCATAGGCTTCTTCTGTTTCCATTTGTATAATGTCCTTTCTCTTATCTTCAAAAGAACCATGCCTGGAAGCAACAAGTGTTCAGAACTTTCTTATGTCAAACTTCAGTTCAAGTAATTTTGCGGTATAAACCTTAAGAGGTCTTGCAGTTTTTAAACTCAAAATAGACTATAGATGAGACGAATATTGCTCGTCCCAATTGCTCATTCCATGAACTCCCAGTGCGTGGTGTATTCAAGCACCTTTGGATGCAAACAAGTGCATCCGGGTAATGTTCAACAAAATAGGACCGATTCTTGTTAAAATTTTCTCCACGCCCTCTCAATGTTTATTTATTTACAGCCAAAGTAATTCACAAATGTAAAAGAACAAGCAATATGAGAAATCTAAGACATGACATATATAAATGAAATGAATATTAGTATGCGCTTCCAAATTTTAAGCTAGCTTTAAGTAGCAATTTTTTTATAATGGAAGATACTTACAGAATTTTCATCTTTTGTCCAGTCATCCACCAAAGGTAGGTGTTGAATACCAAAATGTTGGCTCCCTTCCAAAACTTGGAGTGCTTTTCAATGGCCGTCCCCCTTACTATTCTATCCGCAATACGGTGCACAACGGCATCATCAGAATTTGATTCAGCCAGGAAAGGAGCCCAGTAGAACTCAATGGTGGCATTATAGTTCTGGAAAATGCAACATTAAGCATATTCAGTATGGATGGATAAGACTAGAAAAGAAACACCATTTTAAGATAAAAAATATTAAGAAGTCAACATTTCTAAACTTGGGGTTTATTGCTTTCTTTGTTGACAGCTGTAGCTATCTTTGGTGTTCACAAATCACAATAGGTTCAGTGACTAAGAGAAAGGTTAACTGCACTGCTAATTGAGTTATGTGTTGTGATTTTTGCAAGCTTTCATTTGCCATAACAAAAAATCCGAACAAGGAATACCTTTGCTGTGAAAACTGTGAGTGACTCGAAAGTTTCCATGGACTTCGAGCTCTCAGGGATGATCCGATGGAGGAGGCAGATCAATGATACGTATTGCCCACGGTTCAGAGAATCCCCAACAAACAGCATGCGCTTGCCCCGCAGCATCTCCAGCATTAGAGTTGCATTAAAGCTGCAATGTATGGCGTTATTTGGTGTGAGAATGGGATAGATAGCATAAAGATAAATGGCCGCAATAACAAATTCACAACTTGATTAGCAAATTAACATAAATATTGTGGTTGACTTGCATCATTGACCTGCAACATCGATCGGCTGCCCGTTCTGTTCAACGAGACAGTTCCGTTCTACTACTACTTCTGCGTTCTTTTTAGATGTTTTTCTGCTGTTCCGTTAAATGAGACTGTTCCATTCTACTACTACTCCCTTCGTTCTTTTTTAGATGTTGTTCCGCCTGTCCGTGCAACGAAACTATTTCGTTCTACCGCTACTCCCTTCATTCTTTTTTAGACATCATTTTAGAATATGTGCAATCAACCTTTTAAATCTTTGACCATTTATATACACACAAGTATTTAGATTTGCCACGTGAAAATGATACTACTAATTTGTCATATAAAATACTTTCATATAGGGATGAAAACAGATCGGATATGGATGGATAATAGCTCTACCATGTTTGTTTTCATATTTTTTTCGGATACGGATACATATAGTCCGGATACGAATACGAATAATATCGAATACAGATATGGAGCGAATACGGATCGAAACAAATACGATCACAGTCTCACGAATATTTATCGAAACATGATAATCCCTTAGATTGTACACACAAAATGAATAAAAAAATGAAACTAGTATATTTGACGCAAACATTCATGAAGAACATGTAACGATTCAAGATTTGTATTCTTTGTTGAACTATGTTTAAAATAATAAATTATGTACTTATGAGTTTTTATGCATTTTTAGCTACTTATTTAAAATATTTTCCTATTAAGGACAGCAGTTTTTGAATTTTTGAGAACATTTAAAATCCGATAAAATCTTGAAAATATTTTTTTTAAAATGATAGGTTGTGTCAGGAACTTCCCCAAAAAAATTCATATTTTTTAGAGCTATTTTGCCAATTTTAATAATTGAAACTTGATTTGTGTATTAATTAAATTAGAAAACGGTTTTGAAATTCAGAAACCTTTTTGGGTGAAAAGAGTAGCCTTGGCCCAGCCCACGTGCTTATCCGGATATCCGGCCCATCAATATCCAGATTATCAGAATCTGTATCCGTATTCGACGGATAGTTAGCTACCGAATCCATATCTGTATCTGACAAAAGAAATCCGTATCCATATCCGATCCGATACTATCCGACAAATATCCGATCCGACAAAATCCGTATCTGAAAATTGTTCGGATCGGTCAGAAACTATCCGATCCGTTTTCATCCCTACTTTCATACTGTTATATTTTTTATATTTTCATTAACAATTAGGAGAAATAATGGTTAAAGTGGTGTATTGAAGACCGTTAGGGGTGGATAACGAGCGACTCGGCTCAATCAAACTCGTTAAGTAAATGAGCAAAAAATGGGGTTCAGCTCAGCCAAAGGGCTTGAGCTGGCTCGTTAAGCTCTTTAAGAACGTCGGTGAGGGGTTTGCACTTTGCACAGTTGAATGTCGATGTCAAGGGTTAAGGGGAAGCTAGTTTTGCGCTGAAGGGGCTAGGGTTCAAGCCTAAGTGCGGTTCTTTGGCTTTGCTATGGGTAGTGGGCCGTAGTGTTTTGGGCTGGGCTTGTTGCTGCTGTCATGTATGGGTTTTAATTTTAATCGAGCCTAACGAGCAACTTGCCTGATGGCTCGGGCTCGGATCGCTAAGCAAACGAGCAGAAATGCCAACTCAACTCGGCTTTTTTCCACGAGTTCGAGCTGAACTGGCTCGCAAGGTTTGAGTTTTATTTTCACCCCTAAAGATCGTGCCGACGATCAAAGAGGCCAGAAAAAAACGGAGGTGGTAATATCTATGGAGAACAAAGCTAGTGTGCTAGTAGTAGTCGTATTGAATTGAGCGGTCTCGCTCACCCCCCTAGGAACAGAAGTCGGGTGGGGTTAGTAAAGAAAGCACCCACTAACTGCCCCATCAATACTACTACCGGACACCTGGTTGCCGTCCAGACTCGGGCGCGTAGTCGCCGAACTCCACCCACCCATGCGCGACATACATGGTGGTCCAGTCCTATCGCTCAATTCATCACCGCTCACGGCCGGACTCTCAGTTGGGCCGATCTACCAATCCGGCTAACCCCCACTGGCCACTGGGATTCGCGTTCGCCTCCCTCCGCCGTGCGCCACGCGCTTGCGTCCGGCCGCTCGGACCAAAGCGCGCGCAGACAATTTCACATGTCACCCTCAAAATTTCGCCGTTTCCACCGGATTCTAACGGCATGGCCCATACCGCCGGAGTGACACGTCACACGTCTCCGGTGTTAGGGGAAAAAATCATACTACATGAATGAAGAATTAGTACTGGACGACTGGAGGGAGAAGTGTGGCCGATTGCTCGATATGTTTCATCTATTCGGCATCATAACTCAGATAAATATGTTGGCTTTTTTTCTCAAACTAAGTTCCTTTGGTTTTTCCCCTCAGCAAACGCGAAGATCCAAATCAGTATCGCCATTGTTCACTCAGAGAGAGAGAGAGAGAGAGATGCAAGCGGATGTGTTCAAGCTTACCTGGGGAGCGAGCAGCCGCGCGGCTGCCACCGCCAGTGCTGGTAAGCTTTGTCGGGGCGGCCGTGCGCCTGGCACGTCAGCTGCGGCTGGATGTACGGGCACTCCTCTTCCTCGTAGAACGGCCGTGCCGCCTCGTCGTACACCCACTCGCCTCGCCCGATGTCGCACCCCGCCGGCGCGCGCCCCACCGCAAACGGCGGCAGCCCACCGGACACCGCCGCGCGGTCCTCGACCTTCTCTAATCCAAAAACCAAGTTATCAGCACGATTCATATAAATATAATCCTATTTATACTGATCTGGACCTAGCGTAGGGCGCTTACGTTGCTGCTGCCGTGGGAGCGGGGGCGGTGAGGGTGAGGCCGGTTGATCTGGCGGCGGTGGTGCGGGGGGCGGTGGAGGAAGGGCTGGTGTAGGGTGGAGGAGAAGTCCTTGAAGTAGAGGACGGAGACGAAGGTGATGAAGGCGAGCATGAGCGCGTAGGAGGTCAGGAAGGGGCTCCTCCTGCCATGCCCGGACATGCTGTGCTGCTGCTTCATCGTTTTCATCTGGCGGGGGCTGATGCTACCTAGATTGCCGATTGCATGGCAGCAGCCGGAGTGATGGGAGATCGGCAGGAGGTGGAGGGGGCGATCTGATCTGGTGATCTTGGTGAGGGTTCGTGTGTTGTGGCGGAGTGGGATCTGGGAGAAGAGAAGGTGTTGTTCTTGAGCTTGAGGAGAGAAGCTGAGGGGAGCAGCTTGCTTTCCTGTTGCCTTGGGCCCTTCCACTTTGGTGGAGTCGACTTCAATGGTGTGGTGACCGACTGACTAGTGGGTAAGGGGAGTGGCTCCAGCTCAACGTGAATCTATTGCTTTTTAAGTCTCCTCGTCTCCGTTTTTTTCTTCAACTCTAGCTTTTACCCATGCGAATTTGTAAATTTATTCGCCGCGAAGTTAACACGGTCTCTTGTCTCGCTCAGACGCGGGAGGAGGTTGCCCCTGCAGCAGCGCGAACAGGCGAGCGTGGCCGCGCGGTGACAAGGGCGGCAAGAGCTTGCTACCACGTCTAAAGAGCGTGAAAGCGGCCTTGCCACGGTGAACCACGTTGCTCTAACGGTTGGTCGAGCTCTGTCGGCTTTCGCGCTCCTCGGGTGCGGCAGCGACTAGATTTGCAAATCCGCACATGATGGAGCTAGATTTGGGAGAAAAAGTGCCGGAGAACTGTAGCATTTATTTTATTGCAAAATTCAAGCACATTAAAATGCGCCTATTACTGCATTGGATGTTCATTTACTAGGATCTGATAATGGATAGGAAAAGACAAGCCTCTTTGGTATAGCACATTCAAATGCGCCTAAAATGTAAACAAAATGCATCTAAACACTCTTAATGTACTCCACAGCCTCAAATGTTAAATTTCTGAGCTTTACTAGGATCTGATAATGGATAGGAAAAGACAATTAGTCACCCATGAATCCATTATATGCATTACAGCCTCAGCAATGGCTAGCTAGTGCTAATGAAAAAAGAGAGAACAATTATATTGATCAACTAGTATTTTGTATGGAAAGGTGTAATAACATCAAGGTTGTTTTGGATGCATGCTAAAATACTCCTGCTGATATTGATCTGTTATTGCCTCAGTTGAAATCAGCTTCCTACCTTGTGTAAACTACTAGCAATAAAATAACCACCATCGACAGCTTTAAAATGGGTAGCAATAGCATCCGGGGCACCATATTGTCCTTCCACGTGTAGCTAGCTAGATAGGGCTACAAAACAAACGAGTCATGCACGAGCAACCTATGCCAAGTTCATCAGCTGATGCAACGGTTGAGAACATTAGTTGAGGTCCAGTGCTCTCGTCGTTGGACTGGACCATGCTTGGGGCAATGGGTAGGTCCATTGCAGTAATGAGATCGATGCTCGCGAGATGATGACCGGAGATTAATGAAGCACTGCTAATTCGAGTTGAGCGACCTTAATTTCAGGGCGTTGCTGCAAGTAGGAATCTGCACCGAACACTAGATCAGGAAGTAGTACGTCCAAAAACGTATCTCTCGAGAGGAGTGATCTGAAAAATGATTGCGGCGAATCGTCAAACGCAGTACCAATTCTAGCAGCCGCTTCTTTCTTCCTGGCAACGTGAAGGACGGAAACACGTTCGGTCGGAGTTGCCGGTTTGTACATTTCGGTGTGTTAGCGATGGCACGGACCGTTTGTTGCGGCCTGAAGGCCGGTCGCTTCAACGAGGCCGGACAGCTGGGAGAGACCTTTACGCTAAGCAACGGGACACGTAGTACACTCTTATGCCAACATATAGATTGTTTTTAGTATTCTAAACTTTTATTAAGATACGAGTCATTCTATAATTTCGGCTCACTTATCTACCTTCTTTTCCTCCTCTGCTCTGGTTAGATAAATGCTATCACTCTCATGAATAAATGATATATCTTTTCCGGTGCTCAAAAATTGAAGGGCAGCAAGATCATTTTAGCCATCTCCTTAATTATTGTCGACAAATCTGAAATAACTTATATTTTGGCACGGAGATACTTTCTCCGTTCAAAAATATATGACGTATTTTTTAAATGGTCTTATCTACGTATATACTCCATCTATTCCCGAATACATGTCATTCTAGCTTTCAAATTTTGTCCTTAAATACATGTCATTCTACAATTTTGATATGACTTGTTATGTTTTTTCCCTTCTATACCCTTTTCACTTTAACTATTTCTAATGTCATTTACTATCATAGACTAGAGTAAGTCATACTCTATTCTTTTAAAGATGTCTCTTGGTGGAAGTGCAAAAATATAGAACGGCATCTATTTAGGAATGGAGGGAGTAAGGCTTATTACATATTCCATTGCAAAATTAGTATGATGTTCCATTTATACCTCTAATAAATATGAGTAAATTTCACAAAACTACATGTTTCTTATATAAACTATCGAAAACTACAGATTCTAGCTTCTATCTCATAAAGCTATAGATTTCAGAAGAACTGGTTTCACAAAACTACAGGTTACTTATACAAACTACCAGAAAACTACAGGTTTTATATAGATTCTATTTCGTAAAACTATAGATTTTAAGAGAACTTGTATTACAAAACTACATATTTTAGAATTAATAGTTTTGTAATAGGTCTGATGGTCTGGACCCACATGACAGCCTCACGCATGAGTGAAACGGGAAATGAGGGCGTGTGAGACCGTCATGTGGGCTCACACTGTCAGATCCGTTGCAAGAACGGCCAATTCTAAAACCTATAGTTTTGTGAAACAAGTTTTTTCTAAAACCTGTAGTTTTGTGATAAAAATTCTCCTAAAATCTGTATTTTTATGAAATAGAAGTTAAAATCTATAGTTTTATGATAGTTTGTACATGAAACATATAGTTTTGTGAAATAAGTTCTTCTAAAATCTATAATTTTTCGAAATAAAATTTAAAATCTATAGATTTTCTAATAATTTGTACAAGAAACATGTAGTTTTGTGAAATTCACTCAATACTCACGTGCATACGTTAAATATAGTGCTTAGAAATAATAATTAGAGATATTTTAGTCATATTTAATATCTCTTTGGTCTACCTACTAAGTAAAAATATCTTTACTAATATATAAATACAAGTTGGTTGCGATCGTTCGTTCTCTCTCTCTTTCCTCCTCTCTAAGAAAAGCAACGTATGAGACGCGAGATAAAAATGAAACCAACCGCATCTCTCTTTCCACCCACACCTGCTCCTCCTTGCTGGGCTATTACCTACTTCTACCTACCCGCGGCAACTCAAGAGAGCAATTTTTTTATAAACATGTAGCATAATTTGATTAAAAATGTGTTTCTACTGCAAACATACTAGCACTCGATCAGTGACTTATAAATTTGGACCAAGTGAGTACAGATGCAATTTGGGTAGGCCAACCTGACGTTACATCTCCCGACAAATTCAAACCCACCGATATTTTGGAACGACGCGAAATCATAAATCACGCTCGATTAATAAACTATCACGACAATGCTACTTGAATCGACACAAGAAAACTTCAGAAAAGGGACGTAAGAAGGCCTGTCCGACTATCGAGTGGGCTTATATGGGCCGACAGATTGCGGATAGGCCGCACGAAGGAAGCTTATCACATCGGCTTTCAAGGCCCAAGAGAAAGGCTCGTGTGTACGGTTCCACACTTCCACCCTTCTCGTCTTCCCCTCGTTCCCCTTCGGCTTGCCCTCATCGAGGCGAACGGAACGACCGATCGATCCGACCCAAACCCCACGCTGCGACGCCAATCGCCGCCGACGCCACCCATGGCAGCCCGCCGCGGTCCCCACGTCATCAAACTGCACGACTCCGCCCCGCCGCTCCTCGGCCGCGCGCCGCAGCAGCCGCAGCCGCGAACTGCCGCCGCCCGCGACGAGCCCCCGCCGCCCGTCCTCCTTCACCACCACCCGCGAACTGCCGCTGCCCGGGACGAGCCCCCGCCGCCCGTCCTCCTCCACCACCACCCGCACGGGGCAGTCGTGCCCCACCCCGCCGTCGCGGCCCTCGAGGACCGCCTTGCCGCCCGCGACCGCGACATCCAGGAGCTGCTCGTCGACAACCAGCGGTTCGCCGCCACCCACGTTGCGCTCCAGCAGCAGCTCATCACCGCACAGCACGAGCTCCGGGCGGTTTCCATCGCCGCCACCAAGGGCCGCGCCGAGCGCGAGGCTGAGGTGCGCGCCGTCGCGGAACAGGCCGCGCGCATCGAGGCCGAGGCGCGGAGCGTCGTCGGCGCGCGCGCGGAGGTTGAGCAGGTCCACGCTGACGTGAGGGTGCTCGCTGCCGCGCGCACCGAACTCATGAACCGACTCCAGGTCCTCCGTGAGCAGCTAGCGCGCGCGCAGGCCGAGTCGGGTAAGGCCGATGGTGTCCGTGCGCAGATTGAAACCATGCGCCGGGAGATCCAGAAGGGCAGGTATTACTGTTGGTTCCTGTCATTACCCAGTTTTCATATTACTTGTTTAGTACTAAATGCCTGTTTGGACGATTCGTGTGTGAGTTTTGTGAATGTACAAGAGCGTTCAATCACATGCATACCATAGTAAGAAATGCGCATTCCCTAGGAAAACTGCTTCTGAGAGTTGATGCGTGCACGCGAAGCAGCCCTGGTTCCGTTGAACTGCTACACATTGCTTTGTAGAAAAGAAGAATGTACATTCTTTGCTAGTCAAACAAGCTGCTTTATCCAAGGAAGCTTTTGCATTGTTAGCATGTCAAATACTTAGGGTTTGGTTAGAGCAGATTCATAATGCGTTAGCCTGTCTAGATACTAGTACTATATTGATTGAGGTGGTTTTCTAGAATCTTTTGATATTCTGATTGCATGTTTGCATGAGTTGAAGTCTGGCAGCATATGTCATGATCACATTTCAGAATTTACGACTTTACGTGTGTAACAACTTACTAGCTTTGCTTGAGCAATTGCTGTTGTAAGCCATAGTTGAGGCATTTTGGATACAACGATACAGTTGCGGAGCTTCCCAGGTGAATTGCCGAAGTGTTTTGTTCCTTGTTTTGCTGGAGATTATCAATCCATTTCTACTAATGGGAACTATTAGTTATTTTCGTGAAGCATTTTTTTTGGCTAAATGAGCTTGTTTCATACTTTCTTTCCTCATTCTTTTCTTTCTTTCTATCCTTTGTTTTTGCAGTGCATGGGGGGCCATTGTTGGTTATGTAGGTTACTTGAATTTGTAATGGAGGGTTACCCTCTTCTGCTTCTTCATTCAGTAGGGGCTGCTCATTGTTAAGAGTTAGAAGCATATGGGTTATGTAGTTTTGTAGAGTCTACTCATCTGCTAAGTGTTGCACATCACTTTGTGGCGCGCGCGCGCACGCACATACATACATAGATATATAGACATATAACACACACACACATACATACACATACACATACATATACATACTATATATGTATGTGTATGTATATATGTGTGTGTATGTCTGTATATACATATAGATATATGTATGTATATATGTATATATAGTCGTGTGTGTGTAGGAAAATGGTTCCATATTCTTGGGAGTACGTGCTCCCACCTTGCATATACCGCTTAAACAGAAAATTTATAGTTCTTTATCCTTTTGAGGATACTCTAATAATGATTATAAGATACTCCAAAGTGAGTTCCATGAAAAATTTCATCAAAGTCTACTATTCATAGCATAATTTGTGTATATACTCATTTTACATATGAAAAAAGATATATAGCAAAAATAAAGGGCTCCGATGATTTTTTTAACCATGTCGCATTGGAGTACCTTATAATTAGTATTTAAGTATGCCGAAAGTGATAAAGAAGTATAACACATTCATTTAAGTAGTATACTGGAAGTTGGGAGTATGTACTCCCAAGCGTACGGAAAAGGCTTTCTATACACACACACATATGGTAGCGCTATTCTCTGTGTGCGCGTAGAGTTGGCTATTCTACGCGCTAGCCATAACCCCAGAGAAGCGTGTCCAAACCATCCATGTACACCCGCTTCGTATGTTGACTAAGCCAATCAGTAGCATGGCCAACCAACTAGTAAATGTGTTTATTTGTTTGTACATGAATCTTTTTTTCTTTGTTTTAGCCATAACTTTTTATTGGCAGCTCTGATTCACGAACGGTTTTCACTAGTAGCGTACTGACAACGAGAGGAACAAAATGATATAAGCTACCGGTGAAAAACATCCGTGAATCGGAGCTGCCAATAAAAAGTTATGGCTAAAACAAAGAAAAAATATATTCTTATACAAACAAGGAAACACATTTACTAGTTGGTTTGCCTGTGTAGTCTATGCAGTAGTAAAATCTTACAACATATTAAGCAATTTTGTGTTCATTTGGCAGTAAAATCTTATTCGTACGGTAGGTGTTGGTCAAAATAAATTAATTTGGTTCACGGGACTACTGCACCGGTCAAAATAAAATAATTCAGAAGCAACAAATTAAGGTAGCATTGAACTATTGAAGATGGACGCATGGCCTAGCTTGCAATTGGCCGGTGGTAACTGGTCAGTAGCTAATGGTGATGGCAGCATATATGCATGCATGATGTGTGTTAGGTTGTGCTTGAATCCTGTGATGTGCAAACTGAAAACCCATCAGTCTTGGTCGCGACATCCATCCATACATCCCCAGCTACTGGCAAAGCATGCATGCACTTACGCACGCTCATCAACTGGAGCCTAGCGTCAATTCCCATAGATCAACTCAATGTGTCGGCAGATCGATCAATCTTGCTGCACGTGTAGCTATCGTCGTCACTGTCGAATATGCTACAAATTACTGGTTACGTTTTTAGATTTTACTGGCGAACCTCACCGTGGTGTATTTAGCCATGTGTCAGATTTACTCCAAAGTTACTACCAAATGCACTTCAATTTACTATCCGTATATATAGATTTTATTATCATGCCAAAGGGTTCAGCATCCTATTCACCCTTTGGCACGATAGTAAATTGATGTTCATTTGGCAATAAAATCATATTCATGTGACATTTATTGGCGAGGCTTATATCATTATGTTGCTCTCGTCGTTAGTAAGCTACTGGTGAAAACTGTTCATGAATCGGAGCTGTCAATAAAAAGTTATGACTAAAACAAAGAAAAAAAGATTCATGTACAAACTATAAATGCATTTACTAGTTGGTTTGGCCACGTACTGATGGGTTTAGTCAACTGGGGCAGTCAGTTGTGCTGAATATTTGGGCTATTGAAGCTGCAAATGTACTGCACATTGGAATATCTTATAATTAGTATATGAGTGTACCCAAAGTGATAAAGGAGTATTTCAAGTTCATTTAGGTGGTATTTCAGAAGTGGGAGTAACTACTCCCGGGAGTAGAATGTATTTACAAAGTTTAGATTCAAGCTCGTGGACAATTAGCTGAATCCAACTGAGAATGAAGTGTAAGGTGGCTGCATGGTATGTCGCAAAAGAGCTAATCTGTACTGATCTATGGATTTGCCACTGCATCCACCCACCCATCTCAGTTGCATTGTCATATAACACTTCCAAATTTATTAAAATGAGCTTTCCTCACCATAAGGCATAAAATGGATACTGCCAAATGAATATTTGGACTATTGAAGCTGCAAATGTACTGCACATGAAAGATGAAAATGTTAGGAATTATGTATCACTTTCAAGCACTCCCAGCTGACATTGAATTGTTTTGGTATAATGACAGCTAGCTAAGGTTCTCATAGCAATTAGGATGTGTGTTAAACACTTAGGCCATAACTGACGATATAGCCTTTTCACCCATCTATGAGGCTTATTGGGCAGCAAGATTTTCTGCAACATTGATATTAATCTAATGGCTCTTGCCATGTTCCATGAGAGTGGATGCACATTGCACTGTCTTTCTTTAATGGTATTTTTTATAATATTGATAGGGCTGCGGTTGAATTTGAAAAGAAGGCGCATGCCGATAACCTTCAACAAAGTAAAGCAATGGAGAAAAATATGATTTCTGTGGCTAGTGAAATTGAGAAGCTTCGAGGGGAGCTTGTAAATGCTGAAAAGCGGGCCACTGCTGTCAACACAGCAGCTGCTGTAGCTAACCCTGGTATCCTACTGATCTCCGATGAAGATATTATCCTTTTCCTTTTATGTATAAACTGACAGCTTTAGAAGTACTGCAGTAATATTAATTTCAATTCTGGTGTTTTTATTTATTTTTTTAGCCTCAAAATTTGCCCAACCAAATCCACCATTGGATGGACCAATTTTTTGGGGTCATAATGGCTGAACTTAACGAAAAATGCGAAAGTGACTTTGTTAAATGAAAGTTAAGTAGTCAGGGAGGAGAGGCTTAGGGTATCTGCATTTGCAGACTGTTAGACTCAACCATTTGCTTTTATCTAGTTAGTTATGGGAATCTTTACCAATTCTAGTAACATTTTCATGCTATATCTTTAAAAAAAATGCTTTCAACTAATTGTTATATTCAAAAGTAGAAAAATTATAAGTCCTTTTGAAAAGCCACAATGATACCAAACGGAGGCATCTTGAGCTTACTAGCATAGGATCTGTTTGATCTGACCTAAGCTTTTCTAAGAAAGCTACCTTTGGGGCTTATGGTAGAGGGGGAAAATATTATATGGGGAGGGCCTCCACCCCTCCCACTGAAGGCCCTTTCTTAGAATTTTGTCACGTCGTAACACATATCTCAAAGCAAAGCAACAATTCCTCCTGCCCCAATCCTTATGTTCTTCCTCTTGTTCTCTGCCTCCATGAGACGCTTCTAAAACTCCAATCCTTTCGGTGGCCTTCACGGTGCTGTTGTGGTCTACCATTACCACCACCACACCCTCACTGCATGACCAGCACGTAGAATCCATGGCGATCAGCACATAGTCCATGGCACAGTTATCACGGCGTTGCCTAGGCGACGCCTAGTCGTCCAGGCGGTCGAAGGGGGACGACTAGGCCGGCCACCTCGTCTGGAAGGACTTAGGCGGCCGCCTAGCCATTTGGGCGTCGCGGTGGACGACTGGCCGCCTTGGCGGAAGCAAAGAGGCCAACGACGGCGTCGGACTTAGAGAGGATGCAGGCACGACGTCGGGCAGAGGAGGCCAACGACGGCGTCGGACATGGAGGATGCCGACGTGGCGTCGGGCTTGGAGGACAGGAGGCCGACGATGGTGTCGGGCTTCGAGAGGATGCTTGTGCAGCAAGCTTGGAGCAGAGGATGCGCAGATCCAGGCTTGAAGTGAAGCAGAGGATGCACGCGGGCTTGAAGTGGAGCGGCACAACCAAGGATCCCCTCAGCCCCTTTGCTCCTCCTTCCGGATCCCTTTCCACCCCCTTCCCGATCTGTCTTCCCAAGCCCCCTTCCCGATCCCCCTCTACGGCGGGAACTGCAACAGCCGCCACCGACGCCACCGCTGCAACATCTCCTAGCTACACCGCCACTGCCCCATCTTCCGCCTCCTCTGCTGCGCTGACTATTGATGATGCCCTGCTACTGATGCTTTGGTTGATGGTGCTTCGGCTGATGATGTTGCTACTACTGATGCTTTGGTTGCTACTACTATTGGTGGCTTCATGCTTTGCCTTGATGTTCTGCCTTGATGCTCTGGCTTGATGGTGTTGTGACCTTTGTATGTTGTCATCTTCTAATCTTCGCCTAGGCGTCCAGGCGGTCCGGGCTTGCCGCGCCTAGTCGGACCGCCGTGACAACTATGGTATCTACAGCAATTGAGAAATCCATGTTCTCTATCAGAAGATGGGGAAAGATGAATGGGTAGATGGTAGTAAAGTCACTATGGTAAAGTCCATTGGAGTGGGCGAATTCAATCGGTACTGAGACCTATGCCTCCAGTGGCCTCTTGCTATCCAAGCTCTTGACTTCCTTTCCACCCTTGCCGCAACAAGTGTTTTACTTGTTGCACGATTACCACGTGTCGCTAGTTCGTTGCTGGTCTGCCATTGCCATGTCCTGCCCTGCCACCTTTCTGGTGTCCCTAGCCGCTCCTCTGATTTGCGGGAGAAATTTCTCATTTGGAATGGGGCCGTGGAAGAATTGGAGCTGATTAAGCTTGTCTTGGAGGCAACTAGAGGAAGAAGATATGGACCGGGGAAGGGGGGAGTTGTTGCTTTGCTTTGAGTTATGTGTTACAACGTGGCAAAATCCTTAGAAGGGGCCTCAAGTGGGAGGGGTAGAGGTCCTCCCCCATAGAATTTTTAATTGGGTTTCTTTCCTAGCCTACCCCAACCTATTTGGGACAAAAGGCTTGTTGTTGTTGTTGGTGGTGGTGTGGTGAAGCCAAAATAGGTAGCATCTCATAGAGGCTGTTTGTTAAAAAATATTGGGTGGGGTGGAGGAGAGGTTGAGAAGCAAGCCACTCCCACAGATTCTAGCTTCTTTCGGTAGATGGCTTTCAGCTTCTTAAGAAGCTGGGTGGAGAAGCCAGCCATTTGACCCAGCTTCAGCTTGTAGCCCGGAGTAGCTGAGGCGGAAGCTAGGCCAAACAGGCCCTTACGCAGGATACTTTTCACGTCAAGTCATTGGATTTCCTTGTGGCATTGTTTGATCTAGTCCTTTTCTATCCTATTTCAGGGTATGCTGCAACATATGGCAATTCTCAGGCAACATATGCTGCAACGTATGCCAATTCCGAGGCAGCATATGCTGCAACTTCTTATTCTGATGCTTATAGCACTAATCAGGTTTGTTAACTTGCTTTATCATTGTTCTCTTATTTGCTTTTGGCATTAATTGCATTTTTCTTTTTTCCTAGATTGTTATGCATGTAAAAGTTTGTAGTCTAATGACTAATGAGTATTGAACCACTAATTATCTACGATTCAAGGATTGATATCTCTTTTGTATTACTTGAATAGCCGTTATTTTGTTTGAAGTGATTTATGGTCTACCTTCTTTTTGGCTGTTTTTGTCTATAATACGTTTGACTCATTCTTAACCCTTAAGATGGGATTTGTTTATCTTCCAGGGACATTGAAAAATGTTTTCTCCACTCCTTTGCGTATTCACTGGGGTCTCTAAATGATTAGCTGTGTTGTGTAGTATTTCTGAAGTTTCGCTTTTGTCTGTAAGAACTGGAGTAGAATAGCATGGTTAACAAGCAACAATGACGATGGTAACCCAGTGTGTTCTATCTATTTATAGGTCCCACTCTTTTACACCTTCCCAATCAATGGCATTAGGTATTTACATATTAGTTGTGGTGTGTGGTGGTCTATGCAATAGGTTGATTAGTATAGGAACCACTTTTTTTTTTTTGACAAAAGTATAGGAACCACTTGCTACTGAAACATAGGTCCTATCCTGTTGGGGATTAATTTCTTGAGAAGGAAGATCCTTACAGCTCCCCTCACAAAATTATTGAGTCTACTTTGAATTTGATTTCTCTTCCAAGCTTTAAATTACTTAATGATGTTCCTAGTGACTGGTCTATATTATTGACGTGTGTATCTTCTTCACAGGCTCATACACGCCTTGATGGCAATCCTTATTACATGGCACCGCCTGTTCACTATGCGCAGTATGAGGGCCAGCACACCAATGTGCAAAGATGACAGCATAGCTTTGAGCTTGCGTGGTGCGTGCTATCTTGGGCTTTGTCAATGTAAACGGATAGTTGCAGGATTCTCCAAATTAAAGTTGTTAGAGGAATTATTGCATGGAGATCCTGTTTTTCATGTCTTTTAGTTAATCAATCCTGGAATGTACAAGTCAATAGTTTGAAGTTAAAATTTTCTGCAAATTCTCGATGTGCCACCCTGATGATCCATCAGTTAGTTCCCTTGACTGCATATCTGCATTTGAGTGTTCCGGTGCTGGATGACTCGCAAATGTAGTGGTGCAGTCATCTGTACATATAATGGATAATGACACCAAAGTTGCAATTTATGTACTCACTCTTGTAAACCATCGTGTTTGCCTGTCCCGAAAGCTTATTGCCTGAACAAGAGAAGATAAGGAAAAAGTTTAGTGTCTGTAGAATAATTATAAAGAAGACTGTATAGAGGGCTCGTTATTGATATTGCTAGCTGGAGGATAGTAAAGGAAAACCGGGCTCAAGCTTGCCTGCGTGAGTTAACAATGGTCTCAGGGAAAGGACTTACCAAGCGAAGGTACTATGTATTAGCATAATAATACTTGATCCATTACCGACCAATGTTCTTGCTCTTCACCAAGGGCCCAACACGAGCTGTGCCTGTACTCCAAAGCCCATGTACATCTCTCTATTTCGGCAGGCGCCCAATGCCACGAGCGGCAGAGAGGAGAACGAAAACCTTCAGTTTAGTACCACATCGACAATCAACTTCGATTTCTCGTGAAGTCTCGCTATAAGAGCAGAGCAAGGGGCACCGTTGCTCCATACTTACCTGGACGGGGTCAACGGGCGATCAACAAGGCCCGTGGCCTAGGTCAGTGGCCCACATTGCACTTTGTGGGTGCGCTAGCTTACCATCTCCCCAAGTGGGAGAGTGGACGTCATAATTTGTGCTAGAGGGGGTACGCGTCCGCGCGGCCCCTGCCAGTTCTTCAAAATTTCAACTTTGGTCTGCCTAGTGATGTTTCTCTTGCCAATTCTTGAAAGAGTAATTTGATGTTTGCAATAGAGAGATCAGATCTTGCTTATCCACATTTTGGGGGCAGATAGCTAGTTTTGGTTGCGGATGGACTCTTTGGGGTAGATCTGGTGGTATCTTCTTGGCAGCTAGAACCAAGGAACAGAAGATCTCGGTAGTCGGCACTGAGAGCCAAACAAGCTTTGCATATGTGTTCAGTTTATCTACTCTTTATATCGATCTTTTCTTTTCTAGTTGTCATGATCCATGTTTTGATTACGGATACTCTCGTTCACACAAAGCAACTTCAATTTCATCGGTGCAAATAGGGTGTTGTTATATTTGAATGGTCCTAATTCTTATTCTACACAATGAATAATAGTCGAATACCCACTTTATACCTGGCAAAAGAAAATGTTCTCTGCTGCAAGAATAGATGCAACCTTGTCTTGTTTGCACTCTTTTGTTTGTGTTTTTTTTGAATTAATGATCACTATACATATGATCTTGTGGTTCTTTCGTATTTATATGCACTCATTTGATCAATCTGGTTCTTTCGTATTTATATGCACTCATTTGATCCATACTAGTGGCGCAAAAATTCAATTCAATTAGAAGCCTAGAACAGCAATATGTGATGCAAAGTACATCAGGATCTGCTCGCAATCCAATCTGTCCAGCGTGACGTCCCCCACGATATACCGTCCAGACGGCGGGTTAGGTGTCACATCCGCCCCATGCTGCCTACCAGCATAAGGATTGAAATCAAATTTTCGCTCGAAATTTCGGACGTGGCCGGAGAACGAAATCTCGACGAGATTTAGAAATTTTAGACAAATTCCGGACGAACAGCAAAAACGAATTTTCAAATCCAGAATTTTTTCGACAAGTAGGGCCGAGATCTCGGCAAAATTGGACAGCGCGAAATCCGGGTGAAACGATGTCGACAAATTTTGAAGTTTTTTGTGGAGGTTCCTAACACATCAATGATGTTCCCTTAAAAATTCGAGATGATTATCAAATCGGAGGAAGTTTTAAAAATTAAAAAATTTCTACTATCCTAATAAAACGCAGAACAACAAGTTTGAACCGAATGAAAAATGAAACAAACCACTTTAGAAAATTTTGAATTTTTTTGTATGGTTATGATGCATCAGTAATATTTCCATAAAATTTTCAGATGATGATCAATATTCATATATTTTTAAAAATTCAGACAGTGCTACTGTCCTGATAAAATCCATACCAGCAAACTTCAACCAAATGAAAAATTGTACAAATCATGTTAGAAAATTTTGAAAATTTTTGTGGATGGTACTGAAGTATTATTAATGTTTATATAAAATTTTAATAGGATGATCAAGCTTCAAGAAGTTCCAAAAATTTTGAGAGTGCTACGTCGTGATAAAAGCTTAATGATAAATACAAAGATTTTCTTTAGAAATAAAAAAAGGTTTAATTTTTTTTTACAATTTTGCAGAAGGGTTTTAAGGAAATTCTTAAGATATCATGAAAATGTTGAATCATGATCAAACTCCAATGAATTTATAAAATTCTTACAATTGCACTATACCATTTATGTTCTTTCTGTTTTTGATTTTTTAAATATAACAAATGAAGTTCAATGAATACATAGATTTGATTGAACAAACAAAAAAGTTGATTTTTTTGAAAATATTATATAATGGTAATGAGGCAATTATTAAGCTCTCAAAAAAAATTTGGATTATGATCACACTTGAGAAAAATTATAAAATTCTAACAAGGTTAATGTCCCAATTATGTTCATTCAGGTTTTGATTTTTCAAAGATAACAAATGAAGTTAAACTATTTTAAAAAAAATTGTATGATACTACACTTCTTAGGATGGTACCATAAAATTTTCACAATATTATGGATCAGGTACAATTTTATAAAAATCCAAAAGTGTTTCTGCAGTTTTTAAAAAATGTCTCCAAAATTCGTTTTTCAACAAATTTTCATAGGAGATGACTTTCTTAAGGGTTATTAATCAATTTATGCTCAAATCCAGTCATAAAACAATAAATTTGGGATTAAAATCCCAAGATTTTGGCGGTCTATTGCGAGATCTCTCCGAGATATAGCGAGATTGTAGCAATACAATTTGTTTTCTCTCCGGACAGCATTTCAAAACTCGTCCACCTTAGGTAAACAAGATCTCAGCGAGATTTCTAACCCTACACCAGCATAACCGGTTTGGCTCGATTGGCATCAAAAACATCAAAACTCGAACCAAACTTCTCCCCACCCAATCAAAAATAGAGAGCAAATCGAGTTGCAAAGCGTTCTCTTGTTTGCTTAGTGGTGAAGCCCACGACAATCATGTTTGTTTGGTTCAAGCTACTGGGTTAAACGGTTTAAATGCTTTGTGTCTCATACTGCCGTGGGCTTATTGCTTGTAATTTTTTTAAACAAGGGCAGAGTAGAAAAAATAGTTAATTTTACTAACTGGAGGATTTTAAAGATAAATCAGGCCCAAGTTAACCTGCGTGAGTTTGAGTTTTCACGATCGGAAGCAACTTTACATGGGCTCAAAGCTTTTTTTAGCAGACTGATCCAAACCTGGCCCATGTTCTAGTTCTTTTCATGGACGCAAAATCAGTTGTACTTAAAAGCCCATATACATCTCCTTATTTCGGCAGCCCACATAAAATTGAGGAGCAGTGCAGAGAACCCCTTCAATTTAGGCCCTATTCGGGACAACTTATGCCCAACTTCTTCTTAAGAAAATCGGATTATTTACTGAACTGGAGGATTCTGAATAACTTCCCCTAAAATCAAAAGCTATCTCTATATAGAATCAGAATCCGAGTGCCAGTTGATTCTCGTTGGCTCGGTCCTTTACCTTCACGCACAGCCGGTCCGACCCAATTCTCCCACAATCAAAAGCAGCTTATCTTATAATTCAAAATCTACACAATCAGAAGCTATCTCAAAGGGGGCCTTAGTACCACATAGCCTAGCCGAGGAGCACCAGGTGGGAGAGCTAGCTATAAGACCAGAGCTAGGGGTGTGTTTCTTCACTATGTATCATCGATACGCTATGTCGGTCAGTGATATGTAATTTTTTTAAAACAAGAATGCAGTGATACGATGAGTATATATGTGTTTAAAAAGTAAAAATTGTAAGAAGGCGACGATTGTGGAGAGTTAAGGCGGCGGCGATTAGTAGGCTAGGTTGTCAAGAAGGCGGTGGCGATTAGTAGGATGGGTAGTCGGTGAGGGAAGTTGACTGTCGACTTTTGTAGTCGGCAATAAATTTATGGGGTAGGCTCTAGATCTCAAACTCGAAGGTCACACAAGACAGGGACTTTAGATGAGTTCAGCTCTCGCGAGGAGATAATACCCTAGTCTGTGTCTTTGGGATTATGCGAATCTCTTGGATCTAAGATTGCTCAAAGCGCAATATGCTCTGGGCGATATGAGGTGTGCTATGCTCTATGGCTTGATTGCTCTATGCTTGGATGATCGGATCCCTATGTTGTTGCCCGCCCTCTCCCTTATATAGTGGGGGTAAGGCGGCTTACAGAGTCCTGATCGGTTTGAAGATTCCGATCGGTTACAAGATTCTAGTCAGTTAATAGGATAGAGTTTACATCTTTATTTACCCTATTAACGACTCGGATTACAACCGTATCTATCATATCTAAATATAAGTTCAACTTCCTTTAGGATATGTCCCCATGCACGCAATGGGCCCGACGCGGAGTATCTTCAGGCCTCCTCTTGGGCTTGTCATGAGGGTACCCGGGTTCTTATATTCCACAGTGACGGTGATTAGTAGGCTAGGTCGTTGATAGGAGAAGAGAGGGGAGGTGACGGACGGTGGTGACACTGCATAGGGAGAAGGCAACGACCATGAGACTGCACAAGGAGAAGGCAACAACTATTGGGCTAGGTAAAGGGGTGGCGGCAGCAGTGGTGGCTTGCAGGCTCAGTGAGGCTGGGTGGAATGAGAGGTTGGGTAGAGGGGTGGCGGTGGCAGTAGTGGCCTGCAGGCTCAGTGGGGGCTACGTGGAATGAGAGAGAAAGAGAGATTTTAGGGTTATGAGATATGGTTTGGATTGTGTTTGGTTTTATGTTTTTGGCTTGAAAGTATCGAAGAAAGATCAGAATTATTTTTATTAATTTTAAATGTTGAATTCCATTGATCCAGAGTATCTTCGTACCCGATACCGGTACGACAATTTTGCCAATGATTGGTTATTCATAGTTCCTCCATACTTACCTGGACGGGGTAGACAGGTGATTAAGAAGACCCGTGGCCTGGTCAGCGGCTCATATTGCACTCGATGGGTGAGTTGGCTTACTATCTCCCCAAGTGGGAGAGTGGACATCATAATTTGTGCTAGAAGGGGTACATGTTCGCATGACCCTTGCTAATTCTTTGAAATTAGACTTGGTCCCTTGAGTTCTATGGTTTCTTCTCTGTTCACCGTGAGGAAAATTTTTGTATGCATTATTTTCGTTTTAATCTTCACCGTCTGTTCATATTGCTTTCCAGTTCTTAGTTAAGTTGTTTAATCCTTAAGCAAGTTGTAGGTTAATGTAAACTCCTGCAGTTCATTTTAGTTTTGTGATCTATGAATTGTACACGTGAAAAAACAATTACAAGTCGTAGGTCTGAATCGAACGTTAGTTGGGTAAGATTGGTTTTACAATGAGCAATTCAAATGCAAGGTACCCAGAGTTATAAAGTTGCGTCATGGTGCCATAGCACTTGGTTGTTACTTGTTAGGCTTCTGTTCGTTGCTTATCTTTTGAAGTTTTCATCACCTGCAGGATTATAATGGTACTCTTGCAAATTGGACTATGATGTGCTAATCAGTGATAGACTTGAATGGTTAACCTTTTAGGCAATCAAACAATACAAGGTTCTATGTGTGGTGTTGTTTATTGTAATTTGAGAATGATGAGGGTAATTATGTTTGGTGTTTTGTGAAGAACAAATAGCGATGCCAACATGGTGCCATAGCACTTGGTTGTTACTTGTTAGGCTTCTGTTCGTTGCTTATCTTTTGAAGTTCTCATCACCTGCAGGATTATAATGGTACTCTTGCAAATTGGACTATGATGTGCTAATCAGTGATCGACTTGAATGGTTAACCTTTTAGGCAATCAAACAATACAAGGTTCTATGTGTGGTGTTGTTTATTGTAATTTGAGAATGATGAGGGTAATTATGTTTGGTGTTTTGTGAAGAACAAATAGCGATGTCAACGGTTACAAAAATTCTGCTAATTTGGCGGATGTGGTTGAGCCTTCAAGGAGAGCAGCCACATTTGGTTTCATGACTGGGATTTACTCTGCCTCACACGCTTTGGGGGATGTCTTCTCATAGTTTCTGCCTGAGCAGTGGATTTTTTAGGTTTCGCTTGTTTAACAGCTTGCAAACTACAATAGTATCACCATCGCTGGTATTTTTCTCCTTTTCATTGTTATTCAGTCATACAAGTGTTAGAACTGCTACTATCAGGTCTGACTTGTTTTCTTGATATGTTCCGTCCTCTACATGAAAATATTTCTAATTGAGATAGTTCAAAGAGATCATGCACCACTTTTGTAGATTAGCTGAAAGCAAAGCCATGATAAAGCTCATGGCCATGCCAGATCATTGGACGAAAAAGTTAATCTCCCTCGGTTTGATACCTAACATGCATTTGTGTCCTCTATTACTGATGTGGTTCCCTACTCCTTACTTCTGTCTATTTAGTTAGGTAGTCAAGTCAACAAAAGGACTTCGACCAAGATTATTTCGGCTGCATCCTGGTTAGGTGATTCAGTTTCTACCCTTCCAATTGATTTCAGTCATATGTGAAAAATAGTGAGCTCATCCAGGCATTTTTCCTTTATTGCCTACAAATGGATCTTAGTTCTACAAAATGACTCTCAAAAGCTTTAGCTCACAATTTTTTGTCTTCAAAATTATGGTGTGACTTGGTTAAAATGATTATTTCATTAACTTGGATTTTCTTGCTCACGATGATTTTCATTCTTTCTGCCTCTACATCAATTCGATCGATCAAGACAACTTATCTGGGGGTCATGGTTAGGTAGTCAAGTCAATAGGAGGACTTCGAAAAAGATTATTTCGGTTGCATCCTGGCTTGGTGATTCATCTTCTAGCTTTCCAATTGATTTCATTCATATGTGAAAAACAGTGAGCTCCTCTAATCACTTCATTCTTTAATAATCTACAGTAACCAGCAGCTTGGACATTGGTGTTATATTACATTGTTGTGCTACATTATTTTGTCATGGGATTAGAGGCATTGAGGGGGCATTCCATTGTTGAAACTGTTAGGAATTGATTTGTTTAACCTATACAAGTACCAGCTTATATTTTATCTCTGAGTTCTGAAAATTGTGTCATGACAATGCTATACTTTCAGTTTTAAAATTCGGTTGTGATAGATGTCTTTGGTCGGAGGTAGAGGAATTCTTTTATATGCACTCCCATATACATGTACATTTTGGGAGAAAAATGAATTCTTTTGTAACGATCAGATATTTTATAAAGAATGTTCCCTCAAATTGAATTTGTTCGGTGCTCCGTTCTCCAGACTGCTTATTTGTTAGCTGCAGGGCTGAATACATGAGTTTCTTTGGGAATTCTTTGTGACTGAGATAATTTTACAGAAGTTGTACCTAATATGCATGTGCGTATCTATGATAATTTTTTAATGTGGGTTAATGTTGCCTTGTGGTGTTATATCAAAAAATTGCTTGTTCCTTGCTGTGTAGGTGGTCCAACATTTATAGTCATCTTACTGTGTTCTATCAAGAGATATATTGCTGCATTGCTTTCACTTTATTTTAGCATTCATCGTTTTTCTTCATTGGAACTGCTAGATTGAAGCAATTCTCCCCCATTTTGTCATTTTCCTACTTATTCTCTGTATATTATTTCTTCTTTAAATAAAGAGCTTCATACAGGTCTACGATGTGCGACAACAGTTTTCCTTTGGAGCTATGTGAACTGCTTTAGAACCTTTACTTCTATAAAATTCTTGTCCCCTTTGGACTTTTCACTCATTTGAAATTCTGCCTCTCTGCATATTATTTCATTGATTATTGAGGCTGCTACTTGGTGCTGTATGCTTACAATTATTGTACTGGAGACAAGAATTTACAACTGCGAGTTTAGATGGTGCATCCGATTTGTGGGAATATACGTGATGGTTGGGGAAGCTGCTATACTCAGTCTCGTGTGCTCTGTGAGGCAATGTAAGGTCGAGGATGCCGACTAGAGGGGGGTGAATAGGCGGCTTTTAAAATTCTTTCTACTAATTTCCACAAAGCAATTCACTCCTAATTATCCTAATGCCAAAACCTTAACAATTATTAATGTGGAAGCGATAAACTAAGGTTTTGACAATTATAACTTAAATCAACTAGGCTCACTATGTGCACTAACTAATTATGTCTCTAACAAGAATAGGCAATTCTAAAGACAAGCAGTCAATCAATTTGATTCTATAAATATAAATTGCTTGAATATAAATAACGAATACAATGCAAACATAAGAGACACGATACTTTTTACCGTGGTGTTCGAAGACTTGCCGGTCTCCCCTAATCCACGTTGAGGTTAGCCCAAACGAATTGGATCGACTCCAAGAATTGTGCACCCACCTCGAATCTACTAGTGGTAACTCCTTTTCCCTCCCGGTAGGCGAGCTCCAACCTTCACAAACTTTGCCGGGGCTTCTCACAACCTCCGTTGAGAGCTCCCGCGCACGACGCCGCTACGCCGTCTAGGTGTTGGCAAACACCAAGAGTAACAAGCCAAGCCTTCTAGCTTGAATCTCACCTAGTGCAACACATGCACTCCAGTGACCTCCTAAGTGCAACACATGCACTAGGATCCTCTTCAAGTGTAACACATGTACAAGAGGCTCTCAATCCTCTCCTAATTGCAACACATGCAATTGGAGGCTCACACTAGCTCAAGAAGCAAATGGAAGAGGGCAACACATGCACTCAACTCCTAAAAACACCCAAATACTCTAGCAACAGCAACAACTCCTGCCCTTGCCCCCCAAGGCCTCCTTTTATAGCCTCCAAGCCAAAACTAGTCGTTGGGGACGAATTTGGCAAAATATCCACCAAACCTGGTGCTACCGCCCAACTGGGACCGGTAGCATTGGCCTCCTCGCCAATGGCTACAAAACTAGCCGTTGCAGGAAATCCGGTAGCACCAGCCAACTGGGAGCGGTTCTACCGCTCGAACGGTAGCACCGGCCTCCACCCCGGTAGCACCGGACCCAAGCCGACTCAAAAACACTTCCTCTGGAACTTTCACACTCGCCAAAGGAGCGGTAGACCGGGCTAATATGGGCGGTAGCACCGGACTGCCAATTCACCCAAAAACATCCCTCTCTGGAATTTTCACACCGACCAGAGAGACGGTAGCATCGGCCTTTCGATGCTACAGGCCAAACTACGGTAGCACCAGACCCCCGGTGCTACCGGCCTTACAAGGGCGGTAGTACCGGCCAAGCGACAGTAACGCTCCCATAAGCGGTACTACCGATCCTACATGGGCGGGACGACCGATCTTGGGAGAAAACACTGTTTTTCATAAAAACTTTTCTCCAAACCATTAAAAGTTCATTCTTTGAGCTATATGAGGATCAACACATGATCACAACACTATGCAAAATACATTTGCACATGTTAATCACATACTCCAAAGAATCATTAAGCACAACTTATTTGCAAAACACATTTGCAAATAACCCAAGAACTTATGAGATCAATCCTCTTAGCCATGTGATGATCAACACATGATCAAGTCAATTTGCAAAACACATTTACAAACCCTATTCACATGCTCTAGGATCGAAACCCATAACTTCTAGTTCATTTGCAAAACATATTTGCAAACAACAACTCCAACTTATTTGCAAAACACATTCGCAAATAAACTACGAACTTATGAGATCAATCCTCTTAGCCATGTGATGATAAACACATGATCAAGTCAATTTGCAACACACATCAGACCTTATTCACATGCTCTAGGATCGAAACCCATAACTTCTAGTTCATTTGCAAAACATATTTGCAAACAATAACTCCAACTTATTTGCAAAACACATTCGCAAATAAACTACAAACTTATGAGATCAATCCTCTTAGCCACGTGATGATCAACACATTATCAAGTCAATTTGCAAAACACATTTGCAAACCCAAAACACAATTCACACTTAGCCTTGTGATGATCAACACTTGATCCAATCACAAGCTAGAACACCAAAACATGAGCTCTCTATTTGCAACACATGCAAATCTCTAGCACCATGCAAACCACTAATCAAACTCAAGTGCGTGAGCTTTCTATTTGCAACACATGCAAAACTTAACTCTAAGCAATAACCACGTAAACAACATTGCATAAGCTATCTCTCTTTTGCATGCTTCATGCAAAAACCAATTCAATTAAGATTCAAGCATGAGCACCCTTATTTACAACACATGCAAATACTTTGCTCCTACAAAATCCAATGCATGAGCTTCACCCATTTGCAACACATGCCAAATGGTTAGCTCCATGCAAAAATCAAATAAGAGAGTGAGCTAGCATGAACCGGATTGAGTTCGTCAACACATGATGAAGCTCAAGCTAAAAGATTCAACCCCTCTTAATAGTACGGCGATCTAAACTAGACACTTTAGCCTATCTAGTTATACCTTTGCCGCACGTGATTCACTTGGAGCTTTTATGATTTCCAATCATCTTCTCTCCAGGATCCCATCTTCTTTTTCTTGTTCATCAACACATGATGAACCTTTTTCTAACTCTTCTCTTCACTTCGGGATCACCTCTTGAAGCTTATCAACACATGATGACTTCTCGTTTCCAATTCTTCATTTTCTTGGACTCAACCTATTTCACAACTCATGGAAGATGTTAGTCCAACAAACACGGTTGTCTCAATCATCACTTGCACTCCATTAACACGTAATGGATGCCTCTAAGATCGATTGAGCACAACCCTAATCAAGTTGAATGATAATTGTGTCTTGAGTACTTTGATGCAACCAATGCTTCATTATACTTAAGAACTTTTCGCATATTTTTAATCAACAAGGAACACCATCAACACATGATGAAGCGTTATTTGATTGATTGAAAGACAACTGAACTCAATTTAAATTACATTTAAATTGATATGAGTATATATATAACTATACAAGTTTCATATACTCAATTTGATGGAAAGTAATGATCCAATATGTTTGAGTGATGAAAAGGGATCAATACATTTGAGACCATCATCTATAGAATAAACTCCATTAAGTATGTGCATATAATTAATTGAACATGAAATCAATATGCATATAATCAATCTTAGATTGCATATGAGTTTATCCTATATTAGTATGAGTATATTACAACTACACAAGTTATATATACTCAAAAGATTATTTCAAGGTCTTGATTCTTTATATTATATGACAAGAGGACATGGATCAATATAATTGAAACATCAAGTTAAATTATCAACTCCCCTAGATGTGTGCATTCATGTATATATAAATTAGGAACATAATGCACATATTTGGACTAAAGCAATGGAAGAGTTCATACTTTAACTTGAATTCTAAGTATGCATTTAGATAATAGAATGAATACGAGTGCATACCTTAGATTTTCCATTTTCCATCCAAGTATGAGACTAATAAGAATAAGACTTAATAGAACATTTTAGTCTCATAATGATTAGATTTGTCATTAAACAATGATTAAACATTAATATTAAACCAATCACCAAAACCAATAGAGCTTGAACTTACAAGCAATACTGCAGTTCAAGGTACAGTACATTTGTAAAATCTTTTTCCTTAATGAAACTTGTTGGGTGATGGCCCAAAGACTTATTCTCTTTAGAATTTTTTATGTAGCCTAACTTTTGTTTTTTCTTTTGCAATTTAGTATTTTACTTATACTGTAGTGAGATAATATGCCAGGTTTGCAGCTTTTTGGTCTCTGTAATCATATTCAGTGATCTCTTTTCTATACTGAACATATCTTTTCTGCGGTTCTTGTTTGGAATTCTCATGGTGTTTTATCTGCCTGGCTTGGATCCCTATCCAGGTAAACTCCGATCAGGAATGACGTGCTTGTTGATAGTACTGATTATGAACCTTTACCTAGCAGAGCGTACACGCCCTGAGGCCTGAGAGACATACCAATATATTCTCCAGTGAGTAAATATAATTTTTTATGCACTATTTGATACGCATCATTGTTTGCAAATAAGCTATGAATTGATTTATGATTTGTTGCTCCATATAGATAATATGTTTGGAAGATCTGCTAGGGGCAAAATGCTCTGTTTTTGCTATGATTGTTATAGAATAGCATGGAGTTTTACCAAAGGTTTTGAATCTTGTTCTTGCTGGCATATGATGCTTTGCTCCAATAATTTTAATACGTTATTTATATTATTATATACTTACAGCGCTAGGATTAATCACTGTTTTCCCCGAAGATATACAGTGTATGACATGTTTCACATTCAATTTAGTAGTTGTGCTTCATAGCATGCCGCCATTGTTCTTATGTCTATATACCATATAGCTAGCATGTGCAAACTGGACATTTTTGATATGTTGGGTTGTAACAGCCTCAAAATTATAAAATAAAGAAAAGTAAATTAAAAAGTCTATTGTATATTATTTCTGAATTTTCTTGGAATTATTGGACATTCTTTTGGCTTTTCTTTAATAAGAGAAAGTGAATTAAAGGATATAGTAAAATGGTAAAAGTAAAAAGTAAAAATGCCAAGTCAACAAAAATTTACCAAAGTCAAAACAAAAATCTAAGGGCTCTCCACAGCCAGTTTAAGTCGGTGGAGAACCTGGATTAATTAAAATAATATTTAATCAACGCAAATCATGTGAAAAGAAAGTCAGGGCAAAATGGTAAAAGAATTTTGTAGAATTCTGAGGAAGTTATACTGGATCGATATTTTTACCCTGCCGACTTCAGCACAGTATAAACCTACTTCAAAAATATCATAAATTTAATAATTGATTTTTTTAATTTTAAAATTCAAAAATAGTGAAGAAATAAATTGGAAAATAGTAATGTCAGAATTATTAAAAATCAAATATTAATAAATAAAATATTAAAAATTTAAATAATGTGTATAATACCATTCAAGACTCTCATAAAAAGTTTTATAAAATATTAATTTCATTTCGATCATAAATTAAATGAAAAACAGGATTGGCAAAACGCAACATTTGCATTATCAGAATTATTTAAAATTCTAAAAATATCATAAAATGGTAATATTTTTACTGGAAGCTTATAATTATCTTTCCAACCTATGGTAAAATTTTTATAAATTTTTGAGTCGGTTTGACCATCGAAACTGTTGAAGAAACCCCGTTCTGTCCAGAGCCTTCACCCAAATTCTTTTCTCTCTCTCGCTGACCTGTGGGCCCGGCTTGTCAGCCAGTCAAGCCCAACCGACCTCGCTGCCACCTGGCCCCTGCGTGTCAGCCTCCTCTCGCGCGTCTTCTTCTCCCCCTTGCTGTGCCTTCGCGCCGACGCAGACCGCCTCGGTCCTTCTCGCGCCAGCTCGCAACGAACCGCCTCCGAGCCTATAAAAGGCGTCGTCCGCGTCGCAGCCGACCCAGTCATCGCCCTGTGAACCCCATTCGCCACCTCTTTCGCTCTTCTTCCCCAACTCCAGCGAAAACCGAGCAAAGGGGAAATCCCAAATTCTTCCGCCTCAACCCATCCCTCTCCAATCCACTCGAGCGGAAGCTTCCTTGCGTCGTCAGAAGTCCTTCCCCACTGCCGGTTCAAGCTCTTCTTCTCCGTTCAGCCCCCGCATCGTGCAACCTTCTCCGCCGTCGCAGCCGCACGGTGAGAACCCTCCTCCGCCACTCATTCTTCGAACCAAAACCAGAAATGGGATCCTTGAGACTCGCTGATGCTCTCCGAGGTGATCTTCAAGCTCGGAGAAGTCTAATTTTGCAGGAGCGCCGGTGAGTCGTGGTCGCCGCCGCACCCCGCCGGTGGAACCCCCCGTCCCGGCCATCTCCGGCCACCGCGCCACCGCCTACGTGTGCGCACGGGTCCACTAATGCTCTTGGTGAAACCGATTCCGTCGTCGCGGTGCTAGTTCGTCGCTGGCGAGCTCGGCCATAGCCGCCCCCTGCTCTGGGTCACCGCTGCGGGCCCGACCTGTCAGCCGCTTGCGTCAGCCATGCCTACATTGCTGACTTATGGACCACTGCTGTCGCCTCGCCATTGTCCGTATGACCCCGCTTGTCACCGCCACACATCAGGCGACACCACGCCCGCTGTCGATCCACGCAGTGCCACCACCACGCCACTGGGGCCGGTTGTCGCGCCTCATCCGGCGTAGCTCGAAAAGGGAAAGCGTGTTTTTCTTGCGAAAGCGTACTTTCCATTTTCGGCATATTTCTAATTTTCAGTATTTTCAAGAACCTAGAATATGCAAACTTGAATATCTTTTGAACTAACTGTCCAAATTGTATGAAATAAATTTATAAATTCATCTAAAATCATTTAGATTCAGAATATGCAAAAATATTTCAAAATTTAATTTTATTTAAATTTTGAATTCAAATTCAAAGAAAGGGTTAGAAATATGTCATATATGAAAATTTTGCAAATGACCACCAAATTTAGTAAAATTAATTTTTTTAGATTCCTTGTAACCTCAAGAACTAGAATATGTAAAAATAATTAGTGTTTTTATAAGAAAATTTTAAGTTGTTAAATAAGTAATTAAATGGTACAATAATGATTCAAATAGATTAAATCTTTAAATTGCAAATCAAAACAAATAATGCTTGCAACCACTTCTGAATTGTGGATTTATTTTATTTGAATATTTCCATCTGATTTCTTTTTGGCCCTATTGTCGGCTTTTCGAGCACCGGCAAGTAAATTTGTAAGTCTAAGGGGCCGCGCGTTCCACTCCCTGAATGGTTAGACTCAGAAGTCCAAGATGTATACTGGTTCGGGCCGAAGATCCCTACTCCAGTTCGTGTGGTGGCGTTGTATTCCCTTCAGTACACAGATGACTGCACAAAGTTTACAAGCCAGAGTGCCAATGACTTAGCGAGATGGGTTTGATGGCGCTCTCTCCTCCTTCTACGGGGTTTCCTGCCTCCTTTTATACGAAAGGAAGGGGCAGGTTACATCGAGAATTGCGAGAGGACGAGACGACCTACACTAGGAGCTTCGGTCCTTCGTTCTGCTGACTGATCATCGCCCAGTCTTGCCCATGCTGGGTCGGTAGCTTAATCGGTCAGGGCGGTTAGGTATTTCCCCGGGAAACGGCGTACCTGCCCTCTGCGAACCTTACGAGTGTTGACGCTATACGCCTGGCGTGGGTGTTGCCTCGGGAGGGCGTGTCTTCGTCTTCGTATGTGACCGGTGATGGGGTCGGGAGTATGACTTGGGCGACCATTAAACCTTCTAGGAAGGAGCCACCGCCTTGTATAGTCACTTCGATTGACCCGTTCGTAGGGTGCGTGGTCATTGTCCTGTAAAGCCTTAGACACGCGGCCCTTGGCAGGGGTTGTCTTGGCACGATCGAAGTCAGGGGATCCCGACCCGCAATGGAGGCCTGAGCTCGCTGGTCGGGGCGGGGGCCCGCTCGCTGGCGGGGTCGGAGCCCCGCTTGTCGGAGACATTCCCTCGATCGGTCGGAAGGGATGTCCGTGTGACCTTGCAGTGCTTCTTGATCGGTGAGTGGGTTTAAGCGATCCTGTTGGGCTTGTTGCAGCTGAGGCCGCGGCTCATCGCCTTGGGCCGTTAGGGTACCCCTGTTATAAGTATTCGTCACCTATTGAAATTTGGTATTTGTTATATGTTGCCATACGACGTGTAAAACCCGACGAATCCATTATAATCGACGATCAGGAATTCGACGTCGAGGAAAATAAACAAGGCAAACATTCCCTTGATCATATTGATCCCACTTTATAAATGTTTTCATTAAACGTTTTACTGCATACTTTATTTTTATTAAAGTCTGCTATATTATGGAAACTGATAGTTGTACCTGTAGTTTTATAGAACTTCCTTGATAAGTATGGATTTATGAACCTTGATAACCCTAGAATAACATAGACATTATTTGATGTCAAATTGGGTCAGTCACACACAGTATCTTGCTTAGACATGCTCAAATGAACTGGAAATCTTGATATAGATTAAAAATGTTGGATATGACATTTAATGAGTATGACCATTTTTATGATGGGTATTTTGGTTGGAAAATGAAAATAAAACTATGGTTAGATGCGGGCAATTATTGGCAATAGCCGGGAGTGCATGTCTTTACACGTAGTGTAGGGGGAGTTTATTGCCCGTGTCGAGTTAAGGACCGAACTATAGGTTGTTTTCAGGCAAAAAATTATCATACAACCACAAGTGCTAGTATGGGACAGCTCTAACTTATTAAGTTGTTTAAAACTGGCTTTGCACTTAGAAGGCCGAAGTAGTACGAGCTGTTTCTTAATGAATTGCTCGACGGTACGTCCACACCGAGGTGATCATGGAATAAACGTCTACCAATATAACGGTGTACGCCATACTGTGGGGAGTTCCATCATTTCTGTGCTCTGAGTTCTTCCGCCACAGAATGGGTTTATCGTCACCGTACTGGTGCAAAGTCAGGATTAAATAATGTAACAGTTATAACATTACTCTCTGCGGCACACCAAAGGCAATGTGCAAATATCGATTGCTCAAAGAGTCACCATGTCTTGTGGGAAAAGTCAGATACCTCTGCAGTGTAAAACTAATCGATTAGCCGCGCCCGCGGTAATGGGCACTTGGTAAAGTCATCACATAGTTAGCAGCTTTGTTTATTTTCATAAAGTGCGGTTTCTACCATGTGTCGGTGAATTCTACTGTGTGTCAGTAGAACTTGTTTTGATATGGTAATTATACCCAAATTTGAAATTTCTTTTACTTGTGCTTGCATACTGTCAATTTAGTTAAACTGCTTTTACGCAAGTTTTATTGCAATCTATTATTCTGTATTTACATTTCAAACTTGCTTTATGCAAATTAACCACAATAGCCCTTCCATTGAAATAACCTACATGTATTATAGGATTTGTAAAAGTCTTGCGAGTACGTAAGTACTCAACTTGCCTATGTTGATGTTTAGGTGAAGAATCAGATTACCCCGACGACTCATACGTTGATACAGGATTCGGGGAATTTAACGATGAATTTTTCTAAGGTTTTTCCCTTGTCAGTTGCCTGTGGAACAATGGGTTAAAAGGCATACTACAAGAAGTTGTCTCCACTGCTGTGTTTACTTTTTGGTATTGTAAAAATATTATATAACCTACTTACGCTGTGTAATAAAGTTTGTGTATGACTGTGATATCAATTTGTATTTGTGAGTACTAGCTACTGATCATAGGACTAGTACTATATGCACATGGTACCCATTATTGGTATTCGGTATCAAAAATGGGGGCCTTACATGGGTTGCCTATTCGTCTGTTACACTATCTGTCTGTCTTACGTAAGATGAATCACCATATGGATGTTTTCATATTATATAGTCGTTACTGTGTTTTGCTTTACGAATACTTAAATGCAGCGTAGCGCGTGAAACTTTCACCCACCTAGTTAGTTGTGGTGTGTGGTGGTCTATGCTATAGGTTGATTAGTATAGGATTTTTTCTTGACAAAAGTATAGGAACCACTTGCTACTGAAACATAGGTCCTATCCTGTTGGGGATTAATTTCTTGAGAAGGAAGATCCTTACAGCTCCCCTCACAAAATTATTGAGTCTACTTTGAATTTGATTTCTCTTCCAAGCTTTAAATTACTTAATGATGTTCCTAGTGACTGGTCTATATTATTGACGTGTGTATCTTCTTCACAGGCTCATACACGCCTTGATGGCAATCCTTATTACATGGCACCGCCTGTTCACTATGCGCAGTATGAGGGCCAGCACACCAATGTGCAAAGATGACAGCATAGCTTTGAGCTTGCGTGGTGCGTGCTATCTTGGGCTTTGTCAATGTAAACGGATAGTTGCAGGATTCCCCAAATTAAAGTTGTTAGAGGAATTATTGCATGGAGATCCTGTTTTTCATGTCTTTTAGTTAATCAATCCTGGAATGTACAAGTCAATAGTTTGAAGTTAAAATTTTCTGCAAATTCTCGATGTGCCACCCTGATGATCCATCAGTTAGTTCCCTTGACTGCATATCTGCATTTGAGTGTTCCGGTGCTGGATGACTCGCAAATGTAGTGGTGCAGTCATCTGTACATATAATGGATAATGACACCAAAGTTGCAATTTATGTACTCACTCTTGTAAACCATCGGTGTTTGCCTGTCCCGAAAGCTTATTGCCTGAACAAGAGAAGATAAGGAAAAAATTTAGTGTCTGTATAATAATTATAAAGAAGACTGTATAGAGGGCTCGTTATTGATATTGCTAGCTGGAGGATAGTAAAGGAAAACCGGGCTCAAGCTTGCCTGCGTGAGTTAACAATGGTCTCAGGGAAAGGACTTACCAAGCGAAGGTACTATTTATTAGCATAATAATACTTGATCCATTACCGACCAATGTTCTTGCTCTTCACCAAGGGCCCAACACGAGCTGTGCCTGTACTCCAAAGCCCATGTACATCTCTCTATTTCGGCAGGCGCCCAATGCCACGAGCGGCAGAGAGGAGAACGAAAACCTTCAGTTTAGTACCACATCGACAATCAACTTCGATTTCTCGTGAAGTCTCGCTATAAGAGCAGAGCAAGGGGCACCGTTGCTCCATACTTACCTGGACGGGGTCGACGGGCGATCAACAAGGCCCGTGGCCTAGGTCAGTGGCCCACATTGCACTTTGTGGGTGCGCTAGCTTACCATCTCCCCAAGTGGGAGAGTGGACGTCATAATTTGTGCTAGAGGGGGTACGCGTCCGCGCGGCCCCTGCCAATTCTTTATAAATTGAAATTTGGTCTTTTAGGTTGCTGTAATACTTTGCGGCCAGGTTGCTCGTTTAGGTTGCCGTAATACTTGGGTTGGTAGTTCTTGGTGATTTCTTTCTTGGCACCTAGGACGGATTGAAATCTTTGCGATTGGTGCCGGTTTTACGAGATTTTGGAAAAATTGCACCGATTAATTTTTTTGAATTTTTTGTGCAGGTTACTGATACAGTGATGTTACCATTAAATATGAGAAATTTTTAAAAGTTTAAACATTGTTACTATCTTAATAAAAACATAAAATGCTGACCGACAAGTTTGAATCGAATGAAAAATGAAATAAATCACGTTATGTACTTTTGAAATTTTTGTGCATGATTATGATGCATAACTAATGTTCTCATAAAATTTTTAGACGAAGATCAAGCTTCATGAATTTTTAAAAATTCAGATAGTGCTACTGTTCTAATAAAAACTATACCGGCAAACTTCAACTAAATAAAAAATAGTATAAAACACGTTAGAAAATTTTGAAAATTTTTATGGATATTCCTGATGTATCATTAATGTTTCTATAAAATTTTCAAATGATGATCTTGCTTATCCTCTTTTTAGGGGCAGATTGCTCATTTTGGTTGCGGAAAGACTCTTTTGAGGGTAGCTCTTGGTGATTTCTTCTTGGCAGCTAGCACACCAAGGAAAAGGAGGATCTCGGCACTGAGAGTCGAACAAGCTTTGCATATGTATTCAGTTTATCTACTCTTATATCGATCTTTTCCTTTCTACTTGTCATGATCCATGTTTTGATTACGAATACTCTCGTTCACACAAAGCAACTTCAATTTCATCGGTGCAAATTGGGTGTTATATTTGAATGGTCCTAATTCTTATTCTACACAATGAATAATAGTCGAATACCCACTTTATACCTGCCAATAGAAAATGTTCTCTGCTGCAAGAATAGATGCATCCTTGTCTTGTTTGCACTCTTTTCTTTGTGTTTTTTTTTGAATTAATGATCACTATACATATGATCTTGTGGTTCTTTCGTATTTATATGCACTCATTTGATCAATCTGGTTACGCTTTTTAATCGTGTCTTTACTTTTGAATTCCAGTGTGTGTATACTTCAAACAAATAATGTATAACAATTGTAAAAATAAAAAATTGTCAGAGTGCACTCTCTGTCTCCAGCCAAAAAAGAACAATACTACTATTTCTTAAACCAAACAAAGTCAAACCAAAAGACTATTCTATTAGATAGAATGATCTCGTGAAGAACCAAGTGATCCTTAGATGGGACTGTTCCTCAAACCAAACCCATTCTAGATTCCTGTGGTTCAATAATGCAAGATAGCCTAGATATTTCAAAGACGATCATAATACTATAAACTACAGGAATCTAGTTATATCCGTAGTCTTCTATGCATACTTCAAATTCCAAAGTGGTCATGTGAATTATAATGCATTTGCTCGCCCCGGTTGCCGTCAGGAAATAAGGACACGAATGAGGTGGGTAGCCGGGTAGGGTACGTGCAAAGAAGCACAAGCAACGTTCGTGCTCTTGCATGTATATTCTGTCATGGCGTCGTGCCAGTAGCACTCGTGTGCCATACCATAATTGAGGAAACGGATGGCGATCTGCAACGTGTGCGTCACTGCGTTTACGTACAGGAAAATGGGCTGCGACAACAAGTGCGGGTGCGCATCCGGATCCCCGGCGACACGGACTGTAGGCAGTATTTTTAAATTTTGAGAAGTCTGAACAAATCTAACTACCGTTAAGAACATGTTTTTTAAAATGTCTGACAGCAGTCAGACTGTAATAGGGTTTCACTGATCTGGAGGAGGTACTGGATTTACATGTTTGTCTTATGAATCTATCGGCGGCCGGCTAATGCCATGCGCATGCTCTGTTTTTCTTGGCACGCTGCACGTTTTTATGTAGGATATTTTGGTCTACATTTTTTTTATCCCAAAGTTTCCTGTTTTAAAATAATTTCAGGTTTGGTAAAATCAACTGAGTCCTTCTTGTAGTCATATATCAATTTAAACTTCAAAGCTGTACTGATGTACCCACACCTTCTCTCTGTAAAAGAACAGGTAAGTGCAATACATATGTGCGTCTGGATCCGTTCTGGGGCTGGACTGTACATATTTGGTCTGGGCCTCCACTAGAGTACTTGACAAAGAAACACTGGCGCTGTTTCTCGTCTAGGATAATATACACTATACCACTTTAAAAATTAGTATTTCAGAAAATACTACTCATTGTCTCTATGACATGTGAGGTCATATGTTATAGAAACATCGAATGGTATTTTTTAGTGTACTAACGAATAAAGTGGTATAGTATGAATTATTCCTTCTCCCGAATCCCAATCGGATCCTCTCATCCTGTAATTTAACTAGCTAGCGGCCTGTCGTAGACGATAGCTACCCACACACGACAATGGATGACCACAAGCAACCCGATTGGTTGAAACTCCCCGCCGATCTCCTGGAGACCGTCGCTGAGTAGACCCTCGACGCTGTCACCGGTCTCACCCTGATCCGCTCCGTCTGTAAGGGCATGGCGCTCCGCCGTAGGGCAAGCGCCGTGCTTCCTGCTTTCTGCCCCTCATCCAAGGTGCCCGTTCAGAGTACGCGCTCGTCTTTCCCTTGTCGTGCTGGTGGTGAGCAGTGTTGGAATAGACGGGAAACATTTTTTGTTGGTATATGTAACTACTCAGTTTTTTTTATTTTTCATTGCTATTTATACTCAAGATTATGCTAACTTGAATAGCAACCCAAACTCTTAATCTTAATAGACTCAAACTAAACTCGCAGAGTTTGAACCTTTTAAAACTAAAACTAACCAATGCACGTTAAGATTATCTCTAACATTTTCCCCTATAATCTTGACACACCGACTTTTACTTATTGAGGCAATCGGTCTCAAATACGATTTGCCTAACTCAAACTCGACATAGGATGAAGAACACATCTCCTTAACATGTCAGACTAATCTTCGATGGACTCGACCCTGGCGGACTTAACTATGGACGATGAACGCATCTCCTCAATATCTCGAACACATCTTCCCACGAGCTCAACTTAGGATAGAGAACACATCTCCTAAATGTCTTTAACTCGACTCACGATGAACTAGACTCAGCTTGTTGGGTGAACTCGTCGGACCGTAGAACTCCTCGGTGCTGACGGTCAGCAGATGTCTGCCCCTTATCGATAGATTTCTCGTATGCCGACATCTTCTAAATTCGTTTGATCCACACGAAGATGATAGGGTCACTCGCTGGATGAAGATAAACTCTTTCTTTTCTCCTCAGCATCCTTTTCGACACATAGAAACACAAGGCTTCTGTTCTTGCCATACACACGTCACGTCTTCACGCTCATTAACAAAGATGATTTAGTAATCTGGTATAAAGTTCTGCGGGGACCGGACATTAACATACGAAAAGACGCGCGTACTAATCAACAGAAGAAATTACCAGCAACATTTTCTGAGTATGGCAACCTTGATACAGTAGGTGATACCAAGAATGTACTCCATAGTCCATACTGGTGGCGCAAAAATTCAATTCAATTAGAAGCCTAGAGGCTAGAACAACACTCCAATCTGCCACTGGAAGTTCTCTTTAATAGAATGACTCCCTTTACATATCTCCTTATTAATAGGAAATGAGTGATCCGAACCTGCCCGGAGCGAGCCCCCCTTAGAGGCAAGTGAAGTTGGTGAGCCGTATGATGGGCAACTATCTCCTGCGGTTCGGAGAGGACTCAGCTGTTAGCCCGTCCTAGCAATAGTGGCTGAAGCTGGTCTCGATCTCGAACTCAAACTGATGCCTAGCTGCCTCCATCTCCGCTTCCTTCTACTACCAGCGTGCCAATCCTGCTATAATCAGTTTGTTAGCGCATCCCTCTCTCATAGTTTATATAAACGTACCTTGTTTTAACACAAAAGTTCTTTCACCCTAAGGAAGTTTATATAAAACTTTTAATTGTTGGCGTGCGTGGAAAGAGCGAAGGTGAATTTCGAATTCTCAAGAAGACATTACCAATCACTTTAGCATTCTCTCTTTGGCTGAAATTGGAGAGTGGTTACAGCAAGCAAGGTGCAGGAGGAATCCATTGTATCTGCAAATTAAGGTAAAAATGAAGGGGGACTTCCTTCTCTCACTCTCGAGGAAGCAAGCAGGGCGGGCCAGTCCTAACTGACACTGTACTATAATTGGACAATAGCGGCTAGACGGAATGGACAATAGCATGGCTATCCATAACTAACCGCTAAGCGCTTCAAGACATCAATGAAGTAAATAAAGGGATACGCAATCTGCTTCTCGCCTAAGTAAGCCCGCCCTAGCAATAGTGGTCAAGTGGTCTCGATCTCGAACTCAAATCGATGCCTAGCCGCCTCCATCTCCGCTTCCTTCTACTACCGTGCGCTCGCTCATCCCTTGCTTGTTCTTTCAGATGAGTATGATGAAATATGTGATGCAAAGTACATCGGGATCTGCTCGCAATCCAAGTCGACCAGCGCCCCCATGCATGCACGATCTACCGTCCAGACAGTCACATTCGCTTCATGCGCCTACCGGCATAACCGATTCGGCTCGATCGGCGTATCAAAACTCGAACCAAACTTCTCCCCACCCAATCGAAAATCGAGTTGCAAAGCATTCTCTTGTTTGCTCGCTGGTGAAGTCCACGACAATCGTGTTTGTTTGGTTCAAGCTACTGGGTTAAACAGTTTAAACGCTTTGTGTCTCGTATCACCATGGGCTTATTGCATGTACTTTTTTAAAACAAGGGCAGAGTAGCAAAAATAGTTAATTTTACTAACCGGAGGATTGTAAAGATAATTCAGGCCCAAGTTAAACTGCATGAGTTTTCACGACCGGAAGCAACTTTACGTGGGCACAAAGCTTTTGTTAGCAGAGCTGATCCACACCCGGCCCATGTTCTAGTTCTTTTCATGGACGCAAAATCAGCTGTACTTAAAAGCCCATGTACATCTCCTTATTTCGGCAGCCCACATTAAATCGAGGAGCAGTGCAGAGAATCCCTTCAATTTAGGCCATATTCGGAACAACTTATGCCCAATTTCTACTTAAAAGAAAATCGAATTATTTACTGAACTAGAGGATTCTGGATAGCTTCCCCTACAATCAAAAGCTATACTCTATATAGAATCAGAATCCGGGTGCCAGCTAATTCTCGTTGGCCCGGTCCTCCACCTCCACGCTCAACCGGCCAAGCCCAATTCTCTCAAAATCAGAAGCAACTTCTCCCTTAATCCAGAATTTGCACAATCTGAAGTTGTCTCGAAGGGGGCCTTAGTACAACATAGCCTAGCCGAGGAGCACGAAGTGGGAGAGCTAGCTATAAGACCAAAGCTAGGGGCGTGTTCCTTCACTATGTATCACCGATACGTTATGTCGTTCAGTGATATGTAATTTTTTAAACACAAGAATGCAGTGATACGGTGAGTGTATATGTGTTTAAAAAATAAAAATTGTAAGAAGGTGACGATTGTGGAGAGGGAAGGCGGCGACGATTAGTAGGTTGGGTAGTCGGTGAGGGAAGGCGACGATGATTAGTAGGTTGGGTGGTCGGTAGAAGAAGGGAGGGGAGGTGACGGACATCGGTGAGACTGCATGGGGAGAAAGCAACGATCGTTAGACTACATAGGGAGAAGGTAACGACTGTTGGGCTGGGTAGAGGGGTGGCGGCGGTAGCGGTGGCTTGCAAGCTCAGTGGAGGCTGGGTGGAATGAAGGGCTAGGTAGAGGGGCGGCGGTGACAGTGGTGGCTTGCAGGCTCAGTGGAGGCTGGGTGGAATGAGGGGCTGGGTAGAGGGGTGGCGACGACAATGGCGGCTTGCAGGCTCAGTGGATGCTGTGTGGAATGAGAGAGAAAGATAGAGATTTTAGGGTATGAGATATGGTTTTGGTTTTATGTTTTTGGCTTGGAAGTATCGGAGAAAGATATCGGTATAGCAATTTTGCGAAAGATTGGTTATTCATAGTTCCTCCATACTTATCTGGTCTGTGTCGACAAGAGATCAAGAAAACCCGTGGCCTAATCAGTGGCTCACATTGCACTCAATAGGTGCGTTGGCTTACTATCTCCCCAAGTCAGAGAGTGGACGTCATAATTTGTGCTGGAGAGGGTACGTGTTCGCCCCTGCTAATTCTTTGAAATTAAACTTGGTCCCTAAGTTCTATGGTTTCTTCTCTGTTCACCGTGAGGAAATTTTTTGTCTGCATTATTTTCGTTTTAGTCTTCGACATCTGGTCATATTGATTTCCAGTTCTTAGTTAAGTTGTTTCATCCTTAAGCAAGCTGTAGGTTAATGTAAACTCCTACAGATCGTTTTAGTTCTCTGATCTACGAATCGTACACGTGAAAAAACAATTACAAGGCTTCGCCGCGCAGCCATCCAATGGCCTGAATCCTCCGCCAATTTTTCAAATTAAATTTTGGTCCCTCGTCCCTCTTGGATCCTAGTCTTAAAATTTGCTCCATCTTTCTCTTTTCGCTCAAGTCCTCGTTTAGGTGAGTAGTTTCGACATCAGTCCTCAGTCCTCACTGGGTCGTGTGTCCTTTTGCATTCGGGTCCTCAGTTAAACCCTGTGTCACCTTGCGATTGAAGACTCTTTCGTGCATTATGGCTGACAAAGATGTTACACATATGTGTTATGTAATGCCTACTTCGGGTCGTACGCACAACCTAATCATAGTAACAAAGATTGTCAGGGATCGACAACCTCGCCACGTGTAAGTATCCCCGAGGCTTCGTGACGACTTTTCGCGGGTCCGGGAGCTCATCTCCGACCTGGGAGGCGCTCTCTCGATGCTCGGGCTCGGGACCAACGAGCTCGGGCACAGGCGCAAGAGCAGGCACCATTCATCTCGAACTCAACACCTCCACGACCTTCAGAGAAAAAGACATCTGTAACATTTTATTTATCTCGTGTAAAAACTCCCCCTGCGTGGGAATCAGCGCTCTGCCTGCCCCTACGTGGAAACTAGGGTTCAGCAGCTCCCGTCAACTCGCCACGGGCTCCTGACGTCAGTCTCGGGACCAAGCAGCAAGGCCCCCGGAGTGCTACAACAGCAACGGATCGCCCCGACCAAGGGGGGTCGGACCCGAAAAACGAAGAAGAAGAAGAAGAGGGAACAAAGACGCAGAACGCGCAACACACGCAAAAAAACAGCAGAGCGACTGTAACATTCCAAAATTTAGATTTAGAATGTTTGAATTTAAAAATTCACCATTTGCAATTTCTTTGAATTAATTTCAGCTTAATTTGAATTTTCTATTTATAAAAAGATTTAATGTGACTAATCTATTCATCAAACATAAGATTTTCAATTTTTGTTGGCGTCATTATGCTGCAAGGAATTTTTCTGTATTTTTGGAGATTTTTCTGAATTTATTTGCTATTTATTTGGATTTATTTGCTTTTATTTGAATTTCTGGAATTTTCTTAATTCGAAAAAGGTTTTTATTTTGAAAAATCCTCCGCGGGCCGAATCTTCACGCAGTTTCTTTTCCGCAGCCTCGCCCGCAGCACTCCGCCCGGCCTAGCTAGCCGCCCGCATGGCCGCCGTCGATGCGCGCCATGTGGATTTGCCAGATGCCGCCACGCCGCCGCGCGCCACCGAAAAACCCTAACCCTAACTCGCACGCCGCAGCGTCTCACCGTTTCGGCGTTAAGTGCCACGCCCGCCTCCGAGGCTATTTAAAGCCCCGAGGACCCCGTCGAGGTTCGCCTCGTTGCGCCGCCTCCTTTGCCCTAGCTCTTGTCGATCGAGTCGCCGCTGTCTTCTCCCGCGAGCTCGCCGAAGTTCTCCGCCGTGCCCGTGGTCTTCAACGCCGTTTTTCTTCCCCGTCGGTGAGTCTCCGCCGCCGTCGCTTGCACCTCCGGACTCCTCGCGTCCTCCGCTCTCTTTTGCCCCAAAAACCCGAGCCGATCCGTCGCATTTCGCCCGGCCGTCTCCTTCTTCCTCCGCTCCGGTGGTCGCTGCGGTGTTGCCGCGCCAGCCGCCGCCGCTTCGCCGTGGCCGTGGCCGTCCGACGCCGCAAGCGCCTCGGATCTTGCCACGTCGCATCGCTCGCCGCTTTGCCTCTCCACCGTCCGATCCGCCTCGGTGAGTCGGATGTGCGCCTGTAGACGAACCGATCGAGCCTCGTCGGTCCGCCTCCCGCCAGCGTCGGCGCCAGCGTATGCGCTTACGCCGACCAAGGCCGCTGCGTGGCACCCACGTCACGGCTCTGCCACGTCACCCGAACCCTCTCGATGGACTCGGTCCACCGTGAGCCGTGTCAGCGACGCGTGGGTCCCACGTGTCAGTGGCGTTTCTTTTTCTTTTTCCAATTTTCCAGAAAATCCGAAATTCTAGCCAATCAGATCGCGCCACGTGTCAGCCTCTCTGATTTTCTGATCTGGGAATCTTCCAGGAGCCCTTTCTCCTTCGTTCGAGCTCCGATTCCAGTGATTCAAATTTCTAAATTCATCTAAATTCAAGATCTATCTTCCAGTACCATTATTTTCAATTTTGAATTTTATTTGAATTTGTTTTATTTATTTGCCTCGTTTGGCGTGTAGACGCATAGCAATAAGATCACTCGAATCAACAATCGATGTAGAACCAAAGAGAGGCGTGAAGGCAAGTCTTCCTTGAACATATTGATCCCAAATTTTACAAAATGCCTATATTGTTTTAAATTATGCATGCTTACTTTATGCAATGTACTTTAAACATAGTTTTAGAATATAGTTAATTACCAGAAATTGTATTACCCTCATTGGTATTGATCATGTCGAACCTTTGACACCCTAGATGATATATACTAGCTATTTTATTTGGTGATATCCAGAGATTAGCATGGAGCGGTAGAATTGCTTAGTCCAGCTTAAGCGTTTCGGTATTATGCCAATATGGGAATCATTTCAAATGTTGTTTAAACTTATTTGTGAAAGTGCGCAATTGGTGTTGCTGCTGTGGTTTAAGTAAAATAAAGTGGAAATGGTTTAGACCGGCGGATGGATGTTTGGCGGGTGCAGAAGCACGAGACCTTGGTATGTGAATGTTCAGCCTAGTCAATTAAGGACCGGCGTGTGTTACCATGGACCGAGCACTACCGTACAACCACAAGTCTATATGGGTACGACTGCTAAATAATTTGTGCGTCTCATTATTAGCTTCCCCATTGGTGAGTGCGATGTTGGCAGCGCAAGAGGGGCTTCAGATCAAGCGGCTAGAACCCTAACATGTGAAACCTTAGCGGCGAGGTTAATAGTGGGGTTGTGTATTGTAAAGGCCTTGTCATGATCTCTCCGCCGACACACCAAAGGAAGTGTGTTAAGTGCATGGCAACAAGAGTCGATCATGTCTTGTGGGTAAAGTGTACACACTCTGCAGAGTTAAAACTACTTAAGTAGCCGTGCCCACGGTCAAGGCAAAGCAGGTGCGCTTGCACATTGTAGATTTTATGGTTTTGTTTCAAAGGAAAATGATGGTTTGGGAATCAGAGAGCGGATGGAACTCTCGGGTTATGGTTTGGCGGATGGAGCCACCGGTAGATGGAACCGCTTTAATTGTCATATCAAATTCAATTACTATGCTATTACCTTCTCAAAGGATGCTTTATGAAATTACTATTGGTATTTACGATTAAACTTTGCTTTATGCTAAAAGAGCCATATTATGCCTTCAATTACTTAGCCTTGCATATAGTTATCATGCATTATATTTCCAAGACTTGCGGAGTACATTTTGTGCTCACCCTTGCAACATCCCCAACTTTCCACAGAAGAGTGTGCGTTTCGGTCGACTACGATTTCTACGCTTGTGGTTATGATGAAGGCAATCCGGAATGCTAGGACGCGAACCCCAGTCGATTGCCTGTTGGGCAAATGGATGGGCTTACTTTTAATTCGTTTCCGCTGTTTCTTATTGAACTCTAGCTATGATGCTTCTTATTTGTAATAATTGGCCATAAGGCTAATATTCTTTTGCTTAATTAATATTATTTGATTCGTGATATGGATGTGTTGTCATCACTGTTTCACTGTGTGTGCTAGCTTTTCCTGGACTAGCACAGGTTATACACAGAGGGTTCGGATTTAGAAATCCGGTCCCCACAGCGACCCCTGACTCGGGCCCTGTTTGTACCCTCTCACAGAACCGCATATACACCTTTCGCCTCAGGGCAAGACTGGAGTAGAGCTATTACCCGACCCTGGAGTCTCGAACCAGTATAAACCTCGTGTCCGGTGTCTCTTCCCCGACGATCTTCTCGCGACGCTAGGCGCCTCCGAATGAGCACGACTTTGGGCCCCGCTCCCGAACGATCTCCTTGCATCCTCCTTTCTGCGGTCGACGGTCCCGATCGTCGACAAAGATGGTTCTTTTCTTTTTCTTCTTTTGCTAGGGAGTAACAAAGATGTTCGAGTCTAGTACCGCGGTTTTTGAATTTACTGTTGCGGCTCGAGATCCAAAACCGTTTGGTAAACCGGTCTAATTCAAAAAATTCAAAAAATTTATGCGTTGAAAACCGCTCGAAAAACCGTTTTTAAGGAACATTCAATGGTTGGTTGATTTTCGGCGAAAGCCGCGGTTTCTCGTTGAAAACCGTTCAATGTTACGGTTTTCGATTTTTTTTGAATTTTTTTTATTTCTTTACCCTTCGTTTTCTGATGGTTTTCGAGCTGTTTTTACGGTAACGGTTTTTAAAACTCTGAACCGGACATTAGCATATGAAGAGAAACACACACTAATCAACACAACAAATTAGCAGCAACATTTCTCAGTATGTGGCGACCTTACGTGATACCAAGAATATGCTCCATACTCCATACAAGTAGCGCAAAATTTCAATTAGAATTAGAAGTCTAGAACAACAAAAATGTGATGCAAAGTAGTATGTAGCACGTGGCAACCCTGCGACACACCGCCAAATTTAAAAGCCAGCACACCGGGATCCGCGCAATCCAAGCCGTCCAGCGCGTTGCCCCCCGCACGATCGACCGTCCAGATGGCCGGGATGCGTGTCACATCCGCCCCTGCCACCCACCTATTAGCTGGCTCGGCTCGGTCGGCGTCTGAAACATCAAAACTCGAACCAACCTTCTCCCCAGTCCCCACCGAATCAAAAAAAAGAGAGCAAATCGATTTCAAAAGAGGAGAGCAAATCCACTCGCCATGGCTCCGCGCACGCCTCTCCTCCTCCTCGTCGTCGCCACGCTCCTCGCGGCCGCTCCCCTCCCGACGGCGGCCGAGCCCGACTCGTTCGACGTCCGCCGCCACCTCTCCACCGTCACCAGGTGCCGCCTCTCTCTCACCACTCGAGTCTCTCCAATCGCCGATCCGAACTTGCTCGCTGGTGGGTTCGTGGTGTTGGGATGGGATTTGAGTTAGTTTGGGATGCTAGGTGTTTGCGTCGTGTTTTTCGGGAGACTGGAGCTAGGGCTCGTAGAAACGGGAGGGTTTAATCCCTTGATGATTTTGCAGGTACGATGTGGCCAGGGGGTCCAGTAGTGTGGTCTCCGTGCCGTCTATCTCAGATGAGTGCCGCGTGATCCACCTCAATCTCGTGGTAAACTTCCTTCCCTACATTTTGTAGCTACTGGCCGTGGTGTTGGTAATATGGTAATGCGGTGCTAAGCTCTTTTCTGAGTTTGCTATGTTTTGCGCATAGTGCAGAAATGAGTGCAAGTTAGAAACTAAGCTCGGATTGAACAATATGCTGCAGTATGTTCGGCTACTGGTGTAAGAAAAACTAAGTGAGTTCATTTGGTAATTTTGTTCTCCAGGCAAGACATGGGACTCGTTCCCCTACCAAAAAGAGAATCAAAGAGTTGGATAGACTGGCGCTTCGGTTGGAGGCTCTTATGAATGAGGCAAAACAAGGGTCTGTGAGTGATTCTCTGAAGAAAATTCCGTCCTGGATAAAGGGGTGGGAGTCACATTGGAAGGGTAGGGTGAAAGGTGGTGAGCTGATTAGCGAAGGCGAGGAGGAGTTGTACAATTTTGCTACCAGAGTGAAAGAGAGGTTTCAAGACCTATTTGATGAGGAATATCACTCTGACGTGTATTCAATAAGGGCAACTCAGGTCAGCTCGACATAGCTTGTTGCATTTATTTAATATGTTGATGTCAGCAGACTAAGGAATCATGGTTGTGTTCTGTTCATCATCAGATGTGTAGATATGCAGTTCTAGTATACTTAAAATCCATTTGAATTATGCCTTTTTTCCTTCAATGGCTCCTATCTTGTTTGCTTCTATGATATGCTTTAGAACTTGAAACAAGTTGAAAGTGGAAAATAAGTAATTTTAGAAGTCTCTTCCTGCAGTTAAAACTTTGCCTTTTTCTATTATGCATTTAGTACAATCTCATCTAAATGCTAAGTAACTTGAAGCGGTTGTATCACTAGAGTAAAAATTTAGGGTGCTTTCATGGCCTGTGGCGTCTCTCCTTGTAGAAAAGTCTTAAATTCCAGCTGTTCCCCAGTTTTCTGGAGTTCACATGCCATAGTTTTGACACTTTCTGCCTACATTTTTGTCGATCGAGCTAAAATGCCTAAATTGAAGGGTTATTGCTGTTGCATCAGTTCTGTTCCTTTTCCTTTCTCCGTTTTACTGCCATGTGTTTGAAGAGATGAATAAACTATGCTAATATGCTTGGTCTACAATAAGGCCAATCTGATTGCAAAAAATGAAAACAGGTGGATCTGCATTGATGATTTCACATGTTGCATTCTCTGCCAACAATAGTTAGTTGACTTTGTTGGAAGATTTTAAGCGTCTGAAGGATTCTAAATGTTGCTGAATTTTACTGTGGTGCAGTGGCGTTAACTGTTGATATATGTTTGAAATGCAGGTTCCTCGAGCATCAGCTAGTGCGGTAGCATTTGGTTTGGGACTACTTTCCGGAAAAGGAAAGCTTGGACCAGCGAAAAACCGAGCCTTTTCTGTTCTGAGTGAGAGTCGTGCAAGTGATATTTGTCTGCGATTCTTTGATAGCTGTGAAACGTACAAGGTACTATTTATAGTAGCACTAACATTGCTGAGAAATAAAGAACATCTTTATAAGAAGATAGCGTGCTTATGTGACTTTACATTTTTATTCCTTTCTCTTTGGGTGCTCATCTTTTGTATTTGTAAGAGAGTGGATGGATATCAGAATTGGCCTATTTTGAATGGACCTTGTAAAATTCAGCTAAGGGAAAGAAAGAAACTGTCAGATGTGATGCAATTGGTGCTACTGTGTTGCACAAAGTACTAAAAATGGCAGAGCCCAAATGTTCCTTTACGATTTTTTGCACAGATTATTTCATGCTTGCTGCATTTACTCTTCTGCTTGCACCTGTTGGGACGTTTGGTACTTAGCAAGTTGGATCCAGTTGATTCTGTTCCTTAATTCTTTTTCTTTATCTAAGAAAAGTCATGTTCATAGTTTCCTCTCTTTTGTTACTATTGGTACTAGGCATATCTGCGTTATTTTTTTTGGGGTATGTGATTACGTTCTCTATTCACTGATTTCACTCAGTGCTAGTAAACTGCTATTGGTATTTGGTAGTTTGGTGGTACACCGTACACTATACAATATATCTTTCTTTTGTTTGTACAACTGTGGCCTTGCTATTGACTTGTTACTTTGGCCGAAGAATTATAACTACAATAACATGTTCAGGACTACAGGAAAAGAAAGGAGCCTGATGTTGAGAAGCAAAAGGAACCAATTTTAGAACATGTCACATCTGCACTAGTGAACCGTTATCACCTCAATTTTACAACACAGGATGTTTCTTCACTCTGGTTCCTTTGCAAGCAGGTAACAACTTGCCGGAAGGCTAGTTCAATAAAATATACTTTTGGACATTTAGTGAGTTGAGTAGTTTATGGTTCTCTGTGCAGGAAGCATCTTTACTGAATATAACCAATCAAGCATGTGAACTTTTCAATGAAGCTGAGGTAGGTTACTTTCGGGTTTCAGCTTTTCTCAAGCAATTCTACCATTATACCTCTATGTCAAACTAGTCTGTATTCTGTAATATAAAAATGTTGTGTGCCTGACTCCCAACTGTTGCTTCTTGATATCATTAATAAGGTAATGTGTCAAATGTGTTAGATCTATAGAGATTTTTCTTTTGTTTGATGGGCAGACTGCTGCATAAGCTTAAGGCCTTAAGACTTTTCAGATGCCACTGGCCCAATGCCAGTATGAAAAATAATATATCATCTTTGCATTCAGTAAGACAGCATACACACCACTGTTTTTTTTTGGGGGGGGAAAAGTTTAGGATCTGTATACAAATTTATTCAGGTGACATGTGGTTCCCCTTTTAGTAATTCGATCACACCTCAATCAGCTCAAGCTATTCAGAAAATATTACATCCCCATTTAGTAGACAATGAAGTTGGCTAAGCATGAAAAATAATATATCCTGTTTGTATTCATTAAGGCAGCATAGAGCATTCGCACTGCTAATCTTTTTGGAAAGTTTAGGACCTGTATACAAATTTACTCAGGAGACATGCGGTTCCCCTTTTAGTAATTTCATATTACTTTTATCAGCTCAAGCTATTAGGAAAATATCACATCCGGAGTTAGTAGATAGTGATGGTGGATAAGTTTGTCATAATTCAGTGGTCAGATTATTACAATAGGTCCATTTCTCAATCAGACTAAGTATTTGCAGTTGTCTGGCTTGTTTAGAGTCAAACACTGTTGGAATCAATGCTGTATGCCATCTGGAAATTCATTATGCAGCATAAAAAAAATGTGTTTTAGGATACTATTGCAAGTTTCTGACAGGTATCGTTGGTTTATGTTCTTTCAAGTTTGGTAGTCTGTTCTCCTCATCTTATGCTTGCTACATTTGTGTTAAGTATTGTACATTCTGTTAATTTTATTTGCTAAGATTGCTTCTAGAGCTGCTCCTCATCACCATACTTGATACCTGATCGGTATGAACAAAGTTTGTCTGTAAGTTTTCGAAACACTGGTGTGCCTTCATAGGCTTTATTAATTCCTAACATATTTATCTGTTCAGGTCTATTTTCTAGAATGGACAGATGATTTGGAGGGTTTTGTGCTAAAAGGCTATGGTGAGTCTATAAACTATCGGATGGGACTGCCATTGCTGAAGGATGTTGTCCAGTCAATGGAAGAAGCAATCACAGCTAAAGAAGGTAGCGATATTTCCCAAGCAAAATTAGTTGGTTGTTAGAATACTTGCTTCCTGCCCTGTTACCTTTTTGCTTTTGTTTTGCCTCTTATGATTTGGGGATTACTAGATGTTCATTGCATGACGAATCTCATATAGCAACTTACTGGGTGTATAGCTAGAACGTACAATGCTCTCAAATCAGTGCCTCATGTAGTAATCAATAACGAGAAAGATTGCAAATACAGTTGAGTGTAAACTCTAAATCGACATGTTAACTCTTGCATCTGTAGAAAATCGTCCTGATGGTACATATGAGAAGGCAAGGCTCCGATTTGCACATGCAGAAACTGTTGTGCCCTTCACATGTCTTCTTGGTCTTTTTCTTGAAGGATCAGGTGTGTATTCGTCTTCTCCATTGGTACATAATCTTTCTCCATGAACAAATATATCATATGACCAATTGCTTATTTGACATAGCTTAAATTTTTCGTACCTAGATTTTGAGAAGATACAGAAGGAGGAACCATTGGACCTACCTCCTATGCCACCGCAGAGAAGAAATTGGAAGGGCAGTGTTGTAGCACCTTTCGCAGCTAACAACATGTTGGTTTTATACCAATGCCGAGGCAAAATTTCTGGGGATCGAAATAACTCATACTCTGTGCAAGTTCTACACAACGAAGTCCCAGTTTCAATGCCAGTAAGATTATAACTTTCTATTTTTAGCATACTTTATCCTTCTTGCTCTACTCAGCTACTGGAATTTTGCTAGTCTAAATTGTTAGATTTATTATAGCAGTCTCTACATTATACTCCCTCTATTTCTAAATACATGTCATTCTAGCTTTCAAATTTTGTTCCTAAATACATGTCATTTTACAATTTTGAGACAACTTTTAACTATTTTTTTCTTTTACATATCCCTAACATTCATTATTCCCAATGTTATTTATTACCATGGATTAGAGTAACATATATCATCCAAGAGTAATAAGTGAGCTAATGAATGGGGTGATTTGGTCATTTCTACACGTATCTTGGTTGAACAAATGGAGTAATTGTTTGAACCTTGCCTTTCTCATCACTTAAAAGTTCACATTTGCTATTGTTATGTATTTTTTTCGAAGTTTCTTGTGAGTTCTCAGCCCTCTAGGGCTGTCTCTCGAGTCTCAAATCTGAACCCTCTGTTGAAGGTTTGGCTTTGGTACTTGCTCAATTCATGGGGTGAAACAGTGTAAATGGTTAGAGGAGAATACATCTTTAGTATCTTTTGCCATCCGATGAGCCTTAGTGAACTTCAGGATTTAATCCAACAAATGTAGTTGTCAATTTTATCTAGTAATTAGTATTAAGAATCAAAATAGACCAACATAATCACAGATACATATCAGTAAAAACAGTTTGAAGAAAACTAATCGGTATATCATTTTAGGCTGGTGGTTTCTTTCTAGACTATAGGCACTTCCCTAGTTCCCTCGATGTATTTTTATCTCATTTGTAGAAGTGTATGAAAAAATGAAGCATATACCTAGTATAGCATACTAGTAGAGCCCTAATAATTGCAGCCTCTTTATAAGCTAGTTTGATGTTGGTAAATCCCTTAATTCACTGTGTTGCCTTGGTGGGCTATGAATGCAGGGCTGTGGCAATAAGGATCTTTGTCCATTCGAGGAGTTCAAGGTAAATATAACACAGCTTGTAATATTCAAATATAACATTCAATAAATAAATGGTGTTTTCCTTGGTAGTTACTACTGTATTATGAACTTATTGTTAATCTTGTCTGTGCACTCAGGAAAAGATTGTCGAACCCCACCTGAAACATGACTTCGATATGCTATGCAAGATAAAACCGGTGGCAAGAGATGATGAGCCTTCCTCTTTCAGTTCCAAGCTTTCGAAGTTTTTCCTAGAACTGTTGTCGCAGAAAGGATACAGTGTTAAAGCACAAAATGTGAAGACGGAGTTGTAGACTTGACTGGCAAATGGAGTATCTACTACCTTTTGCCTTGTGCTGCTACTGCATGCGATCAGGACCGAGGAACGAGATTAACTTGTGGACTAACCTACGGTTGTTTTTGTACCTAAGTATGATCAAGTCCGACATATATCGCGCTATCACTGATGTTCTTGTTCTTCCGGAGAAAAGATGAACGCTGATCATGTAATTTCTGTTCTAATTTTAACTCGCTCTAGTACTCGAATGCCTGTTCCTATTCAGAGCAAATCACGCGCAGCTTCCACGGTGATGGTAACAGGGTTGAATTGTACCGTTCCATCTGTATTAAAGGTCAATATCGGGTACTCAGAGATCATTAATCAATCCCCAATTACTCATGACCGTAAAACAGGCAGTTAACTGCTGAGAATCCAAAAAGATAGTTGTCATGCACTCCCTTCAGTTACAAATAGTTATTGTTTTAGATATAGATATAATCAAAATTTTGAAACTTTGACTGTTGATATCTTTTTAAATATTTAACTTTCAATGTCAATATCTTTTTAAATATTTAAATTGGATATATGATAATCATATGTATAGATTTATCTTGAAAAGTACTTTCATATAATTATAATTTTGTTGGATTTTATAAATATATTATAATAAAAATTAGTGATTAAAACTGTGTTTTAAAGATTACGTCAATGTTCGAAACGATAGCTATGTGTGACTGGTGGAAGTAATATTCTCAGGGTTGTTGTACTGTCACTCAGAATATATAATCCAGAGCTAATGGTCAGGTCATGTTTGCCTTGAAAGAAAAGGTGGCTGATCTTGTCAGGTTCGAAGCGGGTACCATTAAGGCTTCATATCACATCTCACGAGCGGCTGAAATCTAAAATTTCGATAAGATTTTGGAATTGTGATTAAAATTTTTTAAAAAAATTCAAATCCGGTATTTTTAGGAACCCTAAATCGAAATTTCGATCGAAATCACTGAAATTGTGATGATTTTTAACCCCTGTGAAATAGTCTTCCGAGGCTAGAAAAATATATGAAAAAAATCATATAAGCATTTAGCTACATTTTCTATCTGTTTAAATGAAAAATACTAAGTATTTGCACATAAAATTCTCGAATTAGGGTTTAGACTGAAATCCAAGTTAGAGTTTAGGCCAAAATACACAAGGTAGAAATCCAAGTTAGGGTTTAATTCGAAATACATCATTTAAGATCAAAATCTATGTTAGGGTTTAGAGAGTTACATAATTTGTATATGTGTTTTTTTACAAAATTTTCACATGTATTTCTTATAAAAAAACATTACAATTCGTAAAAAAAAATTAGTACAAAATCTGGTCCAAAAAATATAAAAACCTATCAAAAACCCGTAATCTCCACAAGATTGACTGAAACCTCTCGGAAATTTACCGAAAATGCTATAGCAAATCCTAATTTTTAATTTTTTTAATCTACCGAGATTTGAAATCCGATCCAAACCAAAGTTTTGGATTTTGAGCCGAGCCTTCGAACCTGTACCAACCGCATCGATAAAAATCCAGTTTTTGGTGGCTACCACTGTGGCACTGTACCGCCACTCGTGAGTCACGCGCCCCCGACCCCGAGAGCTCACGGCTCACACCCCAAGGCCAAGAAGGGAGCACCGGAGAGAGATGGCGAGCGGAGGAGGAGGGGAAGGGAAGGGGCAGACGGTACTGGTCACCGGCGCTAGCGGCTTCATCGGGTCGTGGCTCGTGCGCCGCCTCCTCGACCGCGGCTACTCCGTCCGCGCCGCCGTCCTCAACCCTGGTCAGTAGTACCGTGCGCCTTTCCTTTCTGCAACAGTGTGATGCCAGGAATAATCAGTGCGGACGGACTGAGGGAGGAGTCATCGTTTCGTTTGCGTGGTGCGTGCAGATGACAAGGCCGAGACGGACCACCTCCTCGAGCTCGCCGCCGGCGCCGGTGAGGGCCGCCTCCGCGTCTTCCCGGGCGACCTCCTCGACGGCGCAGCCCTCCTTGCCGCCGCGCGGGGCTGCTCCGGTGTGTTCCACCTCGCCTCCCCCTGCATCGTCGACCGCGTCCTCGACCCCCAGGTATTGTGTGCTTCATGTGACCGCCCCACCCGCCATTGTCCCGTCCGTCCTCTTGGCTCACCCTCCCGGCCGAGCGCTCGTTTTCTGGTTGCAGGGGCAGCTGATGGTACCGGCGGTGGACGGGACGCTGAACGTGCTGCGGGCGGCCAAGGACGCCGGGGGCGTGCGGCGAGTGGTGATCACCTCGTCCATCTCCGCCATCGTACCCAGCCCGGGGTGGCCGGCAGGCGAGGTCCGCGACGAGCGCTGCTGGACCGACATCGAGTACTGCGAGAAGAATGGGGTGAGGGTCTTGGGCAATCTTGCTTTAGCATCTCCATTTAATTTCTTTCGTTTGCTTGGGATTCAGCCATTCAGGACAGTGTGCAACCTGTGTTCTTGGCAGAACTTCTTCTCAATTATCATTCGATAATATGCGTTACCTTCTGGATAGAATTTTGTAACAACTTGTTATAAGTACAAGTTAGAAAAATCTAGTTCTGTTATGCATATGATGACATGACCAGCTTGAGGGAAAAAATTGCAGTCTAACTAGACAGGAAAAGGTTGTTTGCTCCTCTGCGGTGTAGTTGGTTATTGCAGAATTGTTTGATGAGATGAAAATGTGAGATCTCATATAGTTTTCTACATGTTGGTGGCAACTTAGTTCAATTGTGCAGATGACAGAATGATCTAGTTTTTCCGCATTTGATTCTACTGGACCAATAGGAACAAAGATGCACCGAAGGGTAGCATGGAAAAAGGTTGCAGAATTTCAAAGATGCAACTTCCAGACAGCTTCCATTTGATATCGATTTCACAGTCCTGGTTCTATTTGCCTCTGCATAGGTTTGGTACCCTGCTTCAAAAACATTGGCAGAGAAGGCAGCATGGAAATGCAGAGGAGAATGGACTGGATGTGGTTGTGGTTAATCCAGGGACTGTCATGGGCCCGATAATTCCACCAACCATCAATGCTAGCATGGACATGCTTGTTCGCCTACTTGAAGGTACGCATATGCATAGTTTGACCATGTAATTGATGCGAAGCTTAGACTGTAAAAAAATTGAGTGCTGCCCTTTAATCATTTCTTGGTCTTTCTAGGGCAATCAATGTTGTTTCCAAATAGTGACTAATGAGTGGAAGAGGAATGCTGTAGCAACTTTTCCTTTTTGTGATTAATTTACCTGCAGAAACTAAGCATTTTTTACCCTCTGATGATATCTTTGGATGGATCGTGGTAGGCAACTGACCACTATTACTGTAGGTGTATTGGGTGAAATGGAGCTAGTTGTGATGTACTTGATATTCAGTAGTGAAGTATTAGAGAGTAAAACTGCATGTTTTCTCATCTCTGGACTCTTTTCGGCTTTAGCTTTACATAAACAAATGCCTCTTTCAGTTCTGGAATTGATACTCATTGGTGAAAAAATGATCATGCATTGGCATTTGACACTGTGGCAATGAAAATTACATGCATGCACTATTCAGAAGGCTTTTCTTGGTTGGTTCAGTGTGTGTGGTTGCTGTGAGGAGGAAACACCTAAACTAAACACACCTTTGTGCCCACGCAGGTTGCACAGAGGAGTATGCCGATTTTTACATGGGGCCAGTCCATGTGGAAGACGTTGCGTTGGCCCATATTCTTCTGTATGAGAACCCATCAGCATCTGGGAGGCACCTCTGCGTGGAGTCCATTGCACACTGGAGTGATTTCGCATCCAAAGTTGCCCAGCTCTATCCCAACTACAAAGTGCCAAAGTACGCGACCAGTCAAACTGCACATTTACATGATGATATGAATGAAGCAACTGCCATATGGATTGTTAGGACGGTCAATTTGCGAGCAGTTTCTCACGGTGCTAATCCTACACCTCTTCTTGCTTTGTCTGCAGATTCCCCAGGGATACGCAACCAGGTCTGGTGAGAGCGGAAGCGCCGTCGAAGAAGCTGATTGCGCTGGGTTTGCAGTTCAGTCCCATGGAGAAGATCATCAAGGACTCTGTGGAAAGCCTCAAGAGCAGAGGGTACATCTCCTGATGATAGGATCGGATCCCTCCCGTAGGTTTATGAATCATGATCATCCTCCTTGAGAGATGTGCTGTGCCTAGTGTCTACTTGGACCCTACTAGTATGATTGTGTAATAACTGCTGGTTGATCATCCACTAGACCACTATCCTATCCTATGCCCTAATGGAAAGTACAGACAGCTTGGTTGTGGTCCTTGTGGATGCTCCAGTTTGAGATAGCGCGGTATTAAGGTCCAATTTGGGACAGTTTCTCATCGTGCAGATTCTGGATTATCTAAGAATCGGGTGGGTGGTAGCTTCTGATTTTGTGTACAAATCTGTTTCTAATTGTGAGAGAAGATTCTCAATAAGCTTCTTGGAGAATTTAGAATCTTGATTCTTGAAGAATTTATAATCTGCACAATTATAAGCTGTGCCAAACTAGGCCTAAATAGTACTATTTTTAAGTGGTGTTTTATATTCGATGCCTTCAAAATTTCTAAAGTTTGATCACTATATGTTTAGAATGGTCACGTAAAAATTATATCATTAGATTTATTTCATTGTAATATTATAAATTATAAGTATATAATAAATTAAATTAAAAAGGTAATGGTCAGATTCGTATCTCAAAAACCACAAAAGGTCAAAATTGTTACTTGAAAAAGAAGGTTTCCAAGGTCAAAAATGTTACTTGGAAAAGAACGGAGGAAGTATCTGAAATTGGCGTGGACTGGGTAATTCATTGCAATACTAATGGTAGGCTAACGCTACATGGCTGTATCCAGGTTTCACAATATTGATATCGCGATTATCGAACGATTTTTTATTTTCAAAAATTGGTAAAAACCGATCGAAGATCGATAGAAAACGAAAAGTGTGAATTCAAAAATGTTGAACTTGGCGGTGCGAAAAAAATTAAAAAATCGAGCTATTTACCGATTTTCCAGCGTTTTTTTTTTTATGCTATTTTTTATTTCAGCACACCAAAGGAGAATTGAAAAACTCAAAAAATTGCAAAAATAAAAAACACAATTAATCTACAAAATACCTCAGAGAAATTTCAATAATTTTTGAATTTATTTAATGCTTCTGAAAAATAAAAAAACAACAAATAATGAAAAGGAATATAGACATTATCAGATTTTTATAAAAATTTACAAGTTTGATCATGTTCTCAAATTTTAATGGTGCCATGAAGAATTATCAAGGATCATGTATTAAAATTTTCAGAAATATTATACTTCATTTAGTACCCCTAGAAAATAAAAAATAAAAAATCATATACAAAGACAGTAGCACTATTAGATTTTTTTTTAAAATACAAAGATTTGATCATCATCTAAAAATTTTAAAGCATCATTAGAATTTCCTCTGGACCTTACACAAAAAAATTAAGAAATATTAGACTTCATTTAGTGCCCTGAGAAAATAAAAAATAGAACAATATATAAAAAGACAGTAGCACTGTCAGAATTTTTAAAAATACAAACATATAATAATCATCTAAAAAATTTACAGCATCATTAGCATTGCCTCATGATCTCACAAAACAAATTTCAAAAATTTTAACATTTTTTTAAACTATTCTTTTTTAATTTATATATAAATTCCACTATTTTACCGAGCGGTTTTATATATCAAACCGGCTCCATCTCAGCAAGCCGCCCCGACCCCGCTCTCTTTAATCAGCCAGCAGCCAAGCTTCTCGGGACGAGCTCTCCAACATTGGTTTACGCAGCCCATGCGCCACCACCGTGCGGCGCAGCCAATTCCAAAGCGTCTCGCATGTTGAGGAGCGTCGTTTTCCCGCCGCGCTTGCTAACCGCCGCATCACCCGGGGCCAAGCTTCTCGCGCGCGCTGAGCAGCGGCGGCGAGTCGGCAACCCATCAGTCTCCACCCCGCAGGCCGAGCCCAGCATCTCGCGGCTAGTTTCGCGGTTCTGCCCCGCATCGTGCTCGCGCCACACCCACAACGGCCGTTCGTGGGCGGCCCCGGAGGACGGCCAGACACCATCGCACCAACACGCGAACGGACAACGCACGAGCATGTTTGTCGTGCCACCACGTCCGCACATCCCAACGCGCGTGTGGCCCCGGCTCTCCTAGCCTGGCCTAGCTCGAAACCGCCGCTTTTCTAGGCATAAAATTAGTATTTGACAAACTTAACCTTATTTTATTCGAATATGCAATATGAGCTTCTTTGGCGAGCTCACGAGTTACCTATTGTGCCAGAGGAGCTCGGCTGAGCAAGAAAAGCTCAGTAAGAATCTCAATAGCAAGTTGTCGAGCTTCTCTTGTTGCCTCAGAAGGACATGCGAACAGTGGTTAATCAAGAGATTAAATAAGAAATTTGATTAATTAGTGATTAATTAAGAAGCATGATTACATTAGTGATTAATTAGTAGTTTTGATTCCTGCTACGGAGGGGGAGCTCAGCATGAATTTTGATGTGACACACGATCTGCTAAGTTCTCTGAATGCGAGAGGTGACTCAAGGGGTCAAAATGTGCAAATGATTTCAGAGAGATGCTATATTTGAGGAAAGAAATATTTGTAAGGGGGCTAAAAAGCAAAAAAAAAAATCGCCAACCCCTCCCTGCCCTTTGCACCGCAGAGCCTATCCGCCTCCGCCGCGCGGACGGGCGCCGGTCTCCTCACGTTAAAACGTTTTCCCACGTGCTACGGTCCGGCTCCATACTTTGCCTGCCTACGTCCGATTTCTAGTCCGGCTCCACAGGACCGTCGCCGAACGAAGTTCCCCATTAATGCCAACGCCGACGGCAGTGACAGTATCTAACTTACCAGGAGATAAACGAAACTATCTAATAATTAACGATATTACTTGCAAAGATACAAGCATATCACTTACCAAGGCATAAATCAGTATAAATCAACCATCGGTACATGCTAAAACGACAATGTCCGTAGTTCAAGGAACATGCACATCGATGACGATGAAAGAAACATTTATAAAAACAAGCTACGAGTGTGTATCAGTCGAGTATGTATCAGTCGTCTACCTCATCCACCACATGAGAGCAGTCTAGACGAATTCACATCTGCTAAGCTGAGACATTGGACCGAAGGACAGAGTATCGTTTTGATCAGGGGAGTCAGCGACGGGTCCATGCCATACCCTACTGTCTGATTTTCTTGGCGCTGCAGTCAGGGCACCTGTAGTGCTTTATGTGTTCTGCTTTAGCCGGGGTTATTCTCACACATTTGCCATGGAACCACCTCTCGCAGATGTCGCATCCGATCCAGAACTCGTTTGCACTGTAGCGACCGCCACAAGTTCCGCAAAATGTTTCGTTATGTTCTTCGCCGTCCTCGTCATACTCTTCGGCAACTGCCCTGGAGTTCTTTGCCTGGCCCTCATTTGTTCGCTGTACATGATAGTTGGAACTCACTTTACATTAAGTTTGATGACAAATACCTGGAATTTTAGCTTCTAAATTTTAAACAAAAGAATCTATTGAGGGGATCAATGCAGGAACCTTTGATGAGTGTCTGGATTTGCCGCTGCTATCAATGCCAGATCTATCTCTGCCGTGCTTCCTATCAACCAAAGTTTCATAGACAGTTGGCAAATCGTTGATCATGTTGAATAAGCGCTTCCTGAGACAAGAAGAGCAAAATCATTGGATCAGCAACAGGCTGCAGCTAAAGCTTTCGCACCACCTTGAAACCACACACTGTAAGAACTAAAAACTAATTGACAGAACACTTTCTTAAAAAGAGAAGAACTCAACAGAAGAATCAGCAAGTGCATCAAACCAGTTTCTCCTGTGCGATCAGTAACAGCTAAAGCTTTCGCACAAACTTGAGAAGAATAAACGGATGTTCATACGAAAAATATACCTAGTCAAAGTAATAGTCTGAACACAATAAAATGGCATAATAAAGAACATTGCAGTCCAAATGTTTTTTTCTCAATAGAAGGGATATTGAGAAATTTTATGCCCCAGTATCAACAAGAACGAGCTATACACAATAAAAAAATGGGAAATAAGTTCTGGAAAGTGATCCGTAGAGAACTGCTTAAAGCCGAAGTTGCATATGGCATACAGAGAACTGCTTAGGCAGCAAATTCTCAATGTAGCTTTTGTGAGACGAAAAAAGTGTAATAGAAAGAACCACAAGGTGCGCGCAACAAATAAATGTCAATGAAATTTGTTTTTGTAAGATTCCAGAATTATGCTGAGACAAGATATACAACAATGGGCATTAGGCCAAAAGGATTTCACGTACTAAGCTAGACCAACTCCCTGCACGAAATATCAAATTACTTAGTTGCCATTCAGTGTATCAAGAGAAGAGAAATGAATTAATATACTGCACAAGAAAATGTCAGAAGAGATAAACGTATAGTTGGACACTAAGGAAAGCTAAATGCCAACGTGGTAAATGGAAGTTTAAGCACAACATGTTGCTTAATCCCCCCTTATTTTTGTATTTTCGACATCCCAGTTGATTACTACATTCACACAGAATTAGTAAGAACATCCCAAGCAGAAAATTTAAATTTGAGCTTACTAAATTCTGCATATAGTTTCTTGCCTTTACAATTGGCTAACATTATTTCCAGACAGATGTACAGCAATAGAGTGAACAAGCAAGTACTAAAGAAGTACCATTGTAGCGCTCTCCAACAACTGCAAGCATCAAGGATTCCTTTTGCTATGTTTTTGTTCACCTTGGTCAAAAAATTCAACTTCAGGGCAAATGCATGAGAATGTAGATTGAAGTATTTCTAATTGGAATGTACACCTTGTGCTAAACTCCACCTTTTCTGTAAAGCTTCTGGTAACAGATGCTATGAAAATTATGATCAAAATCATCAATTCAAGTATGCTCAAAATCCAGGAATAATTTTGGCCATTCAGGATGCTAAGCAAAAGCCCTAGAATAATGCTGCAGTGACCTACTTGCAGCATTTGATCAGGGGGTAGTTTAGGAACTACAATATGTTTTTTGGGCGGCATTCTACACTATCAACCAATAAATGTACAACTTCTTGAACCAGGACGAAGGCATCTACCAAAATAAATTACTGCAATTAACATGTCAGAAAATTTCAGACATGAATGACCCTGCAATCAATACCTTCTGACTTGTAGGCGCCATTTTAATTTTTAGTTCCAGATAGCTAAGCTTTGAAACTCATTAGAACAAACTGTGGCATAGTTCTTCACAACAGAAATGAAAATGGGATAAGCATTAAAATTCTTAAAGGCAGTGGAAAATGTACAAGGATGGAACTACATAGAAGCACAATATCCTCCACTTGTTTACATGATTTTCTGAAATAAAGTGAAAAAGGAACTGTTGACTTTCATAACGAGCCGATGGACCTAACAGCTCTTCACAGTATCTACAATTAACCATACGAATTATATCATCATCAAACTTAAAGGATCGACATAAACAAAAGCAGGCATGCCAATAAAGCAAACATATTCACAAAGCATGGACCCTGATTCACTCAAAGCAAAGAAAGGAAACAAAAAGAAGAGCGCAAGAAACATGTGCACATGCACACACATGCAACAAGTGAAACATATAATAGACCATAAACAAGATCACGCGCATCCCCAGTCACCTAACAATCAAGCAAACTACTCCACCAAAAAAGGCCAAATCTAAACTTCCCTAAACTCTCTTTCAGGAAGAAAGAGAAATGACACCTTAAAATCTAAACCAACAAAAATTGACTGTTTTTTTTTTCTTCGATCAACAAAGGCCCCAACCAAGCAATCGAATTCAGAATGTATACGTGGTGGCGGAACAGTATTAGACTAATAGTACCGTTCGTTTGCGTTGAGTCGTGCGCTGAAGAAGAAGGCGACGGATATGAGCCACGAGTCGGAGTGGACAGCGACGAGGGAGAGCCAGTCGCGGCGGTTCATGCCGTCGCGCGCGAAGTTGATGCCCAGCGCCGGCTCGGGAAGCTCTGGCGGTACCTCCTCCGCCGGCAGCGCCACCTCCCAGCTCCCGTTGGCGTGACCGTACAGGCACAAATTCTCCTTATCTGCACCCGAAAAAAACAATTCCTCATCCAGTCAATCCCCACCCGGATCCACCGTTCTACGCACTCAGGAACTGCTCGCCACGGATCGATCCCACTCACCTGGGTCGCAGAAGCCGTAGAACTCGTCCACATCTGCACGGCAGCACGAGACGCAAGCGTAGCGTTAGATCTACAAGAGGGTCAGTGCGGCATGACGAGAGGCGAAGCGAGGCGAGGGGAGGGGAGGGGGTGGTTACTTACCGGAGGTTATTGCGCGGACGAGGGCGGAGCGCCGGGCGGAGAAGTCCTTGAAGATGCCCTCCACGGTGCGCGGGTTGGAGGAGACAGGGGCTGGGGCCATCTCCATCGGACGGAATGGCCTGCACGTCCTTCCGGCGAGGTGCACCACAGGCGGCGGCGGCGGCGGTGGCGGGGAGCTCAGAGGCGTCACGGATAGCGGAGGAGGGGAGAAGGCAGCAGCTGCGGCCGTGCGAAGCGTCGTCGAGTCGAACGCGAGAACTGGATTCCGTTTATGACACCCGGCCGAGGTAAAAGGATTTGTTTGGTCGCGACTCGCGACCCCGTGCGTGGGTGGTGGGGGAGGCTGACGTGGTGGACCAGAGGCCTGAGGCCGGTTGAGGGACCACCTGAACGAGGGTAGGGGTGGAATGTTGGATGTAGAGAGGGGTGGTCGGAGAGCTACGGCCTATGGAGGTGGGCCCAGGTAGGCTGCTGACCTGGCACCGATAGGGATGGCCCCGGTTAAGCTTAACCTAATCCTGGGCCGTACCATCTCAGATCGCGCTTTCCAAACTGCGCTGATGGCTCCCGCAGGCCGCAGCTCGAAGTGGCGACTTGACGCGGACCACTGCACGCATTTTCTACCATTAGATCTCGCCGTCAACGGTCAAGATGAATGCCGCCTTATTCGATCGGCCAATTCGCTGACACGAGACTACCGGTGATTGATGTCGGAAAATTAACATGGACAACGTTAATTTAATTCCACAGTTATGCAATTAAAATATGATGGTAACTATATAAATATTACATATACGACAAGATTATTAGCGGTTAGCAAAGATTCGATGAATGCATAACATGCTACTAAGGAAGGTAAAGATTCAACGAATGCATAACATGCTAGTAAGGTATGTATACACATGCTAGACAGGTTAATTGATATATAGATGTAAAAAATACTATCATAACAGCATGTGTTCTCATTAGATTTAATCACAATAGAAAGATTCCTTGGACCAACAACTAGTCAATCTAAAACACTTATAGCGGGTTTGATGAAGAAAAAGAAGCTGTGTAGAAGCGACGCGACAATCAAAGATAAAGATGAGCGGTCGAGCAATGTGGCGCTTCCTAGAAACTTGATCGTCGATCTCCTATGCAGGTTGTCAAAGGCTGGTATCGGATCGATGACACTTCTCTCCTTCAAGCCCATTGCACGATAGACAAAGAGACAAAATGACTCAGGTGACAGCAATCATCGGAGGAACAAGAGATTGGTTTTTTCATCTTGTGCCTTCACATATAGGAACGTCTCCCTTATGAAGGTGCGTCTAATCAAAACTGTCTCGCGATAACTCATATCGAACTGCCACGCGCGCCGTAAGAGAATGGCCTAACGACATGAGAACATGTAACTCACTAAGACCACAACGTCACGTCGGCAGTCGAGGTGTAAAGTGATGTGGCATAATCGATACATGTGGCAAAATATTAAGTACACATCACGTCTCGGTCGCAACGTCACACGATAAAAATGTGAAATACACGATACACGCATGCGTATATGTACATAGCCTAACATAGACTTGCCTTGCTACTAGGGCCGGAAAAAAACTCGTTGGTGGGGCTCATTGGCTTGGTTGAAAATTGCTTCAGTTACACTCGTTCATTGGTTAAACATTGAAATGAGTCAATTTCAAATGAAATTGGATTTTGCTTTGGCTCGGTTCAACCCATTAGCTCCATTCTAAAAATTCTTCCAAACTATAAATAAAATAATATTAAATCAAACTATGTCAATTTCGAAAAAAGCTAAAAAAATAAAGACTTACTCGATTTCCACCCCTACTTACTACCAATCCATACTAGAGTCCCTACCACAGCTCCCTTTATAAATTGATTTTCCACCGCCTAACTAATCAATATAGAACTAAAGTTCCACACCCTCAATCCAATAAACTTTGACTTCTTCCATTAAATTAATTCTGAAATTAATTCCAACAATTCATACTCATTGTACTACCATGCTGATATTGAAACTACAGCACAAAGTGAAGGTTACGAAAATGTTTCACAAGTTGCAACCAAAGAGATTCAGAACCATACATACTCATATGATACAGTCACACGACCATTGATATCGCAACGATATAATAAACCCATTAGCAGTTCTATAGTAGAGTTTAATACCAGATGCTTTAAAATTCAGATGTTTCCTCAACAAAACTTAAAACAGGCACCTGATAAGCTCATCTCAACACCCCCATGCACCACAGGCCCAAAACATTACGAAGTAACCAGCTAAAAGCACTATTTATTGCTGCCGTCCTACCTAGGTTTATATTATCGAATCAAGTTGGAAAATCACCCCTCCGTCGGTACCGATTTTTGTCCAAAAATAGTAAAAAATTTGGTAGAAACCGAACGAATTGTAAAGTCAAACCTGTTGAATTCGGCAGTCAAAACGCGGCGAAAAAAAACAAAAACTGATCGATTTTCAACTAATTTTGTTTGATTTTCTGCTTGGATTGGCACACTCAATGACCGGTTTTCAATTCCTTGATGTTTGATCAGTTTTGTTCGAATTTTTGACCAATTTTATTTGATTTTCGACCGGTTTACATCGAAAATCGTCACACTCAAGGATAATTGGAAAAATTACATAAAATCTAAATAAATCCCAATTAATATATAAAACATCTCAGAGAAATTGCAGAAATTTTTGAATTCATTTAGTGCTTTTGGAAAATAAAAAACAACAATTAATGAAAAAGAACAAAGACACTGTCAATTTTTATAAAATTTTACAAGCTTGATTATGATCTAAAATTTTTAATGGTATCATAAAAAGTTCCTAAGGATCATGTAGTAACATTTCTAGAAATATTAGACATCATTTAGTGCCCCTAGAAAATAAAAAATAGAAGAGCATATACAAAGACAGTTGAACTGTCATAATTTTACAAAAATCCACAAGTCCGATCATTATCTAAAAATTTTATAGAATCATTAGAATCGCCTCGAGACCTCACAAAAAAAATTCAAAAATCTATAACACGATTTGACAGCTCAATTAAATCAGGAATTGCTGACTGCTTTGCCCCATTTTTCCTTTTTCTATTATATATTCTGTTTTTCTCAAATACGTCTCTCAAATTTGGTTTTTCAAAAAATTTCATGCCATATGTCAAAAAATTATTAATACTAATTTTAGGGAAATTTTGGATAATTTTTTCCCAAATTTTCTGAATTTTTTGAATTTGAATTGGACCGATTTACCAACTGGTTTCAAATCTAGAGCAAGACCGATACTGTCGAAAATCGCGATTTTCGAATGATTTTCGTCAACTTTTCAAACCGTACGCCCTACTGCTTGCAGCAAAGGGAGCTGGTTTTAAGATCTGCGCATCTCCTCTTTTTTTCCTTGAAGATGGTGGGGAGGGACACACAATGACCGTCGCCATCTTGAACCAGACTCCGGGAATATCTCCCACGGCATGTCCCTTCCGACCGAACCAAGTGATGAGCACCTCGTCCCAGTGGCATATGCAAGGAAGGGACACAAAGTGATAACAACATGGGCTCTAACCATCGAGTCTCTGGTACTACTCTTAGTTTTACGGTCTTATTCCGATAGTCTTCAAGATGTCGTACCGGTTGTCTACTATGAACTCAAGAAAACACAGCAACACTAACCACCATTTCTGTTTTTCTTCTGCGTAACTACCTCGTCTTGCACATTCACAATGGGGGCCATGGGCAACGTTAGCAGAGAGGGCTCACAGGGGCAACATGATCGCCAACAACGCTGTTATGCAAGGCAAACATGACACCTACGTTTTCTCATGTAGTTCAAGCAACCGTCATTTGGCACAAAGGCAGCAAACCTTCTTTCCATTCTTCACCAGCTGGACACGACACACGAGCACACTTCCGGATAGCAGAGTTTGGCTGCTTAGCTTCAATGCTACTGCAATTGAAATAGTGCATGCCAGGCATTTAAGTATTCTTCAGAAGAACTGAGCATTCATTATTCATTGCACCTTCTCGAGGACAATCCCCTTTGCGTGAGAAGAACCAGCAAAGGGTCTCTTCCACTCGTTCCCATGATGACTCTTCTTGTAAGCTTTGTCAGCCCACCTCTGGTTCCTTCTGTGGGTTTTGAGATTGCGCCCAGCTCCCATTCCCATACCACGTATCTTACTGCAATAGCATTACAAGCATTAGCATATTCAAGAAATACATGTGAACACCAAATGAAGCATATCAAGTTCGCACTGAGACGTTTCCAGCAAAATATTAAGGTAGAAATAGAACCACAGAAGTACAGTAGATGAATGAAATTACTTTCATTTTTAAAGTAAAGAAGTACAGCAATGTTGACAGATTACTCTAGTCAACTGGACAAACGCAGGAAATGAACGAAAGCAAATTGATACAACCTTCTCATAAAGGTTGATGTACAAAGGAAAAGCATGTCAGGGCAGGCCTTGAGCATAAAAGTTGATAAAAACATAATTTTCAAAAGAGAACACATGAACAGGTCCCTACCAACCATACTAGAATACTACCTGTTTGCTCTAACTTAAAAGTTTTTTACATGTCAATTTCTAGCACTTCAACAAATGTAAGTAAAACTTTAGCTTCAGGAAACTTCTTTAATAAACCATTTAAAATCCCATGAATTATCATTGCTTAACTACGTAAATCAGCTAAGACTTCCACTTTTGAATTCCCACTTAGGCTTTATTTGGCCGAGAAGCTAAAGCTTAAACTGGACGGTTGGACCACAGAGGCCCTAAGACAAAAAAATTATTCCATCAATGGGAAGGGTAAAAGTTGAAAGCTCATGATAAACTAAACCATATTTGAAACAAAGCAACAAATAAAACTGTCAACAGACCAACCGTATGTCATATAATTTAAATCCCAAAGAGCTTCAGAGCCACACTAATACCACTATATTAGTTGAAACGAGGATATGCCACTTCAAAGTCCAGTTGCTAAACTAAATTGCAAACAATGTCTTATAAGAAGTTGACAAGAGAACTACTGCATGAATCCACAATGCACTGTATATCTAAGGTATAAAAAAACTGATAGGCGCAATTAGACACAGGAGAGGTGTCTGCTTCTTTAGTCAATAGTGCACAATCCAATACGTACATAAGATTGACAGACTTATAAACCTGTGCTAAAATGATTTCTAATGGTCGAATATGTTAGGGATAGATGCACGGTATAATAACTAGAGACAGATTTAACGTGGCAAAACCTTTGCGGAACAAAATCACGGGAAACAATCGATTGTAATGCTTCCTATGGTTTGTTCCCGCAAACGTTTTTCCACGTTCAATCTTGTCTCCAGTTATTATGTCGTACTTCTAACCTTAACAAAATAGTTAATATAAATGTGTGGAATTAGAGTTGGATAATTTGCTCAAGCCAACCAAAGAGCACTTCAGAGTTCAGACTACAGAGTTGCTCCATCTATTTAACTACAGTTCACACCTCAGCATAGAATCGACTAATGAGGTAAATAACTTTTTCTCTATTTTTTTTTTCTTTTGATAGGAAGGTTGGAACACGTCCAGTGAGGCCTGATTCCCTTCTAAGGGTATCTTCAATAGTGTCAATTCAACTGTCTCTTAGTTATATCATATTAGTAAAATCCTACGTGAAAGAGAGAAGATGTGAAGAAAGTGGATGTGGTCTCTTATACAAGAGACAACTTGATCACACAAACCAACACAAAAAGTGATGTAGTATGAGAAGAAAAATGTGATGGAAAGGAATGATTTTAGAGATGAACTACTGAAGATGTTATCTCTAGTGTTGTTTCTAGGTGAGTTAGAATCTTGAGAGACAATATTAAAAGACAGACTAGTGTACATGCTCTAAGATAACTACATAATTTGCAAACTACAACTTAAACCACAGCGGATTTTGTTGTCAGACGTGCGATTTGAATAAAACACGTCACTTAATCAGCTCCAGCTACAAATAATGCATCGAAAAAAGTAACAATTCGTTTGTTGGAGATCAGTGGGGTGAAGGGCTTATCGAGAATGTGAGGTTGCAGACTTGCAGTGCAGGGCTGCGTGCGTTACAATTCGTGCTCGCGGTTGATTTATCTGACGGACAGTGCTGATGGATTCGAGTAATTGGCTGGGTTGGGCTTTTGGGCTCCCTCTATTTCATACATTTTGTAAGAGAACTCTTGAAATGTGTATTCTCCTTCGGTCAACGGCCCATTACTTGTTCCATCTGTCCCTCACCTCCACCCCCTCGACCCACGCCCCAGCTCTGTCGGCGTTACACCCCGCAGCAGTGCCGCCACCAGCTCCATCGGCCCCGCCGCCGAATCCATCGCGTCCTCAGGGTCGATCGATCGACCGGAACGGGACGGGATTGCGTGTCACGTGGGTATCCATATCAAGCCTGAAGTGCTTTCGATCTCCTTTCTAGCAGATCGTGTGCACAACAATTGAAGGGAGGAACCAGTTCAATTTTATTCCTGCAGATCTGGAGTCCACTCGGGAATCGTTGCATATTCTGTTTGGGTCTTTGCAACTATTCATTTGTCCGACAAAGAGACCTTGTTATAGGTCTGTAGTTTGAAGAATTCTGATGTTTGCGGTGTTCATGATGTTGTACATCACTCCATGAAGCATTCAAAGCTGGTTCAAGAGGCTCTTGACGCAGGTTATTCAGAGGTTGAATTGGCAACGGTTGCTAAAAAACTTGACTCTTCCACGACATTGCGATCTCCCGGTAACCTGGTGAGATCTGTTTTGCGGCCATGGCAGGGTCCATTACCTGCACCTCGAGTATCACCATTGGTGACGTTCGGAGATGTGTTGAAAAAGGCTTTTCGGCCAAGTGTCAACGAACAGGTTCAAGCTTCTTTGTTCAAATTACCAGAACAACAACAGAAAACCAAATCACCATCTTCTGTTAAGGCGCAATTCAAGGAGATTGCCATGGTCATTCCAGATAAGTTTTCAAATCCTCATGATGTCCTGCGGTTTCTTTCTTCAGATCAGCAAGGGCCCACTAAGGTTTCCAAAGCTGACAACAGGACTTTCAGTGGTTTGCCATCTCTCTTCTCCCGTACCTGGAAGGGCCAAAATTTGTGGCGTGGAACAACCACGGGAGATAGAAGATCGTTTGCTTCGGTTCTTCAACAACGATCTCCGATGGATGGTGCCGCAAAGGAAGTCGGGCGGTGGTTCGGAGGCATGGGCGAGGAGGAGCGGGGAGGGTCTTGTTCGAGGTACCACTGGCTTCCGTGGCCAAGGATACACTAGGGGCAGATCTCGCTGGCAACCGCGGTTCATCGGCCGTGGCCGTGGACATCCGGGTGGAAGACACAATACTGAAGGTCGGGGACATGGTGGGCTTGGCCGTGGTACATCTGACAGCAAGGCATTGGCTTCTATGGCTGAAGTTCAACTTGAGGTGTCGGTGCATAGGATAGCAAGTGAGTCAGGAGTTCCAAAGACTTCAGAAGTTCTTGATACTACCAAACTCTTGTGTTCTCGTTGTTAGAAAAAAGGCCATTCTATTGCTAATTGCCAAGCTATGGTGTCTTGTGACATTTGCGAAGATGATCAACACATAGCCAGTAAGTGTCCTTTGCTAAAATTACCAAAACTTACTGCAAATTTATGTGGTTATGCAACAGATGGTCTCGGGTTCTATCAAATTCCTTTCTCAGGAAATAAGAAACCCCGCAGTGACAACAAGATGGCTTTGGTTCGTATAGTAGGGAGTCAATGGTCTGCTGATAGGATGCGCGAGGAGCTTCAAAGGGTGATTCCTATTAAATGGCAATGGGAGGTTAAAGAGCATGGTCGGAATTCTTTCTTGGTTACTTTTCCATCGAAGATTGAGTTGTTGCGTTTGACAAGCATTGGGGAGGTAAAGGTGAAGAATCAAGATGGAGTGGTTATGTTTTTTGAGGAATGGACTCCGAGAGCAGATGCCAAGTTGCAGCTTCAAAAAATTTGGGTACAGGTTTATGGAGTTCCTTTTGAGATTCGGGATTACTTGTCTTTGTGTGCTGTGGGTTCCATTCTTGGCGCCACACAATTTGTTGACATGGTGAGTATGAGGAAAAAGGGCATTGTACGTTTACATGTTGATGTGACCGATGCAAGCCTAGTTCCTGATAGCACAAATATTTGTGTTGGAGATGCTCTCTATGAGATTTTTTTTGTGGTTGAGAACAAGGATCAGGTGGGCACAAATAATGTAGATCAGCCTGATGGGGAGGATCATGGAAAAGGTAAGCAACAGATGGATGAGGATGAGCAAATGCATGACAGAGATAATAAGAGGTCTAAGATTACTCAGGAGGGTTCATATTCTGATCATCACTCAGTAGCTCATGATGTCCCAATGCAATCAGCAAAGGGTATCAAGGATCAAGTTTTTTTTCATGTGGCCTCTCCAGTGCAGCTAGTGCCAAAAGTACAGGAGGTGTCTAATGGATCAGTGCTGGTGCCTATTGTCCTACTGCATGGTGGTTACGACTTGGAGGTTGCAGCCAGTCTAAATCATGTTAATTTTGCTTCAGATGAAAACAAAGATACTGAGATGAATGTAGTTGGGAGAGAAGATGTTGTCTCTACAGTGGAACCGAATGAAGCAGTTAGCTCTAAAGAGGATGCAGTCAGTTGGGAGATTACTGACCATTCGGTGGAATTGGATGATGCTGCTGATTCAGAAAAAGTTATTATTGCTGCCGATGTGCACAAGGATGATATTGGTTTGGGCATTGCTACCAAGATGGAGGATGATCTGATGGGTCTGTTTCTATGGTTCCTATGGTAGAGTTTCATGGCGATCCCCTTCCGCAAGTGATGATAGCGCCTCTAGATGGAGTGGCGATTCCTTATGTCCAATAATTCGGTCAGAGCATCAAGGTTCCTTTGGCATGTGATGTGATGGAACTTCTGTTGTCATCTCTTCTTGATTCTATGCTTGCGGGACCACGCAGAGTCGGAGGTGAACATCCCTATCGTGCACAGTGGGGTGGCGCTAGTTGAATTGGATACCATGGAGAAGGCTAAGCACGGGCTTATATCCGTAACTTGGAAGTTCCCAAAGGTATTCTTAACGCTTCATTTCTTTCATTTTCTAATTCTCGCATAACTTCGACTGTTTAATGTTGGTATTTCTTTGGGCAAAAACAAGAATGACGTTATAAGTCGATTGAAATGATAAAAAAATAGAAGTGGATCGTATGAAAGTCTCAATGAACAAAGCATCTAAACATCAGAATGCTCATCATGTTTCAGAGGAAGAGGATCAAGAATCTCTTGATACTAATACTCTTAATCACTTATGTAGTGATTTATCCGATGAGATGTTGGTCAAGGATAATGATCACTTATGTAGTGATATATATACCATAAAGCCTCGGAGAGGTCGCCCACCAAAAATAAATGAAAGGTATCTTTTGGAATAGCAGAGGTCTTGGTGACTTGGCTAAGTATAGATATGTTTCAGAGTTAGTCAAGGAGCAACATATCGATTTTGTTGCACTTCTTGAAACTGGTAAGAGTGAGTTTTCAACATCTTGCCTAAAACATCTTGGTGGTACAGAAGATTTTCTTTGTACACCAGTATGCCATCTCATGGGCGATCTGGTGGGATCCTTGTGGGGTCAAATTATCATCTTTTGATATTGGCTCCATTGATGAAGGAGACTTCTATGTGAAGTTTCACTTAAGAAATAAAGATGATGGATTTCAATGGAGTCTTGTGGTGTGTATGGTGCGGCACAACCTCGATTAAAGAGAAATTTTTATCTGAATTAGTCCATGTTTGCAACAAGGAATCATTACCTATATTAATAGGGGTGATTTCAACATGATTAGACGACAAGGCGAAAAGAATAATGCTAATTTTCATCCTAGATGGCCTTTCTTATTCAATGCGATCATTGTGACTTGGATCCGAGAGAGATTGAATTATCCGGTCGTCGATTTACATGGGCAAATACATTGAATAATCCTACATTCGAGAAGCTTGACAGGTGCTAATGAGCACGGTTTGGGAGCGAAGTTCCTTTGGTCACTTTATTAATGCTCTTGATAGATCTCTTCGATCATATTCCGCTTTTACTCAATCTTTGGATCATCCTTTCACACGGTGAACCAAACAATGTTCAAACTCGAACTGGGGTGGCTCCTTAGGGATAGTTTCTTCGAAATGGTGTCGAAATGTTGGCACAATGAGCATAGGGGTAGCACATCTTTATCGAGATGGCAATTTAAGATTAGAACCCTTAGACAGAAATTAAGGGGATGGGCCAAGAATACAAGCGGAACATATAGGAAAGAAAAGATAGAGTTGATTCACATTATTGAGGAACTTGACAAAAAATCAGAGCATACTGGGCTTTTGAATGAGGATATTAACCTTAAACAACGCTCTTCTGAGCGACTCGCCCAGTTGTTACGTCAGGAGGAAATCAAATGGTATCAAAGAGCGAAAGTGAAGCATACTCTCGAGGGGGACAATAATACTAAATATTTCCATTTGATAGCAAATGGTAAGCATAGGAAACAACGTATTTTCCAACTCGAGCAAGATGAGGGTTTAATAGTTGGGGATGTTCAGCTTAAGAAATACATAACCAAATATTATAAAGATCTTTTGGACCACGGACAACAATCATTTTACAATGATTGAATCATTCAAAGACGATATCCCTCAAGTTTACGTAATGGAGAATGGTTTCCTCACTCGGTAGTTTCGAGAACGAGGTGAGGAGGCAATTTTCAAATGGAACATAATAAAGCACACGTCCGGACGGCTTCGATCGAATTTTACCAAGTGTTTTGGGAGGTCATTAAGCATGATTTAATGGCAATGTTCCAAGATTTACATCTTGAGTGTTGCCCTATTTAGTCCGAATTTTGGAATTATCACCCTTCTACCAAAGAATAAAGATGCAAAGCAGATACAACATTACCGACCGATTTGTCTTCTAAATGTCAGCTTTAAAATTTTTACTAAAGTTGACACTAACAGGATTATCAGTGTTGCTGATAATGTTGTACGCCCTACACAGACGGCTTTCATGCCAGGTAGGAATATAATGGATGGTGTGATTATCCTCCATGAAACAATTCATGAATTGTATAAGAAAAAATTAGATGGTGTAATTTTTAAAGTGGACTTCGAAAAGGCCTATGATAAGGTTAAATGGCCTTTTCTTCAACAAACTTTAAGAATGAAAGGCTTCTCACCTCAGTGGTGTACATGGGTTGAGAGCTTTGTTACCGGGGGAAGTGTTGGCATCAAGGTCAATGACGACATTGGTCCATATTTCCAAACCCAAAAGGGACTCCGTCAGGGTGATCCTTTATCCCCCATTTTATTTAACATCGTCGTGGATATGTTGGCTGTTATCTTAGATCGTGCCAAAAAGGCTGGGATGATAAGTGGAGTGGTACCTCATCTGGTGGATGAGGGGTTATCCATCTTACAGTACGCAGATGACACCATCCTATTTATGGAACATGATTTAGAACAGGCAAAAACTATGAAGTTATTGTTATTGCATTTGAACAACTATCTGGGCTTAAAATCAATTTTCACAAAAGTGAAATCTTTTGTTTTGGTACTGCTAAGAATTTTGAAACTCAATATACCCAATTATTTGGTTGTGGGTTGGGTAATTTTCCCTTCAAATACCTTGGTATACCAATCCATTATAGAACTCTGAGGAATAATGATTGGAAGGGGGTAGAAGAAAGATCTGAGAAGCGTTTGAGTAGTTGTAAGGGCAAACATTTGTCTGCTGGAGGTCGATTAGTACTTCTAAACTCCGTACTTACCAGTTTACCTATGTTTATGCTATCCTTTTTCGAAATACCTCGTGGGGTGCTTAAGCGGTTGGATTATTACAGATCCAGATTTTTTGGCAAAGTGACAACCATAAAAAAAAGTACAGGCTAGCTAAGTGGAATATTTTATGCCGACCCAAGGATCAAGGTGGTATGGGTATTCAAGATCTTGGTGTCAAAAATATATGCTTACTTAGCAAATGGCTTTTCAAGCTGCTAAATGAAAATGGTGTCTGGCAATCTATCCTAAAAAAAATATATATGGGGAATAAACCTCTTTCTTATGTAGAAAGATAGCCAGGGGACTCTCATTTCTGGACTGGCCTAATGAAAGTCAAACATCATTTCTTTAGATTTGGATCTTTTCACATTTGTGATGGATCTCAAATACGTTTTTGGCAGGATGTATGGATTGGGAACAAACCCCTTAGTATACAGTACCCTCGATTTTTCATATTGTCAGGAAAAAACATGCCACAGTGGCTGAAGTAATGTGTTGTGTACCGTTTAATATGTCTTTTCGTAGGGCAATTACGGGAAATAATTTAATGGCCTGGCATGAGATTGTTGCAAAGATTGCTGGGGTGCAATTATCCTCGGATCGGGATACTTTTCGATAGGCCCTACATCAAAATGGACAATTCTCTGTTCAGTCGATGTATACAGCGTTAGTGCATCAAAATATCCCAGTTACAAACCGACAATTGTGGAAGCTTAAGGTGCCTCTAAAAATAAAGATTTTCCTATGGTACCTACGTCGTGGGGTGCTTTTGACAAAGGATAACCTCAATAAAAGAAACTGGAATGGTAGCAAAAAATGTTGTTTCTGTAACAATGAGGAAACTATACAACACCTATTTTTTGATTGCCAGTTTGCTCGTTTCGCATGGCGTGTCATACAAACGGCTTCTAATCTACAACCTCCTAAAAGCATGAATAATTTGTTCGGGAGCTGGTTAGTGGGGTTGGAAAAGGATTTAAGGGCTCACATTTTGGTCGGGGCTGCCGCTTTGTGTTGGTCAATTTGGCTATGTCGAAATAATATGGTGTTTGATAAACAACGAATTGCTAATCCATTGCAGATTGTATACTTTTGCACCAACTAGTTGGGCTCATGGTCGGTGTTGCAGCGTCCAGAGGCTCGAGAGGTGATGTTATCAGCATGCAGATCACTGGAGATTGTACTCATGGATCTCTTCAGCAAGCATGGGTGGAGATTTAGTAACAGGCTATGTGATTGAGACTTTGTGTTTCGTATTTTTATGGCTTGTTGCAACTCATTTCAATATTTGTCTCAATCTTTATTATGGCATTTGTGCTGTAATACTGTAATAAACAGTAGGTTGTGTGCATCTTATGATGCAGAGGCCGAGAGATTAAAAGCTTCCATTATCTAAAAAAATCTGTTAGGCACTTAGGCCTAGAGTTGAAAGCCGAGGAAATATGATCTCTCTCCTGGCCTGCCTACTGTCTTGAGTTTTGACTTTTGACCATGGGTTAACAATCCAGGGAGGTTCTTTTATACTTTTTTGATAGTTCTATAAATATTAAAACGTGAATAAAAGTTAGATGATGATTCTTTAATCTTTTGCTTATTTTAAGATTTATATAACTTGTATTATAAGAAAAATCATTGAAGTACTGCTCAATAAGCAAACACGTGTTGCGGCCTGCTTCAAAAACCGCCTACTAATCGGAATTTTCCCCCTCTAAAAAAAAGGGTCTTTTCTCAGCTTGTGCATCGCTCGACATTCCCATCCCCGCGATCGAACGGACCGGGCCAGCTAGCTAGTGCTACGCTTTCAATTCACTCGCCCATCCTTTCGAGCGGTCAACGTACTGTACCGGTGCAACTCATTTATGCGGCTGTCGCCGTCGCCCTCTCCCCCTTGGCGCGCGCCAGCAACTGCTGCAGCTCCCCTCTCGGTACGTGACGCGCCTGGCTCGGTTCGCCTGTGGTGCGACGCGATACAGGTATCGCGAGCGAGTGTTTCTCTTCGCGCGTTTTCCTGTCACTGCACCGGGGTCCGGGGTTTTGCTCGCTCGGTCTATAAGCATTTCTAGAAACGAACAACGTTTTCCCACTCGATGGAACGAACGAACGGGTTGTGCACGGCACAGTGCCTGGACAGGTGCGCCTGTGGCTGCGCTTGCATGGTCTCGAATAATTTCGCCCATACGGGTGGGGGGCCTGGGGGCCCGTCAGGAACAGTCCGGACCTAACGAGTCCAGTCAAGTAGCTCTAACGCTCAACGCAAGCAGTACGTGTACGTAGCCGATAGATAGATAGATATCTGGACTGGATCGTTCAGATCCGTTATAGGAGGCGTTGGGGTGGAAGTATCTGGATCCGATCTTACCAACCAACGCCGTGCGCGCGTCCACGGCTCCGCGTGTTTTTGGGTGGTCTACGTGTAGGACAAGCGACCCGGGTCAAACATCAAAGCTGCTGCTCCGCTCGCGGAGTCCACGAGCACACGCACACCTCCACGGCACGGTTTGGCGTCTCCCGCGCCGCGCGCCCGTCTCGATCTCCAGCTCGAGAGTTCAACGCTTTTGTTAATGCCTAGCATCTTTTTTAAAAAAATCATTCTCACGTACGAACATAGTTATAAATATAATCCCTTTCTTATCATGGAAACACTGATGATGCCTAACTCGTATATCGTGGTAAGTATCGATTGAGAACCTGTAGTACACTGCGGCAGGTTCTGCTGCCACATGTATGTCCTATTGCGACAATATTTTTGGTGAACCACCCTGCCATATCTATCGTGTTTGATATCTATCTGACACTGCTATAATACACGGACATAACATGTGACATGACACTTTTAAAGTGAGAAAAAAGCTATTTTTACAATTTAATTTGTACTAACTAGGCTATTAAAAAAACAGTGATAGGGTCCAGCAAAAGCGTTGGCTTCCCAGCTCGATCGGGAGCAGCACGGTGCGTGCCATAGCTAGCTGGCCACGAGCGCTGGTATTGGCGTGGCTAAGTACGGAGTATACTGTGCCTCCCGGGTTAATTTGCGATTGATTAGGGGGATGCACTTTTGTAATGCGCCCCGAGGAGTACGGGCCTTACTTTGTTTGTTTAAATAACATCAGAAGTTGATGGTTCCTGCCATTATTGCCCGCGGCTGTGCAGGAAAAGGAATTGTCTGGTGCACACCATCTATGGTCGGCCAAATAACCTAACTATCTCGTGCCTTTCGCGTTATGTGTCTGTGTGTTTGGAGTGACAATCAAATCTAATAAAAAGTTGTATTATCCGCTCTTTTAACAAATCTAACGTAGATAGATGAGTTCAAATTATTTTCACTATACTTTTTTTTATATAAAGATTAACTTTGCCTTGTACTTTTATAATTTACGTAATGAAAACTTTCAAAATGTTTTGAACCTTCACATGTGATCTTTTTACCAATATGATTTATACATATTGCTATGCTACTTAACATTTATCATAAATATAGTACTATAACACTTATCCTCAAAAGAACTGGATATATAACTAAATGAATTGCTTGCTTTTTTTTTTCCTATGATACAAAAGAAAAGCCGATATAATGAATTATTTTAACTATAGTCTTATCATATAAAACTCTCGGTATATCCTTGTATGATTATCTTCACAACTTCTGCACGGAGATAAACTATTTATGTTCAACCTTTCGCGCTTAACCAGGTAGAAAATTTAAAAAAGTCCTCTACGCCATTAACGATTAAGACGGCTAAAACCCGTCGGAAAACTGAGCCTTATCCGTCATCTCCCTCCGGCGATCCATCGCGCGACACGTCAACCACCGCCGTCCCCACCCGCGCAGGGGCACTGCTCCCGGCGATGCGTGTGGCCGTAGCGAAGCTCCCCGGCACAAAAATAGTTTACCTTTGATACCCTTGGCCTCCTCTACGTCCCATCTCTCTTTCCTTTTCTCCCACTGCACCCCTACTCTCTCGTCGTCGTCATCCCGCCCCCCCTCCCCCATGGCCACCACCGCCAGGGCCTCCTACTACTTCTACACATCCCACCTCGCTACTGCTTCCCGCCGCCATCGCTCTCCGATGGCATAGAGACGCGTCGGTCGAGCTTATAGCGGAGGAGGGGTGAGTTGAGGACAGAGGAGGTGTTGGTGGTGAACGGGAGGCATCGTTTGGCATCGGCGTGCCCCGGATCAGAGATGGTTCTGGATCTCAATGTGGAGTCGCCGGCGGACTCCGGCACGTCGAGCTCGTCAGTCCTCAACTCCGGGGACGCCGGAGGTGCCGGCTTCCGGTACGGCCTTCTCGTGAGCCCCGACGACGAAGACTGCTCCGGCGAGCTGACGCCGGTCGCCTCGGGGATCGTTACGCGGCAGCTACTCCCCCCGCCGGCCGCGTTGGGGGTGGAGCCGCCGCCGGTCCCGGCCCCGGTGTGGCAGCCGCGCCGCGCCGACGATCTCGGCGTGGGGCAGAGGGCTGTGGTCGCGAAGAAGTCCCGGCGCGGGCCGAGGTCGCGGAGCTCGCAGTACAGGGGCGTCACCTTCTACCGGAGGACCGGCCGGTGGGAGTCGCACATCTGGTGAGCCTCTGGTCTCGCCTAGCTCGTGATTAGCTTCCACTAATCCTAATCCATTATTTGCCTTGCTTACACCATTAATCACTTGCTGTTGCCATGTAATTCCGGCAGGGATTGCGGGAAGCAAGTCTACCTAGGTGAGCAACCGAGTTCGATAGATTCTACCTCGACCTTAATTACTTTCCGTGCTTTTAATTGGATTTCGTATTTACTCTGGGCTAATGCTGTTTCATTCAGGTGGTTTCGACACCGCGCACGCGGCTGCAAGGTTAGGGTGTTGGTTTGAATTCGTATTAGCTGCTGTTCGATCGCAGTCGTACTGAAATGGCCTAGTTTTCGTCGCGTCGTGCAGGGCTTACGATCGTGCCGCGATCAAGTTCCGGGGGCTCGAAGCCGACATCAACTTCAATTTGAGCGACTACGACGAGGATTTGAAGCAGGTAGCAGCTTGGATCAAACTAATGCGTCGGTCATACGGGTTTATATATTGGTTTATGATGGATGGATTGGTGTGTTTGTTTTCTTTACTAGATGAGGAACTGGACCAAGGAGGAGTTCGTGCATATAATCCGCCGCCAGAGCACGGGGTTCGCGAGGGGGAGCTCCAAGTACCGCGGCGTGACGCTGCACAAGTGCGGCCGGTGGGAGGCGCGGATGGGCCAACTGCTCGGCAAGAAGTAAGCAGCCACTGAAATTTAGCATATACTTGTACTTGGCGTTTGCACAATCTTGAGCTTTCACGGGCTTCAGCTTAGTCAGAGTGCATCACTTTTCGGGGGTATACGAGCAAAATATATCGACATGAAGTTCAATTTGTTCGTTGTCACTTGGATTGGGGTCACAAAACAGATGTTCATGCTAGGCACTTTTAGGTAATTGTAGGGGACGAAACTAGCTTGTTTACAATGTTGATATTTATGAAAGCTCTACTTCTCCACGCTCGATTGCTTTGTCTCCGCACCTAACAATATTATACTGATCAATTTGGAGCAACGATTAGAGTTTACATATTATTTTGAAGACAGAGAGTTTACATATTTTGGTTAATAACAGGAATTGTCGGAGCCTAAGCGTCCCTCTGTTGAGAATTGATCACAACTGATGTTTACATGCAGGTACATATATCTTGGACTGTTTGACAGCGAAGTTGAAGCTGCAAGGTACCTCACTAGCAGAAATTTGCTCTTCTCGTTTTGAAATGACACGTTGGTTCATAAACTTCCTTAATTTTCGCTCACTTTTATGTCTTGTTGAATTTGGTAGAGCATATGACAGGGCAGCCATTCGCTTCAATGGGAGGGAAGCTGTTACTAACTTTGAGCCTAGCTCCTACAATGGAGACGCTTTACCCGACACCGAAAATGAGGGTACTACAATCAGTCTAACCCATCGAATTTTCTTATTAGCCAAAACATACCCAACTGTACCTTATAGTTATCACTATTTTCTTAGCAATTGTTGATGGTGATGTTCTTGATTTGGATTTGCGGATTTCACAACCTAATGTGCACGACTCCAAAAGGGACAAGATCGTAGCTGGCCTCCTGTTAAATTGTGATTCCCCTGAATCTTCAAGTACAATGGTCTCTCAGGTAAACAAACTGCCACATTGAATCGGTAGTTAAATGCTCAATTCTACTCCTATTCTCTACACGTATTACCCAGAAAAACACAATCCGAGGATGGAAGCAACTAGGTTTTCTTCTATCCATGCTTGCAACCCTTAACATTTGATAGTATTTTTTTAAAAAAAAATAAAGTTGCGAGGAAACATGTGATAGCAGTTCCAATTCAGTGTCCGTTGAGATATTAATGATCCGGGTCCTATTTTTTTTTTTAAAAAAAGGCTAACTATGACCTATATTAAACTTACGATATTTGCACCTTTTGATACTGCTGTAGCCAATGAGCTCATCTTCCCAGTGGCCTGTGCATCACCAAAGCACAGCACTACCATCTCAGCATCAACGTTTGTACTCATCTGCTTGTCCTGGCTTCTTCCCGAACCTACAGGTACTTGCTACTCGACCAGTCAATTGAAATTGTTACTGGATCTAGGATAGTTAACTGAATATGTCCTGTATAAACATTTGAATTTTGGAGAAGTTAGATTGAAACTGGCAAAACAGTTTATCATTGCCCTTGCCTTATATTTATTGTTTTGATTTTTTTTTTTGAATAAAGGGAGTTGCCCTATTTCTTTATGAAACAGAACTAGTTTTACAGGAGAGTTGTTTTGGTTTGGTACTATGGAGAAACCAACCATGCTTGTTTTTCGGAGCACATCAAGCTCTTATATTTCCAATTTTTACCGAGCTGATTTTTTTCTTAAAGCATCCTTTCTCTTGGCATCTCTAGGACAGGTGTTCATCTGTGGCTTCATCATGTGTACTTACTACTTGTAGATACTGTTTCTCATGTGAACTGAAATTGAAAGGTAGTATTTGAATCAGGTGGCTCTGTCAGCTTGCATTTTTTGAAGTTCTGCAGTCTCTCAGTTTCACACTTCCATAACATAACTTTGGATGCATCTCAGTATCTCTAATCACATGATGCAGCTTTAGCCCTGAAGATGCTCTAGATTCACACATAAAAGGTTGCACGGCTCTGAGCGACCAATCTTGCCGTGCTTATTATTGGCTGCCTCCTAATGGCGCATGATTTGATTGTCCTCTTTTACGACGCTGCACGCTTTAATCCCAGATTGTTGAGGAAACCTTACATGTACACCAAGCCAGCCTAACTGAGTTTTCTTTAATGAATAATCGATGGTTCTTCACCCCAATCGTTAGATATGTGTGTTGAAAAATTATATTGTGCATCTATGGTTTTGTTGGAGTAACAACAACAAAAAAAAACTCATGCTTGTTCTGTTGCAACTGCAGGAAAGGCCAATGGAGCGAAGGTCTGAGTTGGGTCCCCAGTCATTTCCCACCTGGGGATGGCAAATGCAGGGCTCCTCTCACCTGCCATTGCTCCATGCTGCAGCATCATCAGGATTCTCTACCGCCGCCGGCGCGAATGCGGCCGTCCCGCCGCCCTTCCGCCCGCCGCCATTTCCAGACCATCAGTTATACTTCCCCCCGACCGCCTGACAACTTGTTCCAGTTATACTAGGGACGGCTGCCGATCGTGTATGTGCGCGGCGTTCTCAACTCGTGGGTAACCGTTGTTAGTTAATTAATAAGAGAGAGACATGCCAAGTATGGTTTATCTCTCCTGCCCTGTTATGATCTGAATTACACCATGGTTTGCTACGAGACTCTCTATCCCTGATTCAACTTTGAATGGCAAACTCATGCATGAAATGAATGAAACCATTAGCATATATTATCACCAGGTAGCAGCCCTGTACATACAATACAATCGACAACCTGGTGGTCTGTCTGGGTGATTGGCAGGTGGGCCGGGTGAAGGAGGCTAGCTAGAATAGCCTGTCAGTGATTGTTCGTTGGTACCCATGGCCATCCACCATTTTGGGAGCAATTCTGATTGATGGGGCCGTATAACACAGCACTGTTAGAGTTAAGTCCGCACAGTGAAGTGATAGCTAAGGGTAGACTAGCCTTGTGGAGGTAGGATAATACTACTCCAGTAGCACTGCATGCTAGTAGCATCTGCATCGCTACAGGAGTACTTGGCTCGACTCGTGTGGACGGACTTATGGGTGACTGTCACAGCGTGCGTAGCGTCAGATTGGTTATTTTGTTATCACGTCGTACTGGTACTAGATTTATTTTTATTCTTAAGTTTTTAGCATTTTCTTTTCTCTTTGATACGATTCGTAACTAATAAAATATGACTTCTTTTTTATTTTACTTACAAGTGGACATGTCATCCCTTTTGCCAAAGTAGCATGTACCGGTGCTACAAATCTTTTTTTTCACGGTACAGCTCGATCTGGCTCGTCACAGTGGGCTGGCAGCCTGGCACCGGTGCTAGCATGGAAGGAGGAGCTAGCACGGTGCACTGTGGATGGTCTTAGCTTCACGCTTCAAAGTTCAAACTAGAGCAGCACAGCGTCGTGGTCTGCTCTTTTTTTTTCCTTGTCCTTGCCCCGCTTGCCTTTCGCCCAATGCCAGTGGTTGGCCCTGCTGCTGCGGTGCTGCCTGCCGCTAGTGACCTTGTATAGTTTGTATGGCTCCCCACTCCCGAGTCCCGAGCCCGAGGCGGGCGTTAGCGAGCGAAACGCAACGCGGCGCCAATGCAACCCTCCCGTTTTGGTGATTCCTGTGTGCTCTCTTTCTCTCCTTTCCCCCTTGGCTAGTTCTCCATGCCTGTTTCGGGAGTCGTGACTGCAACTCTGCAAGAGAGAGAGAGAGAGAGACAGGGAGGCCATCTCCATGCCTGTTTCGGGAGCCGTGACTGCAACTCTACAAGGGAGAGAGACGGGGAAGCCATGGATAAATTGATGGATGGGCCATGGCTATTTTGCCTTTATTCCCAGCTCTCTGTCTGGATGGGGCTCATATTGCTATTCCAACTGCAGTCCAAGAGCACTCTTCAGTTCAATCACTGCCCATTTGACCATTTTTTTAGTGCTGCTGCTGCTTCTTTATTGGATTGGACACTACTAGTTTACCTTGTTCGTATGTTGAACTTTCTTCGTTTGTTTCTTTGCCCCCAATGTGCAGCTACTGCTCACACTTGCATGGGAACGGCGGATCAGACTGGATGCCAGTCAAATGCTTACCGGACTACGTCTTACTAGACACTAGTAGTGGATGCTGCCTTGTTGCTTTGCCCCAACAGTGCCTTTCTCTCTCTCTCTCTCTCTCTCTCTCTCTCTCTGCTTTGGCATCTTGCAAATTTAACAATTCTCACAAGGGACTCCATATGTTGGGGTATTATTGGACCGCCATGTGCTGTGGCCTGTTGGGGGTAAAACAAACTTTCGCTTGCTTACCTGTGATCGTCTCTTTTGTGAAGCCAGACAGTTCAGCATTTTTCACAGGCTTTGTCTGCAGGTCCCTGGAGGCCTGAACATAAGAAAGTTACCGATCATGTAACTTTTTGGCTTTTGGAAAAATTATGTTTTGTCTTGCATCGGTTGCCCTGCCGCATAAACTATACTTGCAATTATACACCATATCGAGCTCCCTCGCTTTCACTATCTATCTTTACTACTAATTCTTTTGTTCTGTGGTTACCTCCAATGACTTCAAAGTTTGCAGTTGCACCCTCTGGTGTATTTTTTTGCCCATGACATAATGCTAGCTGATGATGCAGTGATCTTGCACTGTCTATTCCAGTCCATTTCGAGATTATTGCCGGGGCGCCACCTTATTCATTCCGAAAGGACATGCAAACGTGCTTGATGTACATGGGTGCAATCGGATCGGATAATTTTCTACTGAGCGACTGACCGGATAGCTTCAGATCGAATTCGGATATTTTGTTTCGGATTCGGATTCGGGAGGTTATTATCCGTCGGTTCGGGATATTCCGAGAAAAATTTCGGATATTTCCGGAAAAAAAATTTCGGATATCCGGAAATGGATTGTCCGAATCCCCCATTCGGCAATCTCTAACGCAACCGAGCTCACAGCCTCACACGCATGCGGCATGCCTGCCCTCCGCTCCCTCCGTCGACCTCTGCTCGCCGCCCTCCACCGCGGATTCACGCACCTCCACCGTCGGTCGGATCTGGCTGCATGGAGCCATGGACCTCCACGGCCACACCGCATCGAGCAGCAGTCGGATCCGTTGCTGCCGAGGTCGAGGAAGCCGGCCACCGCCGTTGTCACTGAGGTCAAGGAGAGAGACTGGGGCTGCACGTGGCTGGGGCTAGGTCGGGGGATCGAGGCGGCGCGTGGACGGGGTGGCTTGTGGCCGAGGCGCGAGGGCGATGCGGCGTATGGCCGAGGCAACGCAAAGCCGGGGCCCAACGTGACGGGTGGCCGAGGTGGCGCGGTCTAGCCGAGGAGGAAGGGAGGAGGTGGAAAGGAGGAAAAGGAAGGAGGAAGAAAGGAAGGAGAAGCCAGGGAAGAGAAATGAAATAAAAGGAGAAAGGAAGGAAAGAAAGAAAAGTAGAAAAGAAGGAAAGGGGGCACGGCCAGGAAAAAAAAGGAAAGGAGAAAAAGAAAAGAAAGGAAGAAAGAAAAAAAAAGAGAAAAATGGGGCGTAGCCGGATTTAACGATGTAGTCAATTTAGTTTATTTAAATATAGTGAAAAACACTAATGTCAACTCTTGATATTAGTCCGGTTACATTCGAACTCATGGTTAATTAATTATTGTTATATGTTTGCTATATGCGGTATCTATTATTACGTGATTTCCGACAAAAAATATCCGGTACCGTATCGATTCCGCTCCGTATTTGCATTGAATCCGTAACCGATATTATCCGCGCCGTATTCGTATCCGGCATTATCCATATTCAAATTCGAATCTGACAAAAAAATATGGTTTATGATACGAAAAGAGTGACATCCGACCGAATCCGAGCCGATTGCACCCCTATTGATGTGTGTCTCTTGTAGGTCCTTAACGAGTACTACCCAAGGATTGAAATCTCGTTTTCGCTCCAAATCGCGTCCATAGCCGGAAAACGAAATCTTGGCGAGATTTACAAATTTCGTACAAATCCCAGATGAAATACAAAAACAAAAATTCAAATCCGGTTTTTTTCTACCGAGAAAACCGAAATTTCGGCCGGTTTTGCCAAAATCTCGGCATAATTGCATCGAGTGAAAAATAGCTCAAACGATGTCAAAAAATTTTGAAATTTTTTGTTTAGTTTAATGACACATCAATTATGTTCTTGTAAAAAATTCATATAATTATCAAATCTAAGCAATTTTTAAAAAATCAAACATTACTACTATCCTGATAAAACGTTGACCGCCAAGTTTGAACCGAATGAAAAATAAAAAAAACCACGATATAAAATTTTGAATTTTTTTGTGCATGGTTATAATGCATCACTAATGCTCCCATAAAATTTTCATACAATTATCAAGATTTATGAATTTTTAAAAATTCAGAAAGTGCTACTGTCCTAATAAAAACCTTACCGGCAAACTTCAACCAAATGAAAAATGGTAAAACATTTTAAATACATATTTGAGATTTTTATAAATATTTTCACAAATATGAGCCTTTTAAACACTATTTTTGACTTTTAAAGTGTCCTTTTAAAGAGAACCATTTGTAAAACAAAGTCAAATTCTTCAACACAAAATTCAAATGAAGCAAGAGATAAGATGTAGAGATTTGAATTTTGTGTATGAGTCTAAAATACTATTTTGAATAAAGATACTACACAAGATCTGGTCCAAAAGATGGAACTCACAAAGTGTTAGAATATGACCAATATTAGTCAATATTAGTTTTTGGGTTAGTTTCAAAATCAAATAACTTTTGATAGATTGGTCTTTTGAAAATATTTTGTATACGAGAATTGTTGAGAATGATCAACTCTAAGTTTTTTATTTTAGAGATATTTTTAAAATCCTTTTATAATTTATTCTATGAAAATTATAAGTTTAAATCCAAAACAAGATACTAGTAACTAGATTTTGGACTTGAAAACTCATTTTATTTTGAAATTAGATTTTGTAAAGCCAAAACCTTTGGAAAAACATTTTAAAAGTATTTGTATATATTTTTCAATTAGTTTTTCACAATATTAGTAACAGTTACTAAGATTTTTTCACTTTGGCTTAATGGCTTGATTTTGAAAAAATATATATTAGCACTTATATAAATATGGGCACACATAGGGATATGATATATATGGTTATGATTTAGCACTCCCCCTTAATGTGCCACTACCCAAACTTGCTCAAGATTGCAATCAATACAACTAATAAGCATGAGCAAAAATATGAATAAGCAATTTAAATTGAATTTTATGATAATGCACTATAACCTACACAAGACTATATGCTAAAATTATAAATTTAAATACTTGTTACCCGAGATGGCATTGGCTCATGATTGAAGTGGTGGTCTTCATGCTTGGCTCTATTTTGTAAGTGATGAAGTTCTCTTCCCTTTTGAAGAAGCCAAGCATCCGATGCATCTCAAAGTACCTATTTAACTTTTATGTACTTGTTGGTACTCAATTTTTGTTAGGTCCAAAAATATTAGTCACAATAGATTTAGAGACCCAAATGGCCTTAACATTAATGATATTGGGTGAACTAATATGACTAGTAAGAGATTTGCAATTGCTATTACTTCTAAGTAAATTATTGGCATTGAAATGAGAAGACTTAGGAGTCTTAGCAATTTTAACAAATCCATTTCTAATTTTATCCTTTCTAAGCACATGATGATCATCATAATAAATAAGCTTAGAGGATCTAGCATAACTAGCAAATGGTTTGCTATTATTACTTCTCCTAAACAATTTTTTTATTGTTTAGAGTTGGCTGAGGAGAATTAACAAATCTAGCAAACACATTTCTATTTTTATTCTTCCTAAGCAAATGAGTATCATTATTTTGACTAGTCTTAGTAGAATTCACAAATTTAGCAAACACATTACCATATCTGTTTTTCCTAAGTAAATAATGATCATTAGAGGTGGACATATCAATTTTTGATGAAATATTAGAATTAACATTTAAGCATGGCATTTCATCAATTAAATTACAAGTAATGTCTATGTCCACCTTAGGCTTAATGATTTCCTTGAGAAGGAGGGATTCATGATTTTCCTTAAGCACATTATAATCATTTTGAAGTGAGTCATGCTCAAGCTTCAAAATCTTATATTTTGCTTTCTCCTTCCCAAGATATTCATTGAGCTCCTCTAACATATCCATAAGTTCGTCATAAGAGGGCTCATCATCATTATCATCATTTACCTTAATTTTACTTTTTGCCATAAAGCAACGAGTTAATGAAGATATCATCATTGTCGCTTGAGGAAGAGGTTGAGGTTCGCTTGAGATAGAAGTGGAGGTTTCTTCTACCAATGTCCAATCCTCAATGCAATCTCGTTTGTTCAAATGGATGATTCAAATAATTCTTGAAGTTTGATCCACATTTCATGGACACTCTTGAGATTGCAAATTAGATTGAAAACATCTACGCTCACAATGCTAAATAAAACATTAATAGCTTGAGTATCGAGATGTAGGCATTTCTCTTCTCCTTTTGTTAGAGCTAATTCTTTCAACCGAAGAGAAAAGTCAACATCTACGATCCACCATATTTGTGGACTCATGGATTTAAAATAAGAAATCATAAAGCATTTTCATGAGGCATAATTAGAACCATCAAGCATAGGTGAATCGGTGTAGTGCACTAAGCCCTTAGTCGCCATCCTTACTCTCTAGGACGTAAGGCCTAATAAATGAGAGACCAAGCTCTGATACCACTTGTAAGATCGAGGATGCCGACTAAAGGCGGGTGAATAGGAGGCTTTAACAATTCTTCTCACTAAATACACGCTCTATTGATCTCTATGTTAAAACCTAAACAAAATAAATACGGAAGCGATAAACTAAGGTTTTGACAAATTAAAGTCTAAATCAACTAGGATCACTAAGTGCACTAGCTAATTATGCCTTTAACAATAAATTACAATCCTAAAGACAAGCAACCAATTTAATTCTAGAAATGTAAATTGCAATAATATAAATAAGGAATTGCAAGCATATACAAGGAGACACGATACTTTTTACCGTGGTGTTCGGAGACTTGCCGGTCTCCCCTAATACACGTTGAGGCAAGCCCAAACCACTTTGGACCAGCTTCACAAATTGAGCACCCGCCTTGATTCCACTAGTGGTAGCTCTTTCCCCCTCCGGGTAGGCGAGTTCCGACCTTCACAACTTTGTCGGGCCTTCTCACAATCTCCTTGAGAAGGTCACTGCGCACGACTCCTCCACACGTCGTCTAGGTGTCAGTAAATACCAAGAGTAACAAGTCAAGCTCTCTAGCTTGATCCTCACCGAGTGTAACACATGCACAAAGGTGATCACCGAGTGTAACACATGCACAAGGCTTCCCTCAAGTGCAACACATGCACAAGAGGCTCTCAATCCTCTCCTAAATGCAACACATGCAAATAGAGCTCACTCTTAACTCAAAAACCAAATATGAGAGTGCAACACATGCACAACACCACCCAAATGCTCAACAAGGCCAACCACAACCAAATACCAGCCCCCAAGGCTCCTTTTATAGCCTCTCCAAAGAAAACTAGACGTTGGGGGCAAAATGAGTAAAAAGTGTTGCAAACCCGGTGCTACCACCCTACTAGGGCCGGTAGAATCGATCACTAGGCTAACGGTCACTATCGTGCATTAAAAACACCAAAAACTAATCGTTACTACAGTACCTCCGGTGCTACCACCCATCTAGGACAGGTAGCACCGGCCATTTCCACTAAAAAAAACTTCTCTACAATTTTTACACCGCCTATCTAGGGTCGGTAGCACCGCTCGGGCGATGCTACCTCCCATGTAGGGGCGGTGCTACCGCTGTTTCAGTAACTAAAATGGTCATAACTTTTTACTCCGAACTCCGATTTAGGTAATCTTTGACTCTATACGAAGCTTATCACGAGGGCTACAATCTCTACCTATTTTCAAGATTTAAGCAACCATAAATGTTTTTAAATATCATATAAATAAAGACTCTAATGTAGTCATTCAAGTCTAAAATCTGATTTCTCGAAATCCCTCACATAGACTTGATCAAGAGAGTGACTACAAGCTAGAGAGAGTCAATAAGATCAAATATTTAGCCATATGATGATCAACTCATAATCAATTTTTTTTGCAAAAATACATTTGCAAATTCTAATCACATGCTCCAATATCAAATGCATGAACACAAATATTTTGCAAAACACATTTGCAAATATAAATCTTGCAAACGAGAGCAATCAAGGTCATATCTTTGAGCCATGTGATGATCAACACATGATCAAACCAATTTGCAAACACATCTGCAAACCCTATTCTCACATGCTTCAAGATAAGATTCAATTAAACCATATTTTGCAAAAACTCATTTTGCAAACACAAAACATAAACCTATCTTAGCCTTTGTGATGATCAACACATTATCAAGTCACAAGTTAAGACTCCGATGCATGAGCTCTCTATTTGCAACACATGCAAATATCTAGCCCCATAAAAACAACCACTTAAACCAACTTGCATAAGTCATCTCTCTTTTTGTAACACATGCAAATCTATAGCTCTATGCAAAAACCAAATCAAGATTCAATAAGAAGCAAGCATGAGCTCTCTTATTTGCAACACATACAAATACTTAGCCCATACAAAAACCAAATAGAGAGTGAGTTAGAGTGAACCGGATTGAGTTCATCAACACGTGATGAAACTCAAGCTAAATGACTCAACCCCTCTTAATAGTACGGCACCTAACTAGCAACCCGATCTCCCATCCAAACACCGAGATCGATAAAAGACTAGAAACACATCCTTAGCCCTAACTAGTTATATCTTTGCCTCTATCATATCCACTTGGAGATTTTATGATTTCAATCATCTTCTCTCCAAGCCGGGTCATTTCTTCTTATTCGCCAACACATGATGAACCTTCTCTAGCTTCACTTCACTTCGTGATTCATTCTTGAAGCTCATCAACACATGATGACTTTTTCTTTCCGATTATTCATTTTCTTGGAGTCAATCTACTTCACAACTCATTTTTTTGGACTCAATCTACTTCACAACTCATGAAAGATTATTCATTTTCTTGGACTCAATCTACTTCACAACTCAATCTGAATGATTTAAAGGTGTCTTGAGTACTTTGATGCAACTAATGCTTCATTATACTCAAGAACTTTCCGCTTGTCCTTAACCAACGAAGAAACACCATCAACACATGATTAAGTGTTCTTTGATTGATTGAAAGACAACCGAACTCAATTTAAATTTTATTTAAATTGACATGAGTATATATTAACTACACAAGTTTCGTATACTCATTTTGATGGTTACTAAGTAATGATCCAAATTATGTTGGAGTGGTGGAAAAGGATCGATACTCTTAATACCATCAACAATAGAATAAACTCCATTAAATATGTGCATATAAATAATTGAACTTGGAATCAATATGCACATAATCAAAATCTTAGATAGCATTTGAGTTTATCCTATATTAACATGAGTATCTTATAAGTACACAAGTTAAATATACTCAAGGAGTTGTTTCAAAGTAATGATCCTTGATATAGAAAGATGAATTAGATCAATACTTTGAAACTTTAAGATTAAGCATGAACTCCCCTAAATATGTGCATTCATGTATATATGGAGTCGAAAACAAAATGCACATCTTAAGGTTAAAACAATGATGGAGTTCACCCTTTATCTTGAATCCAAGGAATGTATCTAGAAATAATAAAGTTGCATTGGATACATGCCTTTTGGATTTCTATTTTTCTTTTTCATGAGACTTTGATAGTTTCATCTTTTCATCCAAAAGAGACTAATAAGAGCTAAACTCAACAAAAGAGTTAGTCTAACAAAATAATTTGTCATTAATTAATAATTGAGACTAATCAAAATTATGATTATCAAAAGAGTTAGTCTCAATATTAGATTTGTCATTAACACCAAAACCAACTTAATAGATCTTGAAATTTCAATCTCCCACTTCAAGTAGCAGATCGTTTGCTGCGCCAAGATTCCTGCTGAGCTCCTCTTCCTCGACATGAATTAAATCCACTAATTAATCACTAATATAATCATACTACTTAATTAGTCATTTAATTATATCGCTACTTAATCAATTTACTTACTAATATCCATTCTTACGAGCTCTATTGTCTTGGCAGGTGACTTGTGTCGTCTGTTGCGCCTCACGGGTCCACTAAAGGAGCTAGTTTTGTAAATTCAAATGAAAAAGATTAAATTTATAAAAAAATTTAAAAGGCTAGAAAAGCGAGGACTTAACCGGGACACGTACCTACGCAAGCCTAGCTAGGAGCCATAACCGGGACACGTACCTACGCAAGCCTAGCTAGGAGCCATTGTATAATAGAGCATCTTGAGGTAGATAGTACGTATATCCGTCTCACATTGTCACTGTCTCTACCGTTGTTTCTTTCTCTGTTGCCTACTAGCACTGCTGCATCTACATGTGCCATCGTTTCATCATAGTTCTACAAACAGCATACAACGAAGGCAACGAGGAACCGTTTGGAACACACGAATTTCATACGGGGCACTAATACTAGTGCTACTGTTGGTATGGTCGGAGTTGAAACATGGAGGTGAAGAGGCGTTCGGTGAGGTGTTAGAATCACATCACAGTGAGCTCGACGTATGCAGGGCTTTATAGAAAGCGAAGTGGCGTGAGATCCATGCGATTGGATAAACTGATAGGCAGTGTATGGTTCCTGTGGTTCTTCTTTTTCTCTTGTTCAGAAGACGAGATGTGGCCACACCACTTCAACTAAATCGACCAATTTAAAATTGCAAAAAGAAAAGTGCTGCAAGCCTTTACATAGACTCCGGGACAGGCGACACTTCTCGTATTCCTGCACTAAACTGATCGGAGGAATCAGATGGTCAATTTAGTCGCCGGTTTTAACTGAATGACAGGTTCAGTTACCTCATGAATTCTCTCGGAAGAATTTGTCTCGTGAGTTCGTACTTGTTCGCGTGGCCTTACCATCAGATAATACTCCGCGATGTAAGTCCAAAGTCTATCTACATATAGATCAACGAAGTATTATATTTTAAAAGAGTTAATGTTACTCGACCATACATACATATATTAAATGGTGCGCTACAATTACTCACTATTTTTAGCACTAAAATAGAGGTGTATAGTAAAATATTGCAATTTTGGTCTCCATAATAACTTACACCGTGCGATAATGCTTCGCAAAAATAGAGATTTATATTGCGGTTATGGAGCCTGTAATTGTTCTGTACTCGAGAGCGAAGGGCGCGGAGCATTTTTGTTGAATTTTTATTTTAAATAATATAATTTTTTATTCAAATTATAAAAATATACTTCGATCTTAAAAAATTGTAAAGATATACTTTTGTCGCCCGTATATGGGGCGATCCCCATATCTGGGCAACATATGCGCGATGCTTTATGCATGCGATATTTCTCTGTCTGTCATCGGTTCAAAAGAAAATCATAAATTTTTCATATGATGTCGGATGGAGATTAACTTTATATGAAAATTGTAGATCTCGACAGAATCTACAACTTTTGTATACAATTTTTTTTCATTTGAATCTATTTAGATAGCAAAAAATGGGATAGAAGTTTCAGATCTAAAACAGATTTGATTTTTAGATCTGAACATTCTATCCCATTTTGACCATCTAAATGGATTCAAATTGAAAAATTTTGCATACAAAAGTTGTAGATCCTGTCGAGAACTACAATTTTCATATAAAGTTCATCTCCGTCCGACATCATATGAAAAAGTTATGATTTTCTTTAAAAACTGACCGTAGACAGAAGAAATATCGCGTGTTCAGAGCTGCACCGATCGCCCCCCATATACGGGCGATAAAAGTATATTTTTGTAATTTTTTGAGATCAAAGTATATTTTTGCAATTTGAATAAAAAAATTGAATTATTTAAAATAAAAATTCGCATTTTGTTGGTCTTGGTTTGGGCTTTTGGGCGTTGTTTGATAGGGTTGGAAATTGGAATAGAGTCACGGGTTAGCAGCCATGTCTACAAGACAGGGATTATTCATGGGCCTGCCAGCCCGCCCCGGCCGGCCGCTCTGTGGCAACTTGCAAGCATAAATATTCTGCTAACGAGATCGTATTTACATATTGAGTACGGTATCATTTCTGAGTACAAATAACAGGGGGATAGCAAATCAAAACATAAAAGTTTATTCATGGGCGTACATATGGGAGCAACTAAGATAACATAAAACTTAAAATTTGGCTGTAAGTCAGTCAAAAATCGATTAAAAATATACGTGTTTTTTATACAAACTATAAACTATAGATTTTAGTTTCTATTTCATAAAGCTATAGATTTTAAAATAACATGCTTCACAAAACTATAGGTTTTTTATACAAATTATAAGAAAAGTACATATTTTAGCTTTTATTTCAAAAAATTACAGATTTTAGAAGAACTTGTATCACAAAACTACATATTTTAAAATTAATCGTTTCTTGTAACGGGTCTAACAGTCTGGACCCACATGATAGTCTCACGTGTGAGTGAAATGAGGGCATGTGAGACCGCTATTTGGGTCCACACTGTCAGATCTGTTACAAAAAACGGCCAATTCTAAAACTTTTAGTTTTGTGACACAAGTTCTTCTAAATCCTGTAGTCTTGTGATACAAATTCTCCTAAAATATGTAATTTTGTGAAATAGAAACTTAAATCTGTAGTTTTCTGATAGTTTGTACAAGAAACCTGTAGCTTTGTGAAACAAGTTCTCCTAAAATCTGTAGGTTTGTGAAATAGATGCTAAAATATATAGTTTTCTAATAGTTTGTATAAGAAATCTGTAGTTTTGTGAAATTTACTCTTAGACGGGGTATTGATCGCCATCTGCTCCGCATCTCCACCCACCCGTCAATCTCTTCGCACGTGCCAGAGGAGATCCGCCGATGGCGGCGACCAAGTATCTCTCCTTGGTCTCTGTGGTGCAAATTTTTTCTCATACTGCTTTTGGTTGACGGATTAGAGCTCGTGGTTAATGTGTAACATCCCGGTACTCTGTGTGTCTGTAAGTTCAAGCTCTATAGGCTTTTGTGATTGGTTTTAGATTGATGCTTAATATTTGTTTAATGACAAATCTAATCATTATGAGACTAACATGGTTATTGAGCTTTATTCTTATTAGTCTCAAATTTGGATGAAAAATGAAAAACCCAAGGTATGCACTCGTATTCACTCTATTAGTTTAATGCATACTTAGGATTCGAGTTAAAGGAAGAACTCTTCCATTGCTTATATATTAAAGGTGTGCATTATGTTTCAAATTCCATGTATTACATGAATGCACACATTTAGGGGGAGTTTATAATTTAACTTGATGTTTCAATAGTATTGATCCATGTCCTCTTGCCAAATAATATATAGGATCAAAACTTTGAAATAACCCTTTGAGTATATATGTAACTTGTGTAGTTGTAGTATACTCATGCAAATATAGGATAAACTCAAATGCTATCTATGATTGATTATGTGCATATTAATTCTAAGCTCAATTGTTTATATGCACATATTTAATGGAGTTTATTGTATAGTTGATGGTCTCAAAAGTATCGATCCCTTTCCATCACTCCAATATATTGGATCATTACTTTCTATCAAATTGAGTATATGGAACTTGTGTAGTCATATATACTCATATCAATTTAAATGAAATTTAAATGGAGTTCAGTTGTCTTTCAATCGATCAAAGAACGCTTCATCATGTGTTATTAGCATTCTTTGTTGATTAAGGACAAACGAAAAGTTCTTGAGTATAATGAAGTATTTGTTGCATCAAAGTACTCCAGACACATTTAATCATTCAAATTGATTTCGGTTGTGCTCAATTGATCTTGGGAGCATCCATTATGTGTTAATGGAGTGCAATTAATGATTGAGGCAACTATGTTTGTTGGACTAATAATCTTCCATGAGTTGTGAAGTAGGTTGAGTCCGAGATGATAAAGAATTGGGAACGAGGAGTCATCATATGTTGATGAGCATCAAGAGGAGATCCCGAAGAGAAAAGAAGAGCTAGAGAAGATTCATCATATGTTGATGAACAAGAAGGAGACTTAATCCTAGAGAAAAGATGATTGAAAATCATAAAAACTCTAAGTGGATCGTGTGCGGCAAAGGTATAACTAGATAGGCTAGAGTGTCTAGTTTAGATCGTCGTACTATTAAGAGGGGTTAAGTCTTTTAGCTTGAGTTTCATCACGTGTTGATGAACCCAATCCGATTCACTCTAACTCACTCTCTTATTTGGATTTTGAATGGAGCTAACCATTTGGCATGTGTTGCGAATGGGTGAAGCTCGTGCATTGGTTTTTGCATGATGCTTTGATTTGCATGTGTTGCAAATAAGGGAGCTCATGCTTGCTTCTTATTTGAATTCTCAATTTGTTTTGGTATTGCTTAGAGCTAAGTTTTACATGTGTTGCAAAAGGAGAGAACTCAAGCAATTTGGTTTAAAGTGATTGCATAGAGCTAGAGATTTGTATGTGTTGCAAATAGAGAGCTCATGCACTTGAGTTTGATTTGTGGTTTGTATGGAGCTAAGTTTTGCATGTGTTGCAAAAGGAAAGAGCCTATGCAACTTGATTTGAATGGTTATTGTTTGCATAGTGCTAGAGATTTGCATGTGTTGCAAATAGATAGCTTATGCATTCAAGTTGAATGCTTTGTGGTTGCAAAATGTGTTTTTGTAAAATATTGATGTTTATGCTTCTTATCTTGGAGCATGAGATAAGCATTTGCAAATGTGTTTTGGAATGTGTTGGGATCATGTGTTGATCATCTCATGGCTCAAGATTTGATTCAAATCGAATGAGTTTGTTATTTGCAAATAAGTTGGAAGTTATGGGTTTCGATCCTAGAGCATGTGTTGGCATTTGCAAATGTGTTTTGCAAAGTGTCGGGATCATGTGTTGATCCTTACATGGCTAGAGGATTGATCTCTGAAAGGACAGGGGATGTCGCCTAGAGGGGGGTGAATAGGCGAATTAAAAACTTTGTAACTAAATGCAGCGGAATAAAAAATTTGCAGCTAAATAAAATCTCCCGAGGGTCTAAGTCCGGAGTGTCCGGGATTTTTATCCGGATACTCCGAAATATCCGGACTGTCCGGGTTCGAGTCCGGATACTCGGATTGGATCCGGGACTCGGTAGAGTGTCCGGACTTATCTCGGATACTCGAAATGTCCGGACTATCCGGGTTCAGAAGTCCGGATACTCCGGATTTAAGACCTCGAAATGAGATTTTAAATCCCTGCAATTTTTCAACAATCTACTTGAATACAAAAGATCTAAAAGCTATCAGGTACTTGGGGAAATTGTAGATCTGGAGCCAAACACAACAAAAGAGTAGATCGGTCAATTTCAAGATACAAAATCAAATGCTAAAGCAATAGAAAGAAGCAAACTTGGAGACGATGATTTTTCACCCGAAGTTCGGATCCTTGAGGGGATCCTACGTCTCCGTTGAGGCGGCTCGGTCACACTTGAGCCGGGGTCTCTTTCAACCCTCTTCCTCCCGGTGTTGCACAAATGCACTCGCCGGTCTTCACTCATTTGATTCCTTCCCTTACGGAGGCGGAACCGACCTTCACAAACTTTCCACGGCCAACCACACAAAGCTCCGGTGGCTCGTAGGCGACCTCCTAGCCGTCTAGGAGTTCTCAACCTCCAAGAGTAACAAATGCTCACGAAGAACAAGCTTGGAGATGAAATCAAGTGCTCAATCAACTCAAATCTCACTCAACCTAGCACCTCACTCCTCAAACTCTCCCCAACCCTTCTCACCAAGGGGATCACTTAGGTCTAAGGGTAAAGAGGTGTTTTGGGGGCTCAAGAACAAGGGTATAGCACCTCTAATCTACAGGGTAAAAGCCTCTTTGAAATGGGGAAGAAGGGGGGTTTATATAGAGGTCCCAAGAAAACTAGCCGTTGGAGACAGCTGGGCACAACCCGGAGACTCCGAAAAAAACTCCGGATACTCTGGATTGGTGAGAGCAGCCATCGAGGGTGTCAACCGGAATGTCGGATTGAATATCCGGATACTCCGGATTGCACCGCCAGCCCAGCCAACGAGCATAACTTTTCACTCCGGACTCCGATTTCAGTGATTTTGGACTCTATCAAAAGCTAAGAATAAGGGCTAAACAACTAACAAGGTCTCACTAACCAAAACTCAAAGGATAAATACAGATTTCACAAAGAATCCAAGGGAGACCTACAACTCTCACTTTTCGGCACCACTAACACCACTCTCTTTCTAAGATTCACAAGGATGGATCACTTGAGCACTTGACACATCTAAAAGTCATTCGACATCGCATCCCTCTTAATAGTACGACAATCCTTAGACTCAAAATAAATCAAAGATAATATAAGTCTAGAAATAGTCACTTGCCATCTTCTTTCTTGATGTCGATGCATGAAGACCTTCACCATATAATTGATGACATCTTCGCCTTGTCCAACTCGACTCGATTCACCTCATGAGACTCTCGTCCTATCAACCTTGACTTGATCATCCTCTCTGACGATCTCCACGCCAAGTCGCTCTTGACTTAGTCCTCAACTCTTGGTGACACCGCCGTCTTGTTGACCTCAGCTTAATGATCATCCTCCAAGATACCTTGGTCATCATACACAGACGGGACCTAATTCTTTCCAAACTACTCATGAAAGACATTAGTCCCAAAAGCTCAATAGATATGAACAAATTGATATTTGTGAGCAGTTGATTTCAACAAGTGTTTCATAAAAAGAAGCACAACATAACTGGAAACACTTGACATAATAAATGTTCTCTACTAAGTACATCATGATGAATATGTAATTGATCTATATGCACTAGAGAGATAATTGCCAATATGATGAATCAATTAAATCATGGCAAGGATCACAGACTTTACTTAAATGAAGCACATGATAGAATATACACGAATTGTACATGTGCAAATAATATTTGGAGTAAGAGTAAATATGTGATCCAACACTAGATAAACTTCACTAAGAGACTTGCATGAGAAGATATACAAATAAAACATGCATGCACCAAGTCAATCTATAGCAATATGAAGTTTAACTCTAGTTAATACATGCATACCATAATGAACTCAAATGAATATATATGCACAAATAAATATGACATGAACCAATGTGCATATATAAAATCAACATGCTACTTGGAGTTCACTATGCATTTGCACGAAAGGAATGCAATAACAAATATAGAATAGATACAAAAATTGCATACCTTATCTTTGCTTAACCTTCCTATTTGATTTTCCTCTAAAAGATGAGACTGATACTCAACTAGGCAATAACATGTTAGTCTCATAGCAATATAATCATATTAGAGGTTTGTCATTTGCTAAGCACTAAGTTAAGCATTTACTTAATTGCATAGATTGTCATTATGAGTGTTTGTCATTAATCACCAAAATAACAAAAGTGCCTAGATGCACTTTCAATCTCATAGGTTCTCGGTTTATTGGCAAATGTGTTTTGTAAATAAGTTGAGCTTTAATGCGATTCTTTGGAGAATGTGAATAGGGTTTGCAAATGTGTTGATCACCACATGGCTCAAAGAATTGATCTAAAGGGTTTTTTGATTTGAATTGGTTTGATTTTTGTGTAAAATCAAACTTTGCTTTGGAAGGCCGGTCATACCACCCATGGTAGTCCGATGCTACCGGACGAGCGGTAGCACCGGCCTCATACCCGGTGCATAAATTCTAGATAGGTTGTTTTTGGGCAATCTGGAGGTGCGGTGCTACCGGCCATGGTAGCCCAGTGCTACCGACCGAGCGGTAGCACTGCCCCTCAGCGCCGGTGTGTTTTTTCCAGAGAGTGGTGTTTTTGTTGTCTGCTCGGATCCGGTGCTACCGGGGTCCAAGGCCGGTGCTATCGCCCGAGCGGTAGCACCGCTCCTAGTTGATCGGTGCTACCGGATTTTCTGTAACAGCTAGTTTTGTAGTTGTTGGCTTGTAGTCCGATGCTGCAGGGCCTAGTAGGGGTAGCACCGGATTTTCTGAGTTTTTCTAAATTTCCCCCCAACGGCCAGTTTTGGCTTGGAGGCTATAAAAGGAGGCCTTAGGAGGGCATGTGCTGGTTGCCGGTGCTGTTGTGAGTGTGTGGGAGTTGTGTGCATGTGTTGCACTCTCCCATTTGCTTCTTGAGCTAGTATGAGTCTATAATTGCATGTGTTGCAATTAGGAGAGGATTGAGGGTCTCTTGTGCATGTGTTGCACTTGAGTAGGATCCTAGTGCATGTATTGCACTTAGGAGGTCACCGAAGTGCATGTGTTGCACTAGGTGAAGCTCAAACGAGATCGCTTGACTTGTTTCTCTTGGAGGTTGCCGCCTCCTAGACGGCGTATAGTGTCGTGCGCGTGAGCTCTCAACAGAGGTTGTGAGAATCCCCGGCAAAGTTTGTGAAGGTTGGAGCTCGCCTACCTGGGAGGGAAAAAGAGCTACCACTAGTGGATTCGAGGTGGGTGCTCAATGTGTGGAGCTGGTCCAATGTGTTTGGGCTAACCTCAACATGGACTAGGAGAGATCGGTAAGTCTCTGAACACCATGGTAAAAAGTATCGTGTCTCTTGTGCTTGCAATTCTTATTATATTGTTGCAATTAACATTCCTAGAATTAAATTACTTAATTGTCTTTAGGATTGCAAATTATTGTTAGAGACATAATTAGTTAGTGCACATAGTGAGCCTAGTTGATTTAGGCTTTGATTGTCAAAACATTAGTTTATCGCTTCTGCATTGATTGTAGTTTAGGTTTTGACATAGGGATAAATAGAGCATGTATTTAGTGAGAAGAATGTTTAAAGCCACCTATTCACCCCCCGCTCTAGTCGGCATCCTCGATCTTACAGTGTCCTGAATGTCACTGCAATATAACTTTTCACTAGATTTTAAGTATTCTCAACAATAATTTCAAGAAACGTCAAGCATACATTTCTAGGCACTAAACAACAACTATATTGTATAGATGACAAGGAATGACAATGAACATAACAATAGCAACTATAACAACAATCTTAGCAATACTATATTTGAATCCACGCGCTCAAGAACATGTGCGTCTGGGAAACATTCTTACCTTATACTTAACTTTGTTGAGGCCGCCAAACGAAGCACATACACAAGATATAATAACAAGCTGCAAACATATCTTAACCAAATAAATTAAATTATTACAAATTTGCATCTACTAAATTATTTCATGACCAAGTCTGTTTATTTATTCATTAACTATGCAAGATTGAAATGCTAAATAGTATCATGAGGGTAAAGTAGTGATGTGTGACATGTCTGTGTTACTCCCCTTCCCGGCATACCAGACTCAAAGCACTTAAAATATTAAACAATCAAGCGTGAATGCAAAACTCAGCAAAATACATCATATAACCATAACAACACATTAAAATAACCATTGAGTAGAATTCACCATGTCATATTATCCATACATAAAATAAATCTCATATATTCAAATCACTTCTTTCCTTTTATTCATGCAATGCATTATGCTTTATGCTCTACGCACATCTCATAGCTTATACGGTATAGTTGAGTGCACACCCGTCGGTGTCACACTCTCATTCCCTTCTATCCCGTGAAGGGGCCTACAGTGGTAGGACTTTTGTGTCCACCACAAGTGGGACACAGAGGCCCACACATGTCACATCTTCCATTATGAATGCACATATGCAATTAACATGAATTATACCATGACTCATTCTCTCTATCGTTAATATAATCAACACATATGATGAGCATAAACAATAGCAACAATTGATAACATTCATATAGGACAGTAAGAGGTCAATTATCAATTCAACTATAGATTCATATCATTTCATCATCATTATACGATGTACTTGCCTCTTTACCCACGAGGATTGAAGTGGCGTGAGGTTGAGGCCACTCCTGAAGTCACACCTCCTGCAATAAACATATACATCCATATCAAAATCATGCATTAACAGTATGATAGCATCTAGGCACCCCTCAATTTTGTTTTTATATTATTATGGTTTTGGTATTGATGACTAAGTTAGTAATATTCAAAGCTTGAAGAAAAGTGAGCTGGAACCTATGATGAAATAAGCTGGTACAACAAGATTAAGGCTTTTAGTTTATAATTTATATCTTGGGAGATGTTTTAAGACTAATAGCCTAGGTGTTTTATCTTTGTTTAGTTGTCCAAAAAGAGGGACTTTGCACAAGGAAATAATTTGTTAGGCAAAAGCAAAACTAGATCTCTTGGAGCAAAAAACACTCAATCTTTACCCTTCTAAAACTATACCTTCCAGTACAATGGACCAATCTTTACCTATCCATATTCTTTAGTCCGTTGCAAACCTTGAATCTATTCTTTGTCAAAACTCCATTTTGTGTATCTGATTTTCAAATTAAAATATACTCACATCCATATCCACATATTCTTGGTCAAACATTCCTTTAAAATTATCTTAGTCAAAAGTCTGCCCATGTATGACTGACCAAATATTTACAGTCCAAGCATATATGTAATATTCACTCCTCGATGTCGGACCAAAGATGTATTAGGTTTCCTATCCTCGTGAGACCAAAAATTTGGTCCGGCATCCCTTCGATGTATAAGTTTTTGGCCGGACTAAATCTTTGATGTACTTTTTAATCGAAACTTAAAACAAGTATTCTCTATCCTCAAAATAGTTTTTTACCCAGGAAACGGACAAAATATTTATGTTTAATTGCTTTAAGTCCGTTGTTAAAGTTTGTCTATGTTGAAAAAGGTTCTTGGCACAAATCTTCTGTGAAGTCCATGCATAACGGACCAAAAATTTGGTCCGAAGTACATGTGTCTTCTTGCCAAAACAAATCTTCTGTGAAGTCCATGCATAACGGACCAAAAATTTGGTCCGAAGTACATGCGTCTTCTTGCCAAAACCAATCTTCTGTGAAGTCCATGCATAACGGACCAAAAAATTTGGTCCGAAGTACATGTGTCTCTGTTCCTGGCAAATCTCTTGCTTTGTCCATGTATGACGGACCAAAATTTTGGTCCGACGTTCATAGGTCTCTATGCCTAAGCAAAATCTTTTGAAAGTCATGTATATGACCAAGCAATTTAGTCGATACTCATATATCTCTCTCGATTGTATGCGGACCATCTCCTTGATCAACCCATGTCTGCGGACCAAAATATTTGGTCCGTCGTGAACTCTGAAATTTGGTCCGACATACACATATCGATGATCGCTAAGCAGCGATACATAGTCCGTTGTACGTGTGTATTTTTGTTTGTTTCGACATCGACACGTCCAACGGCTCATCAGAGCAGTGTAACGGCTATTTTCACCCAAAATGGCTATATAAGCATTTCCTGAGTCATCTACCAGGTAATAGATGAACTCCTTACACTTTGACATTGACATATAGCTCTCATTCTCAAAGAGGAGTCTGTGCTTCATTTTCACACAAAATCTTCATACATCCCTAAGTGTGTAAGCTCCAAGTCAGTGTCTAGTTGTGTGATTTGCAAAGTGAATCAAGAGACAGAACTTGTGCAAAGTTTATTACTCTTGGATCTTGGTGATCCTAGACAGCTTGGAGGAACAGTGTGACCTGTCCAAAGGTGCTTGTGGAAGGCAACTGTGTTTGTGAGAGGTTTGGAACTCACCTCACTGGAGAAGTGAAAGAGTTACCTGAGTGAACACCAAAGCTACTGCGAGTAGCTTCGGAGAAGCTGAACTTCGGAAGAAGTGCTTCAACGTGGATTAGGAGTGCGACTCAACCACGAGATAAATCTTTGTCTCTCTGTATCATTTCTTTTATTGCTTTATTTATTATTTTTACTTGCTTGAATTACGCTTTATTCTTGCTATAAGTTTCTCTCGATAAAGTAAGTTTAGTTGATTAAATTTGCTAGAATCTGTAAAATTGCCTATTCACCCCCCCTCTAGGCCATATCGGTCCTTCAAGTGGTATCAGTGTGGTTTACCTTGTTTAGCTTAACTAGCTTTGGTAAATGGTGAGGAAATGGTTACATAATCATTAGTATTGGTAGAGTACTGTTTTTGATGGCACAAACTATGCTTATTGGAAAATTAGGATGAGATGCTATTTAGAAGTGTTGGGTATGATGTGTGGAGGGTTCTGAGAAGCCTATGCCTCCTCGTGTCATACACGAAGGGCAATGCATATGGAGAACCCACTCGGGTGAAATTCAAAATATGCAATATGATGCCCAAGCTAGAAATGCCATATTTTCTTGTCTTAGCTTAGAAGTCTTTAATAGAGTAAGTAATCTTACTTCTGCATATGATATATGGACAACATTACAAGAAATTCATGAAGGTATCTCCGATGTAAAAGAAGAAAAATACTATGTTGTTAGGGAAAAATTTGATCAATTCAAAATGCTTCCTCAAGAAAATGCAAATGATATGTTCTCTCGGCTAAATCCTATTGTAAATGAACTAAAGGGCCTAGGAACTAAAATTTCAGATGTTGAAGTATGCAGAAGATGATTAGAGTGCTTCCACGATCATATCACGACTTGATCACTTATCATCCCATGGTGGTGATCTCAAAAGGCTCACTCCAATTGAACTACTGGGCAAGATATCTGCTCATGAGCTCACCTGGCTGATGAAGATGCTCCAAGAAAGAAATCCATCGCATTAAAGGCCAAAGAAGTTGTTCAAGACTCATCTGAAGAAGATGATGATGAGTCAAGTGAAGATGAAGATGAAGACGTGAAGAAATTAGCTCTACTCATGAGAAGAGCAAACAAACTCATGAGAAGGGTCAACTTCAAAGACAGAGAAAGGTCAAACTCTTACTCAAAGAAAAATCCTTTTTCTAATGTTGTATGTTTTGATTGCAATGAAAAAGGACACATAGCTGCTCGGTGTCCCAACAAAATCAAGAAGAAGAGCAAATACAAGAATAAGGATGATGAGGATGAAGAAAAGACTAATGAAAAATCAAAGAAGAAATTTTTCAAGAAGAGCTACTCTAAGAGATTTGTGAAGAAAGGAAAAGGAGAAGATCACATAGGAGAATGGGCTACTGACGATGAAAGTGAAAGTGAAGACTCATCCTCAGAAGAAGAAAGTCCGAAGTCAAAGGGGCTAGCTGGACTCGCTCTAGATGAGTCAACTCCACCGCCACCTTTATTCCCTCTCTGTCTTATGGCAAGATCAGATGCGAAAAAAGTGAGTGACTCTCCTTCTTATGATGAGCTAGTAGAACTAGTTGAAGAACTAACTAATGCCTTGCATGATAAAACAAATTCAACTAGAACTCTTAAGAAGACTATCTCTAGTTTGCTTAATGATCAAAGGATGCTACCAGACAAGTATGAAAACCTTATGCATGAACATGAAAAGTCTGTACAAATTCATGATGACCTAGTTGCAAGTCATGCTTTGCTTGTTAAGAATTATGAAGACTTGCAAATCAACTACTGTGAACTAGAAATTGAAAATGAAATGATGTCTAACAAATCCAGTCATGTCTCTTCAAGTAATACATCTGTCTCAAGTGGCTCTTCATTCTTAACTTGTGGCTCTTCTGATGCTTGCAAAGAAAATTGCAAATATGCTTCTTGTGTTAAGAAGCTTGAAGTTGAAAATAAAGAACTAAAAGCTCAGATAGCCACATTTGATAAAGGCTAAGAAAAATGTTTTCTGGGAAGTGCTACTCTTGACAAAATTCTTGTTGAACAAAAACCAAACTTGGGCAAAAAGGGCTTGGGGTACAAACCCATCAGCTCGCCAAATAAAAATGGGTCAGGTCACGTTACACAAGTTTTTGTCAAGAAAAACACTCATTGTTATTATTGTCATAAATCAAACCATGAATCCAAAAATTGCTATCTTGCAAATGTTTCTCATGCCAAAAGGGATTGCATGGTAGATGCCCATTACATGCTATTTAAAGATTTCAGGGGCAAAGCAAATATGAAATATGTAGGTCCCTCAAATTTAAATAAGAAGTTTAAAGCTGTCTGGGTACCTAAGGCCATGTTGACAAACCATTTCAAACCTAAGATGGCTGTAACTAACATCAAAGGACCCAAAAGTATTTGGGTACCTAAAGTGAAGAAATGAACTTGTAGGTAAATTATAAGAGTGGAGGCAGACATTGGGTCATTGACAGTGGCTGCACTCAACACATGACCGGTACCTCAAGAATGTTCACTTCAATTGAAGGAGAAAGTGATCCAAGTTACAAAATCACCTTTGGAGATAACAACAAAAGAAAGGTAAAAGGTCTTTGTAAGATTACCATATCAAACGATCACTCTATTGACAATGTTCTTCTCGTTGATTCCTTAAACTTCAATTTACTGTCTGTTGCTCAATTATGTGATCTTGGATTTCATTGTAACTTCACATCTAATGGGGTAACTGTATTTAATAAAAATGAAAAGCTTATATTCAAAGGATTCAGATTTCAAAATCTCTATTTAGTAGATTTCAAATCTAACCCCTCATGTATCTCAACCTGCCTGTTAGCTAAAGTCTCCCTCGGATGGCTTTGGCATAGGCGTTTGGGGCATGTAGGTATGTCTAATCTAAAGAAGCTTTTCAAAAATGAGCTTGTGGTGGGTTTGAAAGATGTCAAATTTGAAAAGAATAAGCTATGTAGTGCTTGTCAAGCAGGCAAACAAGTAGCTAATTCTCATCCAATTAAAAGTATCATGTCCACCACTAGACCACTTGAGCTTCTGCATATGGATGTGTTTGGTCCCACCTCATATGCCAGATTCACTTGGGTATTCTTTTTGCCAAACAAAAGTGAAGTTGGAAAAATCTTCAAAACTTTTGCAAAAAGGGCTCAAAATGAATTTGATTGTCCCATCAAGAAAATAAGAAGTGACAATGGATCTGAGTTCGTTAACACAAATATCATTGAATATTGTGATGAATTAGGGATTAAGCATGAACTCTCTGCTACTTATACTCCTCAGCAAAATGGTGTTGTTGAAAGGAAAAATCGAACCTTGATTGAAATGGCTAGATCTATGCTAGATGAATATGAAACCTCTGATGCCTTTTGGGCTGAAGCAATCAATACTGCTTGTCATGCTGTAAATAGACTTTATCTTCATAGACTACTTAAGAAAACTCCTTATGAACTTTTGGTAGGAAGGAGACCAAATGTATCATATTTTCGTGTGTTTGGTTGTAAAGTTTATATCTATAAAAAGAGAACTCATTTGGGGAAATTTCAAACTAGATGTGACTCTGGCTTCATGCTGGGCTATTCCTCTAAATCCAAAGCATATAGAGTCTTTAATAATACCACTGGACTGGTAGAAGAAACTTATGATGTAAAGTTTGATGAATCTAATGGCTCACAAGGTGAGCATGAGAATTTAGATGATGTAGGAGATGATGGCTTGGCACAAGCAATGTAAAAGATGGAAGTGGGTGATATTCGACCAAAGGAAGACAAGGATGAACTCCTCACTCAATCAATGGTGCCTCATGATGGAACTCAAGAGGAAGAAGAAGATGAAAAAGAACAAGATCGTCGAGTTCCCATCAAAAGCCATCATACCATTACAAAGGACCATCCCTTAGATCAAATCATTGGTGAATTTAGTAAGGGTGTTCAAACTCGTTCTAGACAAGCTTCTTTTTGTGAACATTACTCTTTTGTCTCGTGTATTGAGCCTAAATCAGTGGAAGAAGCACTAGAAGATGCTGATTGGATAATTGCTATGGAAGAAGAACTTAACAATTTTGAAAGAAACAAAGTCTGGAGTTTAACAAATCGACCAAAGGATCACAATGTTATTGGTACAAAATGGGTATTCAGAAATAAGCAAGATGAAAATGGAGTGGTGATAAGGAATAAAGCCAGACTTGTAGCTCAAGGATTTACTCAAATAGAAGGACTGGACTATGGAGAGACTTATGCCCCAGTGGCTCGTCTTGAAGCTATTCGGTTTCTTCTTGCCTTTGCTACTCATTTAATATCACTTTATTTCAAATGGATGTAAAAAGTGCATTTCTAAATGGATTCATTGATGAAACTGTCTATGTTGAACAACCACCTGGTTTTGAAGACCCAAATTTGCCAAACCATGTGTATAAATTATCTAAGGCACTCTATGGTCTAAAACAAGCTCCTAGAGCTTGGTATGAGCGTCTTAGAGATTTTTTACTCAATAAGGACTTCAAAACTGGAAAGGTTGATCCAACATTGTTTTTAAAAGACATCAATGGAACATTAATGATTTGTCAAATATATGTTGATGATATTATCTTTGGCTGTACTAATACTTCTCTTTGTAAAGAATTTGGTGACATGATGGCCAAAGAATTCGAGATGTCTATGATTGGGGAACTATCATTCTTTTTAGGATTTCAAATCAAGCAGTTAAAGGAAGGAACCTTTATTTCACAAGAAAAATATACTAAGGATCTTCTCAAACGCTTCAAAATGGAAGAGTGCAAGATCATAAAGACTCCCATGGCTACTAATACACATCTTGATCAAGATGTGGGAGGTAAGTCTGTTGATCAAAAACTTTTTAGATCCATGATAGGTTCTTTACTATACTTGACAGCATCTAGGCCTGATATCATGTTTAGTGTGTGTATGTGTGCTAGATTTCAAGCTGCTCCTAAAGAAATTCACTTGACTGCTGTAAAAAGAATATTTAGATATCTTAAGTTTACTTGTAGTATTGGTTTATGGTACCCCAAAAGTGCTCCCTTTGAACTTCTAGGCTACTCAGATTCTGATTATGCCGGATGCAAGATTGATCGTAAGAGCACCTCAGGGAGTTGTCATTTGCTTGGAAGGTCTTTAGTTTCTTGGTTTTCTAAAAAGCAAAATTCAGTAGCACTATCCACTGCTGAAGCCGAATATGTGGCTGCTGGAAGTTGCTGTGCTCAAATTTTATTCATCAAACAAACATTCTTAGATTTTGGTATAAAATTTGATAATGTGCCTCTACTGTGTGATAATGAAAGTGCAGTGAAAATAGCAAACAATCCGGTCCAACATTCCAGAACTAAGCATATAGAAATTAGACATCACTTTATTCGTGATCATGTTGCTAAAGGAAATATTATGCTTAGTCATGTAAGAACTGAGGACCAATTGGCTGATATTTTCACTAAGCCGCTTGATGAGGCCAAATTTTCAAAATTAAGAAATGAACTAAATATCATTGCTTTTTCAAATATTGCTCGATAATGTCTGACTAAGGGGGAGCACTTTTGTTTACCATGTATATCCTAATGCTCTTTTTTTCCTTGATTTCTTACCCCAGCTTTGCATAACTTTCTGTTAAAAATCTCTTTGGGTTCCGTAACTCCCAGTTTTTTCGTATCTTCTCTAACTTCAAGCCGCCTCGGATTTTGATGCATTTACTTCTCTCTTGACGAAATGGATATAAAAGGCTTACAAGAGGCTCTGAAGATACAATCTATCTCGTAGCTTCTCTCTTTTCTAAGTTCTTCATCATGCCGAAAAGACCCTATGGAGATGATCGAGACAATCCAGAGCTGGCTGAGCTCTGGAAGGAGTTTGATCGCTATCTAAAAGAGATGGTAGAAGAAAAGGAGGTCGTCAAGGACACTGCTGTAGTAGATGCTTTCCTAGAAGCTTTCCCCACTCTCCTCAGGGCCAGAGATGCGCTCATAGAGGCTCTAGGGCGCGCGCGTAGGGGAGAAAACTAAGTTCTTGTTCTTGTCTTGTCCCGTTCCCTCTGATCATGTAAGCCGGGACATTGTTTATAAATAAAAATTTGGTGCTCTAAAATGCTCTCTGGATCTTGTGTGTTTTCTAAATTGAATGACTATTCATACGCGTACGTCGCTAAACATAACTTCGACTAGTCGCTCAACACATTCTGTTGGTATCTTTTGCGGCTCTAGTTCGACAGATTACTGTTTCGATTACACAATATGGATAAAATTATAATGTCAAGTTAAAATAACTCTTTGAATAAAGTTTTTTTAATAAAAATGTTGCTATAAGACTCATCTTTCCATAATCATCCTTATCTAATCAAAATTTTAAAGGAAACCGAAAAATCTTCATCTGCACTCCACAGCAAAGTGTCTATATTAAAGTACTTGAGTTTTTCAGATAAGCTTAGTTTAAAGAAATACTTAAGCTTACTTGATTACCAGACTCAAACATTAACTGAAATCGTTTGTTTGATTGAATTTGGTTATTGATCTTAGATATATCTCTTATCTTTAAAATTTTCAGAAATATAGACATGATGCAGACTGAGAACAACTCTAAGTTACGGGTTCCTACTTGGATCGGACCAATCTCAAATAAACCGACAATGCTCTCCGGACTAAATTTTTTGATCCGTCAATAATAAGAGCTTTGGTCTTAATACGAAGCGGACTAAATCTGGTCCAGGCTGAGTACAAACTTTTGGTCCGGCCCAAATTGTAATCTGTCCAAGTCCGTTTAAAGTCAAGTCTACCTCATGATTAAATATCTCTAAGTCTTAACTCTTATCTAAACTCAAACAATTTATACCAAGCTTTAAAAAAAATCTTATTCTCTTCTCAGAATTCAAAAGTTGTTCAAAATCTTACCTATTGCTTTAGGTCTTACCTATTGCTATCCTGTCCTTATTTCTTTGGGACTCTCTGTGCCTGCTCAATCTGACTTTAAAAGGTCCCACTGTCCTTACAAAAAAAACTTCTGTTCCCCTCCAACTACCCTGGTTAAAAGGTATCAATTTCCAAGGTCTATTTACTTCTGCAAATGCATTCAATGCAGTAACTTCTTCCATCAAAAACCTCCTTGTTATTGCCTTGCTTGCGCAAAAACTTCTCTAAACCGGAAGTTTCTTTCCTCTCTTCACCGAAGCAAATCCTGACCGGATCTTGGCGACGGTGATCGTTCGACATTGTGCGCAAGAATCTCCTTCAAGTTCAGTAAGTTCCTTAGAACTTCTCCTTCTCTTCAAAATCTCGAACCCTAGACCTAGTGCTTAGACTTAGTTCTTCCTTTTTAGGTCTGTTCTTCGTGAAGAGAGTCTGGTCTTGAGTCTGCGTTTGAGTCAGAATGAGGTCAAAGAATTCAGATAAAAGAGGTTTGATTGGAAAAATCATTGATAAAGTTAAGAGTAAGAAGCAAAGAAGATCCAGTTCACCTTCTGAAACAAATGTGCCTGAACAACCTCAAGGACCAGTTCTAATCCCAGATGTTCATAATACTGCTCGACCAAATCGAAAAATAGTAACCTCTCATCCAAGAAAAGGAAAGCAGATAGTTGATTCTGAGTCATCTTCTGAGGATTGTCCCTATGAACCTGACAGTGAATCCTCCTCAGAAAGCACTGAACTAATCTCTGAAATTGATATTCTTAGTAGTGAAGAATTGGGAAAACTTAGTACTAAGAAGTTAAGAGCAGTTCGGTTAGTCAGTGAAAAGGTCTGGTTCCCAGAGTCAAGGCCAGCCCTGGGTGAAAATTTTGTGTCCTTGTTACACAAAAATATTTACAATGCCTATCTGAACAGAAGAGATGGAAAAGGTTAGTTGATTTCTGCTCTGTCAAACCACCAATATGTAGAATGGGATCAAGTAAACAATATTATTGGATCATCTGGACTGTTTGATTACATAAACTCCACTCCTGGACTAGTAAGAATCATGTCAAATAAAACAATTCCATGGAGTGTTTCAAGGACTCTAGAGTTTTATGCTTCTTTACTTGTGAACAAGCAAAGGAAATATGTCATGTTCACTCTGAATGGAAAAATAAGAAAAATCAGGTCGTCCCAGTTTGAATCAGCAATAGGAGCTTCTAGTCCTATGGCAAATAAGACAAGAATCTTTGAAAAGATGTATCCACATCAGAGGTGGAGACAGAGTGGGGACATGCCAGACTTACAAGTGTCAGGACACATATACAAAGACACCTCAAGTGAGGATTTTAATCCAAATAGGGTGCCCTGCCTGTCTGAAGAAGCTAAGGTTCTGCTCTTAATATTGAGGCACACTATATATCCCAAGTCTGGATATAAAGAAGGAATAACATCAGTGTTAGCTTGGTTGCTACATCTCATTCTGTCAAGACAGCATGTAGATCTAGTTGATTACTTCTTTGGGCAGATGGAGGAAGCCATCTATAAAAAGTTCAGTAGCTCTTTGCCTTTTGCCCAGTTAATCACTGAAGTCCTGTTGGCTCAAGGCATTATCTCTCAAGATGACCTGAATAAGGAATTCAAATGCTTTTCGAAGAAATATAGTATGCATCAGGCTACTAGGTAGAGTTTAAGGATTTCTGGGTTTCTTCAAAGAGTGGCAGAAAATCAACCAATTCAGCCTGAAGAAGAAAGTGAAGAAAGGGTTGAGGCTGAAAATGAGTTTGACAGAAATAGTGCTAGAAGTCTTTCCCAAGCACAACAAAGTGACTTTTGGCATCAGTCCTATGGAAGCTATCATCAAGAGTATGAAAGTCATCCCATGTCTGATCAGAGAAGAAATGTCAGAGAACCTAGTGTTCAGAAGGAAAAAGGGAAGACTCTAAGCCACCTCTCTCAAGAAGCAACTGAAGTGATTCATGGAAGTGAATCATGGAGAACAGATGATGCTGCGACTCAAAGGCTTTCAAGCTCAGTTGATAGAACCTTGGATGAAGAACATCAAATTTATCAACTTCAAGAAGCATTTGCAGCAAGGTTCATAGAAGCGCGGACTTTCGGACAGAGCAAATGAAAATGAAGCTGGAGGGTCTAGGATGCCATCTGAAATACCTCAGCAATATGAACCCTTCTATCCTTCATCATCAGCTCATCCTGAGCATGATCAAAGGGATACATTTCCTAGTTGGGAAAGCTTGTTTGACTATCAGTACCCCAAATCATCCTCTCCTAAGTATGATGAGCAAGGACAAGATAACACATTTCAGGCTCAAGAAAACATCTTTGATTCCCAGCCTGCCTGGTTTTCAAACTTTGAGCAACAACACTATGCCGATCAAAGAGGATTCCAAGCTAGATACATGGAAGATCAGAATGCAGCAGCTCAAAGATATGAGGAAGAAATGAAGTTCTATAATGAAGCCATGTCAAGATTTGACCACCTAAGCAAAAATCAGAAAAACCTTAGACAGCAGGTCCAACAGCTCGACACTACTCAAAATCCGATTAAGGACAGATTGTATGACACGAACCAGAAGATGGATGATCACTACAAGAAACTGAGAAATCAAGTGGAAGCTGCAAGCACATCTCATACAAGCAATCAGCTATGGATGCGACACCAATTAGATCATCTGTCTGAATTTACTGAAGATGCCTTACTCGACCATACTCGCCTGGCACATGACTGCAGATATGATATTGGCGATGTCCTTGCTGAAACTCGCAATATGAATGAATCCTTGGATCAGATTCAGTCGGATCTTCAACTATTGGTTATCCAGCCGGGAGACCCAGACTATCCAAGCTGGCGTGATCGAGCTATGTCTCAAGGGCCAGATAATCCAAGCCAAGAAGCTACTGATGAACAAATTACCTCCTCTCCAAAGAAAAGCAAAGCTCAGGGCCAGCTCAAAAGACTTTTTTCAAGGTGCAAATAGGGTCTCTTTTTGGCTATTGATGCCAAAGGGGGAGAAAAACCTTAGTTCTCCTCTATAGGCTAGGCTGGCTTATCTATATGAATACTATGTGTATTTGTTCTATGCTATGTTTATGGTGTGATTTGTTCAACTGTTTAGATACCATATGCTCGGGTTCTCTACTTTGATATGAATGCTTTCATTAAGGGGGAGCAAATTCACTCTCTATTTCTGTTGTCAGTATATTCAGCTAACTCTATTTTGCAGAATAAATAAGATATTACTAACTAAAAGGTATGTTGTCATCAATTACCAAAAAGGGGGAGATTGATAGCATCTAGGCACCCCTCAATTTTGTTTTTATATTATTATGGTTTTGGTATTGATGACTAAGTTAGTAATATTCAAAGCTTGAAGAAAAGTGAGCTAGAACCTATGATGAAATAAGCTGCTACAACAAGATTAAGGCTTTTAGTTTATAATTTATATCTTGGGAGATGTTTTAAGACTAATAGCCTAGGTGTTTTATCTTTGTTTAGTTGTCCAAAAAGAGGGACTTTGCACAAGGAAATAATTTGTTAGGCAAAAGCAAAACTAGATCTCTTGGAGCAAAAAACACTCAATCTTTACCCTTCTAAAACTATACCTTCCAATACAATAGACCAATCTTTACCTATCCATATTCTTTAGTCCGTTGCAAACCTTGAATCTATTCTTTGTCAAAACTCCTTTTTGTGTATCTGATTTTCAGATTAAAATATACTCACATCCATATCCACATATTCTTGGTCAAACATTCCTTTAAAATCATCTTAGTCAAAAGTTTGCCCATTTATGACGGACCAAATATTTTTGGTTCGGTATATATGTAATATTCACTCCTCAGTATCGGACCAAAGATATGTTAGGTTTCCTATCCTCAGCAGACCAAAAATTTGGTCCGGCATCCCTTTCAGTGTATAAGTTTTTGGCCAGACTAAATCTTTGATGTACTTTTTAATCGAAACCTAAAACAAGTATTCTCTATCTTCAAAATAGGTTTTTACCCAGGAAACAGACAGAATATTTATGTTTAATTGCTTTAAGTCCGTTGTTAAAGTTTGTCTATGTTGAAAAAGGTTCTTGGCACAAATCTTCTGTGAAGTCCATGCATAACGGATCAAAAATTTGGTCCGAAGTACATGTGTCTTCTTGCCAAAACAAATCTTGTGTGAAGTCCATACATAACGGACCAAAAATTTGGTCCGAAGTACATGTGTCTTTGTTCCTGACAAATCTCTTGCTTTGTCCATGTATGACAGACCAAAATTTTGGTCCGACGTTAATAGGTCTCTATGCCTAAGCAAAATCTTTTGAAAGTCATGTGTAACGGACCAAGCAATTTAGTCTGATACTCATATATCTCTCTCAGTTGTATGCCAGACCATCTCCTTGATCAACCCATGTACTGCGGACCAAAATATTTGGTCCGTCGTGAACTCTGAAATTTGGTCCGACATACACATATCCAGTATCGCTAAGCACTGATACATAGTCCGTTGTACGTGTGTATTTTTGCTGTTTCTGACATCTGACACGTCCAACGGCTACTGTAGCAGGTGTAACGGCTATTTTCACCCAAAATGGCTATATAAGCATTTCCTGAGCCATCTACCAGGTAATAGATGAACTCCTTACACTTTGACATTGACATATAGCTCTCATTCTCAAAGAGGAGTCTGTGCTTCATTTTCACACAAAATCTTCATACATCCCTAAGTGTGTAAGCTCCAAGTCAGTGTCTAGTTGTGTGATTTGCAAAGTGAATCAAGAGACAGAACTTGTGCAAAGTTTATTACTCTTGGATCTTGGTGATCCTAGATACTTGGAGGAACAGTGTGACTGTCCAAAGGTGCTTGTGGAAGGCAACTGTGTTTGTGAGAGGTTTGGAACTCACCTCACCGGGAGAAGTGAAAGAGTTACTGAGTGAACACCAAAGCTCTGCGAGTAGCCGGAGAAGTGAACTTCGGAAGAAGTGCTTCAACGTGGATTAGAGTGCACTCAACCACGAGATAAATCTTTGTCTCTCTGTATCATTTCTTTTATTGCTTTATTTATTATTTTTACTTGCTTGAATTACGCTTTATTCTTGCTATAAGTTTCTCTCGATAAAGTAAGTTTAGTTGATTAAATTTGCTAGAATCAGAAATTGCCTATTCACCCCCCCTCTAGGCCATATCGATCCTTCAAGTGGTATCAGAGTGTGGTTTACCTTGTTTAGCTTAACTAGCTTTGGTAAATGGTCGAGGAAAATGGTTCTGAATCGTTAGTATTGGTAGAGTACTGCTTTTGATGGCACAAACTATGCTTATTGGAAAATTAAGATGAGATGCTATTTAGAAGCTGTTGGGTATGATGTGTGGAGGGTTACAGAGAAGCCTATGCCTCCTCGTGTCATACCTAAAGGGCAATCTGCATATGGAGAACCCACTCCGGGTGAAATTCAAAATATGCAATATGATGCCCAAGCTAGAAATGCCATATTTTCTTGTCTTAGCTTAGAAGTCTTTAATAGAGTAAGTAATCTTACTTACATATATGATATATGGACAACATTACAAGAAATTCATGAAGGTACCTCGATGTAAAAGAAGAAAAATACTATGTTGTTAGGGAAAAATTTGATCAATTCAAAATGCTTCCTCAAGAAAATGCAAATGATATGTTCTCTAGGCTAAATCCTATTGTAAATGAACTAAAGGGCCTAGGAACTGAAATTTCAGATGTTGAAGTATGCAGGAAGATGATTAGAGTGCTTCCACGATCATATCACAGCTTGATCACTTATCTGTCCAACAGTGGTGATCTCAAAAGGCTCACTCCAACTGAACTACTGGGCAAGATATCTGCTCATGAGCTCACTCTGGCTGATGAAGATGCTCCAAGAAAGAAATCCATCGCATTAAAGGCCAAAGAAGTTGTTCAAGACTCATCTGAAGAAGATGATGATGAGTCAAGTGAAGATGAAGATGAAGATGAAGACGTAAAGAAATTAGCTCTACTCATGAGAAGAGCAAACAAACTCATGAGAAGGGTCAACTTCAAAGACAGAGAAAGGTCAAACTCTTACTCAAAGAAAAATCCTTTTTCTAATGTTGTATGTTTTGATTGCAATGAAAAAGGACACATAGCTGCTCTGAACCACGGGATAAATCTTTGTCTCTCCTGTATCATTTCTTTTATTGCTTTCGCTGTTATTTTTACTTGCTTGAATTCTGCTTTATTCTTGCTATAAGTTTCTCTCGATAAAATAAGTTTAGTTGATTAAATTTGCTAGAATCTGTAAAATTGCCTATTCACCCCCCTCTCTAGGCCATATCGATCCTTCACAGTACAAGCATAAAACATAACGGCATCACACCTACGCACAACCCCGATTTTAACCTTCTCACTCGTTGGACAGCTCACCCCTTTGTGTCTCAGCGCTCCGAATACCAAAACTACTAGCTCAAAAGCCCAAATATAGAAAATCATATACTTTTTGAAAACTACAGAAGATTATGTACAATTTTCTAGTTAACCATCTTTTTCAATTAATTAACCTAGCCTCTCGAATTAAGCCTCGAAAACCGATCTGTTGTCTTACTGGACAACAGACTTCACAGTTTCATAACTATTTTTATACAACTCTAAATATAGTAAACCATAGCACCTCTAGAATCTAGGGAACATTATCTAGTTTTCTCTAGTTATGCACATAATTTAATTCAGCCATTATCTATCCCTAAACAGTACATTATCACAACTGCTCACAACAACGATCGATTTCAGATTAGCAACCTTCTAGAAGCTATAACTTTCAAACCGCCTAATTAAATTTAACGTTCTTATACTCTATTTAAAATTTAGATAATAATCTTATTTTTTCATAACCTAGACATATCATGAAACTGACCATTGGTACCCTAAGACTCGCGGATAATGGAACTAAACTAATATCTTAAACTGATCTACAACATTAAAAGGTGAGGAATAAGGATTTTGATCGTTAGTTCGTTACCCTAGATGTGAATGACAAAGACGTCGGTGACAACGAGAACAGTGAGCTCTGCTTCTCTTCCTTTTATATTCTCCTTTTCTTGGGGTACCGCCGCAAGTATGCATGGCAAAGCACAGCATGCAACGACCAGCAGGTCTAGCCCTTCCTCTTCTCGCCATTTGTCTTGCCATGACAACAGATTGGAATGGCATGCGATGCAGCATCATGCACCAGCGTCAGGAGCAACACCACCATGCAGGAACAGCAGTAGTAGGCACAACTTGCAACGATAGCAGCACAGGTCGCACGCAGCGGCAGCTAGCTACGTAGTGGCCGCCAGCCAGGTGCTTGCTCGTGAATGTGTGCTGTGGAGACATGGGGCTGTGTGATAGCATGGGGGCACGCAACGCACGGTAGTTAGGGGCAGGTTAAATAGGCTTGATAATTAGGGTTTGCATTGGACATAAATAGCCCACTAATAACCCATTAGGCCTAAAGTAGATAAGATTAATTAAACTAGTTTTGTTAATTCTTAAATAGAATTTGCGGATGTTACATAATGCCTGCTTCAGTTCTTCGTTGGCAGTATAGTTCCAAAGGCTGGTTTCTCCTGACCTGTCTGATTGGATGGCCACTGTTTTGTTTAGTGATTTCTGGGTTATCATCGTCGATTTGGAGCTGGTTTTTGCATTGCTACTTAGTGGTTTGTAACTTACCCTTTGCGCTAGGCGGGAGATGGACGGAGGGTGGCCATGGTTTTCTAGGTAGGATTTTACCTTAAGACATAGCTATGGGTTAATTCATGTCAAGGTGCATGCTACCTCCGACCGATCATAAATACATATCGTTTTGAACATATATGCAGTTTTCAAAACTGACTATAAATATATTTTAAAATATTTAAATTGGATATATAAAAAACATATGCGTAGATTTGTCTCGAAAAATATTTTCATAATATTATAATTTTATCGTGTTTTATAAATATATTACAATATAAACTAATGATCAAAATTGTTTTTAGAGACCGTGCCGTTATCTAAATAACAAATATTTTTGACTGGAAGGAGTACCCTTGGTCGTGCCAAACTAAACCAAAATTACAGCATGGTGGTACTAGGGCGAGCTGATTCAACCCATTTTATTTCTTTAAACAATTTCAGAATTACTGCTTCAAAGTTCAATCCATGTTAACAAAGAACTCTTCACTGTTGTAGTCCCTAAAAAATATTTTTTTTCAGAATTAACCCTCGTTCAATTTTTTTTTGCAGATATGGCTCCCTGGCCCGCATATATCGCACGCTCCCCGTGCGCTGCAATGCTAATGCTGCGCACGGGGAGCGCTGCAAACAAATGTCGTGGCTCTCCTCAGCTGCAACACAAAATTCAAAAAAAAAACACGCAACACTGTAGTGCTGTGTTGCTACAGTATCATGGTACTGTAGCACAATTTTTTTTGGATTACCGTTGAGTAGAGGCGTGGGAATTCGGTAATTCCGCCGAGTGGAGGCATGGCATTAGGTATTTCACTATGTGTCGCCTTGTGGTTATTGCAGCGCTCCCCATGCGCGGGAAATATGGCCCCTGGTCCGCAAATCCCACGCACAGGGAGCGCTGCAATAACCACGATGTGACACGTGGTGAAATACCTAATGCCGCGTCTCTACTCGACGGAATTACCGAATTCCCGTGCCACTGGCAATAAATACCGCGCATCCACTCCGCGGCAATAAAAAATTCAAAAAAAATCACGCAACAAGACCACAGTATTTTTTTTAATTTTGTGTTGCTGCTGAGGGAGCCGCGGATTAGTTTGCAGCGCTCCCTGTGTGTGGAATTAGTATTGCAACGCACGGATGCACGGGATATACGAGCCAGAGGGTCATATCTATAAAAAAATTTTGCATAGAGACTAATTCTGAAAAAAAAAAATCTTAGAGGCTATATCAGTGAAGATTTCGTCAACGAGCCAATCGGTTTGATTGTTCGGCTTAGTCTCCTACTGTACTGATAGGGTAGTTTGAACTTTGAACTTGAAAGAAAGCTGTTTGTAGCCACTGCATCATGTCACTCGTATATGTCCACTACTCCACTCCACTGAATCCACCCAGGCTTCTACCCAATCCCTAGAGTCATGTAGATTAACCTGATGGAAGAAAATATTAAAGGAGCTCGTTGGTAAAGTTTGGGATTATACATGGTCTCTTTTTTGAAAGATTATTCACGGGACAACTTGAAGCGAAATTCCTCGCATCATAGCATCTCTTTTCCGCTTTATGTAGTACCACTATCTTCTTAAACAAAGGTTTAGGATCCTACCAAACCTACGCACTCTGAAAAAAACGAGACCTTGAGAACTCAAAACAGAGCACCATCTACTGAAAATCAGATACACTACAATAGAGTAAAGTGCATAAATGTCAAGGTACATGCAATTTGATTTTAAACCTATGTTTATTATTATTATTATTATTTACGGGTTTGCTAATTCTCATTGCCATTTTTTTTATCTCCTAGTCACATAAAATTTCAGTGCTAAGTAGTATGCAATTTTAGTATCATTTCACTGCAATTTTTAGTTCTATTTGTTTTTGTATTTGTAGGGTTCATCTAGGTCGACTTTATTTTTGTCTAGATTAGAAACTTACTTTGTTTTCTTATTTTGTAGGGGTTCACATATATTTACTCTATTTTTGTCTATGTTAGAAATTCTTTTATTCCTATTTTTATTTTATAGAGGTGAGAAGTGGGTAAAAATAGTAGTAGCCATCGGATGTAAACCCTATGTCTAAAAAAATTTGACTGAGATTCTTCTTCTTATTATTTTCTGAAAAGAAGACGTTGCATTGCATCCGTTGGTAGTTGTGATCGCCGATCAGTGGATCACACCACAGGAACCTTCCAAGCCAAGCTTTCCTGGGCTGGACGCCTTGGACCAAACCCCAACCAAATAGCCAGACCCCTCAACTCCATTCCCATTCCCATCTCCCTCTCCTCGGCCGAAGCAACCATGGCGCCGGTGGATCCCCACTCCTACACCGACGGCGGCAACCCGGTGACGGCGCACGCTGCCCTCGCCTTCTACCTCGACTTCGCCGCCTCTACCATCCACGCCTCCGCGCTCCTCACCCTCTCCGCGCCGCACTCAGGGGACCTCCTCCTCGACACCCGCGCCCTCACCGTCCACTCCGCCTCCACCGTCTCCGACCCGCCCGCTCCCATCCCCTTCTCCCGCGGCGCCGACGCTGACCCCGTCCTCGGCTCCGCCCTCACCCTCACTCTGCCCGCGGAGACCTCCTCCTTCCGCCTCACCTTCTCCACCTCCCCCTCCGCCTCCGCGCTGCAGTGGCTCGCGCCGCCGCAGACAGCGTCGTCCGTCCCCTTTGTCTTCTCCCAGTGCCATTCCATCCACGCCCGCTCCATCTTCCCCTGCCACGACACCCCCGCCGCGCGCATTACCTTCTCCCTCCTCCTCAACATCCCCACCCAGCTCTCGGCGGTCGCCGCCGCGCGCCACGTCTCCCGTCGGGACCCTCTACCCTCCGACCACCGGGGCGCCTGCGACGATGCGCTATGGTGCGCGCCCGGCCGCATCGTCGAGGAGTTCGAGATGGAGCAGCCCGTGCCGCCGTACCTCTTCGCGTTCGCAGCCGGCGGAATCGGGTCCAGGGACCTTGGCCCGAGGACGCGGGTGTACGCTGAGGGGGGAGACAAGGTTCTGGACGAGGCGGCGAGGGAGTTCGCCGGGGTGGAGGAGATGGTCAAGGTCGGGGAGGCGCTGTTTGGGCCCTATGAGTGGGAGAGGTTTGATCTGCTGGTGCTGCCGCCGAGTTTCCCCTACGGAGGCATGGAGAACCCTAGGATGGTGTTCCTCACGCCGACGGTGATCAAGGGGGATGCTGCAGGGGCGCGGGTGGTGGCGCATGAGCTCGCACACAGCTGGACCGGCAATCTGATCACTAACAAGACCAATGAGGATTTCTGGCTAAATGAGGTGAACCGTTGTTCTTGTTGATGTAGTTGTCATCTAGATGTGCTTTGCACGTTAGGTGATTCATGAAGCGGATGAATTTGAAATTGCTTTTACATACTTTGCATTCATGTGCCAATGTTATTAAGCGAGCAGAACAAATGATTGGGGGCAAAATCTGTAGCCTCTAGCTCTTAACCTGTGCATCTGCATGGGGTATACTTTGCATTGTTAAGAATTTGTTGTACAAATCCTAATTAAGGGCGAAAGCCTTAAGCAAGTACTTTTAGTTGGAATGTTGGATTAACTGAGTTGCAATTATAGAATGACATTTTTTTTCGTCCTAACTGTTGCAAATTAGGCTCACACATTCAACTAAAACTCTCATGCTGTAAATTCATATTATTGTTTCTGCGTACAGGGATTCACAACATATGCTGAGAGGAGGATTGTTGAGGTGGTGCAAGGGGAGGAGCGGGCAGCATTAAGCATGGGCATTGGATGGAGGATGTTGAACACAGTGATGGAGAGGTTTAAGGATAACATGGAGTTTACCAAGCTGAAGCCGAAGATGGCAGGGATTGACCCAGATGATGTGCACTCAAAAGTGCCCTATGAGAAAGGCTTCCAGTTCGTTTGGCGCATTGAGCGTCAGGTGAGTGTAACATTGCAATTTTTTGGTTTACACTGTTTTGCAACATTCTTTGATTGAAGTCAGTGACATTTTTATGACTAATTGTGAATGTGTACTGCGCTCTCTTTGTTGGTTGTGTTAGATTGGCCGACCTGCATTTGATGATTTCTTGAAGAAGTATATTGCCACCTTCAAGTTCCAATCCATAGATACAGAGACATTTCTTGAATTCCTGAAAGCCAATGTACCTGGGATAGAAAACCAAATTGACCTTCACCTGTGGGTCGAGGGGACTGGTATCCCTCCAGATGCCATGGAACCAGATTCAGCTATTTATAAAAAGATTTGCTCCTTAGCTGCAGAGTTTAAGTCTGGAAAACTTCCAAGTGAAGAGGAGGTGGCAGACTGGAATGGACAAGAATGGGAGCTTTACCTGGAAAATTTATCCACAGATGTTGAAGCCTCACAGGTTTGATATTCTCTTTTGTTACTACGTCCATTCTCAAATAGTTTTCATCTTTGTATCCATGCACTATGTCTTTTCAGCTCACCAATATATTTCGATTTGGACATTTCTAGATTGGCCACCAAGAAAGTGACATCGGTTCACCTGTCATGAAAAGAACTTTTAATGTTATACATGAAACTCGCTCTGCTGCTTGTGATGTTTTAATGCAGCCTCTAGTGACTTCATAGTATGAAGGGTGACACATTTGCTATTTCGGCCATATCACCAAATTTCAAGCATCGCATAATGTTGCATGGTCTGTTCCATTCAGTCCAAATGCATGCATTTCTGCTTCCATGCGTTCATAAAAATTCCGCTCCAGTTGTATGCTGCTTACATCAGCAGGTAACTTATGTAGCATTATAGCAACGGGCCAGATTCCAGTAGAATTAGGCGAAATATGTTCCGACATATCATCCATGTTTAGTTGATCAGTCAGTTAGTAAATGCATTTTAGATCAATGTTGAGGAATTTTATCACATCAGTAAGTTCATAATATGTTGACATGATCATCTAGAAAGAATAGGTCATACCACTCTTGAGACCAAGGATAACCTGTCTGCTGTCAAATTATGCAATGCCCCACTAAATGCCAAATAAATAGAATATTCATGCCTGTTGAGAAAGGCTGTCCAGAGTAAATCAACCTAGAGTCTTTTTGTTTACCAAGGGAAATGGAACTGAATCGGCTTTAAATTACACTGAAATGAGTGGCAGAAGCATATATTTTTGTTTGGTTCACTCCGGAATGATATTAGAACCAGATTCTGTTTAATGGATTGGATAGAATAGATTTATTGACATCGACAATCAGTCCCAGATCGAATATCAGTTAAGCGGAGGGGACTTTGTAGGCCTCTTACTCATCATATATAATAACTGATTCTGCACGTGATGGGCACTTGGCTCTCTTATAGAACCTGTGGGGATTAACATGAGAAATGGCATCATGCTCTTTCACTTTTTGATGGTGGAGCAGTGGGTTGAACGATCCTGTTTGGATATTGCATGGCAGAATTATGCTTAGTGAGTCGTTAGCTTTTAACCATGACAAAGCAGTGAAGTTGCCCCTCTGCAGCTAGGACACTTCATTTACATGTAACCCAATACCTAATTTCAACGTTCACATGATAACATAGAAAGTAAGGATACCTTATAGCTGAGTCAAGATTATTGTCATTTGTGGCTTGCAATCACTACCAGGCTACCAGTGAAAGCTGGCCATTCACTAATAAGATCTAGAAAGTAAGGAAATCTTCAGCTGTTCAGGCTTGGTAGTTCCCTACTTTCTTTCGGAGTATATAGCTTATCATTTGTGGTATTCAGTCAGTACAAATAGAAGTTTGTATTTGTGTTATTAGTTTATTACATACTCGCTCATTTCAGAAATATGAGGCTTATAGTTTGAATGATCTTGTTTAGAAATATAAGGCTTCAATGTAGATTTAATGAGACTTTTTCTACTATGCTCTTATTTATTCTCTCTCAATCATATTTATTTATTCATTACCACCCATACAATGTATTGTCTCTCATCTTCCAAGACAATTAAGTGGGGTATCTAAGTCATTTTCTTTCATAATTTTCTTAATTTCACCGCAACCTTAAACCTTGTGCAAAGTCAAAATTTGTCTTATATTTCTGAACAAAGGGATTAGCATATTGTGGACCAGACTTTGGTTTTGGAACACATATTGACAAAACTTTTGACTTAAAAGTTAACCGCTCCCATGGCCATTTGTTATCTGCATACAGGTTACTGCTCTTGATGAGCGGTACAAGCTATCAGAAAGCCGTGACTACGAGGTCAAAGTCGCATTTCTCCAGCTGGCAATCCCCACCGGCTGCAGGTGCTATTTCAACGAGGTTGAGAAATGCTTGAAGCAAGTGGGAAGGATGAAGTACCTCCGTCCGCTCTACAGCTCGCTGGCCCGGTGCTCCGGCGAAGAGAGGATGCTGGCCCATAGGATCTTCTCGGAGGCCCACGAGTTTTATCACCCGATAGCTCGCGGCGTGGCGGAGAGCATCCTTTCAAAGCATAGCTAGCTGAAGCCGATCTTACTGAATCCAAATTAACTAGGGAAAGAAAGCCTTTGATGGTTATCGACTGTTTGCTCACTCGCTTCTTTTGCATAAAATTATCGCCCCTCCTGGAGCTAACCTGGGAAAAAACTGGGAACTCAGAACTGTATCCTGATAATGTATCCTCTGGGATTCGATTGCATGTGCCTAAGTTTTCTGATCCTGTAAATCTACTGCTTGGTTGTCTCCGTCCAGTGGATTTTTTATTACGATGGTTTCTTACCAGTGACATAGAGGCAACCACTGACGATGATGGTCTTTCTTTATCCATTCTAACTTGAAAAGCAAGGTATGCCATTCTCCGGGAAAAAAACAAAATACAAGCATAGGGGTAGCAAAAACACAAATTTCCGTTGCCGGGACTCGAACCCGGGTCTCTCGGGTGAGAGCCGAGTATCCTAACCAGCTAGACTACAACGGATTCTTGTTGTAATATTATCCAAAATTTTTATGTTCGTGAAGCAATCACAAATAGAAATTCCCCGGCTAGCCGCAAGCACGCGCAATCGCACATCACATGAGCCCGAATCGACTCGAGCTGCACACGCATCGCCCGGCGGCGCAAGGGCTTACTAATCCCCTCCCCTCAGCCGGCGCCGCCTGCGCCCAACGCCGACGCCCTCGAAACCAACAACTGCTGCCCGCGCGTGCTCGTCCTGCTTGTATACTTGCACTCCTTCCCTCCTCGTCGCCCTCCTCCCCCACCTCCAGGTAAGCACGTCTCCCCCTCGTCCTCTTCGTCGCAAACCTGCTCTCTTGGCCCTATCCCATCTAGATCTCTGCGTAATGCAACGAAGCATGTCGCAACCACCTTGGTTAATGCGATCCCGTGGTCTTGGAGCAATCGGTGCTTCGAGGACTCACGAGTCACGATCGCACGTGCTACCTAGTAGTAGTGAGTGGCAGGGTCTTAACAGCTAGCTGGATCACATGTTTCTCAGTCTCTGGATCACAGCGATTCTTGTTTCCTAGATATATGTTCTTTGGAGATTGCCGCCAGTGAATTTGGAAAATTATAGTACAACAAGGTGCTTATGCACCAATTATTTAGTAGTCACTAGCATTTAGCAAGCAACGGTGTTATACTGCTTGATGGTTGCAATACAGATGTTCTGCTGATCCACTGTAGATTGCATTGGCTTCAGTAGTCAGTACTATACCTGTCTTTGTTATATATCTCAGGAGTGGTCTATCAAGGATGTTCTGTAATACTTAATTCTACACTAGCAAAATGGAATTACCTGATGTAGTCCATGCCATAAGTATGGCATCCTAAGGCATTGTATTGAAATTTGAGAAGCCTGTAAGTAAAAGCATTAGAGTGCATGGTAATAATTAGCATGGGAAAATCGTCAGTCAATTTGAGTCTTGGGTGCTCTTGCTGTGTTGCGATACTTTGAACCAGAAAAAAGAGTTTGTACTCAGCGGCAGATTGTCATAAATCATAACGTTGTTTTGAGTCCTGAAACCATGGTATCTTAGTTGACATGAAGGAAAAATATGCATAGCTCGCTACTGTTTAGCTCACGCAGTCTTACTGTACGTCCAAGTTTAGAATTGGCTAAGCACTGCTGGAACTTTTGATTGCAAACAGGGCTTACATATTCTCACTTTGTAAATGGGTTGATTTATTTCCTTAAAAGGGATTCGCAATGGACGAGCCTTTAGTTGAAGATTCCAACTTTCATGACTTTGGTTAAAGGAATGGGACAGTATTCCATCCTTTATGAGGAATGTCTACTGAGGATTATATGATGTATGCTAATATGCTTCTATTTGAATTTTGAAGTATAAGTAAATGAAGGCCTGCTCTGCAACGTTAGCAAATACTCAAATAGAGCTCCTTCATATGGTTTTATGCCCTCTGTGCTAACTCTGAATTGCTTTGAGTTTTATTTGGACCTCTTCCCAGTTGGTTTGGAAATATAATAAGTATTGGTGGTTTATGCAGTATTTGATTCAATAGCTAGTTTGTAGGCTAGAATATATTGCAATTTTGTTTCTCATTCTTTTCCTGTGTCCTTGGTCGGGCTAAAACTGTCAATGGAAGAATACTTACTCATGGTTGAACAGCAATATGGAAGATTTATGTAGCATAACAACCACCACTTAATTGAGTTCAAACAGTTCACGATCCTTATGAATTATAGTTGTCTGTACGATTTTCTTCATTTATCTTCTGTTTCGATTTACTGAACCATTTCCTTGATGCTGTCTTCAGGTTCTGTTACTATGGGGCTAATCAGGAGCAGCTTCACGTTCATGGTGGGAATGGGCTGTGGTGTCTATGTGGCTCAAAACTACAACGTCCCGAATGTCAAGAAGCTATTCAATACGTATGTCTTTGTAGCAAAGCATATTGAAGAATCATACCGGAAGCCAAAGAAAGATGATGATTGAATTCATGTTCTTATTTTCTTGGTATTCCATCAGAAGGTGAAGCATAGCTAAGAGGATGCTGAAACTCGTTCTGTGGAAAGGGTAACTTGGCTTGGCTTGACTCGTTAAATTTTATCTTCTGTTAAAGTTTTGGGCATTCTTAGGATTAACCTCGTAAATTAACTTTTTACATAAGGGCTTCTATGTCTTCATTTTCCACTGCTTGGTAGTGTTAATGCCACTTATTAGAAGTGCTGTTTCTTGTTGGTTTTGCGCACGGCACGAAGAAGTTTTTGCACAAATCATGGAAGAGATTGTACTACATAACATTGCCGGCATGCAAAACTCATGTTAAAATAGCTTTTCTATTCTATACATGAAAAAAAGTGTAGGTTTGTATTCTGTGTCTCTTGTTGAACGAATCCGCTCCTTATGAGCGATTGATCAAAGTACTATTTATTGTACTCACAATAGATAACGGAAGAAAAACGGAGTCTGTAGTCTTCCCGTATTCTAAGTAGCAAACACGAACCTTGCCGGTCCATCATTATCTAAGGCGTTGCGGTAACTGCAGTTTTTTTTTTCTGTTCACTTCCATTTGCGCCCGAACATCTTCTTGTGCTTACCAAACATCTTCTTGTGCTTGCCATACTTGCCGTGCTTGAACTTGCCATGCTTGAACTTGCCGTGGTGCCCGTACATCCCGTAGGCGCCGCCGTGGGACACTTTGTGAGCTCCAAGCGCTGCAGCTGCTGCGGCCGCGCCACCGGCGATCATGGCGCCGAAGCCAGAGCCGCCTGCACCATGGCCTCCTCCATACATAGCCCCGTGACCTGAATAAATAAAGCTTGCATGCTTCCTTACCAAATAATTGTAACTATACCAATGGATAGGAGAAATGTAAGACATACCATGAGGCGGCACTGGCATAGGTGGGCCATGACCGGGATAACTAGCTGGTGGGTAGCCAGGGTGCTGTGGATATCCTGTCGGTGGGTATCCGCCGTGCGATGGCGGATACCCGACAGGTTGAGGATACCCACCAGGGAGCGGATATTGCCCTGGTGGAGCAGAATATCCTTGCATTGGAGGATATGCACCTGGTGGAGCAGGGTAACCAGGGTATCCTGGTGGAGCAGGGTAGCCACCAGGGTAAGCTCCATGGAGCCCTTTGTCAGCGTCCGAGGAATCACCTTTGTCCTTTCCACCTCCCATGCCTGCTTCTCTTTGGTGCCTAACTGTACCAGCAGGAGGATGAGGATGGCACTATGATTTCGGCATACGAAATACCTTAACATTTGGAAGAATGTACAAGAGAGAATGGTAGTAGGTTATACCCGGAATGAAATTGATGAGCAATGCGGAGCAAACTTCTGAGAAGATGCGCTAACAATGGACGCACGACTTGGAAGAGATGTGTGCTAATTCCATATGGCTAGTAGCAGCTTCTGCTCATGCCATGGACTGATATACATACAGGGGTTGAAGCCTGAGAGCAAAACCAGGGGCTAACCAATGTAAGTTTGCTATCTTTAGAATTGCTATTTCTTGATGTGGCTGCACATGAAGATAGGGGGGCTCCCTTCTCACCGCAACCTTTTGTAGAAGCAGAGACATCCCCATGCACGCAGCCATGCTTTATAGGATTAGTTTGGACATCAAAAACCTTGCGTGCAATGGGATACTACGATCATGGCATTTCTTGGAGGCATCTCGACATCCCCAGCTCGAGGCATCCTAAATCCTGTAGAATTAGAGCACCTAGTGAAATGTTTGAGGGGGGGAAAAGCAGTAATGATAAGATCCTCTTGTTTAACATCATTACAAGATGCCACCAGAAAACATCAAATGACCATATTTGTCATGGCTTAGGTAGGTTCGCACCTACATCAACTAAGCTGTGAAGCACGGATCATACAGACCAAAAGCTACAATGCCCGCAAAAAAGGAAGGCAAATAGGAACCACTAGGACTGGAAGTCCGCATGAACATACTGTCATTCGACAACCAAAAGTCCAGGACTAAGAGCCAAAGCTCCAAACGACGAGTCCTTTTTTTTTTTTTTTGGCCCTGGCAAATTTTTTTTACAAATCTGGTCGATGCGAACGAACTTGCAAAACTAACTTATCCCCGACTACGAAAACAACGGCTAGCGACACGTGTCACCTCACAGCAAACGAGGTGCGCTGACCTGTAGCTCTGTAGATCCTTGCAGAGCACCCATTCCTCACCAGGCCACCATCCATAAGTGCTTAATTAGGTAAGTGATTAATTAAGGAAGTGTAAATGATGGATGTGATACCAAGCAAGGGCATCTTGGCAGGCAATGCTAAGCAAGGGGAGCTCGGCAAGCCTGTGGGCCCACCCTACCGTGCTAGTCACCCGTCGAGGTGGAGGTCACTGCCAGTGCCTTGTCACGACATGGAAGCACGGCATATGACACGTGTCACATGCCATTGCTTCCACAATTAGGGAAGAGTCTAGTTTTGTAAATTCATGCAGAATCGTATTTGTAAAAACAAATTGGTTAAGAAGAAAAAAGAACGAAGGCTTCTCCAACCGCAACAATTAATAACCGGATGGAAAAGCCGTGCGCCACCGTGCATCGTCGTCGTCCTCCTTGGGGCGCCTCTGCTCTCCCCGCAGCCGCTCATCTGCCTGCGGAACTGATCGCTCGATCTGCGCGATTATTGCAGTCAAGGGAAGACATGCCTCCTGCTGCTGCTTGTGCTCCATCTCGTTGGGACTTGGGTGTGCATGCATGCCTTGCGTGCGCGTGCGCCGCACAGGCCACCGTCCGTGCGTGTGCGCTGTTGCCTATGCCAAGCGGCGTCTCTCCGTGCGCGCACCTCGCTCGGCTGCACGACCTCTAGTGCCACGGCATCACCGGGAAGGAAACAAAAGGAGTACTTCGCATTCCTGCCGTTTTCATCGACTGAATCGAGTTGTTACATTCAATCCTCATCTAATTTTGCCATCGCGTCCCGAACCGCTCAATGTTCAGTTTCGCGTGTAGGTTTGCATGCGGGACTAAGGGTCGTTGGTGAGCAAGAACCCGTCAGTGGTGCGCATTTGTTGTATGTGGAGTACATAAGCAATTAGGCATAGAGCTGGAAAAGACGATGGGTTAGAGGGGTCGTTGGCTCGGTTTAAAATTATTCTAATTACACTTGTTAATTAGTTAAACATTGAAATTAGTTAATTTCGGATAGATTTTACTCTGGCTCGACTCATTAGCTCGATTCTAAAATACTTACAAACTATAAATAAAATGGTATTAAATCAAATCGTGTCAATTTTCAAAAAGCTCAAAAAAAAATAAGGACTTGCTCGATTTCCACAAGGCACTCACTGTGTACTAGAAAGCGGCTGTTTGGTCCGTAGTCTAAACGAGCAATTTTTTTTAATAATACATTTTCTAAAAGGAATTGCGATATTAATACGCGAAACAGAAAAATTATAAAAATAATACCCCGTCGCCAAACGGTACGGCGAAATAGGAGTAGTCACCAACGGGTTGGACGAAGACCCTATTGTTGCCATACTGTATGGCGACAACTCCTTAATCCCGCATTTGTCGCCATACCGTATGGGATTAAGGAGTTGTCATCATACGGTATGGCGACAATAGGGTCATCGTGAAATTTTTAGTGTTGTAGGCTGTGGAAAATATTTTTATTTGTAATTAGCCTCTCGTTCGAAGAAATAGCAAGATTAGCTCCCGCACAGTTTAATTTAGTGGATCGGTTTGCGGGAAATTTTTTTATTTATTTTTTTATCACTTCCAGCGGACGCAGTCTGCGAGATATTTTTTTTATTTTTTTATTCAACATTCAGCGGACTCCGTCCGCTTGATTTAATTTTTTAAAAAATGCCATACGGGAGCCGTGGGGTGGGGCTGGGGTGGGGGGTGGTGGGGTGGGGGTGAAAAAACGCAGCGTACGGGAAAAAATATTTATAGGACTGTAACGAAGTCGAAAAATTATGAAATTTTTTGTGAAGATTTTTGACACATAAATTATATTTTCATAAAAATTCAGAAGATTATCACATATGAGGAATTTTTAAAAATTCGAACATTAAAACTGTCTTAATTAAACACTGACTAATAAGATTGAAGCACACGAATAATGAAACAAACCATGTTGAAAATTTGTGAAAATTTTTGTGAAGGTTTTTGACACATAGATTATATTTCTATAAAAATTTCAGAATATTATCACATATGAGGAATTTTTAAAAATTCAAACATTACAACTGTTTTGATGAAACACTGACTAGTTTCAAACCTTCACAAAACCTTCTGAAATTTTTATAGAAATATAATCGATATGTCAAAAACCTTCAAAAAAAATCACAAATTTTCAACGTGGTTTGTTTTATTATTCGTGCGCTTCAAACCTACTAGTCAGTTTTTAATCAAGACAGTTGTAATGTTTGAATTTTTGAAAATTCCTCATATGTGATAACATTATGAAATTTCTATATAAATATAATCTATGTATCAAAAACCTCCACACAAAATTTCACAAATTTTCAACGTGGTTTGTTTCATTATTCATGCGCTTAAAACTTATTAGTCAGTGTTTAATTAAGACAGTTGTAATGTTTGAATTTTTAAAAATTCCTCGTATGTGATAATGTTCTGAATTTTTTATGGAAATATAAGTGATGTGTCAAAACCCTTCACAAAAAATTTTATAATTTTTCGACTTCGTTACAGTCCTACAAATATATTTTCCCGTGCGCTGTGTTTTTTCAACCCCACCCCACCCCACCCCCCACCCCAGCCCCACCCACCGAGTTCCAGCGGTTCATTGGAACTCACGCACGGCGTTTTTTAAAAAATTAAAACAAGCGGACGCAGTCCGCTGAACGTTGAATAAAAAAATAAAAAAAATATCTCGCGGACTGCGTCCGCTGGAAGTGATAAAAAAAATTCCGCGAAACCGATCCGCTGAATTAAACTATACAGGAGCTAATCTTGCTATTTCTTCGGACGAGAGGCTAATTGCAAATAAAAATATTTTCCACAAGCTACAACAGTGAAAATTTCGGTCATCGTCCAGCCTATTGACGACTACTCCTATTTTGCCGTACCGTTTAGCGATGTGGTATTATTTTTGTAATTTTTCTGTATCGCTTATTAATATCGTAATTCTTTTTAGAAAATGTATTATTGAAAAAAAAATCCCCAAACGAGCCAACCCAAATTTTAGTATAGTTAAAACCTGGGCAAAGTTAAATATTAGCAAAAAGAATTTTTTTTTTTGATCCTGACCAAGCTAAATTTTGGTGAGCAATTTCCTCTCCCTTAGATTGCACACGTATAATATTAGATTTCACTGATATTACTAAAATTTGACAACAAACCAAACATCGACCAATTTTCATTGGATTGCCGGTATTTGGTATGGCTTGCAAGGGTAGCAAACCAAACAGCCTCTAAATTTGCAGATGGCACATGCCACAAGTGCTCATTGTTCTGAGATTGTACTTGTAAAGATTTGAAACCGTACCCTTTGAAAAAAATTAGGCGTAAGATTACCAGTAGAAACTCTGGACTTTGTCATTGATATGCAACCTTTTGAAATGCAGCGCATTTGGAAGCTCAAAGGCAGAGCCTGTTGTAAAATCAATCACAAAAGCACGAACACGAGACGCAGATTTTACGTGGTAAACCCTTGCAGGAAAAAACTACGGACGCCAAATAGCGATATCACTATTTTGAGGAATTGAGTACAATGGCTAGGGTTTACAATGAGCTTCTTACTCTCCCCAGCAGATTACAAGAGGTATTTATAGATGGATTAAGCGACTCGAGTCTAAACGGGCTACACCGAAATATGGGCTAAAGGCGTCCCTAAATCCCAACAGAAAATTCGGATCAATACCCAACAAACTCCACCTTGAGACGAATTCCCTCTTGCAGCAAAAAACATCATCACTGAACTCCTTTCAATAATAAATATCACCGGCGCCAAAAGTCTCTAGGACTTAAACTGTAACTCCAACCAAGCTTGAGCATAGCTCAAACTTAGTAACTGAAATTGTGTTTGTCATCATGTCAGCGGGATTATCATGGGTACTTATCTTGGATATTTTAATATCACCTTGAGCAATGACATCTCGAATATAATGATACCTCACATCAATGTGCTTTGTCTTTTCATGAAACATCTGATCCTTTGTGAGGTAAATAGTACTTTGACTGTCACAAAATAAAGTAACACAAGAAGTAACTCCGCTGAGCTTAGTGTACAAACCTCTCAACCAAGTAGCTTCTTTACATGCTTCAGAAATAGCCATATATTCAGCTTCAGTAGTTGAAAGAGCAACAATAGCTTGCAAGCTTGCTTTCCAACTGACAGCACAACAACCAATAGTAAATACATAACCTGTGAGAGATCTCCTCTTATCTAAGTCACCAGCATAGTCAGAATCAACATAACCAACAAGCCCATTTCCAGATCTTCCAAACTGCAAACAAGCATTAGAAGTACCACGCAAATATCTGAAAATCTATTGAACAGCTTTCCAATGCTCTTTGCCAGGATTAGCCATGTATCTACTAACAACACTTAGAGCATGAGATAAATCAAGACGAGAACAAACCATGGCATACATAAGAGAATCAACTGTACTGGAATATGTGATTCTAAACATATACTCAATACCATCATCTGACTCTGGACATAAGGCTGAAGATAATCTGAAATATGCAGCTAAAGGAGTACTCATTGGTTTTGCATCATGCATATTGAAGCGACAAAGGACCTTTTCAATATAACCTTGCTGACTAAGGTATAATTTACCAGATTTCCTTGCTCTAATGATTTCCATGCCAAGAATTTTCTTTGCTGCACCTAAATCCTTCATCTCAAATTCTTTACTCAATTGTGCCTTTAGTTTAGCTATTTCTGACTTATCTTTTGCAGCGATTAACATATCATCAACATAAAGAAGCAAGTATATAGCTGAACCTTTAACAGTTTTCATGTAAACACAGTTATCATAATTGGACCGCTTAAAACCATGAGAGACATAAAGGAGTCAAATTTCTTATACCATTGCCTAGGTGATTGTTTCAAGCCATAAAGGGATTTCTTTAACCTACAAACAAGGTGTTCTTTTCCAGGTATAACATAACCTTCAGGTTGGTCCATATAAATATCTTCCTCTAACTCTCCATGCAAGAATGCAGTTTTAACATCTAGTTGCTCAAGTTCATAATCATGCATGGCAACAATACTGAGTAGAGTGCGAATTGAGCTATGCTTCACAACAGGAGAAAATACATCATTGTAATCAATACCTGGAATCTGGCTATAGCCTTTAGCAACCAACCTTGCTTTATACCTTGTTGAGTCAGTGGGAGAAATACCTTCTTTTCTTTTGAAAATCCATTTGCAACGGACTGTCTTCTTGTCTTTAGGCAATTTTACTAAATCCCAAGTGCCATTCTTTTCAAGTGACTCCATCTCATCTTGCATAGCAGTCATCCAATTTTTACTATCAGCAGAAGTAATAGCCTCAACATAATTTGAAGGTTCAGCATTATTTTCAATATCTTCTGCAACACTTAAAGCATAAGAAGCAATATCACATTCTTCAATAAACCTTTTAGGTGAATGAATAGACCTCCTAGGTCTATCAATAGCAATAGATTGTTGTGGAGGCTGCACAACTAGAGAAGAATGCTCAACAATATGTGAATCATCAATAATAGGTGCATCATGAACATCAATACTAATATTTTCTGGTGTAGATTCAGAATCAATAAGATGCTCCACCTGCACACTAGTTTTCTGTTGTTTCTCAATAGGAGCATTAATATCCGGTTTGTCATTCAAAGATAATGATTTATTAAAGATAACATTCCTCTCGATAACAACCTTTTGAGTTTGAGGATTCCACAATTTATAGCCTTTAACACCAGATTTATAACCAAGAAAGATGCATTTAATAGCTCTAGGCTCCAATTTACCATTATCAACGTGAGCATAAGCGATTAAACCAAAACTCTCAATTGTGAATAATCGGCAGGAGAACGGACCATACCTCAATTGGAGTTTTCTTATCAATAGCAATAGAGGAGACCGATTAATAAGATAGCAAGCGATGGAAGCGACTTCATTAAAAACGCCTATGCAAACCAAAGATTAGACAACATACAACGGGCCCTTGAGATAATGGTTCATTCATACGCTCACCTACACCGTTTTGTTGTGGAGTACCAGAACAGTGTAGTGACGCACAATACCTTGAGACTTGCAATATGAATTGAATAAATCGAGCGATTCCATACCATTATCGGTCTGAAGTATCTTTACCTTTTTCTCGGTTTGTTTTCAACCATAATCTTCCACTCTTTAAATGCGAAAATGCTTCGATTTATGCTTCAAGAAATAAGGCCAAACTTTTCTAGAATAATCATCAATAATGGTTAACATATAACGATAACCTCCTAAAGAAGTCTTACGAGATGGCCCCCATAAATCAGAATGCACATAATCAAGAATACCTTCGTAGTATGAATGTAAGTGTTAAATTTTACCCTCCTATGCTTACCAAATATGCAATGCTCACAAAAATCCAATTTTCCATTATATCCATCAAGAAGTCCTCCTTTACTCAATACTGCCAAACCCTGTTCACTCATATGACCAAGACGTTTATGCCAAAGATTAGCAATATCGGGTGATGAATGTGAAGAAACAAAGGCATCACCTGTAATTGTAGTGCCTTGAAGGCGATATAAATTGGCAGATTTCAAATCACCTTTCATTACAATAAGAGAACCTTTCGATACTTTCAAAATGCCATTGCCACCAGAATACTTATACCCTTTAGAGTCAAGAGTACTCAAAGAAATAAGATTCCTCGTCATACCTGGAACGTGCCTCACATCTGTCAAAGTTCTGATAATACCATCATGCATCTTGATTTGAACGGATCCAATGCCAACAATAGGACGTGGCGAATCATCACCCATCCTAACAGAACCAACATCTTTAACAGACTCATAAGTGATGAACCAATCTCTATTAATGCATATATGAAAAGAAGCAACGGAATCAATAATCCATTCATCACCACTACTAGCACATCCAGCAAAAGCAACAAGGGTCTCACCATCAGAACTACTATCGTGAAACAGCTAAGCTTTACCTTCATCATCAGGTTTACCTTTTGGTTTGTAGGTACCGTTCCTCTTTTCTTTGTTCTTTACCTTATAACATTCAGATATGTTATGATTATTTTTCTTACAATATCTGCAGAATTTTTCTTTACCTCTGGACTTAGAACGGCCCCTGTAACTGCTTGAACTTCTGCCTCTATACCCATTGTATGATTTCTTTTCTCTTGTTCGTCCCCGAACTGACAAAGCTTCACCTTGCAAACTGGAACTCTCAGAAGACACCATTAATTTCATCTTTTCTTTTGCATGTAAGGCCTCATAAACTTCAGCAACAGTTAATGTGTCACGGCTATATAAAATAGTGTCTCTAAAATTTGAAAATGACGGAGGCAGAGAACACAAAAAAATAAGACCTAGATCCTCATCATCAAATTTTACCTCCATGGATTCAAGGTCTGAAACGATCTCCTTAAAAGCCGATAGGTGATTTAGCACAGAACCACCCTCTTGCAACTTGTGCGAAAATAATTTCATCTTCACATGCATTTTGCTCGTAAGATCCTTTGACATGCAAATTGATTCCAACTTTAACCATAAAGAGGTCATGCGGTTTCTCCTGCAAAACCTCTTGCAAAATATTATTTGATAAATGAAGATGAATTTGAGATAAAGCCTTACGATCTTTCCTCTTTTCTTCATCAGTCCATGCCTTTTGATCTTTGCCAAATTTATCAAGCGCATCATCCAGATCAGTGTGCGCAAGAATTGCCCTCATTTTGACTTGCCATAGCGAAAACCTGGTGTCACGGTCTAATAGAGGAACATCATACTTCAATGAGGCCATAATGCAGAGAAATATTATTAAATGCACAAGCAGGAAAAAATTTGGATGAAAAATAAGCTTCTGGCAATTTTCCTGGTACGCAGAACCGGGTGTACGTAGCAAAGACTGAACTGAAGTCGGGTAACCCTCGAGTGCGCATAGCAGTTTTCCTCGGCTGACGTCAGCGATGACGTCAGCAATGACGTCAGCGCGCGGGATCCCGGTGCGGTTCGGCCGGATCGTCTGTGGCTGGGATCTCTGCCGTCAGATCTGTGGCGCCGAGATGCAAACGGTCGGGCGGCAGCCGGCGACGGCGCGGATGATGGTCGACTACGGTGCGACGGCGCCGGACGGTGGCGCGATGGCGATCGCCGGTGAGATTGAGATGACCGACGCGGCGCGGCGCTAAGCAACCGAATGAGGACGACGCGGGCGCGGAGATGACAAGGCGCCGTCGGACGAAGAAGATGACCGGCGGCAGCGTCGCGATGAAGAAGACCGAAGCGCGCGAAGCGCTTTCGGTGGCGAGCCGACCGAGCGGGCGACCAATGGCGACAACGCGAGGATGACCGGCGACGGACAATGGTGACGCGCGAAGCCGAGGCGACGCACGGAAGAAGACCGGTGATGGCGGCGCAGACGACGAAGACCGGCGGGCGACGAGGAAGACCGAACGACGAGCGACGAGGATGACCGGCGGCGCGCGACGCGATGAAGAAGACCGAGTGCGCGAGCGCACCGGCTAGCAGACCGGCCGGACGGCGACGACGCGGATGACAGCAGCGACGGGTGGCGGTGGAGCCAGGAGGCGGCGGCGCGCTGACCGAGGATCGCCGCAGATCGGATCTGGATGAAGATGAATAGTCGCCCGAAAAACTGAAGATCCGATCGATATTTTTTTTTCTGGTGATTGATTCGATGCTCTGATACCACTTGTTGTAAAATCAATCACAAAAGCACGAACACGAGACGCAGATTTTACGTGGAAAACCCTTGCGGGGAAAAACCACGGACGCCAAACGGCGATATCACTATTTTGAGGAATTGAGTACAATGGCTAGGGTTTACAATGAGCGTCTTACTCTCCCCAGCAGATTACAAGAGGTATTTATCGATGGATGAAGCGACTCGAGTCTAAACGGTCTACACCGAAATATGTGCTAAAGACGTCCCTAAAGCCCAACAGGAAATTCAGATCAATACCCAACAGAGCCTATTAAAAGAGATTGGACAGGGGTAACAGGAGGATCAGGGATATTGGGGAAGAACCAGAGGGGAAGAGCACTGAAAGTTAGGGAAGATAAGAGTTCTTTCATCTATGCAGTTCAATTTTTTCTGGACTAAATTCAATACTGATCACTCACTTTTTCGATCCAATGCAAAAGATTAGTCAGTTTTTATTTATAAGTCCTACGATAGTAGAGTAATAGAAATATACTTTAAAAATTAATAGTTAGATCTTTGATTAAAAAATAATAGTTACATATGATTTATACTACTCAGGGCAACCAACTCGGCTCAACTGGCCGGCCGGGCAAGAACGTTATGAAAATCAAGGACTGGGCTGGACTCCGATCGACTGCAATTTCCGGGGAATCGCCGGTGAAACAATGAGATGATCAATCGAGTAAAAGTAACCTAGCCTAGCTAGTTAGTCGGCACCTCGGCATCGGACACGACTTGGAGATATGTATGTTAGAGCGCCCTTAGATTTTTTTTAGAAAAGTCCCGTGGCTTGTATTAATAATTGCACAAGATTAAAGTACATAGGTACCTAACTTGTACGATGAAGAATCTAGACAAATAACTTGTTACCTTAAGTCATTATGAACGTACTAAACTTCTTTATCTTCTACGCCGTAGACTCGGAATCTTACAATGATAACATGATCGCTAACAATCACGGGAGCAGAAAATAAGTTGCCAAGGATCTGCAATGTGTAGGACTTGCGCCTGTGATTAATATAGATGAACATACCAAGTAGAAGTTGTAGAACCATGTGAAATATAACGGGTTGGTAATTGGGATAAAAAAAATCGGTTCTTCTAATGGGCTCGGATTTGTCCAGGCCTTGAGAAACGGAGCCTAAAAATGATCCAAAAGTGAAGAGGTCTCGTAGGATTTATCTGCAGTACAAAAAATGCTTTAGGGCCTTTTGGAACGAAGGAGTTTCACAAGAATTAGTTCATTTTTCGTAGGAACAAGAAAATTTTCCCACGTTTCGAACAGGGCATTAAGGTTTGTGTTAGCTAGCTCATATATATTATCTCAAAGCTTTGCTCCAGAGTTTTTTTTTTTCTCTGTCATCCTTGGAGGATACCAAATATACATTGGCCAGCATCAAAAGATACCAGTAGTTTAAAGAGTAGAGCTAACAAGAGGTATTAAGGGTTTAAAGGTAATTTGACGAGGAGATACCGGTTCCTCCTGGTAGCACAAGATGACGGTAAAAACTCTCTTCTCTCCAATGTCACTTCCCCGTGCAAGTTGAAACCAAACCAATTAGTTCCCAACGCTGTTTCTTCTTCATGTACATCTGCTATTCTGCTTCATGCCATGCACGGATACATGAGCCTACCCACAACCATAAGGACAAAAATGCACAACAATAATAATGCAGTACATGCATTGCTTACTTATATTACAGTAAGATGAAAAGAACAGCCGAGTCACAGACATACTCAAGACTAGAAAGAAGCACAGAGACGGCATGTACCTCGCATGGTGCCAACCACAAGAAACAAAAGATGACAGGAAGAAGAACCAAAGCTTCGTCTGCCTCTGCCCCCTTGAGGAGTCAGGACATGCATGCATGCTGATCTAGGAGAGTGGCCGTTAGTGACCCACATGCGGTGCACACTGCTCCAGCTCGCGCTACCTACCGGCTACCAGTCATGAGGAACGCATCCTAAGAGACGGCTTAGCTAAAGCTTTGGTTGGTTTCGGTTCAGGCAGTGATGGCCGGCTGCGACGGCGCCCAGAACTGGGCGTTCTTCACCTTGGACACGCTGTTGAGGACGCCCAGTGGCGTCACGTCGCCGATCACCGTCACCTTCTTCGCCGCGAAGTCTATGCTGAACGATGTCACGCCTGTTCATATTTAAAAGTGCATGCAGTGATTTGGTTATCAGTATCACAGAGATGCTATCTTCTCCTGAATTATGTACAGAAGTTTCAGATCTTGAATATATTTTAGCTGCCTATGGTTTGTGCAAGGCCCACCTGCCATCTTGGAGAGGTGCTTCTTCACTTTTCCTTCGCATGCTTTGCAATGCAGAGAGACCTTCAGTACAACTACCTGAAACAACACCCAAAACCGGAGCTTAGTTCAAAGCAAGCATATGTTGTTGCCTTTTGCAAATTTTGAACAAAACGAGACAAATATGCAGTACTGGAAACACGGCCGGGAGCAAAGCTTAAGTTGTCATGCTCTGAATCTCTGATACTAGACCAAAAAAAAAGTTGCAATCATCCATCTATTTAATATACACACATATCTCTTTGTAATCCAGAAGGTAGCATAAATAAATCCTTTTCACAAAAGATACATATACTCGTCAGTGGTCATCATGGTTTTTGCGTATCTTTAGCTGGAAGTTACAGATATAAAATGGGGGGAAAATTACTGTATAAAAAACCTCAAAGTCTCACAAGAATATGATTGCTTATGATTACACCATCTCCATTTTTTTTGACAACTTACTTTCTTTTCGTTATCAAGAAGAGTGGAAGCAAAACTTCAAAATACAAATAAAACATAGTAATCAGTGCTGATTCACAAGTAAGCGCACAGCTTCCTCACCTGCTCCTGCGTCTGTGTGTTCTTCACATCAGCAGCTGGCTCCTCCCTCTTGACATCAACGGCCGGTGCAGCCTCCAACTTCTGGATCTCCTCGGAGGCGGCGGCGGCGGCACGGCCGCTCAGCAAGTACCTGCACGAGCCTGCCGGGCTAACGAGCTCACCATTCGCAACAGCCTTGTGCTGCCCTTTCTTGCTGTCTTTCCGGTGAGTTCTAGGTTCAGTGGGGACCTGGCAGAGAGGGCTAGCAATGGCCTTGTGTGACCGGACCTGCCGGACCATCGGCTGCCGCTCTAGGCTCGGACATATCGCCGTGGACGCCGGAGATGAGCACGAAAGGCTTTTCATGTCCTTGAAGAGCAAAGGAGGCATGGTGTGTGGTGTATACTAGTGACTAGCTCAGCTGCTACTGACAATGGAGTAAGGGGATACTTATATAGGAGAGCACCGCATTGCTAGCATTACATTTTAGTAGCTCTGCTCAAAAAATGCTACCGTGTTTCCTTTCCTAAAAGAAAGCAATGGACGTTATATAGTAACAAACAAGGATTTTAGGGGAAATCTGCAACTAACTAACGATTTTGGGAAAAGGAACTGCTTTTTGTTCTTTTGTAGATTGATGGTGCAAAGTTAGGCGGCGCAAGAGATGATCTCCACATTTTTTTATCAGAAAGAGAGCTGTGACATAAGTTAACTTGAGGGAAACAATACATTTTTAACTTTATCTTCGCTGCCAAGTTACCGTGAAAGTCCTGACGTGTTTCAGGCTTTCAGCCACGTTACCGTATGGTTCACTTGCTTGGGTTTATACTTCTCTCTGCACCAGCCCTCTGTATTTCCACCACAGAAAGCCCTATCAAGAAATGAATGTAGTAGCTGAGCTTGATGTAACAAGGAATAGTGAATTATTGGGATTTAATAATGGGCTTAATAGACTTCGTGCAAGTATAATTCCCATCAGATGAGAATACTGATGATAAACTGTCAAACTGGTTCAGATCAATTGTTTCGTCAAACTTATTTTTCAGTTACGTCTTTGTTTTAACTTCTAGCTAGGGTACACAGATCCTCTGGTCTTCTAGATATATCCTCCTTGGCTTTCATGAACAGTTGTAAAAGTGTAGAAGGATTCCATTTCTTTTTCCCGACAAAGGAAGCGGTAACAAGAGCTAATGTTGCTAAAATAATACAACTCTGAATAATCCAAGGGAATGTTCGGATGTCCAAAAGAACAAATAAAGTATGAACGAAAGCCTGCGTGGATATCATATCAAGTTATCAACAGATCGACCAGCATCTTGATTGATGGCAGAACCAAGGTAGCCCACTCCATGCCCATGTCCTTGCATCGGCCTCTCGCGTTTGTTGATGGCGAAAGGGTCCACAGATCCGACTTTTCAGAGGTTTTGCTGACGCAGAATTCAAATGGAAAATAGATAGGCGTGTCACTTAGAGAGATAAATGAAGGTGATGTACGAGTTCCTTCAGTAAATGAAGCCTGTGACATACTGACATGTTATGGTTTGAGAGCAAGCACTGTCTATCGTTCAGAGCTGTACACAGTCATGTACTCTCTCTCTCTCTCTCTCTGGTAGTTTGTAAGGTGAGAAAAGCAAGTTCTTTCGTTAGATGTACGTTCAAGCTCGAAACATTACCTGAAGTGAGGAAATGTAGTATTAGTATGCGAAGCGGGAAAATGCTGTTTAAAGGCGTCAAGGCAAGAAAGCAGATTTGCCCAACCGCTGCCTTTCGCAATGGATCGGCTGCACGTACTGAGCAGAATCAGATTCTTCCTCCAACTTCTTTCCAGCTTGTAAATTTTGAAAGTCTAATTAAACCTAACTACTTAACAGTACTGTACAAAAGTTTAATCGGAGAAGCTCTGTTTTCACGACGTTTGCGAGACAGAGCTGCACTGCATATCTGCGGCTTGTCGCCAAGAAGCCTAGGGAGTCGTCTGTCCTACTCGGGAGTTGGATCCGACGGTGGTTGCAAAAGTTGGTGAGTTGGCGCCCCAGATTCCATTGGGGGAAGCCGGGAGACGGTGGCCGAGATCACTTTCTCAGGTTACTTTCAGCATTGGTCATATTCCTCTTGACTTCTTCAATCAAAACGGCGTAATTTCATGAGAAAATTAAAGTGATCACTTTTGTAGTGCCTTTCCATCTTTATTTTTTATAGCAAAAATGTCTCTTTTAAAAAAATATGCAAATCTAGCCATCTCTCCCATCGTGGAAAGCATGACTTGGGGAGTGCAGTAGCCTGGAGTGCCACAGAGGGTAGCGTAAGAAGCAGGCAGCAAGCACGACAGCAGACGGCTGCCGTTCTCTGGAGGCGCAGGAGGAGTCGGAGCTCCCGCGGGAGCGCGGTTTCGCTGCCAACGTGCACGGGAGCGAAGGCAGCTTGCGGGAGGAAGGGTGTCGTGGATTGGGAGCACCGGAGGCGCTTTCATAGTAGATGAGCATTAAAGGTGCATTTCACGGTGTGGATGGAGTTAGATTTGTAATTTTATTTAGAAAAGAGTTATTTTTTCAGTTTTTTTTAAAGAGAGAATGCAGAGAAGTGATCATTCAGAGAAAATTAGTCGCGTCGCGGACGATCGAACAACGGCTAAACGGCCGCGCGGAGTCGGCCACACGCCGGCAAGGCAAACCCCGCGCGCGCGCACGAGGGACTGAGGGAGGCAAGGCAAGGCAAGGCGGCGAGCCACTCGCGGCTCGCCAGGTTAAACGAGCCGTTGCGTGTGTCAGTAGACAGCAGTAGGGAGCGGGGCCCTGCAAAGAGGTGCACGTGACGAGCCTCGTCGTTTGCACTTGAGTGACACTGGCCGTACGCCCCTGACTACATGTTTGTCCCCAATAGCAAGCTTGGTGGTCACTTGACTTGACTTCAGACTTTACCCTGTCTTGGCCAGCCATTGGCTCCATTGGTGATCGATCGTGCGCCAACGGCTCACTTGAAGAGTCGCACGTTTCCGGTGTTCTGAAATCCGGACCTAGTCTTAACTCTTCAAGAAGAAAAGCCAAGCAAACCTAGCTAAATGCCACTGACATAACTAAACGATCTGAACCAATACAGCCAAGCAATCAACACTGGCTTCTTCAGCGGACCTGGAATTCTTTACAGGCACTGATCCTCACATTTTTTTTCTTATGCTCTATTCAGATAAGTGGTAATTTATCGAGAGGTTTTATAATTTAGTTTAAATTTAAATTGAATCTAAAATATTACTATAAAATACTTTTAATCCAAACACCCCGTTAAGGGGTTAGTAATCAGAGCACCGCATCTATTAGTAAGCATGTATGTGATGGGCCCTTCGTTTTGTCCTTGAGTTACTGAACCCGAATGGGACGCCGCATGCACAGCAATCATTCGATCCCATGTTGCTCGCCTCGTATCCTTCGTAGTTTTCGCGCACGTACACCTACAGACTACTATCCAACTGTAGATTGTAGTTTGTAGAAGTTTGTAAACAAATAGATGCCAGGTGAAATGGGCATGAGATACTCTGCAGTCTGCACACGACCTGATGCAGACAAGGCCAAAGAAGATGGCGGCCACTAATGTTGATGGTGCTTTTTACTCGGATGGTTTGCATGGTGCAGCGGGTGCGGGTAATGAAGCTTTGTACTGTTGGCCACCATATACATTTTTTTTTGTTCTTTTTTGAATAAAATTACAATCTAGTCTTTTTTTCGACCATACAAACATCGACAGGCGACATATATCATCTATCGTTTTCCCTAGGTCAACGGTACAGTAGCTTCACTTTCTCTTGAGCGGGTACCGCGGGCTCGACAGAAAGGGGAGCTAACGTGCCAATGACCTGCTATACAGCAAGGAAAATGGTAAGTGGTAAATGTCGTCTGTTAGTGCTTTCGCGATCAAGAAATTAATTAGATTTACAATTTCATTAAAAAAGCCAAAAAATAAGGGGGGAGTGTGTAAAGGTGCCAAAAACACCATAGTTTCGCGGGTATTGAGAAATGACCAGGGATTGTTCATGGCAGCAAGAACCATATTGTACCCTCATGTTTCTAATGAACTGACGGCGGAAGCTTGGATATGCCGTGATGGTGTTCAATTTGCAATCGACTGGGGTCTTGCAAGAGTGATTGTTAACACAGATTCTCATAACTTGGTGAATACGTGCAGTGCTAGGTATCATCAACGAGCTGAAGTTCTTTGCCTATCCTTCCGGAAACCCCGGAGCTCAGCAGTAACTTTTACGACTTTTATGCTTTGTTTTGTCCATCAAGTAGCGAATGTAGCGGCCAGGGTTCACAATATCAGTGAATATCGGTCTGGTCCGGTTTTATAAATCGATCGACAAACTAGTTGAATTCAAATTCAAATTAAAAAAATTTGAAAAAAATTTGTCCGACGTAAACCGGCCGAAAATCGATGAAAATCGCTCAAAAAAATTGACCGTAAAAAAAATTCAACTAATCCGTCGATTTTCCATGCAAATCAGCTGATTTTTGACAAAAAAAATTCTAAAAATTTTGATTTTGAAACTCTACGATTTTTGACGATTTTCAACCGATTTTTGGCTCGATATTTCCGATTTTTTATTTTCAAATTTTGTCTAATTTTTTACAAACCGGTTTTGTAAACCCTGGTAGCGGCCCAGCAAATCGAGAAAACCATTGAGATCAAGGTTCAAAATTTCGGCGAATTTCGCCAAAATTTCGGATTTCGGACCTCCCCGAAATCTAAACTACCGGCCGGGGAAAAAAAATTGAAATTGCTACAGTAAAATCCGAAATTTCGTGTTTTTTTGACCGTTTTAGGGCCGGATTTGACCCAATAACCATTAGGAAAGTCATCTCCTATGAAAATTTGTTGAAAAACCGAATTTTTTAAATATTTTAAAATTTTGGCAGAAATACTGTTAGATTTTTATAAAATTGTACAAGCTCGATAATAATCTCAAACTTTTATGGTACTATCCTTAGTAGTTTAGGATCATACATAAAAAATTTCAAAATAATTTAACTTCATTTGTTATCTTTAAAAAATCAAAAACAGAATGAACATAATTGGGACAGTTATATTGTCAGAATTTTATAAATTTTCTTGGGTGTGATTATGATCTAAAACTTTTATGAGAGATTAATAATTGACTCAGAACCATGATGTAAATTTTTAAAAAAATTTAAACTTGGTTTGTTTGGTCAATTAAATATATGTAAGCATTGAACTTCGTTTGTTATATTATATTTCTAAAAAGAAAAAGAAAAAAACATAAATGGTAGTGTGCCTTGTAAGAATTTTATAAATTCACTGGTGTGTGATCATGAATCAAAATTTTTATGGTATATTAAGAACTTCCTTATCACCATTCTGTAAATTTTTTAAAAAAAATTAAACTTCTTTTTACTGCTAAATCAAATCTATGTATTGATCATCAGACTTTTATCCGGACGTAGCACTATCTGAATTTTTAAACATTATTTGAGAATGATCATCATATAAAAATTTTAAGAAAACATTAATGTTATATCAGGACCATACACAAAAATTTTCAAAAGTTTTTAACATGGTTTACATAATTTTTCATGTTTTTCAATTTTGCTTGTAAACATTTTAACAGGCGATGAGACCAATAGTATCTTGTTAGAATTTTTAAAAATTCATAAAATTTGATCATCATCTGAAAATTTTATGAGAGCATTATAGATACCTAATAACCATGAAAAAAATTTATAACGTGGTTTGAACCATATTGCATTCGGTTCAAAATTGCGGTCGGCGTTTTATCGGAGATAGTTCAATGTTTGAATTTTGAAAAATTACACAAACTTTAGAATAATCTGAAATTTTTATGTAAATATCATGAATGTGTCATGAATCTCCAAATTTTTTTAACAATTTATAACTTGATTTGTACCATTTTTCATTCGGATCAAACTTATCGGTCGTTGTTTTATCGGACAAGTACCACTCTCTAAATTTTTAAAAATTCCTCGGATGTGATAATCAGTTGAAATTTTTGTGAGAACATAATAAATGTGTCAGGAACCTACAAAAAATTTCAAAATTTTTCGTTAACGTTTAGACCTCTTTTCACCGGTGCAAAAACCGAAATTTGAAATTTCACCAAATTTCGATTTTATTTCCGAAATGGACCGGATTTGAATTTTTAAATTCAAATTTTGTCCGAAATATTTTCGAAATCTAAAAATTTCGCCAAAATTTCGTCGTCCGGTCTGGGCCGAAATTTATTCCGAAACCGAAATTTTGAACCTTGATTGAGACTTGAGACGGATAGCGTTCATTGTGATCTTCTCTGAATACGTGATTCGTGCTAGAAAAAAATAGCAGTAGTTTCCTAGTAGCAGTATCAATTAGTTGTGTTATTTTTTAAAGCGAATTATTGGGTTTTTTTATAGCGTCCGAGACGTAATTTTGACCAAAAGTTTTTACAACGTTGTATATTAGAGAATAAGCTAATAAAACTATAGCATTACGAAAGTTCTTTAATGAAACATATAGCCATACAATTTTATTATGTCTAATCTATGCAGTCTTTAAGCACAGCCATGTAAAAAAAACTAAGGCCCGTTCGGTACCGATTCTACACAGCTTTTGCTTAAAAAAAAGCCGATTGAGTGCCGAATGGAACGATTCTACGTAGATTCTGAAATAATCTCAAGCATTATTTGTACAGTAAATCAAAATCAGGCGGCCAACCGATTCTACGCCGCGCAAGTAGCAAATTGCCCACGCAATTGATCTCAAATTACCCGCTTTGCCACCGGATGCCACCCTAGGTTCCCGACCCCCATTCCCCCACTCTCCCACGCGTGTCCGAGTTCCTCCCAGTCGAGAGAGAGAGACGATTAGGGTTCTTCGGCCTACCTACGAGTCTCTAGCGCCCTGAGGGCTTCGGCCTCCCCAAGAGTCGTTGTCGGCCCCGACTGATTTTGCCTCCCCATGAATCCCCGCCGGTCTGAGGCCCGTTCGCCATTCGTTCGGAGACCGTCGAGCCCCTCCGCGACGACACTCGTTCGGAGACCGCCGCGCCCCTCCGCCGCCAACTCTCAGCCGCGCCCCTCCGCCGCCGGCTCAAGGTCGCCCACCCGCCCGCCACCCTCCTCCGGTCGTCCGGCGAAGGAGCTCGAGCCGCCGACGCTGCCCCTCCAGATCTAGTAACCACCCACCGTCGATAAGTTCCAAGTCCAGATCCACGATGCATCTGTGAAAATTGATGATATGTGACTGGGTAGTGGTAGTATCAGAGATAAGAACAGAGCTATTTTGGTCTTCATGTATGATATTGTTAGATCTGAGAAAATTGATGATATGTGGCAATCTGTGAAAATTGATGATCCGTAAAAATTGATGCACCTGTTCTTATTGTTGATATTTTACTTGGTTTGTTAAGCAGAAAAGTTTTGATGGTAGCTAGCCAAGTTAATTTACTGACCTTGTTGGAGATTTCTATAGTTCTTTGAAATAGAATTCCATGTATACTGCCATGAAGGAAGTCAGTAGGAGTAGGATAATAAATCTCGATGATGACCCTTAAATAATTGGTTTATCCATGCTGCAATGAATTTTGGTACTAGCTGATGCTGGACCAATGGTCCTAAGTACTGTATTTTGGAGGCATATACTGGTTAATTAGTGGTTACGACCCTATAGCACTTGTCCCTAGATTTTAGACTGTCATTTAGTTAGAAGACATGCTGTCTGTAATTGTACGGGAAAAAGAATGGCAAGAGACTGGGGGTGTGGGTGTCTGGGTGATTATGAATTTTTGAGGCTGAGTTGCCGTGAGACATGATTAACAGTTAATGTTTGGGAGACATCCTTCAGGGTAAAGCAGTTGATGCATGTGTATATTCTACTCCATATTAAACTTGCTATGCTACTTTTGAATGCTATGTTCTACGATGAATTGAACACAAATTGTCAATTTTGAAATCGCACGGCCTATTTTGATCTAATGAAGTTTGGCAGAATGTGATTGACCATGCTGAGTAGTGCACCTTGTTGTCTTTTGGTTGGAATGGTTGGTTATAGCAGAGTTCATTACTTGTTCTTGTTTAACCATAACTGTCCATAGATGGAAAAACCCACAAGGGCCAAAGCAACTTGGGATTCATTTGCAAATTGGGTGTTCATACAAATATGTGTGGAAGAAGTTCATGCCAACAACAGGCCGCAACAATGTTTGGATAACAGAGGTTACCACAACCTTATGCAAAAGTTCCATGAACGCACAAAGAGGACGTATACCCGCTTGCAATTGAAAAACAGGTGGAATACCTTGAAACACCATTATGTGATGTGGAAGCAACTGAATAGAAGAGCCTCGGGTTTGGGAAGGGATCATACCACTGGATGCATTCTTGCTAGTGATGAATGGTGGAAAGAACAACAAGACGTGAGTGGTACATATGTTGTTTATGTTGATGTATAAATAAAATGTGGCAAATTACTTAGGTTGCTTATTTTGTTTTCAGGCAATGCCAGGCTGTCAGATCTTCCAGTATGCACCACTTGAGCATGAAGTAGAACTAAGTATTATGTTTGATGGTGCAAGCTGTACAAATGAGTCTGCAGTGATACCAGGAGTTGATGGGGGCAGCCCATGTGGACCGTGAAGATGGTGCTAAAGATGCTGATTATGGTGCAGAGGGAGAGGGCAGTGGTATACATGGAGTCTCCCTCAATGTGGACAAGCACATCAAAGAGAAAAGGTCTAATCAAAACTCACCTGAGGGAAAAAAATGTGAAGAGGACCTTTAGAGATATCCAGATGAAGCGCATTGTTGACTTATGGGAGAGGTCTGAAACTAGTAAAAATTCTGTCAATTCTGCAAGTGCTACCGTGGTTGATCTTGTTAGGTAAGAGATAGCTGAAACGCTTGATTTGGTTATTCAAGCAGGGGTTGAAGAAGGTAGTGATGAGCACTATTATACGACACAACTTCTTATCAAAATGGAATAACGAGATGTGTTTGTCACTTTCAAGACACCAGCTGGGAGACTTGCATTGCTCAGGAGGGCATGAGAGGACAGGAAGAAATGTTAGATAATTATGTGTTATTTGTACCTTTTAATATTACGTATTGTGTTTTTTTGAACCTTTTATTAATGTGTTGTGTTGTGCTATTTGAACATTTTATTAATGTACTATGTTGTGCTATTCATGTGTTATGTACCTATGCTATTTGAACCTATTCATGTCTTATGTTGTTGGAACCTTTCTTATTGTGATTATGTTGATAGATGAGCTCTTCAACTTTAATTGATTCAAGTGATGATTCATGTGATGAGAAGGTTGTCACTACCGGTGAAAAGTCAACGAGGAGATGATATGAAGAAGAGATCGATTGCACTTATTGCTTTGGACTATGTGGATTATAACTGTGAATCTACTACCAAGAAGCTAACGAGAGTCCCTACCATGATTGGAATTTAGTGGGTTGAGGAGCAATTACAGGACTCGGATAAGTGTTACAATATGTTCAGAATGAGAAGGTCAGTCTTTCTGAAGTTACATGAAACATTGGATAACAATTACGGTCTCAAATCACCTAAAGAAATTTGTTCTAAAGAAGCATTAGCTATGTTTTGTGGACTTGTGGAGCACCCCAATCTAATAGCCAAGTACAAAATCGCTTTGGCCATTCTAGAGACACTGTTATTAGGAAGTTCAATGAGGTGCTGGAATCTGTAAACCGGTTAGCTGCTGACGTCATTAAACCTAAAGATCCTCAGTTCACTACAGTCCATTCTAGGCTCAAAGATGCTAGATTTTGGCCTCATTTCAAGAATTATATTGATGCTATAGATGGGACACATATACCTGTAACTATGCCATTAAGTGAACAACCTAAGTACATTGGGAGACATAGATATCCTACACAAAATGTCATGGTTGTTTGTGACTTCGATAAGAGATTCACTTTTGTTGTAGCTAGTTGGCCTGGGTCTGTTCATGACACTCACGTATTCTTGGACACTATTATGCTCACCTTCAAGGAAAAAATTTCCTCATCCTCCAGAAGGTAAGTGACTCTCTTAAGTAATGTTGTGATCAACTCATATATTAAATGCTAACTCAAATTTATTTTAGGGAAATACTATGTTGTGGATTCAGGATACCACAGTCGAAAGGGTTATCTACCACTATATAAGGGCCAGAGATACCATATGCCTGAATTCCAACAAGGTCATCGACCAATTGGATTGAAAGAGGTGTTCAACCATGCGCACTCATCCCTACGAAATGTGATTGAACATGCATTTGGAGTTCTCAAGATGAAATGACGTATTCTCTTGAACGTGCCTAGCTACCCAGTAGAGAAGCAAGCAAAAATCATTGGCTATGATGGCTCTACATAACTTCATTGTAGACAATGCTTTAGATGATGCTCATTTTGATAATCCAGAAATAGATGAAGCCTATGTTGATGGAGATATGTCAAATGAAGATATTGAGGAAGATGGTGATGATGATATGGCAACATTGCGTGACGCTATAGCTGCAGTTTTGATTTGAAAGTAGTGTTGTATGATATATTTGTTGGACCAAGCCATATCATTGCTTGTGTGGATCTTTTGCTAACTATTGCGTGAATGTTAGTACCAAAACAAGTCCTCATTTGCATCATTGCAAATACATTTGAAATTATCCAATCACTATTTTACATCATTAACAAAAAAAATCATTCAAATTTGTCCAACAGTAATAAAAACAGTTATATGTACACTAAATTAGCAACAAAATAAGTCTTTATTCCCTCCAGGGCATTCTAGTTATTTCTCACTCAACACAGACAATTAGCCCCATAAACAATCAGGATTGCCGAACAACCAAATTCTCCAGCCAGCGGATTCTTCAGGTAGCCGCTTCTCCAGACAACTAGCTATAATCCAGAGTTTGCATAATCAGAATCTATCCCGATGGTTTGCAGTAATCCGTGCTATAATCCAGTATGGAAAGTCCGCATAATCCGTGCTATAATCCAGAAGTCGCTTCTCCAGACAGCTGGCTATCACCTTCACTGCATGGATTCTAAAGCACGATTCCTTTCAGCAAACAGATTGGAGTCATTAACCGAGGAACGGTGGGCAATAGTCACCATTGTGCTGGTGCCACCTGACAAAAATATTGGGCGCGACAGCAAAATTCGCTGGTTTCGTAGGGTCACCTGGCTTTCATCGACTGGGACAAATTATATATATATAGGGATTTGATAAACATCATCCGGATGTTTTGTCTTCAAAAATCATCCAAATTGCTGACCATTGGATCTCCTCAAGATTGGTGAGTTTTGATGGGCTGTGTTCCTGAGTCCGGACTCGAAAACTTATTTGGTGAGTACTGTTTCAAATTTATTGCTTCTTGGTCTCCGCGCCATTCTTTATTCTCCGAGACGTCTCGAAATCGCAATAGAAAGAGAGAGAGATTGGGAGCTCCGTCGGAGATGCCTCGAGAACGCATTAGAGAGAGAGAGAGATTGGGAGCTCCGTCGGTGGAGAAATCGGGATTTCCATCGCCGTTCATCTGCCGCCATTCATCCGGGAGATTGCTATACACTCCCTTTTTATTGTGAGAGATTTATAAACATAATAAAACTACACTTTTATAAAAGCTATTTTCCATATCTCTACTACTTCTAATTACGACTTGGTGGCAGCGGTCCGTTCTCCATACCCTTTCTTTCCTTCTATTCGCTCAGCCTGCTCCCATCCCCCTTTCCTTCTGTTTGCTCAGCCTTTCCTTCTGTTCGCTCAGTCCGCCCCTACCTGATCCGGATTCCCTCTATTTTATGAAAATATTACTGATCACATCTCCTTAAAATGGAAGAATTTTATTCATATCTCTTATAAATAAAAGAGTTTCCTCATCATATCCCGCTTGGATGGAATGACATACTCATCACATCCCATAACATGAAAATCCTATTTCATTGTATCTCATTCGGATGGAAATATAGAGATTAAAAGGCAATAATTGCATAATCAAATCACGTGCCAATTCCGGAGATCACAAGGCATCGTATCATAGAGGCTGAGCACTCGCACGTCTGGCTACCCTCTCCTTCACCTATAAAATGCCACCTTCATCTCCATCATAAAGGACATACGAAGAGACGCAGAAAGAGACAGAGCAGAGAAAGGCTCATACACACATAAGAGAAAGAGAAAGAAGCAATACAAAAGATTCAAGAGGGACGTAAGAAACGATATGGAAAGAGACTATGGCCATGGCTTTTTCTCTCTCTTTTTTAAGACAGCTAAAGCTGTGATTAAATTATGAGAATAGAAAACAAAGTTTAAAATTATAAGGTGCAGAAGACTGCACTTGAGACAAAAGGGGAGGAGAAAAAAAAAAGAAAAAAGATCAAATTCTTTAAAGTTGCCGTTGTACTATCATGTTGAGATTTTTAAAATTATACTAGCATAAATGATTAACTGATAATTTGAAGCACTCTTAAGTAGCTACCAAGTTCGTTTCATACATGTCTTTCTCATCAACCAACTTGGCTGTTGCTTTGAAAAACTTATCTTAATAAAGTTGTGTTTGAGAATTTTCGTAGCAACGCACGGGCATTTAACTAATATATATATATATATCATTTTTATATGTTTAATCTACATGTTAAAAGATATCGATAGTTTCGCCGTAAGTAACTCCAGATGGATGGGTCATGGAACAGCCGCGGTTTTTTATTAAGTTACCCATGGTTGACATGCAGGGAAAGGAACAGCGGAAATCAGAACACGACGCCTCACCGGTCACCACAGACACCAACGACGACACAGGCCAGCGACAGTGTAGGATCTCCTTGATGTGTTACAGCAGGCGTTCGGCAGCAGATGCCCCTTGCGTTGTCGCGGTTCGTTCATACTTCATACTGACACCGGCACGCGCTCCGCCGGCGGCACGTCGCAGGGGGTGTGTGCCTTCAGGAGCTCCGCGACCCTCGCCGCTAGGCTCAGCTTCGCAGCCGGCGAGACGCCGTGCTTGCCGATGATGGACATCAGCACGGCCTCGCAGAGCGCCCTGTTCTCTATCGCCGCGCTGCCCGCCTCCGGCACCGAGGAGTCTTTGGAGAACGCAACCTGAACACAACATCCAACCAGCAGAGTGTCAACAACACCATGCATCGTCATAAATCACACGGAAGGAAACACCAGATTGGTGTAGAAACTCACGGTGAGGACTCCGGTGGGCGAGTGGGTGAAGAGGATGGACGCTCCCGGAGGGAAGTTGTGGGACTTGAAGGCTTCCTTGAACTTGTCCACGGCAACGGCCTCGGCGTCTGTGTACACACCGGTGGCTTTCCAATATGCGACGCAGTTCTCGGTCACCTTCCCCGAGTACTGTTCGCCGGTGAGCGGCAGGATCATCGTCACCCTCGTGAACTTCTCGAACTCCCCTATCGTGCGATCGATCGTCAGTACGTTGAGATGTACTTACAAGCAACCAACAACCGGGCATTGCGCAAGAATGGCGCATGTATTTTTACCTGTGACGACGTCGTGGAAGAAGGCGTTATCGGCGGCGAGCTCATCGGCGGTCTTCCCGGCCCATTTCTTGGCCAGCGCCGGCACGGACTCGTCCTCCATGTACACGCCGATTGCCGTGAACTTGATGAAGTTGCCTCCAATCTCCATTCCTCGCACACCTACGCGTCGAACAGAGGATCGAGTTGTCACATGGAACGTAACGAACTCGATCACCTCAAGAGTCTAAACTAGCACGGAACGTAACGAACCTGCGCCGGCGAGGAAGTGCGTGCGGCCGGCGCCCGGCGGGCGGGCCACCGGCGGGAAAACGACGCCGTCAACTTCCAGCCCCGAGAAGGCCATGGATGCACAGCACAGAGAAGGCGACTGAATCGGCTTGTAGGCAGGGTAGTTGCAATCTTGCAACTTGTGGGATTTGGGGAGAGCACGAGATGGTTAGCTGGGTGATGACATCCCAACAGCTAAATAGAATGCCACCAACTCTGCCATCAATCTCAACGGTACGACAGTATCTCAGCTAAAAATATTACGTGACAGGTGTTCATCTTTTAACCTGCGGGCCTTGCCACTTTGCGGCCAGTGACATTTTTCAGAAGTAATTCTGTGGTAGGTGTAGATCTCGGTAGTTGGCATATTTCATCAACAAAGGTTGATCATTTCGGGATAAAAAGAAGGGAAAAGGGAACGGAAAGGGGAACTCCGTTGTGGCAATAATATAATTTTTGGGTGCATATGAGGTCGTAGTTGTGGGTAGTTGGGAGGAATTGAGGCGACGTGGCGAATGAATCGCCAATTATGCTGCGGGGCCAAGCTACCATTCAGCTGAAGCATCATATTTAGGGTGTGTTTGGTATGGCTCCAGTTTTACCAGATCGTCGTGGATCTGATGGAGCTGAGTATTTATAACTCTACAGATCTGAGGAGTTAGAATTGTAGATATATTAAGAGTGTTTAGGTAGGTCATTTTATTTACATTTTAGACTAAAAATATAAACTTAATTCAATTTATTTTAGCCTACAAGATTCAGATTTGATGTGAAGATAGGATCTGAAACTCTACCAAATAAGGCCTTACAGATGGGTCAGGACTCAGGACTCAGGAGAGAGGAAAGGAACAGAGCACCACCAAACTGAACTGCAGGAGACTCCATACCAACCGAAGAGGGGAAAAAAACTTTTTTTCGAGTGAAAGAGAGATATTATTAATTAAACACAATACAACTACGACTGAGATAGCCAAACAGCACTAGAGATGAAAACGGGTCAGATATCTTCCGCCCAATCCGGGACCGGATCCGGTACCGGATTTTACTATCCGGTCGGATCCAGGATCGGATCCGGATACTTAAATCCGGATTCGGGATCGGATTCGAAGCATCTAATATCCGGTAAATACGGGACGGGATCCGGATATTCGGATATCGGATCGGATATTCGGATTTTCCTATTCGGATATCAGTAAGGCCCAACCCATTTTCATTATTTTTTTTCCATTTCAGCCCATTTATATTAACAATTAGTTGGTTCTATTGATCCTCAAATAGCATATTCTTTCTACGATGTTTGTTGAATTTAATTGATATATAATTTGTTACTATAGTCATGTACTCGTATGGTTTTAATTCAATATATATTACTCTATATATGCGTGCATTATCCGTATATCTTTATCCGTTTTCGACCCGAATCCGTCACATATCCGTCCTGTATCCGTATCCCGAATAACTTGAATCTGTATCCATATCTGGTTCCGAATCCGAAAAAAAAACATAGGTTAGGATACGGGAAGAGCAATATCTGCCCATATCCGATCCGTTTTCACCCCTAAACAGCACTATGAGTAGTTCTCCTGGCTAGCTGCGCTACTTCATGCGCTGCCCAGTTTTGCCCTCGATTCACCTGGACAGTCTTCATTTCTTTTTCAAACAGAAGCTATGAAAGATATCAACAATCTTCATTTCTTTTTTCTTCCTACCAAAAAATAATACAAATGTTCACATGACTACAATTGCCCCGATTTATACAGACTTGACATGCCTCACAACTGACAAAATCCAACAAAAGGGAAACAACTCCATTTCTTACACAACCCGCTTCTTTTTCGTGCTAATAAAGAATTTTAACTATATACCTCACCTTATATAACATAATTATACAGCTTGCCCAGTTGCCCTACACCACAATAAGCACGGCTACTCAACAAAAAAAACTCGTCAACCACTGCTTTAACAAAAAGAACTTTGACCATAAGGGCCAATGAAACAATACAACTAACTATAAAAACCTGACCAGAATAAAACAAGGGACCTACAACAATTTAGAACCTACTTGGGTCGTGGAAAACCTGATGTTCTTCACCTAACTGGAAATCAACTCCAGAAGCAGCTCCTCCAAAAGATCGTCTTTTATAATTTTCTCAACATCCCTTCCTGCCCTGTCGATGCAGTCTGCTAAATCCGGCCACTTCTGATCAAATGCTTTCTTCTCATGCTTAGGCTTACTTAGTGCAAGTTCTTCCCGTCTCTGAGCCAACATCTGTAAAAGTTTCTCCAAGAGACCCTCTGAGCCCCACATTGGTGCCATATTCCTAGCAGTATTTACCCAAGGGTGCATGTCTAAACATGGAGCAAGAATTTCTGACAATATGGAGTTTACCATATCAAAAACAAGCTTCCTGTCTGACCTCGACCAGTGAGCAACTTTCATGTATTTCTTTTCGAGCTTCTCAAACACATCATAACCTGCAGGACAATCGAGAGACTGGCACACCTTGTACAGCTGATCCTCCTCGATGCCATGAATACCAGAAACTATTAGTATATCCAGCAAGTAAGAAAAGTCTCTTTCCTCTTCATCTCCAAATTCTTCAAGGATATCTTCAACTAGCTGTATGGTTTCATCATTTTGAGTAGCCTCCATCTCAGAGCATAAGTAATCACTAATTCCATCAATGCCTACTACCTCAGCGACAGTTTCCACAGATGGAAATTCGACAAGATTGAGTCTCAGCTGGGGATCTACATTAAGAAAGTATAACAACTAATTAACTGCAACACAAAGATGGTTGAAATATAGGGGTAAGGTTGTTGACCATGAGGATCTGTTGTACCTAGCTTGATGTTTTCAGCATCGGAGAAATCTTCATGTGGAGGTTCAAGAACAGATACAGGGCTTGGTTGCTCTATCTCTTTGCGGTTAGTTGCAGTCATAGAACCTATACGTGCAGCAAGAGGACAGTGTACCTGAAGTATAACAAAGAAGGAGGTCAACTTAGCTATCAGATTTGAGGGAAAACAAAGCTAACAAACAAATAAAAAATTTCTACTCTCGACTTCTCGTACAGTGATAACTGGTAATCCTTAAAACTTATTTCTAATGAAGGAAGAAGTAATTATAAATAGAAATCTAGTCAATGTTTCTGATTCCACTAACTTATGAAATAACCAAAGCTTGTGTTCAATGCAGTATCATAAGCAGATACTGATCCTAAGTAGTTTTTTTTTTCTGAAGCATTTGATCATTAGTAAGAACAGCTTCTAGCATATACCTTCTTACAAGGCATCTTCCATTGATCACTGGCTACTATACCCAGAGAAGATAACTTGGAGTTTTCACTTGTGTCACTAGTGTCACTTGAAAGTGATACTTGAAAATCATCAATGCTGCCACTGGAGGAAAAACATACCACCTTATCAGATTCACTGTTTGTAGGGCTCCATAATTGATCAGATGATTCTTCATTGGGTGGTTGTGAACAGTACAATTGATTCCGTCGTACTAATGCATTATCCAACAAAGTCTGCCAATGATTCCCCGTTGAAGAATCAGACTGCTTGTGAACCTCTTCTATTCTTAACTTGTTGGTTGCTCCTTCAGAATGTGCAATCTTATGCCTCCGATCCAAAGCACTAATGCAGTTTTGATTCTCATAACTGCGACCATGCCGCGGTTGACGTAACAGTGACATTTTCTCTGATAGGGAACACTTTGCACTCGTTGGACCCATCTTCATGGAATCAGATCTTTTGGTACTGCTAGACAATCGATAACTCAAATTACTCATGCCACTAAAATTCTTTAGAGGTGGAGGATGCTTTACATTATTACTGTCTTCGTGGAGACGAAATTTAGGCCGACTGGGTAACCCATAATCTGAGACAATACTACTTGCATGAAGCAATTTTTCATTGCTAGGGATTATATTCTCTTTTGGCCACGAAATGAAGGTTTTCTGAGAAGCTATCAGCATTCCGGTTGCTGCATCAAAATCCATCAATTCTGCCATCACAGAAGGCAGCGAATGGTAACTTTCTATTTCATTTCTCATGTCTTCACTGGGAAGACATCTTGTAGAATTGCCACTGGACCTCTTACGCTTAAATTCCCAAAAGTCCGAACAAAGCTGTAACAACAAACCTTTTTCAGAAAGGTGAAAATTTTGAAAAACCATAGCAGTTCAAGCATAAGAAAGTTTCCAAATTGCAGAAAATTTAGAATTTGCATGGAACTATTAATATTGTTGATAGAACAATAGTGAGCAATTAAACAACTTACATAATCTTCTTCAGTTGTGGCTCCACTGCAACTCCGGGAATCTGATAATAGTCCATGGACACGCTGTTGCTTGTCCACATGAGTAAACCCTGAGTAGACAAGAAGCACAATAGGCACAGGTCAACTCCAGAACAACATCAGCGAAGATGAAATTTACAGAGCTACCCACCAAAATTATAATGGTTGCATTTCCATGTCAATAGAAAGGATTACAGAAGAAGCCGAATCACAAGGCATGACCAAATTTAGTTGCAACCATGGTCCTTCTTACTACTTTCTCTTTTAAGAATTGTTTTGTGTTTCTATATTGGCGTCAGAACATATAGGGGAAATTGCGGCGCGAGTTTCACCCCGATAACAGGACAAATCCCCTCCGATTTTCTCAAGTTATCTATGCTACATATTTTATTGTAGTCTTTTTGGTCAAAAATTGCTCTTGGGACTTCCCATGATCATTTCCTCCCTGTTCGTGTTACTCAGACAAACAATAAATGGACAGATGCTTCGTTTTTATTACTATTGCCGTAAATTCTCCCTTATTCTGTTCTAGAAGTGATTCAACGATGCAAACAAACCGAGTAACCCCCTCGTTTCAGCCCTCATAACAAACTTCCATTCCTGGAAGCAATCACTAACCTCCATGTGAAAGACCCAGCGAAATCAACCAAGAAAAGTAAAATATGCAGGCCCCGACGCTCGAATCAACCATAAAACAACCAAAAGTCTAGACAACAGACGCTAACCTTCAGTTCCCCGCGGAGCCGCGCTCGCGCCGCCCTCCTCCGGCGCCGCCACCGTCCGCCTCACGACTCCGCCCCCTCCAGTCCGGCACGACCGCTGCGACCACCTCCGCCGGCCGACGCGCGCGCCCGGCCCGCCCATCCAAGCCCGCGCCCAAAACGAACCCGACAGCCGCCTCGACTCCGACCGGATCGTGGGGGGCACGGTGATCCGCCAAGCGCATGGGTGGGGGCGTATTTGAGGGAGCGCCGCGAGGAACGGAGGGCTGGATTGGTGGCGACGAGTCCGGGAGGGGCCGTCGCGTCGCCTCGGCCGGGACGAGCGCTCGAGGAGTCGGGGCGCGTTCGGTGGCGGGCCTGGCGGCGCTTGCGCTGCGCGGCAGCGGTTGCGTCGGATTCCGCGTCTGGCTTATGTGGCCTTGCCTCCGTGGAATTGCACTAGCGTTTCCGTTTCCGTTTCCTTTTTTCCTTTTTGCGTGTAGGCCCTTGGAGAAGGTAACAATTCCTTTTCTCTGGCTCGTTTCAAGTTGGTTCTAATTGGCTGTTTCAACTTGATCTTTTTAGCCGGGGCGATGAGCCAGTTTGACCAAGTTTTGACTGGTTTAGAATCGCAGACGTGGCGCCGTTTATTGTGGCGATGTGTGCATGGGTGGCTTAAGCACTGTATCAGGGTCTTATCCATCCCAACTTATTCTTATCATGTATACATAAATTTTGTCATATGTGAAAAAGTGAGGAAAAAAAGAGAAAAAAGTTATCTCTTATTTAGTATAACAAGCATCGCATACGAACATAGGTGTTATCGTCAGTTAAAAGTCTATGTTGTTGTTGTACAAGCTAGTTTCTATTACATGCTGGCTTTATTGCTTACTCTAGGGATATTTTTTAGAGACAGTTATTGTACAGACTAGTTTTATTGCTTACTCTAATGATATGGATGAGAGATAAGTAAATAGTGAATTTTATTATTGTACTTGTTCTTAATGGGACCGATGATCTTATGACAAGGTGTTTTTGATTAATATAATAAGGTGTAGAGAATTTGTAATTTTGTACACGGATTAGCGTGTGTATGTATAAACGTGTGGGTGATTGGAAGCAACGGCGGTTGTGTGCATGTGGTGTTGTCTGATTCGGAATAAGAGAAATCGTGCAGGGTCGTCGCTCGAAATGGTAGGAAAATGTCTCACTCTAATCTCCGGCTGTTCCCGTAAAAAAAGAGAGATTTTTTTCCGCGGGTAGAATGATAGGGAGCAAATCATTGAGCCGATCTGCGTGATCTCGGAGCTAAGCCCCCTGCACTAGCAATCATCGCAGTAGAATCACCTACAAATCGTGGTCAGCGCACCGGATAGCACGGTTAATCTTGTACAGAGGTGTATCCAGGTGATCAAAACCGAAATTCACGAGACACTAATAGAACAATACCAATATAAGATTAACCAATGAAACATAAATAAAACCGTTCATAGATAGAACTAGGTGAGCAACCGCGGCGTGCCACGTCGCACTTGTCGCTACTCACACGAGCAAATCGAGAAAACGCACTACTGTCGCTCTCTATGCCAGCAAATCGAGAAGACACGCGAAACAGTTGTAAGGATACAAACGTAATTGCTTTTTTTCGCATTTATTCGGCGGAACAGTTGAAATGATATAAATATATCTGAGCTACCACGGCGTGCTACGCCGTGATCGCCGCTCCGCACGTAAAAAATGATAAAAATGATCTAAAAGTTTTTTCCGAAAAAGGACCTAAACGATGTTTTTTTTATAAAGACAAAATAGGATATAAACGTAATATATTTTTTCCCCGAAAAAAAAGACCTTAAGTAACATTTTTTCCAAAAATGACCTAACCGTAATTTTTCCCCCGAGAAAGGACCTAAGCGCAAAAAAAATTTCGCGGCTTGGCAAACCGAGCCAGCTCAAACCGCTCTCGTGGCCGGAATTCCACCATCTTTAATGAAGGTATGATACGTTAAGGGCATTAAGCTTCCAGCCAAAGGTAATAGGTACACCAGCCCTGGCTAACCCGGTTCCGCCCTGACCTTGTGTGATAATGGCAAGATGGTGATTAGTTCGGCAAGTCCCCTGGTCAGTTTGCGGCAACGCCTGTTGGGCATGGCATTATTTAGGGACTGTTTGGGGAGCCATAGTTTTTTTAAAAAACTGTTTTTTTGGCTTTCTGAATTGAAAAGCGACTGTAGTTTTTATAAGAGCTCGTTTAATAAATAGTTAATTTTCCTCAGCAATAAGCTGCAAAAGCAGATCCAGCCTAGCTTTTGGCTTTTTTAGTTATATGTGGCTTTTGGCTTATGTCCAAAGCCGCTTAAAAGCTGAGCTGTTTTTGGGGGGGGGGCTTACTGACTTTTCAGAAGCTGAAACTGGCTTTAAGCCCCCCAAACAAGTACTTAGTGTCACCACGAATGAGACGAGCTTCTCTTTCAATTAAACAAATGATGTTGGTTTAGGAGCCATCCTCTCCTTTGTTATGAAAACTAGTAGATTTATCCGTGTAACTGTCCGTTTAGATATTATGATACAATTATGTCTTTGATATACAACTATACTTCCAACGATTTAAATACAATTATATTTATTATATAACTCTAGTATTTATATATAATTAGCCTGCACCGTTATAGTCTAACTCCACCAAAATAAGTGGTAGAGATCTTTTATTTGATATACAACTTTACTTAAAATATAATTAGAGAGGTGCTTCCATGCTTCTCTTTTTTACATTTGCATAAATATTAAAGTATGAATAAAGGGTAGATGATGATTACTTACCTCTTCGTTTGCTTCAAGATTTATGCAACTTGTATTAGGAGGGAAAGCATTGAAGCACTGCTCATATAATTATATTTGTTATATAACTTTAGTATTAATATACGATTAATCTGCACCGTTATAATCTGGTCTCACCAAAATAAGTGGTGGAGATCGTTCTCTTTTTCTTTCGATTAACATGAGAATTTTTAGAATTTAAAATTATTATTGGATTTTCTTGTCCTTAAAACAAATAAGGTGTCTTAAATATCACTATTGTTTTTATATATAGAGAGAGATTCTGTGGCTCACTGGCCCCTGATGTCCCGACATGTTCGAATACAATCCGCAGAGGATGTGAATTGTCGACAAGTAGTAAAATTTCAAATCGAATTTGCGAATTGTTGGTCTGATGCTGTATATACACGGGATCGACCGATCGATCGATAGGTAGCGTGCTCCTTCGAAATTTTTGAAATCCAAATCATGCAGGGGGAGACTAGAAATTTCGTTCTTCATGGAGAGATTAAGATATATCTTATGAAACAACCCGAAAGCTTCGCAAATTAAAAAAAAAGTGCATAAACAGAATAATAACGTAAATAAATATAAAGATCATGTCATTGATGTAACAATAGGAAACACGGGATGGACCGATCGATCGATAGGTCGCGTGCTCCCTCGAAATTTCGAAATTCAAATCGTGCAGGTGGAGACTAGACATTTCGTGATTCTTGGAGAGATTAAGACATGTCTTAGTAGTTTACTTAAGCAAAGAGAGTGCTTACGCAAGTATGTGGGGGCGTGGGGCTGCTAAACAATTAAGCAAGTCGGCTAATCGACGGCGACTTGGCACCTACTCGCGCGCCGCGAGTTTGAACGGTTTCTGCTTGAACAATTGGACTTCGTAATCCGTATTTTCTGCAGTAAGTACAACTTAACGTGTTTATGTAATCACTCCACAAGTCATACCACTATTAAACATGACTCTCTTTATTTATTTTTTTCAGTTCTGCGTTTTTTTAATTTTTACTCGCATCCACATGGCAAGTTCAACAGCGCAATCTGGATTTATTACCCAAAACCTTAAACAAAGGACGTTGCTTGTAGCTTGTTAGCGTGACGCCGTGACCGCTACCCGCTCAAGTCCCTTCTTCTTTGCGCACGCTCGCGACGTTTGCGCTCACCGTCGCCTCTCTCTCTTCCCGCGCCGTCTCCACCAGTAGCTACAACCCAGCCACGGCGCCGCCTCACCTCCATGTGCTTCCGCCCCCACTTCCACCACCGACGGCCACGCAGCGCTCATGCTGCCTTGCCGACCCGCCAACATAATGTTAAGTTAGTCGTGTGTTGTGCTATCAGAATTTGAATATGTTAATCTGAATCATCTATATATGTTGTATTAGTCTAGTATCATGCTAGTGTTTATAGTAGCAATATTGATAAAAAAATCACTCTATTTGCACAATAATTAGGAAAGAAACAATTAATATTAAATATCATAATAGCATTCTTACGATCAAAACATACAATTAATGTATTGAAAGATGAACAAATCAAGTAAACAACCATGGAAGAGAATGGAATATCTTTAGTAGGACACATCCATATAAGCAAGTCAGTCAACTAGGTCAGTGACTTAGTTCTTCACGATCTTCAAAGTAGTCTTCCTTGACTATTTCTATCTTGATAATGTCTTCAGCATTTAAGAAGCATTGTGTATAGCAAGTGTGAGCACATAAAATACTCAATAAGTCGTGTACATGGAATGCAAGTTTATTTTATCGTATGCAAGGATTACAAAGGACAACTGAATTGATTTTTTGCATAAATCAACATTTACAATTTGAATACCAATAAATAGATTGAAAGCATAAGTAAAACAAATAACTATAATAATAACATTTGAGAACTTTCACAAGATTTCACATAACCTTAACCAATTCTTTGACCTGACTTCATACCAAATTTTATTTTATAAAATCTAATCGTCGCGTGAAATTTTTGAGCATTATCCATATATGAGGACATGGTTATTTGAATAGTTTTACACTCTGCAAAAGATATATAGCTTTCCCAACAAGATATGATCATCTCATATTGCCACACAATGAATACACTTCCTTGCGTGTGTGACGGGGGAGATAATGACAAAATCTTTTGAAAACTCTGCTTTGACATTGGCCCCTTGATAAAGTATGATTCTCACTATCTCATCCTCACATAGAGCAAAAAGAATGAAAAAGAACTCATCGTTGGATTTAAGAACAGTAACCGTTTTATGATATGATCCAAAAAAACAACGACGCACACTCCACCAAGCACACGGTCTAAACTGCCTCAAGAGGCAACCAACATCAAAACTCATAATCTTATTGAGTTAGTTCTATCTCATATTAGATATGTGGTTGTAAAATTAATCAGTTCAATTTCTTACTAATTAAATTCTTAATTAACCAGAGGAAGACTACCACAGTCTCCCCTTCATCATCGTCAATCTTCTCCTATGACTTTAGTCAACACAAGTAAGCTCACGTTGCTAATTCTTAACGAACACATGTTCTCGAAGCTCTCCAACATACTAGTCAGCTTTGCCACCGAGTGGGTCCAAGTGTGCCGGCCTAGATAGTTTCACGTGTTATGTTGGGCCGAAGGAATGGGTATAATCAGGCTGGGCTGGGCTTTGGAGAAAATTTTACCTGCTTATGTGGAAATGCTCTGTGCGAAAAGTGAATCTATACCCCTTTATAATGCACCTAAGCATTCTTTTCTACGTCCACCTCAAATAATATACCCCATTAGAGATGACTCAACTTTCATACACCCAGCGAAACGTCCTCAGAAATTTACGTCCATCAAAATTAACCTCTCAGATCTTTCCTCAGCTTTACTCACCCACATCCGATGGCCATTGTTTAATGTGTCTAACTCATCCCTGTAGCCCACAACAGATCTCCCCCCACCTCCAGCATCATCTCAAGAAAAAGGAAACAAATATCTTGGAATAAGGAAAAGGAAACAAACGTTCTAGAAAAGAAAAAGACCATATATTACGTGCTGCTGGGAAAAGGAAACCGGAAGACAAGACACTATACTAGTAATATTAAGGGACTGTTTGCAGTTAAAAACAGTTTAGCTTTTGAAAATCCGGTAAACCTTTAAATAACTTATCTTTTAAACGTTTTTTTTATAAACCAGAAGACACATATAACTGAGATAAAAGCTGAAAGTTAAATGGGACATGCTTTTGCAACAGAGAGAAATTAGATATCAAACGACTTTTATAAACAAGAAAACTAAAAATCAGCTTTCAAAAAAACAGCTCCCAAACAGACCGTAATGCCCCTCTCGCCTTCTTCCACTTCCTCTCCGCTTTATTCTTCAATTTCCTCGGCCCGAGGGGGAGGCGAAGCGAAAACCCCAGACCACACACAGGAGCACCTCCCCTCCGCTCCGCAGCCATGGCCGCCGCCGAGCCCAAGACCAAGTACGATCGCCAGCTAAGGTAACCCGCCGACGCTCGTCTGTGCTCTCCCTCCCTCCTTCCCTCTCTCGCTTGCTCGCTTCCATCTCCGCGTGATCGATGCGCATATTCCGGGCTCTTGCCATCGATCCTAGGGTTTAGACTTCTGCCGCGGTGAAATCCCGTTCGTGCGATTTGAGTCCGGGGTTCGAGTAGGTGATATGTGTAATCTAGGGTTTAGGATCCTGCTGTGATTCGGCTATCGGGTGGTGTAAGGCTGGACGAATTATTTCAAGGGGTGGCTCCTGTTTGTGTTGTGGCTAATGAGGCCGCTCTGGTTTGATATTACGCTGCAAGCCTTGCATTGGAGTTTGGGTAGCCGATATGTGTTTTGGGTTGCTTACACTTTTTTGGGTACTGATTGAGTGATTGTTGGGCTGCTTGCTTAGACCTAAGTTGATTTTGTTGTTGGGCGTTGCTAATCTATGATTCATCTGGCTGAGAACATTAAATTGAGGTGGACATGAGAAGTTCTAGTTTCATGGCATAAACTACAAGCCATATTAACCCTTCGCTACATTTGTAGCTTTCTGGACAGCACTTTGGCCGTGTGAATCTTATAACCTATTTACTTGCAAAGCTAAGATGATTAACCTTTAGTGTGGTACATCACTACTAAACCAGACAGACTTTGCCGAACCAGATGATTTCTGGTTGCCATCACAGCAGTTAACTTTAGCCGTCCGCCTTGTTTAATCTGCATGGTTTGGCCCTTTGATTGATTTTGCATTGTGCCATCTCATCCTGACAAGATGATCTGGCAGTAAGCATGATGTTGAAATTAAGCTATGTACAACCAGCAAGTAAGCATTACCCAAAGTTACTTATCAATGAAATCAGGACAACAACGAAATTGTCTGGTTCTTTGTTCCAAACTTTTTCAGTGCAGTGCTGATTAGGGTGTACCAAAATTACAGTTCATGATGCAAGATTGATTATAAATTTAAGATAATCCACATTGTATTATTTAGCATTCACATTTCCCAGTAATGTCGTATATATGCTTATAATTGTCTGCTTATCTTACTCCCTACACAATCTAAAGAGAAGCATATCCAGATATTGAAAGATACCTGATGTTTGTTAACTACAAAGTACAGGATATGGGGTGATCAAGGACAGACGGCGCTGGAGCAGGCCAGCATATGCTTGCTTAACTGTGGCCCTACTGGAACTGAAGCGCTGAAGAATCTTGTGCTTGGAGGAATAGGGAGTGTTACTGTTGTTGATGGTTCCAAAGTTGAACCATCTGACCTGGGAAATAATTTTTTGTGTAAGTTCTGTGCTATGTGCTTGTTTCTATTCCTCTTAGACTCATTTCCTTGAAAGTGATGAAACTGATATTCTGAGTACTATATGTGTACGTTCAGTGGAAGAAGGGTGCTTGGGGCATTCAAGAGCAAAATCTATATGTTCTTTCCTGCAAGAGCTGAATGATTCTGTGAAAGCCAAGTTTGTTGAGGAGTCTCCAGTGACCCTGATAGACACAAATCCTTCATTCTTTTCCCAGTTCACTGTTGTCATTGCTACTCAGGTGCATGCTTTCATCTACTCTAAGGATGAATTGTGAGATCAGTAATTAGTTTGCCGCTGCTTTTCTACGTAATCAGAACTTTTGCTGAATGAATACTTATGCTTTCTGTGCAACTAAAAGATGGAGATAAATTGAAATCAAGGAAATGAGAATTAGGAGGTTTATAGAGTCAGGGTAATACATCAGATATTCATAATTGACACTAGTTAAATTTCTTTGACAAAGGTTGTACTTTGAGAAACAAGTGAATCTCTGTGGGCTGTGACTGATAAAAGCTCCTGAAACCTGTGGATTGTGGTTGATGACCGCTGTGCCCACTGCATATCTAAGAATAAGATGTTTTATGGCCACCTGATATTAAATAGTGTTGTACTTTTGCCATCATTGATTAATTCTTTGATTAGTTTCTACCTTTCATATTACTGAAGCTGTAAAGTTTTGAGTTGTTTCTTTGGCTTATGCTTAACAGCTTGTTCGTGCAAAGGTGTGTGAGTCATGATTTTTATGTACGAATGAGTTTTACTGATGCAATTTAGATGCTATGTTTCTGATGAGTACCTGGTAGCTTTGGGGTTATTAGCATGTTGGAATTGATTTGCCCTTTTGTGCAGGTTTCTATCTTTATGTGCTATTGCATTTAGGATTAATGTATCACCATCTCTTTTGCTTTTGAAAAAATTCGATTTTCTTGCCCTTACATCGGTTGTAGTCAGTGATTATATACTTATACGGACATTCAGTAGACATGTGCTGCTTTAATGCTTCTTGTCAGACAAGCATATAACATTGGGCCAAGCCATTAAATTGCCCTGTTAAGTTTATATCCATCCACTTAATGCATATTCACCCTGCCTTCTTAAAGTAACAACTTGAGGAGAAGTAATATGATGACTTCTTCTACTTATACCGAAGTGTAAATTAACTGCCTAGATGTATTTTTATAACATGGTGGCCGACGGAAGATTATCACAAGCGAAATCTCCCGACTCATACAATTACACAATGTTCATTTGCACCAAAAGTTGAATGCACTATACATGTGATGCCAATTGTTTACTGAAATCTGTATGAGCATTACATTAAAATTTTGCGCTTCGTGTTTCCTTAATGATTGACCAACTGCTGGGGATACATAGGTCAGGAATGTGATTTGGTTCCTATATGCATATTTGGCTGTGTATGCAACTAATGGTTTATCGAGCAGAAGCGAATATAACGCCTTTACATTATTTTGTAGTTTGCCTATTTTCATAGTTTTTGTCTCTTATGTTGGCAGCACAACTTTTTACTTTTCCATGTGCCTTTGTTAACATAGGTGCTAGTAGGGTTTCCTACTTTCCTATTTAAATTTTTTAGCCTATTGCTAGGCAAAACATCCATGTGCACCTGTGCAGTGTAGATCTCTCGAACAAAGTTGTTAATACCAAGTTTTTGTTACTGCAGCTTCCGGAGAGTTCTTTACTCAAACTAGATGGTACCTGCAGGAAAGCAGATATCGTGTTGGTTGCTGCACGTTCCTATGGTCTAACTGGTTTGGTCAGGGTCAGCATCAAGGTAATTGGGTATATCTATCCAATAAATATGTTTTGAGAAAATTAGCTTGGTACCATCGCAAAGATATATAAACTGGAATACCATCGCATGTGAGGCTGACAAGTGGGCCCTGGGTCCACATGTCAGTGATACATCGATAGTATTTTCCAACTTGAATGATCTTTGCGATGGTACGGAGCAATTTGCCCCAATATGTTTAATGCCCCATAATCCCAATCAAATTATCATGACATGACATTATCACAACCAGCAAGAGCTGGCGATTGTGAATTCTTGTTTGCTTGATGTTTAGTTTTGTATGATTCCTCGCCACCTGAGTCCTGTTGTGTCTGGCTTCTTATCATTGTTTGACAGTTCATGTTGCACTGCCTATTACATATAAGCTAACCATGTTGGGAGGAAGTCATGAGCCAAAGCATTTTGAGAAGGCTGACAATTTTTGTTCAACTTTCTGATTAGGAGCACAATGTTATAGAATCAAAACCAGACCACTTCTTGGATGATTTACGACTTCACAATCCATGGCCTGAACTCAAGCAGTAAGAATATATTCATAAAAAGGCCGCATGATAATTTTCTCATTCTAGAGGAAATCATTGTTTCTGTTAACACTTTTGTTTTACAGATTTGCAAAATCAATTGATATAAATGAAAAAGATCCTGTTGTGCACAAGCATACTCCATACATTGTTATCCTTGTGAGGCTTGCAGAAAAATGGGCAGATGCACATGATGGGTGCTTACCTTCGACTAGGCAAGAGAAAAAGGAATTTAAGGTACAATTTTTGGGATCGTTGGCCCAATAAGTAAATAAATTGCTAATGTGTTTTTAGGACTTTCAGGTTGTTGACTAAGCTACTGTTTTCATCAGGACCTAATTCGAGCCCATATGCTTAATGTAGATGAAGAAAACTACAAAGAAGCAGTGGAATCTTCGTATAAAGTTTCTGTCACTCCAGGAATTAGTAAGTTGATTCTTAAATTCACATATATGACTAATATGAGCATATTTTTTAACAGAATCTGCTGTCTTCCTTTTCTTCAATACCATAAGGAAAAATTACCTGAACTAACATGAAGCTATCACTCTGCTCTGCATAATTAATGAATGTGACCTATGTGGTGCCAGCGAACTGCTGGATCCCAAGCTTACACATATAGCTTTCATGCGAATCAGTAATGGTTTCACATATTTACTGAATCATATAATATGAAACGTGTTTTCACATTGAGCGGCCATATTAGCTGAAATTTGTAGATTTACCTAGATCAGAGTTACCTGCATTTGGGCTTTGGTATTTTGGTTATATGTTTGATGCAAGAGGTTGCTGTTAGTGGTTTCAGTGGTTTATCAAAGATAGCATGCTTTTTTACATTATTTTGCAGAGCATCGATTGCGATATCTTGAGTTCCATCCATGGCTTAATCTATGTATATCACTTTTTCAAAGTTTCTAGATACATATTCTAATTGGAGGAGTTCCAATTATTGAGTTGTGACAGTGTAATTTGTATCATCTTCTGAGAATACATGCCATTCATTACTGGTGCAAGCATATAATAGGATATCTGGAGTCACAGGCTTATCTTCGTACTGTATATGAATGATGATCCCATTTAGTGCCTCTCTATCCTTTCTTTAATTATATCAAGGCCTGCAGTGGTTGTCAGCTAGTATCACTTTTCCTACACGGTGATTATGCCAGTAAAACAGTACCAACCACTACCTGTCATCTAATGCTTGCACACTTTATGGCATGAAAATAACGGTGGCTACATGCCATCTGAAATGATTTAATACATGGATTGTAGAAAAATGTTCTGGTTACTGTACTATTTAGACAAACATATTTTATACCTTTTATAATTATACTTTGTAGATTTACTGTAAATAGTCATATTTCCAAATAGTGCTTTCATGTACCCCATGATGCACATCTTTAGTTATCTAGTCTTACACGAAGTACAACACGCACACACATCCCTGTGCAGCAGTACAAGTTCTAATTCATGATTGATTTCTGCTAGGTAATGAGATCCGTCAGATAATTGACGATAGCTCTGCTGAAGTCAATTCATCTTCTTCAGACTTCTGGGTTTTAGTGGCTGCTTTGAAGGTATATCTTCATTATGATTTACACATACTGAATGGTGACTTCTTTTATTTGCTTATGTTAGGCCATGCTTTATCAATACCTCAACTTCTGAAAATACTATGCTTGAAAGTTTGTGGCCTCCTTATGGCTGAATGCTAGTTCTGCCACTTATCTATTATGTGAGATGCCAGATGCTCTTCAACTATGAAAACTCTTCATACCCTTTGCTGTTGTTAAAACCGTACTAGAAATATTTTTTTTACTATACTATACTGCTATAGCTTGTAGCTGTGTTCATTCTAGTCTCAGTCCATCGATGTAGTTGAGGTGTCTCAATAATATTCAAAGAATCTGCTTGGCCTAGTTCTAGGTTTAGTTTTTGTGCTTAAAAACTTGAGTCATTGACTCATTGCCAGAGGCTGAAGTCATCCTTTGAGCTAGAAGCCTTATATAAGCTGAAGCCAATGGCAGGTGGCCGTGGACTTCGGATGCTTAAAAGCTAAAGCCATTTATGAGTTGGCTACTGGAGATGCCCCATTTAGAGCAAGTAAGCCCTAGAAGTGTTGTCTGTGGGAAGTGGCTTGCACAATGAAGATAAGTTGACAGGCCACAATTAAGCTGGCCTATTACTGAAATGGTGAATTATTCACGAACTGTCTTCACAGTTACCTGCTAAACTTTAATGACATGTACTTTGCACTTTCTTTTGTTGTGCAATCAATACTTCTTTGTTAGCATGGTTTCCCATGTCTCAACTTGTATTGCTCACTACTTACAGGAATTTGTCGCAAATGAGGGCAATGGTGAGCTACCTCTTGAGGGAACAATACCTGATATGACGTCACTTACTGAGTCAGTGTCTTGCCGCCGCCATCCAGCTGTGCCATGATATCAGATTCAACTTCTGTTTTCATAACTATATTCTAATATTACATGAATATGGTAAAGTTTCTCTTTTCTGATATTCACAGGTATTATGTAAGCCTGCAAAAGATTTACCAATCTAAGGCTGAGTTTGACTGTCTTGCCATGGAGCATCGTGTAAAAGATATCTTGAAGCGAATTGGTAGAGACCCTGATTCTATCCCAAGGGCATATAGCAAAACGTTTTGTAAAAATGCTAGAAAACTCAGAGTAAGTTGCTTTCTTCAAATACATTCTGTAGCTTCTGTTTATGATTGCTATCATACATCTTATTGCATGATGTGCTTGATGATTATGACAGCTGATTGGGCTTAGTGATGGAAGAAATTTGCGGTGTTTCGTTATCCATGCCATATTTGATAAAATGAATAAAGCTGATTGTATGCACACGGTGTCCTGACTACTAATTACTGCTTACTCGTTTTTTCTTTTTGCACAAGAGATGCAACTCCTTTTTTCTTCTTTTTTTGGCATTGCAACTTCTGTGATTTAATTTCTATCCCCAAGGAGCATATTGTGTTCAGATTTTCTTATGTGTTACACTGGCTGATTCTTAGCTGTTAATTTTAACTAGTTTTGATTGATCAATATTTTAGAAAGATTAAATTTGATTGATTTTGTTGTTTATCTGGCCTCTGTGTGTGTGTGTGCATCAAGCCATCAACTTTGCTGTCGTTGAGTGATATTCTATTGTCTAGGTCTGTAGATACCGTAGCATGGAGGAAGAGTTTAGCTCTCCTGTTCTTTCTGAAGTTCAAAAGTACTTCACTGATGAAGACTACTGGTCAGCATCTATTACTCTTATTTTTATAGGATGGAAATTTTCTCTGTTCATGTCCTTTGACATCTTTGAGGTTGCCAAGTGCCAATTCTAAGCAGTTCTTACATGTATATATTCTGTTGCAATAATCAATGTGAAAAAATGCTATACATGTTCTGGATTTCATGTTCCTACTACTACCATTACATATGCTGCAGTATTGTTAGTCACAAACTCACAATATTGCAGGACATCCTTTTGACTATAATACCATTTTTTTTACCAAATATGTCACTCTAGAACTAGCTAATTAAAGAATATAGTGGAATTGGCATTTCTTCAAAGATTAGAAGAAATGTTTTGTGAAAATATGAAGAATTGTAATGTAAATGCCTGGAATATAGATGCCGGTGGTCCTGATTCTGGGCTTCCAGAGCAGAGCATTTTGCTTGGCCATCCGACCAATATTCGGCTCATAAATACTTGGCTTTATTCCCTATCAATTCAGATTCTCGCATCAAACTTCAACTTACGGAAGAATGCTCTTGTTCGTTTGCTTGTTATCAATACCGGCATGAAGCTTCTGTTTCCTTTTACGAGTGCAAGTTTTTCAACCTATTGTTCGCTGCGCTGCAGTATGCAATGCAACGTTTGTGTAGGTGGATAAATTATGCTCAGGAGCCAGTTTATGTTTCATCCTTTGCTTTGAATATTGGGTGTGAATTATTTTCTGTTGCACTTTGTCAATATTTTGTTTTTCTTTCTAAACCAAATGACAAGCAAATCTGTTGCTGCAGCTTCGCGATGAACTTCTATATTCTTCTACGAGCTGTTGATCGATTTGCTGCCAACTATAACAGATTACCTGGAATCTTCGACAGGTACATGAGAAAATGTTCGTTTTGCTCATGAGAAAAATGGTATCACACTTTTAATGGAGAAATCCTGTTTTTATAATACTAATAACGCACTGGATTCAATAGTGAGATTGATGAGGATGTGCCTAGGCTGAAGACGGTTGCTGTGTCAGTGCTAAGTGACATGGGTTTGAATGGAGCGTCCTTATCGGAAGACCTGATTACCGAAGTGTGCCGGTTTGGGGGTGCGGAGATTCATCCCGTGGCTGCCTTCATTGGTGGAGTGACTTCTCAGGAAGTAATTAAGGTCTGTTATACATTCTTGGCTGAAATTTGTGGAGGGATAGCCATTATTAGTATTGTACTTCTCCGTTTCTGAATTAAGTTCTGTTATACGTTTTAAGATTTTGCACTTCAACCAAGGTATTTGTAGAAATAACCAAACCGCTCTTATTCATTAGCTCACTTATTACTCTTTAACGGTGTGAGTTACTCTGTTCCACAGTAAAAAAATAACATTGGGAATAATGAATGGTAGGGATATGCAAAGGAAAAATCAGCTAAAAATTGTCTTGAGATTGTAGAATGATATATATTTAGGAACAAAATTTGAAAGTTAGAATCACATGTATTGAGGAACGGGAGGGAGTAGTATGTAGTATTGTGCTTGCATCTTGCTAACCCCTATATTTTCCCCCTTTTCCAGCTTGTCACCAAGCAGTTTGTGCCGTTGATGGGAACATTTGTATTCAATGGAATCGATCTCAAATCTCAAGTTTTGGCATTATAAGATGAATTAGATCTTCTAAAACATCGCATAACGTTCATGCTATTAATTATGTTTTGAGTTACCCAGATTTTGTATTATGGCCTCCCGATGCAATGAAATCAGTTTGACGCCAGATTTGGACTGTATCATTGTACTGACCAAGAGTGTAATTCGCACGATATTTAAATGAGTAGTTTGTCCGCCAGCCGCCAATCAGCTTGAGTTTTTTTTTCCTTTGGCACGTAATATAGTTCGTATTCCGTTTTTCAATTGGGAATTTTTATTTTAAATAATACAATTTTTTATTTAAATTGCAAAAATATACATGGATCTCAAAAAATTACAAAAATGTACCTCTATCGTCAATTCAGAGGGCGATAGAGGCCTCTTATCGCCTTTTGAACGGGCGATATTTCCTCTGTCATGCAGCCAGTTTTTAAAGAAAATCAAAACTTTTTCATATGATATCGGATGGAGATGAACTTTATATGAAAATTGTAGCTCTCGACGGGATCTACACATTGGTATACAAGCTTTTTCTATTTGAATCCATTTAGATGATCAAAAACGGGATAAAAAGTTTAGATCTAAAAACAAATCTGAACATTCTATCTCGTTTTTTGCCATCTAAATGGATTCAAATTGAAAAAGTTTGTATATCAAAGTTGTAGATCCCGTCGAGAGCTACAATTTTCATATAAAGTTCATCTCCGTCCGAGATCATATGAAAAGTTATGATTTTCTTTAGAAACTGGTTGCAGGACGGAGGAAATATCTGGTGACATATGTATGTTTTTGCAATTTTTTGATATTGAGGTATATTTTGCAATTTAAATAAAAAATATTATTTTTAAAAATTTTTCAATTGGTAGGTAGTGGAACGTGAAAAGGTGAGAGATAAATCTTCATGGTTAAGAAAATCTTGTTTACGGACCAATCAAACTAACTCAAATTTTGATCATCTCCCTTGAAATATCTTGCTCAGAAGAGACTTAATATAAGCTAAACAAGTTTATGGCAGGTTTGGATCAATAAATAGTCTGCCGGTCGGTCAAAACGCTGGCGAAGTAACACACTAGCAAGCAAGGCACGGGCAGGAAATTCCAATTTTTTTCTAAATGGATTAACATGCGCTTTAGTTTTAAATTGTGATTTTCGCGCTTTCGTGGCGAAGTCTTGAAAAAGGTATAGCGGCTATTGCGGAATCTATCTTCATCGTGTTTTCAGTATTAAAAGATTTTAAAAATTAAATAAATATATAATATAAGTCATCGATAAACAAATCATTAAAACGTGGTACTTTAGAAGGTATTAATTTTTTTTACAGTCAGAATATGAGTAAAGTATAGAATCAACAAACTTACTAATATATATCTAAAAGATCATAAATGATAACTATATCATAATGTTCTTAACAATAAGTACTTAATCATTGAGAAATATAGGTATTGGATTATCGAAAAATGGCAAGATTGTGTCTTTTACTAGGTTTTCTCATAATTCAATCTTATAATGATGGATTTCAAAATGAGCCAATGTTTTGACTCATAGTTACATATGTAGGATCGATAATAGAATTATCGCTAGCTATAAGCTACGTCAAATAGCGGAGCTATCGCTAGCTATAGCACGTATAGCTAATATAGCGGAATATTAGTCCGTAGCTTCACGTTTAGAGTTGTTGGCGTCGAAAAACGTGAAGGAGGATCGATCGGCCACAACACACGCGACGAACACCAGGTTCAAGGATTCGAGGCATGACAACCGATTTAATCCCGCAATCGGTAAGAGATAAACAACATATGCTCAAAGCCAAAATATTGAGACAATCGGCGAAGATCTGAACAGCCAGAAGGCCAATAAGATCTAGGCTGACGATAAATCTAATTAGCAGATTAGGGCTAATCAGATGATAAGAGGTAGATCTTCCCAAAAAAGGTGATGCGTAGCAAGATCGGAGAAAATCAAATCTAGTTGGCATAATCGAAGATGACAAATAGTCGGCGATGGGCAACTTTATTGATCGAAATGGAATTATAGGAAAAAACTAAATTACAAAGCTACTCCTAGTCGACAGGAAAAGTAAATAAAAAGTAATGCGAGTTGTTTGATTTGATTGTGTTGTTCTTCTCGCTTGCCCCTGACCCTCTCTTATAGTACATCGACCGACCGTGTCCACTTTCGACAGTTCACCATGACCATATCGGCATCTACTCGGATAGGTCCTATGTTTAGAATCAATATCGGTCATAATACATCTTCAAATTATCTTTTTCTTATCCGATATCGGTTAAAATATCTTCTGATCCTTAGCCTGACAATTTGATAATAACTTGCTAAATTTTGATGCAAACAAGAGTTTAAAAAGCTATAACTCGGATAGGTGCTATGTTTAAAATCAATATCGGTCGAAATACTATTTAGAAAACTGCCATGGGCTCATGCTAACGAAAACGAGTGCCCACAAAGACGCAAAAGGAAGCAACATAAGCATGTCGGCTGGGCTCTCCTTTCCTGGAGAGCACGTCGTCACCGACGTTCTTTTCATGAGCCACACCGTCCGTAGTTATCTTAAGATATAGGCCCAAAGCCATTGTATGTAATGTATACCAACAAGCGTCCATCGGGAGGCGGAAATCTTCAGATTCCGAACGAAAGGCATCAAATGGACGGTGTTTCTTTTCGCCGCGTGCCTACGTACTGTCGGTCAGACGAAGGTTATATAACTAGTTCTTTTTTGGTTGGTTTCCGCTAAGCAGAAATGCGTGATGCATGGAAGCAAAATCGGGGATAGCGCGAAGTGTCAGCCACAAGCGTATACAGCTTCCAAATTACAGCCATGTCCTCAGCAGTTGTCGGCGTGTAATGTATGCATCTTTTCTTATATATAACAACAACGCGTTTCTTGTTTATATTTACTTCTTTAGTGGCAGGAAGCTGTCGTCGACAACCCAGATAGATCATGATCATGTACAGGGTAGTGGGTACAAACTCACATGAAGAACAGATACGCGCATTGTAGTTTATTAGTTCAATCGTTCAAGAAGACTGCAGTAATAAGCAACTTCAGAAAGAAGGATCGACGTACGTGCCGCGTACTTAAGTACCCATCGAGGTGCACAGCTTGCATCCTACCATAATGAGCTTGACAAACTTAGAAGAGAGCAACTGTACGTTGAATTACGTACTAAAGAGTGCATAGTTTGCATTATATTTTCCCAGTGAAGATATCCATCCGAACAGTTTGCGTATGGGCCAGGATTCTTCGTACGTCTTTGACCATGCATGTTGATTTCTGAGGACATGCGGAGTTGTGGACAGATATTATTAGTAGCTCTTGCGCGCGAAGGCACGCACTTATAACCGTGTCGAGACTCGAGAGATAGAGACGTCGATCCACTTATCTTTATCCAGTTAATCCTGTAGATTATACGATGAAACTTGTGCGATCTTGTCCAGCATCCAAGAGCTACCAATATACGCAGTGGCGCGCACAAGCGAAAATTTGAAGAGTGCTTAATATTGCTGTGTTTTCGTACGTATACGATGGATAGCCGGTACAGCGTCTTAAAAATTATCAAAAAAGACTAGGGACTAATAGATACAGAGACACAATGATCAAAACCGGTGCTCTACCCCCTTCGTCATTGAATCAGGGGCGGACTTACAGTGTATACATTGAGATCAGGTGACACCAATATTCTCCAGGTTAACATACATAGTTTCTTTAGTATATAAACGTATAATCTTCTTATTACAAGTTAATGTTATTAATTTGTAATCACCTGACAACCCTAATTACCTTTTATTTCCTACATCCGACCCTGCACCGAATACACGTTGATGCTCACTTGGGACACAAGTAAATTATCAGGCACTATCATGACATCACCGCTTATCGAATTTATTCCGCGTGAACTTGTTACTAGTACTACTTGTCAGACTAATCATTAATTCGTTTGTTGGAGTGCTGAAAACAGTGGGGGCTGCGTCTTCCAGAACAAGTAAACACAAATCGCCAATTGGTCTCGACCGATGGATAGTCGTCAATTTGCAGCCTTGCAGCCACGGCTCCGTAAGCACATACTACCGTTGAAGGAGTGTATCTTAATGCAACTTGCCATTTGTCAATGCTTAATCGCCAGCCACAATCCCGTCGTGTGAAGGAAGCAGAGCACTCCAGTTTGTTCCAAATTAGTATACTAGCTAGCACAGACGGAGCCAGAATTCATTCAAGAAGTGGGCTGAACACAGATACATATACTAAATATAAAAACTACCAAGCCGACATATTATAGTTAAAATTTAAATGCATGTAATATAGTATTAGTATGTAAATATGCAAGAGGAAAAAATTACTTTTTATTGCCACCGTCTGAAAGAAGAGATTTGACAAATAAAATCTACTGGCGACAGGATTTCTCGTGGTGAGCCGGGGGGTTGGAGCCCCACCAAGGCCCCCCCTCTGGCTCCGCCTCTGCTAGCTAGTACTACCTGAACAAGGACAGGTCTGGAAAGAAGGAATAAACAAAGTCGATCGTACTATAAGATATTGTTTGTGAATATTTAAAAAAACAACTGAACGTTAAAGAACAGTGTATTTTATTAATTCTATATTAAATATATAAAATTACATGGTCTAATATGGCTTTAATTTTTGTATTCTGCGCCTTAAGTAGTATAAGTAATATTAGATTATGTAGTTCGCTGATTCTCAGCACTTTTGTACGTTATCTAGTTCATTACATCTGTATGGTAAGGCTACAAATACCTCTGATTAAGCTGTGTTGTGGTCGTCGTCTTTATGTTGCTTGTCCATATGCACGTATGATATTGGTGTAGATGCAGATTGTGAGGATGTGGATGCGTGGATATGACATGGGTGGTTGTCTCACCGATGCCCAGTCATGGTACGCATCGTCGTGTCGATTGGTGTATAGGATATGTCGATGAAGTGGATGACTTTCGTCTCGTTGTTGCCTAGTCAAGTGTACGTCTGCTTTCATTGGATGCGGACGTGTGTTGCCTTTGCCTTATCGATGTCTGGCAACGGAGTGTCCAATCCCGTCCGTTTAGAACATGTTGATGAAGTAGTGACCTTACCTTGTCGGTGCTATACCATAATTTTGTCTAACCTCATCCGTCATAGATGTATGGTAATGTGTATGACCAAGTGGTCCTTTTCTTTCATCGATACCCGAACATGGTATTGATGTATAAAAAATATGAGGATTGCGCGCATTGGCCTTGCCGCTGGTGATGTGTATATGATGTATTGGATGATGCTTGTTTTGAAGTATTAGATAATTCTGCTCTTGTAAGAGAGGCAAAATTAATATAGTATTTGAACAACAATTATCGTGTGCCTTTTATAAGCGGGTGCACGCAACAATCATCCATACAATGAATGCAACCGAAGGAGTCCAATATTGAATATGTTACGTGTAAAAAAATATTATGTGATACACCCGTCGCATGTCATAGTCTTGCACTCTTGCTTAGAAAAAAAACCATTTTTTTTAAGGGCTAGGAGAAGCATCTTGAACTGATATTTGACACCTACCAGCCTCTCCTTGCCTTCTGTCTCTTTTTTTTTTTTGTAACATCATGTATACATCGAACCAGTTTTACAATGCACAGGTGCACGACGCAAACAAGCACAACGTTAGCCAATCAACTCACTTTCTCATCTATCACGAGAAAGAAAACCACGGTAGATCACAAGGAGAGGATTAGGGTTCATGTTTTCTTCAACGCTCACGCCAATATTATCTCGTTCGCCTGCGCATACATGAAGCCGGCATGGGAAAGAAACCTGAATCCGCGAGAAGCGGATGCTTTATTAGGCCGCGCCGCGAGTCCGTGGTAGGGAAATATTCTCGCCAGCAGCTCAGTTGAACATCCCGGCCATTGAGCATATGCTTCGTATGCGAGACAAAAAGAAAGAAACAGAGAGGTCGTCAGCCACGAACCTATAATGCTAGCATGCCAACACATATAGCAACTAGCATTAGCTCGTGAAAAGGAAGGGAAATGGAGTGGTGCAATGACAGCAATTGCAGCCAAGAAAGAGAAATTTGATTCTGTTTGCATGATCCGATTGGTCTGATCCAAACTGCCTTGGATCAATGCAACGCGCTTCGAAGCATCGAGGGCAGACAGTTGACAGAGAAGACCGCTTCGCTCGTCGGAGAAATTGCGATGAAGAGTGTACCGTCAAGGAAGCGATCATCTTGCTTTGGGGACGCTATTAGATGCGTCGTGTATTGGAGCTAACTCTAACTCGCCTTCTACCGATCGTTTGATCAACCACAGCACACTGGTGATGACTGGACAGGTAAGATGGCATGAACCCATGGACTTGTTATTTAGGTGATGACTTTAGCCCACCGGCGGATTCACTTCTTGAGCACTGCGGATGACTACTGAGCTCCTGGACGACAAGCTGTTGAGACGCAATGTAGCTCTATCATCACAAACACTATAAAAACAAAGTTTTTTCGAATAAATCATCGCTTTAGATCATTAAATAGTTAGACTTATCCAAACTCCGAAAATTTTATGGTGCCGTCACTGTTTCAGCCTGCTTAAGCTGAACCACGTGCCGTAAAAGCTTAAGCTGGACGCCTCTCGACCTGCGAACCACGTACCGTCGCGCTGTCCCTTCGCGCCACGTGGGCTCTGCGCTGGCCGCTATTATCTGCCTCTCACCGGCTGAATTGAAGCGGCTCGGCGTACGTCCCTCTCTCGCGCACGCGTGCTGGAGCGCCCCGCCGCAGAAGGCCGGCCGCCCGGCCGTCCAAGTCACCGTCAAATTAACTTTATGTATTAGTTAGTACAAAATAAATCTACAGCGCTCTAAAAGCTTTAATTAATGGAGTAGTCGAGACTCGGTCGTGGATCATAATATACACGTTTGACTACACACGCACAAAGCACAATTGTACAAGTTCTGGATGCACCAAAACCACAAGCAAAGTCACCATCAGTTCGTCACTCCAGGTCGCCGCCGGTTTAATCCCACAAAACTAATATTTGACATAACACAGTGGTTTAATATTTGGACTGTTTTGCAGATAAAGAAGGAAGACAAAGAAACCATGCTTTGGGAAGACAAATTGCTGGAACAAGTAGTTACTGAGGTGCTCAAGGCGTACAGGGGATGGAGACCAACGGTTGCTAGGATTGCTATCTAAAATAGAAAAAGATGGATATAAAAAGAAAGGGTTTTTGTGTTGATCCAGAAGTACTATGACAAAGCGATCTCTATTTTGTGTTTATGAATGACACTGTAATATGTTTTGTTTATTTACTTCCTACTTTTGGATCGTATGTTTGTTTGGGCATAAACCTTGCTCTAGCTTACTGTCTTTATAATACAGCGTTCAGCAGAGAGCTATGTTTCTGTTTTGTTTTTCGCTTTTACTTTTCTGTAGTGAACTTTTGTAATTTTTGAAAATAGAAATCGGGAGGATTTAGTACCCTTCTATTATTTAAAAAAAGAAGGTTCCGAACCCTTCCATCAACTCGACCACACCGATCATCCGTGTCGTCCGATAAAAAAATCTAATGGCTCAAATCTCTACAGCACACCGCGAACAATATCTGCTACAATACCAGAAATAGCACGTGATGCAGGGGTGCGCTACAGTACCTATATAGTAAGTACTAAGTACCAAGAAACAATGCTAGTAGGGCATCCAGGCCGTTGTCTGCACGTACTGGATCTCTGTTGACATCACCCAAAAGTCCAGATCCAGCCAGCCAGCCCTGCAGCCCAACCTGAATTATTTATCCCGATTAATCAATTAACCGCCGAATCCGGCGCCGGCGCTGGCGGTAGCGTTGCCCCCGCGGCTAAGCAACCACGAGCCGCCACGCCCACGCCGCGCGCGTGTGCTCAGCTCCACCCCACCGCCGTGCCAGGTGAGGTCACCGCGCATGCACCACACGTCTGGCTCGAGCAGTCGGCTGCTCATATCCTGGCGAACGAGCCGATCCCATCCATCCACACGTCGCGACGCGGCGCCGCACGTCGCGGTGCCCCCCTGATTGGTCCACCCACGCCACCTCCCACCTAGTGTCGGTCGCCCGACACCAACGAAACCATCGCTTTTTTACGGCTCACGATTTTTTTTCAAACCTTACTCGCTCCATGATGTAATTAAAAAATAGATTTCTTCTTAAACGTTAAACAGACAGAACATGTCACTTGTCACGCTTTCTACCGTGAGAGGAGTTGCCGTGTAGCTAGACCACGATAACAGAGGTACCGCACAATGAGAACTTAGTGCTACCTTTGTAGCATTTAACTAAGTCATGTTCATTAAGCAAGGTCATTGAATAAAGGGTTAATTAAGTGATTAATTAATTAAAATGAATATTTAATAGAATGATCGGCATATTTCTTGTCTAGCTACATAACTTGATAGAAACTTTGCTACACCATTTTAGCACAATAAGTGACACATCATATATCATGTCTTTTACTGTTAGAAAAGAGTTTTTATTATTACGAAGGAGGGGAAAAATCAGCAAACCAGAAAATTGATGCCTCCGCATCAACTTGGCACACACGTTACACGTAAGCCCCCGCGCAAGACACGAACCGCCTCGACACAACCTATATATATAAGTGTGCGCTAACCATCCAGGCATCCACCCATCTACTACCCCCCCGGAAATATCACAGCTAGTCGCACAGCTCGATCCATCTCAGCTGATAGATTTTACAAGTAGTGATCAGAGAACAGAGCGGGGCGGAGATGAAGCATTTGAAGGAGGAGGAGGTGTCGCTGGCGCTGTCGCTCAGCACGGACTCGTCAGACTCGGGGCCGGCGGCCAAGAAGGCGCGGCGGAGGCCAGTGGTGGCGACGTCGGGGGAGGGGGAGTTCGTCTGTAAGACCTGCAGCCGCGCCTTCACCTCCTTCCAGGCGCTCGGCGGGCACCGGACCAGCCACCTCCGCAGTCGCCACGGGCTAGAGCTCGGCGTCGGCGAAAAGGCCATGAGGCAGCTCAAGGACGTCAAGGCGAGGCAGCAGCACGAGTGCCACATCTGCGGGCTCGGCTTCGAGATGGGCCAGGCGCTCGGGGGCCACATGAGGCGGCACCGCGAGGAGATGAGCGGCGCCCACGCCGCCGACAAGTGGGTCTGGCCCAGCGTCGCCCTGCCGGGGGAGGTGGCCGGGCACGCCGCTGCCGACCCGCCGGTCTTGCTCGAGCTGTTCGCCTAGTCAGATCCGTTTGTTTCTTCATCTGGACTAACACAGCATCATTAATCGATAGGAGTTGTACATGTCTTCAGAAAGAGAGTGCTTCGATCTTGTAAGTATGATAGGGGTTTAATTTTGTTGATTATTGTTTTGGTTCTTCCGAGTATGATCTGCTTTGGATCGGTCAGTTTTTGAACTGTCCGGCCGGCCGGTAATTCATTGATCTTGTATGGAATTGTAGAACAATTCTTTTGTTCACTTCTTCCTTTTTTGTAAATGCAATATACTGGTATAGTAGGAACTCCCCCCTTGAATTTCGAATTTATTTACCCACAAATTCTGAGACTCGATTTGTGATTGTGCAACGAGCTTGAATCTGAGAATTTTGCTTATAACATGTTCCCCTTTTGACCCAATTTGTTGGTTCAATTTCTGATTGGATGCTCAAAACAGAAGATGCAGTTATTATATCCATGGATACAGTGAACACATGCCATATATCACGTGTATAGAGTTTTTCACCTTCGTTAGGAGATACTAAGCTATCACTTAAACTAGTACCAAGAATTTAAAGATAATTTAATAGAAAGATATCGGTAAGAACTCTCGTGTCCAAAATGTTTATTGGATTCAGGTTTAGACGCCGTTCTGATCTCTTATCAGCAGGGAAGAAAAAACTAAACAATTGCCATGGGTCATGAGATAAATGGACTCTCACCCAATGAGACAAATTGTAACAAGGTTGTTGAAGAACAGGCTCGAAAAGATACTTTAACTGCGCCATTCATTTAACTGCGTCATTCATTATAAAAGAAAGAATAACCGACAAACTATATACGACGCGCACATACCCCACACACACGCACTTACACGCACCCGCCTCTCCGCGCGCGTTTGAGTCAAGCTGCGCTCAAACACAGACAGGTTGGATAAGCTTCACTCACCTCATCCAATCGAGCTACGGCTCGACCGCACTGCCGACTTAATTAACAGAAAAATAATCTCATACAATTATCACGAGGGAAACATGCTCTTCCCGTCATCAGAGAATCGTCACGACCGAGAGCCGAGAGGTGCCTAGAGAGCAACTTCAAAAGATGCTTTAAGAGTTTAAGTGCCAACACACTTGGCAAAAAAAATAATACGAGACAATAGTTGGGATGGAAACACACTCCTCCCATGCATTGAGAGATAATTGTCATGTGTGCCTGCCTTAGGTGCTTAGAGCAACTCCAAGAGAGACTTTACCCGCCGACAAACTGACACTTAGGAAGAAAAAAGGAAAAAGAAAAACGGGATAGAGCCCCAATCCAAAATAATCAGTACTCCCGGCGATTGACGCACCGACGCATGCTCGCCCAGTTGCCGCGTGCATGCAAGCTCCTAGCAGCACATGGCTAGGAAAAAGGAGCAGATAAGTCATGGAATACGTACTTCAAAATGAGCAGCAAAACGGGACAGAAAGGTGACGGGTAAAAAAAAAGAAAAGAAAATTGAGTCAATCAAACCTTTGGAAATCTTCCGTAAGAAACAACGAATACACACACCTCCTTCTCCGTCTTGACATGAATCAACGGACATCGACGGAATCTGAGCTAGCGCGTGGCATGGCAGCTTCACGGAAAAAATCCAGCAAAGTAAACAAGGCCAGTTAGTTAGTTATTTTGCCTCCGAAGAACACGAGCAAAAGCCAAATCTGGACAAGCACCAAGCGATGCTCTCCGTCTAAATTAATTCTGATTCTGCAAGCCTCCCCGTAGGTACGTTCGCTCATTCTTGATTCTTCGGGCGTAAGACTAGCTTGACCCGTCAAACAAACGTTCCACCGTGCGAGCGACCAGACGCAAGCAATGGACTACGTCACCGGTGGGCCCCACTCCGCGAGCCTTTCTTTAACACCGTCACCCCGCCCCCCGGTTCCGTCCCATTTCGCGGACCCTTCCGTCCAGCTGCCCTTAGCGCGCTCTGGTTTGGTTGGTATAGGTGTACACTTCTTTTTATATTTCTCTTCTTTAATATGAAATTGTATTTCTTATCTCTTTTCTCGTATGAAAGTAGCTAAGGACGACAAGTGTAGTCGACCGTGCTCTGGTACCGTAACACCTCGTCGACGTCGTCAAGCAGCACAGTGCATCCTGGGACGCCGCGGCAGAAACATGTGAAGCCAGCGCACGTAACATCGTACGCTAAGCTAAAGCGCGTGTGTGCGTTCCCAACTCGCAGCCCCAGGGGAGGTGATGAAGCGGAAGGTTCTGCCTTTTCAAACGACGAGTCGGGGTCGCCGACCGCGACGCGCTCCTGCCTACGCCTTGCCTACGTCCACCACGGCGTGGAGTACACGTGACCATCACTAACACACCTGCCTGTATGGCTGTATATAAAGGCCAACCATGCACGCACCCAACCCAACAACAACGCAACCATTCTCTCTCTCTGACTCGACCGATCTCGCCTCCCTTCCTTCCCATTGATTTGATCATTCATCCTCGCGATCGATCTTGAGCTCGTCGAGTGGACCAGTCGGTTGATTCGTCCATGAAGCACCCGAGGGAAGACGACGTGTGCCTCTCCCTCTCGCTCGCCCTCGGCGCCCGTGGAGCCGAGCGCAAGAAGCTGCGCCGCCGAGCCGGCGACGTGGCCGGGGAGTTCGTGTGCAAGACGTGCAGCCGCGCGTTCGCGTCGTTCCAGGCGCTGGGCGGGCACCGGACCAGCCACCTGCGCGCCCGCCACGGGCTCGCGCTAGGGCTCGCCTCCGCGGAGACGGCGGCGATGAAGGCGCCGGCCAAGAAGCTGGAGAAGCCCGCGGCGAGCCACCAGTGCCACATCTGCGGCCTCGGGTTCGAGATGGGCCAGGCGCTCGGCGGCCACATGCGCCGGCACCGCGAGGAGGCGGCGGCGGCGGCCCAGGCGCCGCCCGTTCTGCTCCAGCTGTTTGTTTAGATTAATTCTTTCCGGTAGACCAGTACAGATCAGTCCCTGATCTGTGCGATATTTTTTCTTTCTGATTGTGTCTGCGTATTGTTGCACACCCTTGTAGCCTTGTAGGTTCATTCATTCATTGATTCATATGTATCTGTGGATACTTAGGACTGATTCATTCGTTGGATACATTGATTAATTTGTTCATTTCTTTGTTCCAATTGACTACTCTGTGTGTGAATAACCATCGGTAATCTTTGATAGAAACAAGACGGTCTGATCCTTTGTGCGCGTCTCATTTCTCAAACATGGTCCATATATACAACATATCAATATTTTGGGCTACTGATAGAGATTAAGATGGCAGGAAGTTTCGATCTTTTATGGACATCGATCGAGCTATGGCTCCCAACGGTAACTTGGCACTTGTTGACATTTTTGTGACTTCAACAAAGATGAAAAAGGCCCATATAAAAAGTAGTTTTTTCAGGTATAAGAAGAACAGAGCAATTTGTTAGCACCAGAATACCTACCAACCACTTCATCTAAAACCAATCTAATCGATCCTTGGATGTGACCATAGTTCCATTTCGAAAGGGCTTGCGTAAAAAATCCTATTGTTCTTGTAGCTGCTAGGCCCTCTTTGTTGGAGCAAGCGTAGCTTCTACCAAAAGCCACATTGTTGGAGCGGAGAAGATACAGAGAAAGGAGCTTTAGCTTCTTCATACAATGAGAGCTTTCTTTCAGCATTTGAAGATAGAGTTGCAGTTTTCCAAAACAAAGCTTTAGAACAATGTTTTTTTCTTTTTAAAAAACCAAAACCATGAGCCCTACCTACCATTAGAAAGAAAAACAAGCCGACCATGAGGCCAAAACTCCGATACAACTAGCAAAGCCGGCTAGAAAGCAATAAGAAACCTGAAAAAACAACAAAAGAAAACTATAAACTACGCCGAATGGGAGGCCTACAACAAGGAAGGTCTACAGAACGGTGTTCTTTTCTCGAGAAATCTGAAACATGGATCGCCCGATCTGAACCGTTTCAACGAACACGACTACACGAGGCACTCCACGATACTCCTCCAGCTAGACACCACGTCGGAGATTCGGATGGTCTCTCTTTTCTTCCCCGGCAACGCGCGGTGGCGACAAGCCAGCGACTGGTGCGGCGGTGCCGTTGTACGTGGAAGTCACCAACTGATTTTCTATGTGCTGTCCTGCACAACGAGCTAAGCTAGCTAGATGCAGATCATACAATCCGGTTTCCCCAATTCCATGCACCTCACCCGCTTCCTGTTAGAGAATTTTTATACTAGAAATATATAGTAGATAGTAGAAATCAGATTTGATTATTGATTTATTAAGGATATTTATATTATCTACTATCCGAGGAATTATAAATAAATACTAGCTAATTTAATCTATTAAATCGAAAAGAATGAATTTGATCTTTTGGTGTTCTTCCACAGACATGCATGCGTGACGCGCGCTTGGCCTAGGGTTTACAATACCGAATCAAGCTCGGAAATCGCGCCCTACCGGTTTTGAAAATTGCTAGAAATTGAACCGTTTCGAAGTCAAACTCATTAAACTCGTGGTCAAAGTTTTCGAATAGACCGATTTTGTCGATTTTTGAGCGATTTTCACTTATTTTCGATCAGTTTTATTTGAAAAATCAGCAAACTAAGCGAATTAATTCAGAAGCCGATTTTCTAACGATTTTCGAGTCAGTTTCACCGACTTTCGATCGGTTTTCCACACATAAAAAATTCCAGGTTTTTTTAATTGGACCGGTTTATCGACCAGTATAGTTTACCGAACGGTTTTGATACAGTAAAAAATCATGATTTTTGAATGATTTTCATCTATTTTTGAAACCCTGGCTTGGCCACAATGCAAGCGCATCCAACAGTTATAACACTACTACGGAAATATACATCACAATCGGTTCTGATGACAACACAAAGTTATTAGACAGTGATGAGGCGGCGTTATCACAGTCGGTTCTTGCCCGATTGAGATGAGGGTCTCATCTCTATGGATTCTTTGTAAGAAGCGATAGAGATGACCACTTTATCTCTATCGGTTCTAATAAGGAACGGATAGAGATAAAGTCTTATCTCTATCGGTTCTCAGAAGGAAGTGATAGAGATGAACCCCTCATCTCTATCGCCTCTACAAAGAACCGATAGAGATGATGTTGTCATCTCTATCGCTTCTTCCGAAGAATTGATAAAGATGACCCCTCATCTCTATCAGTTCCTTCTGTGAACCGATAGAGATGACGGGTTGTGTTGTTTTCCAATTCACCCTCCCAGCACATATTTTACATAGTATGCACACATATCGCATTCACACAGCATAAATTACACACATTATGCATATATCACATTCACAAAACACAAACACTTTTATTATAATACATATCACATTCATTCACACAATAGAACTCAAACATGCTTAACAGTCAGTTCACATGCAATCGTATTCACATATGTAATATTGTTCACATATTAACTAGTAGGAGCTTTCAGAATCTCTAAACCTTCTCTCTTCCAAAATAAATTCTATCCAGTACCACTGGCATAAGTGGTCTCGTAACTTGTTGAGTGCAGAGCTGTCTAAGCTCTTCTGGGGGATATTGATACGCTGCAAAATAGAAATGAGTGCTCTAATTTAAGTTTTAAAATTTCTATGTGAAAGGCTAAGTGTATTATTATGCATTTACATATACCTTAGGGAAAAGTTTTGAGCCGCCGACCACGATCAGCATGTGCTGTATGATGTAGAAGCCGCAGAGGTCGTCGATGTCCTGTTGACGACACTGTGAAGAAAGAAAAAGAAATTACGAGACGAAGAATAGATGTCAGAAAATATTAATCGTATTTATAGTAGGCACTTGTACCTTGAAGCGCACATACTCCAGCTTGGAGCCTATTTTGTCATCATGTGTCTCTCCTTCAACGACGTAGTCCGAGAAACCCCTATATACATTGGAGAGATGCCGTTGATTCAAAAAAATGAACATAGTTAAATACAGAAAGTGTTAAGTAAGAGTAGTGCACTTACTTTTGTAAAGCAGGCTTGATCGCGTAGGTCATCTGTCTCATCTCGATCGAGTTAAAAGCGTAGACTTTGTTTTCACTCGGAACGAACACAAGTAGAACCCAATAGTTGCTTATTAAATGATATCCAGTGAAGGAAATAAATTCACGTACGGTTTAAGTGCGTATAAGTAATTGAAGGGTAAAGTAGTACTTACTCCTCGTGGTACGGGAATAGAACGAAGTGCTTCTTCGACTTAGCTCTCAATGCCACCTTGATGTAGCCGGCAACGAACTCCGGATGAAGCCTAGCCAAGGTCGCGGACACAACCTCAGGGTCGACGAACCCAACTAGTTATCGATTCATCACGACTCGCTGCCTCATTGCCCTACAACTCGCGTTGAATGTTAAAAAATATAATGCAAAATCCTATAGAAGTCATAAACTCGTGATGTATGGTGCGATACTCACAGCGTTCAGAATCGTACAGTAGAAATATCGATGGCTATCAGTTGGTACAAATGGAACAGATTCTCAAAATTGACTAGGAATGTCCCATGGTCGTCGCGGTGCAAATGTCCCTTTTTGTACCTCACATTGAAATCGACACGCCACTCGGTCTGTTTCAATTTGTCAATGTACCATCCATGGAGCTGTCAAGTCCACTTGACTAGAGGATTCAATTTGCTGGGAGGCAAAAGGGGCTTTTCATGTACGTAGGCCTTAAAATAAATAAGGGGTGTATGTGGCCTATGCCGACTTTCCTTTCTAAGCAGAAAGAGTCTTTGAGGTTGGGGCAGTGGGCTTTAATGTACCTCAGGGGGCGCTGTGGCCTCTATGAGCTTTGCTTCTTAGCAGAAGGAGTCTCTGAGGCATCCAGTGGTTCTGTGGCTGTCTTGCTAGTCCTTTTACACGTCAACTCTGCACTCTGTGCAGGTATGGTAGGAACCTACGAAGCACGCGCATATGTAACTTATTGCAGTACTATTGAAATGGTAGAGAAGATGCGAGGAATTTTTACCTTTACAAGTATGACACCCGTTGTGGACCACTTGATGAATGACATCCGTGCTTGCCCGAGAGTGGTGATATCTTTGTTGGGGGGGAACTCGAGCACATGTGATAAGAAGGCTTTGTGGACGTAGTCCACCTGCATCCTCATGTAGCCCTTCCCCAAAGGCTGACCATGCACCGTGTTGGTCTCCTTGCAAGGAAATGCAACCCTGCGTGCAGCCTCCACGGGAAATCCGTACTCCGTCAGGGTGAGCTGGCACTTGGTACGCGCTTGCAAGAAGTGCGTAACTTGAGAGAAAACATTGCGAGAGTTACCCTCGTACCTTTAAGTCAGGAAAAATTATTTGTTACATCCAGCTGGGAACCGAACTTATCAATTTTGGAACTGCAGCTGTTGGGTCGAGGCATAGTGTAAGATTGAGGATGCCGACTAGAGAGGGGTGAATAGGCGGCTATAAAAATTTCTTCTACGATTAATTAAAATCTCGCATAAGTACCCTTATGCAAAAACCTAAATGATAATCGATGCGGAAGCGATAAACTAGGGTTTTTACAATAAAAGCCTAAGTCAACTAGGCTCACTAAGTGCACTAGCTAATTATGTCTCTACTCAATAATATGCAATCCTAAAGACAATTAAGCAATTTAATTCTAGGAATGTAAATTGCAACAATGTAAATTGAGAATTGCAAGTAAAACACAAGGAGACACAATACTTTTTACCGTGGTGTTTGGAGACTTGCCGGTTTCCCCTAATCCACGTTGAGGCTAGCCCAAATCACTTTGGACCGACTCCACGAATTGAGCACCCGCCTCGATTCCACTAGTGGTAGCTCTTTTCCCCTCTGGGTAGGTGAGCTCCGACCTTCATAACTTTGCCGGGCCTTCTCACAATCTCCTTGAGAAGGTCACCGAGCACGACGCCTTCACACGCCGTTTAGGTGTCGGCAAACACCAAGAGTAACAAGTCAAGCCCCTTTGCTTGAGCTCCACTAAGTACAACACATGTACAATGATGATCACCGAGTACAACACATGCACAAGGCTCCCCTCAAATACAACACATGCACAAGAGGCTCTCAATCCTCTCCTAATTGCAACACATGCAATTAGTGCTCACTCTTAGCTCAAAAACCAAATTGGAGAGTGCAACACATGCACAACTCAACCACAAAGAGCAATAGACTCTCCAAAACCCCAACCACACCCAAATGCCAGCCTCCAAAGTTTCTTATATAGCCTCCACAAGAAATACTAGCTGTTGGGGGGGCAAAATGGGCAAAAATGCCCAGGAAACACGGTCATACCGGCCCTAACCCTAGGGCCGGTATGACCGCTCCTCAGAGGCTAACGGATAAAAAACTAGACATTAATCAGAAAATCCGGTCATACCGGACCCCAAAAATTGCATACCCCTTCTCTGAAAAAAAACGCACTGAACTGACCCCGGTCATACCGGAGACCGGTATGACCGGAGAGGGTCCGGCCATACCGCTGTCCGGTATGACCGGATTGACCCCGGTTATACCACTGGTACAGTTACGAAAAAGCTCATAACTTTTTACTTCGAACTTCGATTTAGATGATCTTGGACTCTATGTGAAGCTTATCCCAAGGGTTACAATATCTACCCATTTTCAAGATTTAAGCTGCCATAGATATTTTTAGTATCATAAAAACAAAACTCTAATGTAGTCATTCAAGTCTGAAATATGATTTTTCGAAATTCCTCACACAGACTTGATCATGGGCATGACTACAAGCTAGCAAGAGTCAATAAGATCAAATATTGAGCCATGTGATGATCAACTCATGATCAAAACAATTTTGCAAAATATATTTGCAAAATCTAATCACATGCTCCAATATCAAATGCATGAATACCAATATTTTGCAAAACACATTTGTAAATATAAATCTTGTAAACAAGAGCAATCAAGATCGTATCTTTGAGCTATGTGATGATCAACACATTATCAAACCAATTTGCAAACACATTTGCAAACTTTATTCACATACTCCAAGATAAGATTCAATTAAACTATATTTTGCAAAAACTCATTTTGCAAACACAAAGCATAAACCTATCTTAGCCTTTGTGATGATCAACACATGATCAATGTCACAAGCTAAGACTCCGATGCATGAGCTCTCTATTTGCAACATATGTAAATATCTAGCTCCATACAAATAACCCTTAAACTAACTTGGATAAGCTATCTCTCTTTTGCAACACATGCAAATCCATAGCTCAATGCAAAATCCAAATCAAGATTCAATAAAAAGCAAGCATGAGCCCTCTTATTTGCAATACATGCAAATACTTAGCTCATGCAAAAACCAAATAAGAGAGTGAGCTAGAGTGAACCGGATTGAGTTTATCAACACATGATGAAGCTCAAGCTATAAGACTCGATCTCTCTTAATAGTGCAACAACCTACACTAGCAACCCGATCTTCCATCCAAACATCGAGACTGGTAAAATACTAGGAACACATCCTTAGCCCTAACTAGTTATACCTTTGCCTTTAGCACATCCACTTGGTGCTTTTATGATTTTCATCATCTTCTCTCCAAGCTGAGTGCTTTCTTCTTGTTCATCAACACATGGTGAACCTTCTTTAGCTTCAATTCACTTCAGGATTCATCCTTGAAGCTTATCAACATATGATGACTTCTCCTTCTCGATTCTTCATTTTCTTGGACTCAAACCTACTTCACAACTCATGAAAGATTGTTAGTCCAACAAACACGATTGCCTCAATCATCAATTGCACTCCATTAACACATAATAGACGCCCATATGATCGATTGAGCACAACCCTAATCAATTTGAATGATTTAAAGGTGTCTTGAGTAATTTGATGCAACTAATGCTTCATTATACTCAAGAACTTTTCACTTGCCCTTAACCAATGAAGAAACACCATCAACACATAATGAAGTGTTCTTTGATTGATTGAAAGACAACCGAACTCAATTTAAATTTCATTTAAATTGATACGAGTATATATTAACTACACAAGTTTCATATACTCATTTTGATGGTTACTAAGTAATGATCCAAATTATGTTGGAGTTGTGGAAAGGGATCAATACTCTTAATACCATCAGCAATAGAATAAACTCCATTAAATATGTGCATATAGATAATTGAACTTGGAATCAATATGCACATAATCAATCTTAGATAGTATTTGAGTTTATTCTATATTAACATAAGTATACTACACAAGTTACATATACTCAAAGGATTGTTTCAAAGTAATGATCCTTGATATAGAAAGATGAAATAGATCAATACTATTAATATATCAAGGTAAAGTATGAACTCCCCATAAATGTGTGCATTCATGTATATATGGAATTGAAACATTAATGCACATCTTGAGATCTAAATAATGGTAGAGTTCATCCTTTAACTTGAATCCACAATATGCATTAAGATATCATAAAATGAATACGAGTGGATACCTTGGGTTTTCTATTTTTCAATGAGATGAGACTAATCAAAGATATACTAAATAAAAGAGTTAGTCTCATATTTGGATTTATCAATATGATCATGAATATTATATCCAAGGAATGCAACAAGATATGATAATATGAACTCGAATGCACACCTTTGATATTTCCATCTTTTTCATCCAAAAGAGACTAAAGAGAGTTAAGCTCCACAAAAGAGTTAGTCTCATAAAAGGATTGTCATTAATTAACAATTGAGACTAATCAATATTATGATTGTCAAAAGAGTTAGTCTTAATATTAGATTTGTCATTAACACCAAAACCAAACTAATGGAGCTTGAACTTTCACATAAGCTTCTCTACGATAGGCGAGGGTATCTGGCTCTGACTCTGGGAGATCACCGCCATCATCTCAGCCCTCAGGCGCTCCTCACGTGTCATCATCTCCTCCTCACATGCCATCATCTCCTCCTTGATCTCCTCCCTCAGTTGCCCCCTGAGCATGTCCTTGAGGCGCTCCGCACATGCCTCCCATGATCTTGATCTGGCACTCGCAGTGTTATCTTGGAAGTAGGACTTTTTTGTATGCCCCGCCCCTGCGGCAAGCACCCGGCCCTTATGGTCGAACTTCTCGATCGCAGAGGACAGGATGTCCTTCGACACTTGGCTCAGAAAGGTCCCCTGTTTTTTCCGCTGGCTTACCTCCTCCTACAAGAAGCGGGTACGAATTAGATCTAAAATACAACAGGAAGGGTCCACTGCAATGTACAAAGTTAGATGTCTTACGATGGTGGAGATGACGTGCGTGGTAGCAGGGTTTGGTACTACGAGCTGCCCGTTCGAGGTTTTCTTTGTCCTTGCTAATACCCAATCACGTGCCCGCTCCTCACATATGTGCGAGTAAGGCATCGCCGTCCCGGAGGTCGCGCACTCCTCGACTAGTCGCGCCCACTCTGCCTTCTTTTGTTCATAGCCGCCTGAACCGAGGTGGTGCACGTACGTGTTCTGTCTCTGGGTAACAATGTTCTTCTGTCTCAGCTTCTCCACCTCGGGCGTACTCTTCATCGGCGTGAACTCCTCCCAAACATCGGGAGTCACGACCTTTTAGCACGTACTCACTATGCATTAAGACCCTGAAGTGCCTTAGAGCAACACCCATCCTCTTCAAAGCGTACCGCCTCGCATTATTTTCATCTTCCTCTTCTACAATCCATTTGCCCTCAACCTCGTCCCACAGCCGATTCTTCTGCTCGGCGCTGACTTTTTTCTCCAATCCTTAACCGTTACGGGAACTCTCTCCCTCACCAATTGGCCGAAGAATGACCGGTATCGCCCCTTGTACTTGGGAGGACCGGTGCAAACCCCCATGGCATTGAAGTGGATAATCTGTGGCATTCTCCCTGTGGCCCCTTTGTTCGATCCTCGGGCCTTCCTCACCTTATTCAGCCCCTCAATATTTGGAACTTGGCTTGGCCCCTCAGGAGCACCTTCTACTCTGTTTGGCGATAAGCCGATGCTCTCTAATTGCGATATTTTGAGATTTCTTATCTGACATAGTGATATATTTGACATGAGAGAGCAATTCGTAGCTATTATGTGAACTTGACAATAAATCATGTAAAGCAACAGCTGAATGGATAATTCATAGCATTTAATTGTTCTAGCATATTGTAATAGAGAATAGATAAACAAATGATCTTCAAGAAAAGTTTATCTGTCGACTAGCTAAATACGTACCGACGATGACTCCTAATCTTTAAATAGGTTAGGTCCTAATCCCATTTGAGGATATGTGGTTCGGGCAAGTTCCTAAGCTGTTGTACAACTCCAGAGAAAATTTCGGCAGCATTTTTCGGTTGTTCTCCAGATACACGTCTCGACAACAGGTCAAAATGTGTGTGTATCCGGAGAACACCAAGGAGACGCTACCAAAATCTACTTTGGAGTTGTACAACAGCTCAGGAATTTGCTTGAACTACATATCCTCGAACATTCCAAAGAACGTGGACAATTCGAGACTGTTTGCTTATAAATATGCCATTTCGATCGGCATATTTACAAACAAGTACCCTTGAACAGGAGACGTAGGTTCTGCATCCTAAACTCTAACATTCATCATATAAAAACAACAATAATTCCAGATTAACAGAGAGCACTACAAATTAAGACAATTAAATACATATGTGCTTGTCAAATAAAAGGTGCGAAATCTAATAGGATATACATAATACTAGTGCAACCCAAACTTTCTTCGCGACATATCGAAATTACATAATGCAAAATTGAAGGGGTTTGAAGGAATACTCGCATTTTAAAGAAAACCACAAATTTTACAAAAATAAGGGGAAATCTTCTTAGGCTAGGCTTCAAATTTACCCTCTTAACACCCACACTTGAGGATTTTAATTTTTCTCACTCAAGTATTATTTCCAACCACAGAATATGAGCTGTTTTTCGAGTGGCAGTAGAGAAATATCCTCTGGAACAATAACAGAGGAGAGTTTAGCTCGAGGGGTATAAATAATCGATTCTCACTTGAAAAGCGATAGTGATGATCACGTGCACATCACTATCGCTTCTCACATAAGAACTGATTGTGATGTACCCAGTGCTACATCACAATCACTTCTAACCTAAGAACCGATAGTGATTATTATTAACACCCCTCCTAAGTCATCTATCACAATCGTTTTTCCTAAAAACTTAAGAACCGATCTAGATGAAGCGATAGTGATGTACCATTCTGTAGTAGTGTAAGTAGTACTCGATTACTGAAAGATGCAAAACCTTCCGTTGAGTCTATGACTGACAGATGCTTCAGAACTGCACGTCACTGCAGAATCGAAGGACTCACCGTAGCTATGTTTGTTTATATTATTTTTAGATCTGTGGATCCGTATTTACAAAAAAAAGCCCTTAAGAGGCAAATTCCACGTCGCTGTCGCATGGAATTTCATATCGCCGCGCCACCGGTCCGCGGGAAAAAGCACAGACATTTGCCGCGCCAGGGGTGTGCGGGAATAATCCTCATACTATGTGGCATTAAATGTTTTTCCTTTATTTTCTATCTAACAAGCTTAATATATATGACTATATATACATGACACAAGAACTCTATACATGAAATATCTTCTTTAGTTTTTTTGAACGAATCATTGTAAGGACCAAGTTGGTCTAGAGGGGGGGTGAATAGGCAGCTTTAAAATTTTTAATTATTACGAAAAACTTTTCTCAATAAAAAGCAGAAACGGAAGCAATTAGTATAAAAGTTCAAAACAACACTTGTTCAAGAAAACTTTGTAAGAAAGAGAATTTCGAATGAGAAACTATAAGAGAATAATGAGCAATAAAAAACAAACACAGGAGAACACAATGACTTTCCACCGAGGTTCAGAGATCACTCCTACGTCCCCGTTAGAGCACTTCCTCAGAAGTATTGCTCCACCAAACAGCCAATCTCAATAGCTTTTGGTTTTCCACTATCTTGACTCTTGCACTACTCCAGTGAGGTGAGTCTCAACCTTTCACAGCAATGGTGGCCTTCCACAATCACTGTTGGATAGGTCGCACCAACAACTTCTCCAATCGTCTAGGAACAGCTAGTTCCAAGAGTAATAGACTATCCACAAGCCCTGTCTCTTGGTTCAGTAGCTAGATGCAAATTAGACTTAGCTTGGAGCAAGCACTCTAAATGTTTAGAATGAGTATTTGTGATTTCTGAGTTGAAGCTCAAACTCTTGATGAAAATGAAGCTCCGAAATTCTAAAGATCAAGAGTTGTATATGATTTGAATGATGTCAAAGATGTTCAGGATATCAAAAGATGTGAATGTGCAAAGCTCTATGTATATTTGTTTGAGAACCCAGGCATGCTATATATAGACCCTGAACAGAGATAACCGTTACACCTGCCATTTGCCCGTTGGGGTTTGGTAGGTTAGATGGGGTAGGTCAACTGCTATCCTTTTGCAAGAATTCTATGGTGTATGAACCATAAGTCAAACTACACACACGCCGGACCGGAAATTTTAGTCCGGGGTACATAGTATTGAGAAGCATTGTTGAACTAAGAGAGACCCATTTACGCCAGACCAAAAATATTGGTCCGTCGTACACATGCATTGTTTGATTTTGATATCAGCAAGAGAATACTTGAGCCGGACTGAAAAAGTTGGTCCGGAGTACACATGTTTTTGTTTCTTTTGAGTACTAACAAATAACGTTTGCGCCGGACTGAAAAAGTTGGTCCGGCGTACGTGAGAAAACGGCTGGTTTTATCAGAGTGAAACAAGTTTGCGCCAGACCAGAAAAATTGGTCCGACGTACACAAGGAATTCTGGTCTGCATCAGACTTTATATTTCTGGTTAAAATAAATTTTAACACAGACTAGAATTATATTTAGAGTGAAAATATAACTTATGCCGGACTAATTATAAGAAAGAATTTAGATTGGTCCGACGAACATAGTTATACTTGGTTGAAAAAGAATCAAAGGAGAATTCTCAACGCCAGATTGAAAAAGTCGGTCCGGCGTACATGGAGTACGCTCGGTGAAGATAATTCTCAGCGCCGGACCGAAAATATCAGTCCGGCGTACATGTTGTACGCTCGGTTAGAATTTTGAACTTAGGATCTTTGAGCGCCTGTGTAAATGAAATTTGGTCCAGAGAGAATTGTTTTAGCTATCAAGATAAAGCTCTGGATTTTTTAGTGAGAAATATGAAAAGTCCTATGCTCTAAGTAATCTTAGTGATTTTGCATATGAACCAAGATCATTTCTTATGTATAATCCTTCTTAATAGTACGGTGATTTTAACTATATGATTTGAATCAACTCCCAAGCCAAAACTAGAAAAACACCTTAGCCTTGATCATCAAATCTGACTATTGTCGGTTTTCATTGAGTATCCTTTTTAGTCATCAGCACCAAAACCTATATTATAAGCATAATTTAAACAAATAGGGAGCCTAGATGCTCACAATCATTCTCTCTAATCATGTCATTTTCTTATTTCAATGTTTTCTACTTTATGTATATGATCACAGGAAAAATATGCATGCACAGATGTGTTTGTATTTATAAGTTCTCAGTCACTAAATTTCAGACATGATAAAACGATCGTTCTCTCTAGCCTGTTAGCTTTCTTTGCGTCATATATATGCTAAAATGATGATTCGTTTGCATGCATGCAGTGGTCCGAAGCATTCTGTGGGACAGCAAATTCAGCGGCATACATGCGTGAAAAAATTATTTCGAGCGGACCCGGGGGCAATATATTGCAATAATATTGTACCGATATTACAATAATAAAACAATCATATTATTGTTATTATTATAAATTTATAATTGTGTTATAATAATATAATTATAATCCTAATATTATTACAAAAATATTACACTAATCGTACAGAAATTATACTAATTACGTACTATTATTTACGCCTTATAATGTTATTTAACACTAATAGAGCACTACTAAAAATACACTGTTAAGTATGAACCCAGCCTGGCCAATTTCAGCGATGGGGTGGCGGGGAAAATGGCTACTCAGCGTTACCGGGCCGCGGGAATAATTGCAAGCAGCGCTGCAGCTGCGCGGAATTTCGCATCGCGTCACCCGTCGCCGTCACCTTTCCCGGCGCTCCCGCCGGCCACATTCCAGCGCACGGGCGCCGTGGAAATGTCGTTTCCCGCGCAGTGGTACCGTGGGGAATTTTGAATTCCCACGCCCACCGTCGGTTCCGCGGTCGTGCTCAATCCGGCGCTGTGGTTGTGCGGGGCCGTCAATCCCGCAGAACGGTGTCGCGGATTTCGCCTCGTGTCAGCTCGCCGTCGTCCCGTGCTCGTCCAAGGTGCTATTTTTGCAAAATTTACCGTACGAGGGCTATTTTCGTAATAATTTTTTTCAATGGCCCCAATACAAGTAAAATATGAAACACACAAGCGGAAGCGGGAGGAGTTTTCTAGCTACAGTTCGCTAGCTGTGAGTGACTTCATTTCGTCTTCCTGCTGCCACATCAAACATATCTAGAACAGTCTGGTCCGGCCGAGAACAACACCGCGGCTCTCACACGTATGCACCTCCCGCTCCCTAATTTATTTCCTCGATAAGGACATGGCCATCCTATTAAAGCAGACGAGATTGAGATAACCACTTACGCACTGGCTGACTGCAAAATACCAGTAGTACTTGTCCAACCTGCGACCGTTGTAAGAATCATCACACAGCTCATTGCTTCGCCAGGTCAATCTTGATCCAGGCTTCGATCGATCAAACATGGTACGCACACGCAGAAATTCAAAAATGCTGTCTTAATTTTGGGGGGCTATTGATAGTTAGTTGTATAATCACTAGCTAGTAGCTACAGATTTAACTGCATGCATATATGTGTGTGGTGTGTGCGCGAATCTGCATGCAGGCGAACGCGACGTCAGGTGTTGCGGTGAGTGAGGAGTGCACGGCCAGGTTCCAGGAGCTGCGCACGGGCCGCGCGCACCGCTTCGTGGTCTTCAAGCTGGACGATGCCGTGCAGCAGGTGGTCGTCGACAAGGTCGGCCCCCGGGACGCGACCTTCGAGGACCTCACCGCCAGCCTCCCCGCTGACGATTGCCGCTACGCCGTCTACGACCACGACTTCACCGTCGGTGACGCCACCGGTAAGGCCCCGCGCAGCAAGATCTTCTTCATCTCGTGGTACGTACCGTGCGCACGTTTAATTTCCAATTGCATTCCCAACTACTTAATTAAGACATATTTTGTTTGTGAAGGATTAATTAATTGCTGTACATTTGTTCAATTATCGCGTGCTGTGCTGATTAATTAAGGTCGCCGGCGACGGCAGACGTGAAGAGCAAGATGGTGTACGCGAGCTCGAACGAGGGCTTCAAGAAGGAGCTCGACGGCGTCCAGATCGACCTGCAGGCCACGGAGCCCAGCGAGCTCACCATTGATGTCCTCAAGGAGCACGCTTCCTAAATCCTAACCACGCTCCTGTGCCTGTGGCGTGCGTTGCGTGTATACACATGAGGGACGCTCTGGCATTGTGCCGCGTACATGCACGTGTGTTTGTATCGTGTTTTTCTTCGTGCTTGGATTGCTACCTTCCTGTAATGTCTGTGGTGTATGAATAATTTGATTGGTGATCTGTCCGGCCGGTTCTGAATATGTTACCTGTTCTTGTGCGTCTCACTACTCACTAGAACGTGACACGGAAGCAAAGAGAAGGGTAACGTCAGCTGCTAGCAATGATAACTTTGTAGAGTTTTTAACTTTTTATCGTACCAGGGAGATACCACTTAATTATTTTAAAAATTTCACAGAAGAACCTTGAGGATCCCCTCCCCCTCCCGAGCTCAGGAATGGTACTGCCGCCGCCTCCGCTCCCGTATCTGTTCTCTTACGCTTCGATTTTTACCGGATGCCTCGCAGGTCGGTCATGACTCGAGAGTTCTTGGTTTCTCTGCTTTTTTGCCTGGTTAATTTTCGTGTAGGCCGTGCGGTGGGTTCTTGTTCTTGTTGCGGTAGCGAAGTATTACGTAGGCTTAGATGGTTGGGGTCGAGCAGGATTTAGGGAAATTTTGAGGCCGTTCCGGTTCTGCGTCGGTTGTTTCTTGCTTTCCTCTGGGATTTCTGCCCAGTTAAAGCTCTCTTTTGTTTTTTTTTTCTTTCAATTTTCATCACCAACAACCGGATCATTGGGAATTCTTCTCTTGAGTGGAACATGTATTCGGTCTTTAGATGAGCAAAACAAGTAGATAAGATTGGCATAATGTTGGATTTAGGTAGCAGGAAATTTGACAACTGCCAGCTGAAGGGTGAGGACTTACACCTCACTCGGTGGTTTTCTTTATGTTTGTGGAGGGTGTCAGATCCAGGCTATGTGAGGTCGGTTTGTTAATGAATTTCAGTTGATCCGTGCCTGGATCACATGCTGAGCTCACACCATATATCTGCCAATTAGCCTTTCTGAAATTGTGAAGTATGAAGGTGAGAGGGGGAAGTATCTGCTGTTGCATATCATTGTTAATTTTGGTGTAGATCTAATTAGCAGTAGCACTACCATTTAGCCGCTGACCACAGTTGCCACCCAGTAATCTGTATTTTTTTTGTCTCGGAGAAATCCCCATGAGCTTGAGAGAACAAATAATCCATGTTCAAGATTAACTGATTAAGAAGAATAATGATCTAGTGGTATCTGAGTAGCCTTATTTAGTAGTGCTGAAATCGAATGATCATTTTTCCTTCTTTGTTTCTTCCTTTTCTGCTTGAATGCTAAAGACTGAAGTGTCACGGGGGTACGAAGAAAGTAGAAACTGATACAGATCGATCATCTTACACAAAGCAAATCAGTAATAGGCCAAACCAAACTACATACCCCTGAAATTCCAGGCTTCTCATTGTTTAGGATGTAAGTGACAATTGGCAACCATACAAAAGACGTAAGAGCGAATGCATCCCTTGAATTCTAAGTTTACACGAGTTTATTTTGTTGTGCATACACAGGGAGTCAAGGTTGTTATCTGTGTAACTGTGAGAATTCGCAAATTTCTTTACACGATCTTACTGATCCACAGGCAAACGCAGCATCAGGAGTTGCTGTGAATGATGAGTGCAAGCTGAAGTTCATCGAGCTGAAGTCCAAGAGGATGCACAGTTTCATTACAAAATGGATAACCAGATGATAGAGATCGTCGTGGAAAATTCGGGGATCGCACAACAAGCTATGAGGATTTCGCGAGCAGTCTACCTGCAGAAGACTGCCGATCTGCAATCTATAATTTTGACTTCACTACTGCAGAGGATGTACCAAAGAGCAGGATATTCTATATCTTGTGGTATTGCTTTGTGTTCTTTGTATATTCCATGATTACTTTGCAGTAAGGCTGCTTACTTATGAGATGTGTTGCATCTGAAATGAAAGGTCCCCAGAAACTGCAAAGAGGAGCAAGATGATGTACGCGAGCTCGAACAACAGGTTCAAAAGGGAGCTAGACAGCATTCAGGTGGAACTGCAGGCTACTGATGCTAGTGAAGTCAGTCTTGATGTCTTCAAATATAAAGCTCACTAGGCATGTGACCAGTGACCATGCCTTGCATGATCTTGCAATATCGACTTGCCTATTGTGGATTTGTGTGTCATTATAAATTTGGTGGTGCGAGACTTGCTTGATGAATTTGTGGGTTTGTTGCCGTGTAAAAAGATCTTCAATTCTTCATGGCTTCCCTCCAGAAAACCATGAAGATTTCGTTCTATAATGTAATTTGTGGTTGTGCCCGTTATGTATGTATGGGCGTGTGTTGCACTGTTCAAGCTTTTTTTTTTTTGGGAGATGTTGTTACGTTCAAGTTACAGAATAAATAATTGATATTATCTCAATTCTCAAGGGCTCTGATTGACAGATTTGGTAAAATTTGTTTGGTTTCATCTAAGCCCAACAAAGTTTGGGACTTAGTAATTCAGCATGACAGATAATAATATATGCTTTGGTAGTTTTGTTGGATAGGATTTCAGGTTTACCTGTGGGCAATGCGACAGAGGGGGAAAGATTAAAAAAAAGAAAGATAAAAAGAGTGGCGTCGCCCGGACTTGACTGGAGACCTTCAGTGTGTTACTGACGTGATAACCAACTACACCACGACACGACGCCAAATATTTTCCTTCTGGAAGCCTTCTTTCCGATGTGCCTGCGTCGTCACTGAGGATGCTCCAGCAAGAAAGATGTACCAACCATGCAGCGTTTCAGGCTTTCAGTTCAGCATAACTGCGACATTACTCCCGTCGCAGATTGATGCTCTACAGATGTCGTCAGAATGGTTCCATCTCAACTGTGGACCTGCGCAATTATTTACCCTTCTCAAAGATGTTTCGTCTCACCTGCCCAATTCCTGCTGCTGGTAGATGTGAAACAAGCAACGTGCAGCTTCTCCCCTAAGACATTCAACTGGCAGCAGCCAAACTTATCTGTGTGCATAACCATACACATGCCGAAGGCTAAGCGCTAAGCAGCAATGGAAAGCAACACCATGAGAATTCAGAAGCTGTCAAAGGACCGAAGGACGGACAATATCTGTAGCTCAATTCAACCAGCAGTACTACCACATTCATCTGACGACTCTACGCAACAGTTTAATAGCGCACAAGGGGGCAGCAAATCAAGGAGCAAAAATGGTTCAAATATTAGCTCATAACAGTGATAATACGAGCATATAACCTGGTCTAGCAAAGCAATTTATGTGAACAAATTTTGCTTGGGCTGGTACAGCAGCTTTTGCCCACAAAAGGCTATATCCTGATTAAAATGCCCGGAAGTTTCACCCAAAATACATCCTCCAGAATCATCCCTCAACTCCCAGGGAGCAAAAAAGTACTAAAAACCATTTCAGTATTGTCAAGCAAGCTATCTAAACCGGAATAAATGAAACAAGGAGAAATTCAACCATAAGAACCAGCGGAGCCCATGATCGTGTATCCTGGCCAACCGTTGTCAGAACCTGCGCAGACCACGATCAAATATCCTGGCTGACGGGCACTCGTACGACATGTGCCCCCTCCCACCGCAGGTGTCGCAGATTATGGTTGCCATGCAGTTGCGGCTGATGTGCCCTGTCTGGCCGCACATGCGGCAGATGATGTCATGGAAAGGGCCGCCCTGTATCTCTGAAGCCAGAGTCGTCTTTGGACAGCTGCGAGCAACATGTCCAGAGACATTGCACAGGTTGCAAACAGGTTCATTTTTGCACTCCCGAGCTATGTGCCCAGGCTGACGGCAGTTGTTGCAGGCCCGATCATTGGTGCAGTCAACAGCAATGTGGCCTGGCTTAAAACAGTTGTTGCAGAGCTTAACATTAGATCCTGAACCAGGGCAATCCCGTGCCAGATGACCTGTCTTATTGCAGGAGTGGCACAGTGCCTCATTCTTGCATTCAGTAGCAATGTGTCCAGACTTCTTGCAGTTCCAGCAAACAGTTTTAGAAGTGCATTCTGCTGCGAAGTGGCTGTTACAAATATTAATAAAAGAGTTATAGTCCATTTTTTCAATAGATTTCTGACGAATGAAAGATAACATATAGCAGAAATTAAAAGAAAACGAGCCAGCTAACAATAAGCATGCAACCACAAAAGATTCTGATTCCCACATAAATGAAATGAGTGCAACTACATTAAGAGAGTGTTGCGGGTTCATTTTACCCTGGAAGGTTACAGTTATTGCAGGTAGCAGCAGATGGGCAATCCCTAGCAAAGTGGCCAGGCCGTCTGCAGTTCTTGCATATAAGATCCCTAGAAAATCATTCATGTTAATAAGGTTTTTCCATGAGAGGCTGACAGATAATATTCTAATAAACAGAAGTAACATATTTGTATTACTATGTTCAAAGAACATGTTTCCCTAAAAAAAGAGCATAGCTTGATAAATGATAGGACTAATTTCCTTTTTCCAGTGGAACCCCATGGTGTTTGCATACTCATACTTAATAATTGGGGTTCCAATCTTTGATGTTATTGTAGACTCAAATTATCAAGTACTAGCATACACCTTGGTGAATGCAGTGTGCTAGGGTAAATGAATGATAACCAACTGACCATGCATGCTTTAGAAAGAACACAGTTTGGTGAAACTACCATGGTTATCACGGCGCCCCGGCGAGGCGAGTCGCCTGGACACCTAGGCGAGGATTAGGCGACCAAAAAAATCCAATAATATCATGTGTATTGGTAATATGCTGATATCAGGTTGCTGCCGTTGATCTCCATATACATAGCAATATCAGTCAAAATCCCTGTTGACCCATTTGCCGGCCCACCTGGCCAGCCCAACCGACGGCCCGCAGCCCAGTAGCCCAACCGAGCGGAGACCCACCACCCAAGCGAGCGGCACTTCCTCATCCACGTCTTCACCCTCGTCCCTCACCTCCCGCGACGGCGTCCTTCACCTCGCCTCCCGCGACCGCGTCTGCATCCTCCTCTTCCTCATCCGCGACCGCGTCGCCGCTGCCGACCCGCAAGCGTCCTTCACCCTTGCCTCCTGCGCATGCCACGCCGCCAAGTCGCGTCATCGCCGCCACCACCTTCCCTCCCCCGATCCCCCCGCGCGCGCCACCTCCTTTCCCTTCCTCTCCCAGTCCCCTATCGCCTCCTCCATCGATCTTGCGAGTTGTGACCGGCGTCGGTGATGGAGCAGAGGTGGCGCGGTGAAGCCCGGCTGGAGGCGACGCGAATCCGATACCAGTGAGCCCGGATCTAGCGCCGGCGAGTTGATGGCCGGTGAGTTGGCTTCTCTTCCCTTCCCCGGTCAGCCTCACCTGAAGCTCCTCTTCCCTTCCCCGGTCAGCCTACCCTAACTCCTCTTCTCTTCAGGCGAGGCGCCGGACCATGGCGCCTCCCGCCGGCACCTGGACGCCTAGTCGGCGACTAAGCGACGCCGTAATAACAGTGGAAACTACTATTGCTCATGTGCCGGTCGCAACAAATATAATACAGTTCGGTGATGGCACTGTTATGGTATTTTAGGAACAACACATTACATTTCATAATTCTTGACGCTGAGCTTAAATTGTTTCTCAAATTGATACAAGAGCAAGACCAAACAAAATGCCAGGTTTCTGTGAAGAATGATTTCTTGCTTAGGAGTAACCCAAAATTTAGTTAGTTCCACTGGTTCAAATCGTACCATATCTAGCAATTCTTTTGCAAAATGTACTGATATAAAAATGATACACAATTAAGTACTTCTCCAGACTCCAGCCAATTCATAGTTCCAGTTTGATAGATTCCAACCATCAGTTAACTGTGACATTAATGAACGATACCCAGATAGTAAGTGCATTTTTCACATGCTAAACTGGTTTCGCTTTTAATGTTTGAAGAAATCCTAAATACCCTCATGAACATAGTCCATAACATTTTTCACACAAATAAACTAGTATTTTCTGAATCTTACCTCAGGCTGGACAATTCATGCCACAATCAGTTTTTACTGTAGCCACTGCTGATGAAGAAAAAAGGAACAAAGAATGGCAAAAGACCAAGCTTTATTCTTCAGGAACAGAACTAACCTCCAACCTTTATATATCTCGTGGAAAGTGACGCATAAAAACAAGGGAAATTAATGTCTTAAATTAATTTTGAACTAGCCATCAAGGTTTTTCCTTTTTAAGAAACATTTTGAGCTGATATCCCTAGAGATACACGCTTCTCCGCATGGTTTATTTATGGCAAAGCTATTGGGACATTGCGTTACTCATAACCGAAGCCTATTAAAAAGCATGGCAACATACGTCTCCAACACTACTTGACCTACAAGTACAACAACTACTTGCCACACAAATATCCTGGAACTTCCATGACAAAAATTCAACTGTTGGTTAATAATTCTTTTTTGCCACAGTGGTGCTAGCTTTGATATGTCCATAACAAAACTACAGTTTAGAAGGGCAGACAATATATACACTGCCAGAGAACTGAAATACAGCTTTCTGTGTGACCTCAGTGCTGATATTGAAATTCCGGTGAATCATTTAGGTAACGTGTACCCAATGCAAAACTATGACATAATAGCATCATTTGCAAGCAAGCTTCATAGCAAAACACATCACTTGGTGCCCACCTGTGGCCACGACGCTCTCTACGACGGGGTGGGCTGCGGCTGCGGCTGCGGCTACGACTGCGATGAGAAGCACGCTCACTGCGCAGCCTATCTCGCCGAGGGCTTCGGCTTCTGCTCCGGCTGCAACTCCTGCTCCTGCTGCTGCTCCTTGATGGACTCATAAGAACCGGATCAGACTCCAAATACCTGCAGGGAAAAAGGAATGGCAAAATCACACCAGGCAGGGGCGGACCTAACGTGGGGCATGGGGGGTTCATTTGAACCCCCCAAAATTTAGGAAAATAAATTGTTATCAGTAGTAATCCACCACGCAACCAACAAATCCGCAACAAACAATATGGATTGGATTTGAGAGAAAGAAAGATTTGGATTAGATTGATTGCTCGCAACAAGCAATGATCCCCCAAAACAAATTGATAGAACAACAACCCAAGCAAGCTAGGGCTTCCTTACCAACGAAAGAAGAAATCAATCCAAGCAAAGCCCGTATGGGATGGATCTCCACTCCACACTAGTCCAGTAGCGCGGAGGAGGAGGACGCCCTTCGAGATGGTGGAAGTGCCTCTCTCTCGGTGGATGGAGACCTGGCAGCGCGTGTTCGGTGGAGAGGGAGGGTTTGATAGTGTTGGCGTGAATCTATGAGTCGCTCGGGAAAGAGGAAAAGGAAGAGGCCCAAGGGGTATTTCTATATTATTTTTTAAAAGAATGGTATTTTAGGCATTTTCTGAGTTGTTTTGGTGCATATGTATGCATATAGATTGGAAAAACTTTAGTGCTTCTATGCATCACCCACCTAATATTAAAGCAAGAGAAGGGATAAGTAATCACCCTCCACCCTTCATTCAGGCTTTAATATTTGTGCAACTTTCAAATAGTGATGCATAGAAGCACCTCCCAAAAAGTTATCAGGAAATTTTACTATTAGGATTTGGCTTGCACACTTATTGAGTTTAATTAGTTTTAATGCATCATTCCTTTTAAACAATGTAAGATATTATTATTTTGTTATTTTATCGATTATTGTGTTGATGTAAAAGATAATATGTATTGCATGATATTACTAATATTTTCTACCGTTACAAAAAGTATTATCTTCAACCCACATGCCCTCAACAAGTTTCTCGAAAAATAAAAGAGGTATTTTATTTCAAAGAATTCTCTAGAGCAGCCAACTAAAATATTTATCAATCTTTTTATAACCTAGATTGTTTACTAAAAGGATCTAGATACTTATGTTTTCTCTGAAGAAATTTAATGGTGCTAATTGTCATAGACCTAGTCGTTATAAAAAATTATATACTACCTTCAGTCTAGAATAAATACCATTTCAGAGAGTTGAGTTTAATTTGCAATTACTTACATTTATCCTTTCAAAACAATATTTTTCACCAAATGTGCATATTTATTATAGTCAGTGTCAGAGAGAGAGATAAATCATTAATAGAGACAACACATATCAAAAAAATTAAATTACTTACTACTTTCTTATTTAGATATATAAAAATATATCATCATTTAATTTATACAATATGTACATAAGCACCATAAATAATTTTGCATATGCTAATGCAGAGAATAAAAAGAGAAAATAGTCTCAGAGAATATCTATTTAAGAAAAAATGTACTCTTACTTTAAATTACAATAGTTTCAAAATGTCTTTTACGATAAAGATTGTTCAGAGGTCAACTCCCTGTCAGTTTTTATAAATCAATATAAATATAGATTTTAAAAAATAGTATAACGAACCCCATCCAAAAATTTTATATCCGGTCTAACCGGGTAACGGAAACCCAAATGTTTCTCCCTACTTATTTTTATCTTGGTTCTATCAAAGCTCTAACAGCAGAAATAAATACCACTGTACAGAACATAGAATCCATCCTTCATTCCTTCCTGCAAAGGGTAATTTTTTCTACTGCTCTGATCTCCATGCCAACAAACATCCTGGATCAGAAGTCGGCAAGTAAGGGGCATCAAGAACACTAAACCTAAACCTTTAAAATATTGTTTTAAAATACTCTTTTTCCTAACCTTTGCTCGATCCCAGTAAAAATTCTGATCTTACCGAGCAACCAGGGGCGGACCTAACGCAGGGCATTGGGTTCAGTTGAACCCCCAAAATTTTGGAAAATAAACTGCTATTAGTACTCCACCACGCAACAATCTGTATGCATTGGAGTATCCATCCTAAAAGAAAGATTTGGATGAGGTTGCTTGGAGGAAAGACATAATCCCCCACGAGGATGTTGACAGGGGATCTCCGGCTGGAGCTCACCGCGCCAGCCGCCGGAGAAGGGGGAGAGGGGAGATCTGGAGAACGGTGGAAACGAAGGAAGGGGGGAAGATTTGCTCACCCCGCCAGCCGCCGGAGAAGGGGGACACGAACGGTGGAAACGAAGAGGAGGCGGGCGGAGAACGTCTCGGTCGGTCGATCCTTTTGGAGGGCGAAGCGATGTCCGGAAGCGTATCGTCTGACTCTGATGACTTTGGACGGGAAGCAGGGGGGAGGGGAGACAGAGCTCTTGCCAACAAATCTAACCTCTTCAGTCATTCACATATGGACGGGAAGAATAAAACGAAAAGGAACGAAGATGCTGCCCGTCACACGTCGGTTGCTCCACAAATCTAACCGCTCGTCAGAAACCGATGGCGTCGACGGTGTAAAGGCAAAGTTTTATCTTTAATTCACAAATTGAGATGCAATATACAGGCAGGCTTACGCGTAAAGAAACTTAGACCAGAAGCACTAGGAAAATAGAATATTTCTTAGTATTAAAATACTTCTCTACTTAGTTTAAAACAATGAGAATAACTAATCATCAATTGTTTAAAATTCTATCATCAAATTTATATCAAACCATTTTAATCACAAACCATAGCTTGTTCAAACTTTTATGTTAGGGTTCTCTTTTGTCAGTTTTTTTTGCTAAACTTTGTAATAAATGATTAGTTGTGTGTATCTTACGATGCATAGGCCGGGAGACAAAATCTTCCATTATCTAAAAAAACCATAAACCATAGCGATTCTAATCAGCCACCACCCATCTCTACCTCTCACCTCATAAGACACCACCCACACCCCGCTATTGGTGGTAACGGGGCATAGGGTCCTAGAAGAAATTCCCACGCCCCGCCCTACCCCACATTAGGGTAGCCCCATCCCGCCCCCACTAGGTCTCTTGAGAGATGTCACTTTGTCATGGGTTCTAGGGACATGACCTGGAGGATTTTCATGAAGATTAAACAATAGGTTAAATTATGTTTTAAAAATAATATAACTTTATTTATTAATTTATAAGTATTTATGTATTTTTTAAAAAATATAGCTTCAAAAATTATATCCAACTTTATAAATTTAGAATTTAGTTCTAACATATAAAAGAAAAGAATAGATTTACCGGGTCCCGTGGGGCCTCGCAAGGGAAGGTGACCCTATCCCCACCCTTCTCATGTAGTGGGGCCAAATCTCGTTCCCCACGCAAGGAGATCAACCCCCTCCCCCTTGGGAATTTTCCTCGCGGGCCCCGCCCCGTGGAGGAAATTGCCATCCCTATTCTCTGCCACTAGATCCATCGTCTCAACCATCCGCCGCCTTCCTAAGATCTAACGTGCCCCTCACGATAGTCTCCCACCCACTTAACACATTTTGTCGTCATCCTACATACTCACAGTCAGCGGTGCCACCATCGCTTTGCCACCTAATGCCAGTCCATCGCCACCCTGCTCCCTCTATTTTGGGGATTCTAGTGAACCCAAACACTAAATCGGGTGAATTTGAACCCTAGCCCTATCAGACCACCAGAAAAGTTGAAGGCCTTGTCAGCCCAAACACGAATTGTGGTGCAAATCCAATGGTAAGAAATTCGATTGATTTTCTAAAAATTTTAGTTGAATATTATTTAACAATTCCGCTTAAATTATAGAGTAATCTTTTTTATTAAATATATTAACATCTAACCCTACAATTCTATGTATATACTTCTTTGTACAATAATTGTTAAAACTATGCAGATTGAATAATTCTCCTCGCTATTCTATAGAGATAAACAAACATCCTATAGTTAATTTAACCAGATAATTAGGTGTCCAATCTTGCTTTAGTATATCATAAGTTTATGAAAACACGTATAAGAACACATTTGGATATAGCAATATCAAAATTTTGTACCATTGCATGAAGGCTTAGAAAGGAATACACATCTTATTTATCTTTTATATGCATTCTTTTCAAAATTGCATAAATAAGGTTTTGACCATTAGTTAAGATAAATGATATTTCCATTGCACAATTTATTTTAAATAATAGAAAAGTGTATTCATATTTTTGTGTCATTTTTATGTGGAAATAATAGTATGTACCATACTATGTTACTCCCTTCGTCTCGCAATATAAGTTTATTTTCATGGAAAGCATCAACCCACAATATATGTCTATTGAGGAGATTAAATGTATAGTTATTGCAATATTTCCACTTTGTACCCCTGTTTTAATGATGAAAAAGTGGATAACTAGTCGTAGTACACCACTCAATAACAGTATGCTTGGTTCAATAACATTAACTTTTTTTAGATTTAGTGCCTTCTTATACTTTCTGAGATGTAATAGGCCATTTTAGGATTCCATTTCTTAATACCATGACCAAAATGAACTCCCGCATCTATCATCTCTTTCAAATTGATGTTCTAATATCTTCTTGTTATTTTTTCCACACTTCCTTTTGATGGTCCGAGTGTATGCTGAGCTTAGATTTATATTGCAGAACGAAAAAGTAGCGATATTCCTTGCAAGGTGTATGCACCTAATTAGTTTCTCAAGAATTAAAAGAGAGATAGTTTCATTAACATGTTCTAGATTATCTGATTTTAAAATTTATAAATCCTTAGAAATATCTAAGTGCTTCAGATATTTCCTTTGAACAAATTAGATTATATCTATTGTGATGAACCTAGTCTATATATACATGCAAAATACCTCATTTCTCGTATGCAGATATGCTAAGATAGGGCATAAGAAAAGAAAATAGTGTAATTGCTAGATATCAGTTTGAAAAAAAGTAACTTCTAATAGTGCTATGCTAAAATAAAGTGTATTATTTTTAACCGTAGGATGCTACTTGAGTCTTCTAAATGTTTAGTGTGTTAATCCCTCTAAATTATATTTTAAATGACATCATATATTTTCATTAGAAAAATAATAATCGTATGAAAAATAATTTTGATAAGAATTGTCAATCTAGATCATTATAAATACACTAATTATCGATGTAACAACCCAAATTAAAATCACAAACTTGACAAGTTGTTTCCTAAGTTATTTGAGAGATTTTGAAATTTTTCTTGGATATTCTGAATTTCTAGCATTTAAAGAAAATGAATTTCAATAACCTAGTTATTGTTTTTTATTTTCAAACTTCAAAATAAAACCAAATAAAGTCTAGAAAATTTTATTTAAATGTAAGATGGTCTTAGGGACCTCTCTGAGCAATTTCATAAATTCTTGAAGCTGTTTGATATATATGAAAAATCACAAACTGCATACTTTATAAAAGCTAAAATACTAAAAAAATCTAGAAAATCCTAAGACTTCTTGTGCTTTGAAAATTTTACAAAATCATGGGTATTGTCCCAGGATCATCTTCAAAAAAATTCATAAAAATTTAAGCTTGTTTGATAGCTTTAGAAATTCCTAAAGCCCTAGATGCAAATAAAGACTTAAAATAATATCCAGTGAAATTAAAAAACGGAAAGCATCTTTTGATAAAATCCATGTCCCCTATCAAAAGTGTACTCAGCCAAGTACGATTTTCTTTTTTGGCCTCTCTTTCTATCCCCCCTCTCTGATGAGTCGGGCCCGCTTCTTAGACCGGCCTCACATGTCAGCCACTTCCTTCTCGTGCGCGCCCTAACGTTGTGCCACGCTGCGCTGTGTGTGCTCTAGTGTACCAGCACATGCGCCCTCCTGCACAAGGACTCACCGCCACGTCGCTGCCCTTACCCAGTCAACGCCGCCAGCTCCGCCAACTTGCCTCCTCCCACTAGCCACGCCGTGCCAAGCCCTGGTACTTGCATCGCACCCTACCCACTGCTTTACTGCCTTTGCCACGTTACCTGCCATTGAGTCGTCACCTCCCTCTGATGTTGCCCCTGGCACCTCACATGCATGGCAAATCCACCGAAAAATCCAGAACACGGCTCCACCATGTCCTTTCTCTCTTGTTCGCCGCACCTTGCTCACGGGTCGAGCCCCGAGCCAAGCCACCTCCCCAGCGGCTATAAAAGTAGCAAATAAAGTAGTTGCCATGAATAGAGGGCAACAAAAGAAACGACGCCTTGGGTTCAATTGGCCATCGCAAACTTGTACTACCACGTTAAGGTTGTGCTTGCATTGTGACCAATTCTCGAGGAGGTGTTCGTAGTCATAGAGGGGATTTCTAGTGGTGTAGGACTCTCTGGTTTTGAGCGGAAGATACTACTGGGGGATCGGTGCTAAGGGGACTATAGATGTGTATGTCCTCGAGAAAAGGATCACACCCTTAAAACCCTATCCTTCCCATCTTCCCCTGCCACACCTTAAGGTACCAGCTTTGTTCGTCATGTTAATAATGAAGTAGTTAGTTCGAGGTGCAAGGGATATTTGTGCATGACTACTTATAGTCCTTGTTAGACGTGGGTGGCAAACTTGGCACATACGAATTGTGCTACCTGGAAGATGTGGTAATGTCGGTTCGAAAAGCATGTGGCAATGTGTTGTCACGTCTACTAAGGGTGTGTTTGGTACGACTCCAGCTCCACCAGATCTGTGGATCTGGTGGAGCTGGGTATTTCTAGCTCCACAGATCCGTGGAGCTGAAGTTGTAGGTATATTAAGAGTGTTTAGGTGGGTCATTTTATTTACATTTTAGACAAAATATAAACTTAATTCAATTTATTTTAGCCTACAAGATTCAGATCTGAGGTGGAGCTAGGATCTGGAGCTCTACCAAACCGGGCCTAAAATGAAGGTGGCAATGTGTTGTCACCTCAGTTGGAAGCAAAAGGCTAAAGTGTATTGTCACCTCAAATGGAAAGTAGGTGGCAGTGCGTTGTCACCTCAGTACGAAAAAGCATATGGCAGTTGTCTCGATGGGTAGTGTTCGATTTTGTTATGAGTAACGCGGTTATAAATAGTTACTTGTTTCAATTTGTTAACACGAAGGAACCATTGAAATGGTGGCAGAGGAGGCAGGGTCTCTGTCGCCATTTCAATTTACGATTTGTTCACTCTGTCACCAATTGAAATAGCGACAGCTGAAGTCAGTGGCAAAGCTAGGATAAAAATGAAGGGTGTACTGGTACTTTATTATTTGAGAACAATTTGTGTTGAGATCTCAACTGTTCGAGGGTTGCTATTGGTACTTTATTATTTAAGAAATATTTGTGCAGCATTTGCTTGTTAATCTTTTGGAAATCTATTAATAGGTTAACACCAATCAAACAAACAAAATCGGTTATTGTATTTATTCAACTCATTGACTCATTTACAAATTGATAAAAAATCATATATCCGAAGAGAGACTCGCATTGCCTATTTGCTATTGTGGTCAGCCTACAAAGCCGGTTAGGCACTCGCCAACTCATGTTGCATCGCCTTCCCTGCTCGCTAGCCATCACTGCGGTCGGTTGCCCGTCACCGCACGCCCGCGCCATCACCAACTCCCTGGCATCCACTCGATGCCCTCGTCACGCCCTCGCAATCGCAACTCCCCACGATGTGCGTCAAGTGCCCTCGACTCGGTGGGCCGCCATGTCCTCACGAAGGAGAGGTGTCGAGCCACCCCCTTCTCTCTATGGTCTCTATGTGTTTAGGGTTTGAGTCCAGTTTTACAGGCAGCAAACGAAGTTACCAATTGCCAGTCGTTCAACCAGCAACGGCCCATCAAACTGCATGGCCCAAGAAGCAGCTCATTCCCAGCAAAGCTTCTTCTTCCAGCAATGCCCAAACATGTGTGCATTCGCTGTCGCTATGACAAAAATGAAGCACTAGTTGTTCTATTCAATACTGGTAAGAGAAGAACCCGACTCGGTATTCTTAAAAAAGGAGGGGAAGCAGAACTAAGTCAAGATGATATGGGTCACCCCTTCTTGCGCCAAAGATCTTACCATTTTCGAAGTAACTAGGGCTACATTTCTTTTTAATTTCTATTCCAGAGTTTCTATCCATTTCCACACCCTTTGAAATGGACAAATTCCTTCTCTTAGGAACACACCCAACGAAGCCCCCATGTTGGCTATGCCCCTAGTTGACATGGCCACTCGCTATCACCTATTCAATTAGCGACAGAGTTTCTATCGTCATGTAGAATGGCAATAGAGGCTATGTCGCCGTTTGGAATGGCAAACTCTGTCATCATGTAGAATGGCAATAGAGACTATGTTGCCGCTTGGAATGGCGACAGAAGCTCAATCACCAATTGAAATGGTTATAGAGGTATATTTCTCTAAATTTTTCGGTGCATTATTTGTGTAAAATTATTTAAAATATGTATTATTTATAAAAAAGTTCAACAGACTTGTTAAAATTGCACTGTGAACCACTATATTGCCAAACAAACACACACAAAACTATTATGTTGACAAACAAACACACAAAACTATTTTATTGCCAAAAAAACACAAAAATATTCATCTTGTGCCGACTTGCAGAGGACCCCCCAACACACACACACAGCACACACCAAGAACAGCCAAGAAAAACAACACCTAGAAACAAATGCTAATGCTACGCAACTGACAACCTCTCCAAGCGCTGCTTCAAGTGAGCAGACACTTCTGTAACTCTTTGACATGCATGCCTAAAACTGCCAAGCGCTTCAGGGGGCCTGCGGGTCGTTCATCCCAGCGAGGAATGCAATGAAGATCCACACCATCAGCAGACCAATTATCGCAGCCCTTATGGCATTCTCGCAGCTATAACGGGATGGAAACTCCGTCTCATCAAAGTCCATGTTTGTGACAAGTGATTCATCGTCAATGCTGATTTGGCGAGGTTGGCTCTTGCTCCCCTCCCCTGCCTGAATTACTGAACTATCACGAGGATTCTCACATCGCGAGCAGTGGCATTTACCACCAAGAAAAGCTGGCACAACCTGCAAGAACTGTGCTAATGTCTTCTTGTAAGATTCTCCCTCGAAACGCAACTTCTGCTTCGTGGATGGTTTCAGAACCTGCAGACAATTTAAAAAGAAAAAAAGAAAGTACCATAAGATACTCCGATCCAGCAGGGCATAATTGTTTATCATAACAGTCATTACTAATGCTCAGTCTGGCTTGTAACAGGCCTCTGGGTTTGTATCCCAAAAAGACTGCCCCATTTTCTTATGAAAAATTTAGCCAAACGTGGATAGAAATCCCAACTTTAGAGTGTGACAGGCAAAATTTGACATCAAATGAAATGTTGAGGCAGCTATTACAAGTTGTCAAATTTCAAGCAGTTGTGCTCATGAATCCTGCCCCCACTAACAAAACAATATCATGAAAAGCTGTTGATTATCTATATAAAACAGACAACGTTGATATGAAGTATGTAAACTTCATGATTGGCAGATGGAAAGTATGTAAAGGATACCATCTCTTCAAATACTTGGCTTGTCCCACTTGATACGTAACATCCATCAGGATGAAACACAAAGATCTTCAAATGTGAATCATATGCATTTATGCAAGTCTACAGTTCATTAAGAAGTTTTTACTGTAGTAGCCCCTTCGTCTTTTTTGTTGTTGCAAAATTAGCCCCTATGCGACCAGTTTTGCTAGAATGCCCCCCCCTGTCTGAGCGAGGAAGACACGATAGGTGACATGTGTCACCTGCCGCGGTCATGTAGCTTGGAAGGGCGTTGCCAGTGCAACTGCCCAGCCGCGAAAGCTGGATGGGCAGCGCAGGAGTTCCTTTTGCGCAGGAGCAACGTGGCGCGGCAGCATGTGCAGCGAGGGGATAGGTGAGGGGACGACTGTCGTGTGTGGTGCTTAGGTGCATGGCGAGTGCAGGAGCAGCGGCAGCGCACGCGGTGACGGGACGTGGGTTGTCGGGCGTGGCCTTCCGCGCACGGCAGGCGCGGGAGCTTGGCGTGCTGCGCCACCTGAGTGCTGGAGGAACTTTCGGCGGTACAAGTCCGCGATGTGGCCGAGCCGTCTCGTCCGGTAGCGCATGTCCGAGCCATCTCGTCGTGCATTGTCTGCGGCACAGTACCCCGCGCGCTATAAAATGGCACCTGAGAGGCTGGCAAAAGCACGCCATTCGGCTGAGGAAGAGGAAGCCAGGGGAAGTAGAGTAGAGGAGAATGGAAAAACAGTAAAAAAGCGAGGAAAGAAAGGAAAAAAAATGGAATTTGAATCGTGATTTTGGAGGAAATTATTTGGAATTCATATAAAGTTGCAACTTCGCAAGTTACATATGAAGTGATAATCTGCAAAAGATTAGTTTATATGTGGCATTTTATGTTAGCATTTTATGTAGTGTAATGTTTATTTAGTGGTGTTATTAGCTAAATTGTATGCACTTAGTGGTGATGAGTACGTCGGTAATATAAATTAGCGGAACAATTATGTTGATAGTGTTAGTTATGTCTAATGGACATATGATATGCATGTTTTAGATGCCTTTGCAATGACGTGAACATTAGGTACATAGAAAATTTCATGAAATTAGTGATGTCGAACGATGTGTAAGTAACGTTGCTAATATGTGAAGAAGTAATTATTTCTATTATAATGACGGAAGTAGTACATAGAGTAAAATATTGGTATAATGAGTAGTAGAAAAAATTATTACATCGAAAATAACTTAAAAATGGTTATGAGAAATGTAAGCATGAAGCATGTGCAATTAGCGTTATTAGTTAGGTGCAAAAAAAGTATTCATACATAAATAACGGTGGTACGTGTGAAAAAATAATTATTCATATTGTAATGACGGTATTCATACGTACAATAAAATAGTAGTATAAGTAGTAGTACAAAAAAATGGTACAACAAAAAATTAATTTAAAATTTGGTATAAGAAAAGCATGCACGAACCGCTTGTATTCAGCGGAATGAGTGAGGTACAAAAATAGTAGTGATGCGTAAATAAGGGTGGGAAGGTGTGAAAAAGTAAGCATTGTTACATAATGACTGTACGTAGAGTATACATTTTATGATTAGCAGTAGTAGACATATATTTAATAATATTGGTGATGTGAAAAAATAATATATGGAACAATTATGTTGATAGTGTTAGTTATGATTAATGGACATGTGATATGGATGTTTTAGATGTTTCTACAATGACATGAACATTAGGAACATAGGAAATTTCGCAAAATTAGTGAGGTTGAAAAGTAGTGTTGATGCATAAATAACATTGTGAATATGTGCAAAAGTAATTATTGATGTTATAATAACGATATTAGTATGTACAAGAAATTATTAGTATAATTAGTAGTACACAAAATTGGTACACTGAAAAATTACTTAAAATTTGGTATAAGAAATGCAAGCACGAACCATGTGTATTTAGCAAAATTAGTGAAGTGGAAAAATAGCATTGAAGCGCAAAGAACGGTGGGTACGTGTGAAAAAGTAATTATTGGTATTGTAACGACGTTATTCGTACGTCCAGTAAAATATTAGTATAATTAGTCGTCCACCTCAGCAGCGAGTACCACACTTACTGCTACTGCGGCAATCCGAGCTGTCCTGATGATCAACACTTCATGTGGGTACTGTACGGTTACACATTTGAGCCTTAAGGGCCTACGACCAGAACGCGGAATCCATGCCCCCTATTTTCAATTCCAAAAGGCGCACATGTATTATAGTTGTGGCTTATGTTCATGGTTCGTCCGTGTCGCCCTTTGTATCGAACCGAACTGTATGTGCCATGTAATCCACCTAAGTGATTGTCACGTATTCGTATTTCACATTACATCTTGCCTTCTTCAGCTAATATGCATTTCCTTCTAAACCAGTCGAGTAAAAAAAAAGGTGTGGCAGGCTGCTGCTGCTGCTCTGCCATGCCATGGCAGAATCCCTCCCGCACCGGCTGTGCGATGTCGTGGTCCGAGCCTAGCCTCGGTAGCAGCGCCCTTCCACCGTTACATAGTGCGGTAGGTGCCAGGTGTCCCCTGCCGGCTCTTCCGCGCTCAATCAAGGGGCTACATTTGCAATTTTTGTCACATGATGGCCAGTTCTGAAAAAAACCTACGTCTATAGGGCCATTTGGGTGAACAGTTCGTTCATCAACACTCAGCATGCAAGAGCAAAGGTTTCCAATTTGATCAGTAGATTAGAAATTTTGTATATAGTTGACCTAGCATCTCTCCAAAATCTGACATGCATGTCGGTCAAGAGAAAGATGCTACAGCAGCTTGATGGCAGATCTCCAATAAGGCAATAACTCAATTGAACATCAAAAATATATTCCCTCTGCTAAGGAAATAATTCAATTGAACATCGAAATATATTCCCCTTAATTCTAGAAACATTTGTCACCTTAATATAACAGGCATAACTATAACCAAACAATATTCATTACCATAATAAAATATGCAAAGCTGAAAACAATATAAAAAGAGCAGCCATGAGATCAGAAGTAAAGGCGAGATAGTAATCTTACTTGAATAAACGTCTGTGCAATAACTCTGACAACTGGAGGAAGACGAACAACAAATAACACCCCAAGACGATTTGGATAGTTCTCTTGAACTATAGTGACAAATGACCTCACCATTTGCATCGGAAATTTAAATGGAGAAATCCCATGGCAATCCAGCAAAACAGTAATTCTAGGATCTTCTTCGTTGATCAAATGTAGAATACCATGGTCAATTTGAGAAACTGAATAGAAAGATATTAGTCATTAGTGGCCACTCTTTTTGCCGCCAATCAGAGGAAAGAAAAAGCTGCTGGAATGGATAAATAGGCAACAAAAAATTTCTTCTCAATAATAAGAAAGAAAACTTACTATCTTCTCAATGATAAGAAAAATTGGACAAAAAAAATCGCTGAAGGGAGATTGTATGCTTTCTGACAGAGTAGCTAAGAAGCTGCTAATGGACAATACCATGCTAGGAGAAAGGTCTACTGAAAGAAGTATTAAAAGCAAGAAATCCATTACTCATACTATATGTGCTCTCCCAGTTCTAATTGATTATGAATACTATCAGTATCATATGAAAACATCTAGAACATAAATGAATGGGCAGATAAAACAGGTTGAGAAATTACCTACTGCTTGTCCAAAACAAGGTCTATCACGAGGGGCTAGATTAGAGCATGCAAGTCCAAGACGGATTACTAAACAAGGCCGAAGCATAGTGTCAAATCCATGCCAAAAGACCAAATGGGACCACTTCTCAAGTTCTTGCAATGTAAGTATGTGGAAAGTTTCCCTCCAACGAATTGTCTTCTTAACTGAAGAGAGCAAGCATGAAAAGTCACCATTTGCTGCAATGTAAAATCTGCGCAGTTCATCCTCTTTGAACCTGAAACATCCATCAATTAAACTATCGGTGATGGCATCTTGCTGCTCAGGACGGGCATGTTAGTAAGATCCTTGATATGCTTATCAGGACTTAGGAGTAAGGATATAGCATGTAGCTATTCTCCTGATACAGGCCAATACAGCTCAAAAGACTACATAAATGGCAATAGAGATAGGTTTGAACTTTGAACAACATGTAAAAAAAATACTATTTTGTTTATTTCTGCCTCCAAATACTGATATCATCACAAACTAGCTCAACTAGCTACTCAGGACCAGTCATATACCAAAGGAGGCTTACATAACTTAAACTCTACTTACAAGGTATTACACATGAAACTCAAAATCTATAAAGCTGCGTCCAACCACAGATAACATAGACAAGAACAAAAGTTACACGTTCCCACATTTTTTTTATAAAATCTCTTGTAAGTTGTAATTTTTAATAGTTAACTACTATTCAGAAGTTCATTAGGAAAATAATTGCAAGATCTTGCAGATTTTTCCCTGCATCCTGCATGAGGGTGTTCCATACTTGTAGATCCTTGTGCTACAGTGGCAGCCTAAGGACTTATTACAGTATCATATGTGTTTTTTCTTTACGAGAATTTTTACTTTTTTATGGGAACTAACAGTATCATATTTGTGACTCCCACATAGCAAAGAAGATAGTAAAAAAAGTCACCTCTCAGGCAAAGTGATGCCTTGCTTCTCAAGTTCCCTGAAAAGTAACACAGGCCAATTCTCTGACACAATATCCTTTGTGCCATCATCAACATCCCTAAACAAGCAGAAATCAACAATGTTATTAAATACAATAAAAAGGTGACCTTCTTTCCATACCTTTATCTTGTTATTACGGCAGATCGGGCAGGATAAGTTCGCAAATAGAATAGTGTTATCTAATGAAAAGCCACTTGCAAAGCATTCCTCAACTAAGTCTTAACCATAGTTACCGGATTCGCTGTAAACCCCCACAAATCGCGAACAAATTCATTCAACCCAAACCGATTTAGGGTACACGGTTCGTGTTCACAGTATAAATTTGAATAAAAAATGGCGAACTGCGAACCCGAATCTCATACCGCGACTCGGACGAACCGCGTTTCTGGTAACTATGGTCTTAACCAACCTTGTACCAAAAGTTGATGCCGTCTCATGTGATTCAGCAGGTATCTCAGGACCTTCTGTATTGCTGCTCGGTTCATCATCACACCTAGAAGAACGATCACTTAATGTTGTTGTGACAGACAGAAACAACAACGGCATTGATAATTTCTGCATTATAGAAAAATAATCAGCGCTCACAAGCAATACAAACAGAAACATCTTTCAAGAATATAGCCATTTGAGAAATTGCACAGAGCAGATGTGATATAATAACCAGTTCAACAAAGTACTAAAGAACCACCAAATTTGTTCAAAATAAGGATTTAAATAGATTCAATTGAGCACCCAAAGGCATCCAGTCATCACATGAATTGATATGGGATGCTCTACAGTAAGTATAGGTTGTTTCATTGAGTGAACTATATTGGAAGACACTAAAAGACACGCTCATCTCTAGTTTCTTAATCTGACTGAGTTAAGTCCAGCACATGCTTCAAGAAGCTCAGTGTACAGGATAAGCGGATAGCCTACGCCAAAACAAACTCCAAGCTCTAAGCCAGCTCCAAGCCAAGTGAAATTCCTCGTGTGAAGAATGGAATAAGTCAGAACTTTCCACTCAAGGTTAAGTCTGGGCCTAGCAATCTAGCATGATTAGATCTCTGAGCAGGACTCAAGCTCAGTAGATGAAAAAGTATTACATATAGTTAGAAACTAATATGTTAAATCCATTGGATGGATAAAACCATTAGGGGTAAACTGAGTACAGAGGTAAGTCTAGTCATATTGGTTATCAAAGAGTTTGTTCAAAGATTACAGCCATAACTCCCATAGTAATCAAACTTTTTCAGTTGCAGGAAAGTTCTTCCAGGTATATTATAACTAGGTCTCCAAATGAAGTTAAGCACATCGGAAAAAATGAATGTAAGCAGCATATGAGGGCTTCCCAATTGATATTCCAAAGAAATTATAACTGTATTTCTGCAATGGAAATAAATGCCACAACGGAAAGAAAACTATAGCAAGCTTATGCCTATTGACAGGATTATGCTGCTGGATCTATTTTCATCTCTCCAAAAATTGTTCCTAGTCAACTTGAGCATACTTCAAACAAATAAATTATATGACTTACACTGAATGAGTGAATTCTGAGTCAAGGAGTCAGCAGTGGGGTATTATAGTACTATGATCAACTTAACTGAAAGGTTAGCTGATTAAGCAACAATAACAAAGCATTCTCAAAGTTATCTTCATCTACATCAAGGAACTAACACAATATCTAGGCAGCTGACAATTTGTAAATAGGCTAACTGGTTCTGAAACAAAAGAAAATGCGTAGCTTGGAAACTTCAATAGATTCAAGACCTTGAAGAGCTGAGAGATAAAATGACCTGAATGCCTTGCACGACAAATTTTAGTGGTGCCCATCGTTGAATCCATCTAAATGGAGGATACCCAAGAACTTGCAATGCTTGAATAGAATTCCATATAAACGGACATCTTGCTTTAGAAAATCTTCTTACTACCTCCAGAGCAACAACCCTTACCAAAAACGATGCCACATGACCTGTTGACTCCCTGCTCAAGATCAGTTGTTTTGCTCGCAAAATGCGCTTCACAGACTTGGGTGAAATGGCGTTTGCTGGAGCAGCAACTAATGTACCCTGGTATTTCTTTTCACTACCTTGTTTGTTTGAAGTCTGGAAGTTTTTGCTTGAACTAGCCATGCCCTAAGATGCATAAGCAGAATCAGATCACAAGCCCTGCTATTTGCATGCACCACCAGCTCAATCAACAATTACAAACCAGGTGTCCCTAACCAGCAGGAGTGAAGCTAACAAAAAAAATCTGCATAAGATTATGAGGAGCAAATTTCTGTCAGCATGAGGAATAAGAAAAGTATACAAACAGATTATGTATGGAGAATTTACCTGCAAATAGAGCAGCCCTTACTGAATGCTCCTGAGTCCTAACTATGATAACAAGGAAATATATATTGTCAGATATGGATGTCACTCCTGTTAACTTTGTAACTGATTACTAGTTTTGTTTCCGTACTACAAACAGGAAGGTTTTCTGCACTGTTAACACCCAGAAATTAATCCCTCTGCAAACTTTTAGGACTGGAGTTTCTTATTGAAAAAAAAAACATCCCATAGCTGCAAGTACACACTCAAATTATTCATTTCTTCAAATTTTGTGAAGAAATTTTCCCAACTATACTATAATCGAACTATGAGGGCATCAAGCTGCCTTCCACCGATCGTTGGAACCACACAAAAAGTACGACGACAGCCGAAGAAAATTCAATTCCTGACTCATTTTCTCTGATTCATGTGAAATCTACTCAGGGAATTAGACAAAATCGCCTCTCATAACCTGAAGAGATTAATGCTTTCTAAGAAGCCTTATTATCCGAGCAGGGAGAGGAGGGGGTAGGGTTCGATTGCCTCTCACCTCGCGCCCGCGGAGATCGGGAGATGGATGGGGACGGATCCGAGCGGGGAAGAGAAGAGAACAAACAAAGCCACGAACACTCGGGAGAAGACACGAGAGAGACGGTGGAGAAGAGCTCTCAGCTGAGACAAAAATTGTAATTAAAAATGCATCGTGATTTGTGCTTGTGCTCACTGCAGCGTGGGACCGGCTGTATTAGTGTGTTTTATTGATAACATGGGCGCTGATGCCTGGATTCTCCTAGAAGCCAATCCTGAGCAGATGCACATCTCAATTTTTTAATAGTAAATTATTTTCTTTTAAAAAAAAAAGTTTCTAGGATTATAACCGTACCGATTTGCTCTTTTATGTACGACAGCTTAAATACGTAGGTATTTTCCCGTGTCTAGCTTGGAGAACTATAACTTCAGGTACCAATGTTGAATGGACGAATGGTAATGGTCTGATAGAGATGGTTCAACCAACTATGATTCGTTATGTCAGTAGCGGAGCCAAGGATTTAAGGCTTGATTTGATTCAAATATTGAACATACTGTCCGTGATCATAAATAGTTATCGTTTTGGATATCGATGTAGTCTTCAAAACATAATTTTGATCACTATTTTTTATTATAATATATTTATAAAATACAATTTTAATATTATGATAGTACTTTTCGAGACAAATCTACATATATGATTTTCATGTATCTAATTTATATATTTAAAAAGATATTGATAGTCAAAATTTCAAAGGCTCGACTGCATCTATTTCCAAAACGATAGCTAGGGAATAACGAATAGTGCGAAATATGTTCTGATTCATATTTCGAGGGTTCAAGTTGAGGTTGCAAGGAGGAGCCGCTAGTGGCGCGCACGGTTGTGCCTCATTGCTCCCTCGTCGTGTGTTGCCTGGCAGTCGCCGCTGGCTACTGGCCCATGCGCTCTGCCTCCCTAGAGGTCGAGGCGTCGCCAGCCAAGGTGGGGGATCCATTGACACCTCCCGAAGAGCCGCGGGGCAGCTGCCTTGGCTCACCCCGGTGATAGCTCCACGGTCTCTGCCACTGTGACTATGTCATATACGGTGTGAGAAAAGGACACACAGCAAAAGCGCAAGCGAAATACACTTTCTTGTTTATGCTTTATATCAATGGAATGACTTATGTTCGGACGTCCTTTTTTCGGACGTTTGCAACATTTTCTTCCTACGCGTATAATATTTTCCTTCGATAACAGTAGAAATGTTCGCACGAAACAAAATGTTTCAGATATCGAAAAAAATGTTGCATGCATGGGAAAAAATGTTGCACGACGCGTCCAAGAAAATGAACAGTAATCATACGTCTGATTGCTAGTATCACCCTTATATCAAAGTGTCGGCGTTTCGAGCACCGGCAAGTAAATTTGTAAGTCAGAAGGGCCACGCGTTCCCTGTCCTTAAATGGTTAGACTCGAGAGCCCAAGGTGTATACTGGTTCGGGCCGAAAGTCCCTACTCCAGTTCGTTTGGTGGTGTTGTATTGCCTTAGGTGCAGATGACTGCACAACGTTTACAAGTGAGGGTTGAGAGCTTGAACACAAAAGTGTTCGTAAAAACCTAGCGAGAAGAGGAGATCTCAAAGGCGTGCGCGCACATACTCTCACACTCTTCTTCGCACTCACCCCCCTTTCTCCCAGAGGCCCCTGCCTCCCTTTATACAGTTGGAGGGGGCAGGTTACACGGGAAGTTGGGAGAGGGAAGGACGAGAAAACCTATGTCGGGAGCATTAGTCCTTCGCTTCGGTGATTGGTCGTCGCCCGGTTTGCCCACGCCGGGTCGGTAGTCCTTGTGGGCAGGGCAGTTAACTGCTGCGTCGGGAAATGGCGCACCTGCCTTCTGTGAGCCTGACGATAGTTGGCGTTGCAGTGTATGACGTTGGTGCTGCCTCGGGAGGGAACGTGCCTTCGTATTGTACGTGACTGGTTGATGGGACCGGAAGCTTGACTTCAGCAGCCATTATACCATCTCGAGAAAGAGCCACCTGCTCTCGTACAGTCACTTCGATCGATCCTTTCCGTGGGGCACGTGGCCAATGGCTAGTGGAGGCTCGTCGTGCGGCTTTTTGGCGGAGGTTGCCTTAGCTTGGTCGGGATTGGGGGATCCAGACCTGCCGCGAGGGTCGAGAGCCCTACTTGGTTGGGGACGCTTGTCCCGATCGGTCGGGGACAGGCGTCCTTAGTGGCCCCGCAGGTACTTTGGTCGGTAGAGAGCCTGGTGAAGCTCGCTAGGTCGGAGCTGGGCTTGAGGCAGCCCACTTGTCACCCTGGGCCATTGGGGTACCCCTGGTATGAGTATTCGTCACAAAGGTATTACGCTTGAGTTAGACGTAGGAAGTTCTCAGTCTCAAAATAGCTTTTTTTTTTTTGCGAAAAAGGACGCCGTTTATTAAGAGTCAAGAAACTTAACATGTCAATTTCTTTGTTCACCTCACGATTAGTAGCTGCCTCGCTTCAGTTTTATAATTTGTGTTTTACATGCTAAAAGTTACAAATACATGTCGTTTTAGGATACTACATTCAAACTTTTGAAACTTTAGATATCGATATATTTCTAAATATTTATTTTAGCTACATGAAAATCATATTTGTAGATTTTTCTTGATAAATATTTTCATAATATTATAATTTTATTGGTCTTTATAAATATATTACAACAAAGATTAGTGGTCAAATTAACATTTTAGAGGCCGCGTTGATGTAAAAAACGACATGTATTTGTGACGAAGGGAGCATATGTAAATAAATGATATGGGTTACAGTTCTGATGAACAACATACATATAAAAATAAGAAACAAATGAACATCATTGTTCCAGATTTCCAGTCAATGTATGCCTGTTTGGTCTGCTACCTTGCAAACCAAACAAGTATCGGTAATGCCACAAAAAAAAAGTCTGTTGCTTAGTTTGTTACTAATTTTGGTTACATCCTACGCCAATAAAATCCAGTGCCACAAAGGCAATCCAAGGGCTAGAAAATCGCTCATCAAAATTTTAGTAACACTAAAATTGGGTTTATCACAATCCAAAACAACGTTTTTTAATATTCAGCTTTGCTCATGTTTTAGCTATGCCAAAATCCAAACAAACCCTGGCTATAACCAAACTCAAATTCCCCTGGGAAATCGGATGGCTAGCAAATGCATGAAGTCGTCAAACATATCATGTGAGAGATGTATGGAAAACCCAAAGAAGTGGCATCAAGAACCGTTTATGTATGTTGTTCCCTGGTCTCTCTGACTCTTACGTGTTCTGTTCTTGTAATCTTGTTTTGGAGTGGCATTGGGGCTCGATCACTCCAGTCTCGCTCCATCTAGACAATTGAATTTTCACATCCGTTTTTGGGGGGTTGGGGGCAGAGACTCTTTGGGGTTGATCTGAACCCTCCGATTGAGATCAGATGGTTCAGGAGACACTTGGATCGAGATCTTGTCCGCAGAAAAGTCCTCCATAGATCGTGGCACCACTCCTCACCAAAGACTGTTTGACTGCTTCCCACCGGCCACCGCTGCCACACGGGTCCCAACGCCACCACTCCCGGCTTCCCGCTGTCCCATTACACGAGAATTTCTACATTCTCTTCATGACACATCTATTTCTCGGGGACACCGTAATCGGGACCGACAAGTGCATTAACAAAAGAGGCCCACCTGCAGACGGACAAACTAGGCGTGATGACGTGCGAATGTAACTACCGCATCGAACTCCACCACGGGGGGTCCCACTTGCAGTATTTAAACTGGACAGAAACTGGGCCCTGGTTGGGCCACGCACCCCCCGCGAATTCGGATGAGGAGAGGGGGGAGACCAGGCGAAACGGCCCTTATAAATACAGCCTAGCCGCCAGCTGCCCCGGAGACTGCAGCAGCCGTCGCTTCCTCCTCCTCGCGCAGCAGCGAGAACCTTAACCCTAGCAGCCTCCCTCCCCTGCCCCGCTCCACTCCCACTCCCCTCCACGCTCCGCCACGAGCGGAAGTGCCATCTCGAGAGAGAGCCATGGCGCCGACCAAGGGGGAGGGCCCGGCGATCGGCATCGACCTCGGGACGACGTACTCGTGCGTCGGCGTGTGGCAGCACGACCGCGTCGAGATCATAGCCAACGACCAGGGTAACCGCACCACGCCCTCGTACGTCGCCTTCACCGACTCGGAGCGCCTCATCGGAGATGCCGCCAAGAACCAGGTCGCCATGAACCCCATCAACACCGTCTTCGGTGAGCACGCCCCTGCCCTTCTCTGTTTCTGTTACGACCTGTACTGTATGGTTGCGCGATTAGATGTGTGGATCTATGGCCTCTCTTTGCGTAATGTGAAGCCTTGCTTTGATGGATCCGTCGATCTAGTATACATTTTGAATTGTGGTTTTGGCACGACTTTAAAAGTGAGGATGAGGTTGTGGTCGTATTGTGTTAGATTTGACACACTAGAGGTGAATTCTATGGTTTATGCACAATGTGAGGACACTCTGCATGTTTTAGCCTGTAGGTGACATATCGGATCTGTGTGATACGATGTGGTTATGTACATATGGCCGAGGATCGTATCCTGATGATCCTTAGGAACACACAAATTAGGTGATTTTCTTTTGTAACGCATGTTCCTAGGTCTATTTTGTATGCCCTCAGTTATGAAATGATGATAATTATATATAGGTGTGGAGTGAAGTTTGAATATATTCAGTCCATGTTAGCAGGGGCGTAATTTCTTTTGATCCATACTGTAGATTTGTGGGCCATGCATGAGCTTTTTTTAGACTGGGCTATGCAGAAACTTGCTGATAGAGAAATTGCACTTTGCTTGTTTCACCTTGATCTGTTCTTAACTGGTGGCTAGAGAAACTGGTGAAGCTCAATCATGTATAGTCCTTTTGTTTTTGTAGTTGTGGACAAAATTTCGTTTACTTAATTATATAAGGAATTTTTCGAGTTCTGACTTCTGACGCACTAGTGCTTGCTAGCGCTTGTTGACTAAGCTATGTCCGTATGTTGTTGTGTCATGTGAGGACAAATTTGTTGGTGTGGCAACTTGCGCCTCTTCTTAACATTTCATTGTCAAGTTGTCTTTAGGGCCAAGTGTGAATTAGGAAAATCAGCCAAGGCTTTTGCGTCTAAGTGCTTTCTGAATCATCCCTATGTTGTAGAAAAAGTATTTTTGGAATTATTTTAAATAAAGTTAGCTGTTGTTACTATGAATCCGAGTTGAAGTCAAGTGCCTTTTGGTCACAGTTAAAAAGCAACGTGTCATTCTCGTTCGTTCAGAATTCAGTACGCATGTTCAAATTAGGTTGTATACTTTATTTGCTAAGTTCACTACAAATAACAAATTAGATTACTACTATTTTTGGTATACTTATGTATGAGAGATTGTGTTATAATTTTTTAATTGGTTAGTTCTTAACCAGAACTGCAGTTAGACATGCTTGTTTTGTTCGTCTGCTTCTGGTCGTTTTGGATTATACTTTTTCTCTTTTTTGGAGTGTGTGATGTCTTGTTTTTTAGTCTTGTGATGTATGCTGAAGAAGAGTCATTTCACTTGTTAAAGTTGCCAAATGTAACTATACTCTTTGTCACACTTGTTTTAGTCCACATAGACTAATTAGATTACATATATAGGTCCTGGATCCCATTAAATTATAAATTAAGTTGCACTCGGTACTCCCTAAAGTTAGATTATATACGCCCTTATAAAGTGGTTTTACACATGGAATATTTGCATTAATGCTTACACCCACAAAACTAACAATTATACATTCTTGGTGGGTTTTCCAAATTGACAAATCGATTTGCACTGTCAAATTTAAGATGAGAATCTGTTTTTTGTTCTTCCTGACAGTTTACTTTTTTTTTTTTGTATTAGTGCTCTACTTAGCCGCCTGCTAAGAACAGTAGGTTACCTTTTCCAGAAATAAAATCAAAGGAGAATCACTATGACCTAGGTCTTTGGTAATAGTATATATACTATCCAAATATTTTTGAATCTAACTTCTCAGACTAAATTAAGATATACCACTATGTTATGCATGTAGTCAAATCTTTTAAGCTGAACTCATCAACATGATAATCTCCTGTGCTGGTTGTTCTTTTGTACGCCCTAGTCATGGATAGAAATTTCGCTGAAATCTCGGATTTCGGACCCCCCACGAGATTCAAAATCCCATTTGGATTAGAAAAATTCAAAAAAGTTTAAAGTGCTACAGTAATCCCGAAAATCTCAGGATTTTTTGACCCGTTTTTAAACTTTTATGGCTAGATTTGACCGGATTTGGTCCAATAACCCTTAAGAAAGTCATCTTCCATGAAAATTTGTTGAAAAACCGAATTTTTGAGACATTTTAAAATTTCGGCAGAAACACTATCAGATTGTTATAAAATTGTACAAACTTGATAATGATTTGAAAAATGTATGGTACTATCTTTAGTAGTTTAGGATCATACATAAAAAATTTCAAAATAATTGAACTTCATTTGTTATTTTAAAAAATCAAAAATAGAATGAACATAATTGGGACAGTAATCTTGTTAGAATTTTATAAATTTGCTCGAGTGTGATCATGATTCAAAATTTTTATGAGAGCTTAAGAATTGGCTCGGTACCATTTTATAAAATTTTCAACTTTTTTTGTTTGCTCAATCAAATCTATGTAAGCATTGAATTTCATTTGTTATATTTCAAAAATCAAAATCAGATAGAACATAAATGGTACAATGCCTTGTAAGAATTTTATAAATTCAGTGGAGTGTGATCATGATTCAAAATTTTTATAAGATCTTAAGCATTTCCTCAACACCCTTCTGTAAAATTTTTAGAAATTCTAAACATTTTTTGATTGCTAAAGCAAATCTATGTATTGATCATCAGGCTTTTATCAGGACGTAGCACTGTCAAACTTTTTGAAAATTCTTGAAGCTTGATTATCATTTAAAATTTTTATAGAAACGCTAATGATACATCAGGACCATCCACAATTTTTTTTAAAATTTTCTAACGTGGTTTAAACCATTTTTTACTTTGTTCAAGTTTGCCGTAAGGCTTTTAATAGGACAGTAGCACTGTTCGAATGTTTACAAATTCATGAAGTTTGATCATCACCTGAAAATTTTATGGGAATGTTAGCGATATGTCAGAACTATGCACAAAACATTTGAAAATTTTCTAACCTCGTTTGTTCTATTTTTCATTCGGTTCAAATTTGCCGATCAGCGTTTTATCAGGACAGTAGCAATGTTTGAATTTTTAAAAATTACTCAGATTTGATAATCATCTGAAATTTTTATGAGAACATCACTGATGTGTCAGTAACCTCCAAAAAAAAATCAAAATTTTTCGACATCATTTGAGCCATTTTTCACTCGGTGCAAATTCACCGAAATCTCGCCCGAAATTTCGTTTTTCCCGGTAGAAATAAAACTGGATTTGAATTTTTGTTTTTGAATTTCCGCAGAGATTTGCCTGAAATTCCGAGATCTCGGCGAGATTTTGGATTTCGGTCACCGGTGAAATTTCATCCAAAACGAAATTTGAATCCTTGACCCTAGTGCTTCCCAGTTTTAAATAAACAAGCTGATTAGGGAGTTAGGTGGTTCCTTTTTAGCATATAGACCTGCCTGATATGCCTAGCTGCAATACTTCATTTGTAAAACATTTTTTTTCTAAATATAGCTGGAGTCTCTTTTGTCTACTACATGATATCATGCTTCTGTATCCTAATAAAAGGATCTCAAAACAAACTAATGGATTATCTTTTGCTATTATTTTCATAATCTGTCATTTTTATTTTTGTTGATGTTTTTTGATAGATATGTATGATACTTCTTGGTTAATGCCTACAGATATAATTGGGATTACTGAATGTAACTTCCAAATGATTCTTCTAATGGTGATTCTGTTTGTCAAACTCTGCAGATGCTAAGCGTCTTATTGGCAGACGGTTCTCTGACGCCTCTGTCCAGAGTGATATCAAGATGTGGCCTTATAAAGTTATTGCTGGCCCGGGTGACAAGCCTATGATTGTAGTGCAGTACAAGGGTGAGGAGAAACAGTTTTCAGCCGAAGAGATTTCTTCCATGGTTCTTATCAAGATGCGTGAGATCGCTGAAGCTTACTTAGGATCAACTGTGAATAATGCTGTTGTCACCGTTCCTGCTTACTTCAATGATTCCCAGAGGCAGGCAACTAAGGATGCTGGCGTTATTGCTGGTCTGAATGTCATGCGTATCATCAATGAGCCAACAGCTGCTGCAATTGCCTATGGTCTTGACAAAAAGGCAACTAGTGTTGGTGAGAAGAATGTGCTTATTTTCGACCTGGGTGGTGGCACTTTTGATGTCTCCCTCCTTACTATTGAGGAGGGTATTTTTGAGGTGAAGGCCACAGCCGGTGACACTCACCTTGGTGGGGAGGACTTCGACAACCGCTTGGTGAACCACTTTGTGCAAGAATTTAAAAGGAAACACAGGAAGGATATCAGTGGAAACCCCAGGGCTTTGAGAAGGCTTAGGACTTCATGCGAGAGGGCAAAGAGGACACTCTCTTCCACTGCCCAGACTACCATTGAAATTGATTCCCTCTTCGAGGGTATTGATTTCTATTCCACCATCACCAGAGCCAGGTTTGAGGAGCTTAACATGGACCTCTTCAGGAAGTGCATGGAGCCTGTGGAGAAGTGCCTGAGGGATGCAAAGATGGATAAGAGCACCGTCGATGATGTTGTCCTTGTTGGCGGTTCGACTAGGATCCCCAGAGTTCAGCAGCTGCTGCAGGACTTCTTCAATGGAAAGGAACTCTGCAAGAGCATTAACCCTGACGAAGCTGTTGCCTATGGTGCTTCTGTCCAGGCTGCTATCCTTAGCGGTGAGGGTAATGAGAAGGTGCAGGACCTTCTCCTCCTTGATGTGGCTCCACTGTCTCTTGGTCTTGAGACTGCTGGTGGAGTCATGACTGTGCTCATCCCAAGGAACACCACCATTCCTACCAAGAAGGAGCAGGTCTTCTCCACCTACTCGGATAACCAGCCTGGTGTGTTGATCCAGGTGTACGAGGGTGAGAGGACACGGACCAGGGACAACAATCTCCTTGGCAAATTTGAGCTCTCCGGAATCCCCCCTGCTCCTAGGGGTGTCCCTCAGATTACGGTCTGCTTTGACATCGATGCCAATGGTATTCTGAACGTTTCTGCTGAAGACAAGACAACTGGCCAGAAGAACAAGATCACCATCACGAATGACAAGGGAAGGCTGAGCAAGGAGGAGATCGAGAAGATGGTTCAGGATGCCGAGAAGTACAAGTCTGAGGATGAGGAGCACAAGAAGAAGGTTGATGCCAAGAATTCCCTGGAGAACTATGCTTACAACATGAGGAACACTATCCAGGATGAGAAGATTGCTTCCAAGCTGCCAGCGGCCGACAAGACGAAGATTGAGGACGCTGTTGAGCAGGCGATCCAGTGGCTGGACAACAACCAACTCGCCGAGGTTGACGAGTTTGAGGACAAGATGAAGGAGCTTGAGGGCCTCTGCAACCCCATCATTGCCAAGATGTACCAGGGCGCCGGTGCTGACATGGCTGATGGGATGGAGGATGATGCTCCGGCTGCTGGTGGAAGTGATGCTGGCCCGAAGATTGAGGAGGTCGACTAAATTAAAACCATTAGTGTCTTCCATATAGTAAGGAAAAGGATCATATGCCTTTTGTTTCAGGCCCAGGTGCCAATCATATCAGTTGGTCTAGAATTTGCCGCTACTTCTGGTTAATCACAGACTTGTGCATGCGCCATGAACAATGCGATGATGCATGTTTTGTTGTTATTTTCACCTGATGCTTTCGAGTCTGGACTAGCTATCAATGCACTCTGAAGTCTTAGATTCAATATTTTGTTAATGCTTCAGTCTGCTTCGGTCCTTATCAATGATTGCTACATAGTGGTGCCTTTTGACTAGTAGTAGTGTATTCGAAATGTGAATTCAGAATTAACTTGCAGCATGGCATTAGCTTTTAGAGTCTCGACTCTCGAGTATGTTGATAGTGTATTAACGATGAATCAGCCGCTGTGTGGGGGCACCCGTGAGCTGCAAATGACAATTTTCGCTTGTCTGATTTCTTCTGGAATGTGGCACTCAAGAATTATTCCGTCGGCGGCAGCACTGTTTGCGGAATGGAAGCACGTGTTCGAGCTGTACTTCCTCGATGCAGAAGGCTAATTCCTTGACCTATTTGTAGCGCTGCTGTGACCGCATCAGGTAGGAAAAAATTGAGGTGCCAAATATTTTGCCACTGCCTGCCTCAGCCGTTGTGACGCACAGCTAGCATACGAAAGGCAAATAAATCTTGCTGCTCGAGTGAAGTTGAAGCGGGTTTCTGCCTGATTGACGCATCGCAGCACGTCGATGGATCGATCGATCGAAGCAGGCAGCCGAGGCAAAGTGCTCGGGATCTCGCTCACATCCTGCGATGTCGGTAGGGAAAGAAAAGCCTTCTTTTAATTCCGCTGCATCGTCTTTCGCTTTAATCAGCAGCTCCCATGAGTCATAAGCAATAATAATGCAGGTGGAAAGCGGCATTCCCTGGCCCTACCTAAAGAACTCTTGCCTTAATCATTATCGACCTCTTTAATTAATCTGGTGCCCTAGCCGTAATAATACAGTATACTCCAGGAATTCAGTTTCTGAATAGACGACGTTTTAGGATTTTACGCTTCAATCAAGACAAATACACAAAGGATCAAATTACCCTATTTTATTATGTCACTTATTGCTATTAGATAGTATGTATTAATATAGCCCATAGCATTAAATGATCTTAGAAATAGCCAAATGAGAGGGATATATATATATGAAAAAAGGGTGAAAAGTCATCTCGAAATTGTATATTTAGAAATAAAATATGAAAGCTAGAATGAAGTGTATTCAGAAATGTAGAGAGTATATATTGACTCAGATATCGTTCTCCTCGATCTCTCTGGCTAGTACTAGTAGTACTGGTACAAGGCTACTAAGTGTCCATCGCCACGTACTAGCAAACCATCCATTTCATCCATCTCCAGTGGTGAGACGCTAGCTGCTACTGCACTTGCTGTCTGCAGGAACTGTGCGGCGAAAAGAAACAGATTAAAGGCGGCAAAGCGAGCGGTTTATCACTTTGGTTCCCCCGCGGTATTCGTGGGTTGCGCTTTTCACCGGCAGTTGGAAATCCGGTTCTGACGGTTGATAGACAAAAATTAATTTTGCCAGTGAGCAACGCGAGTAGGGTCGGCACTCGGCACTAGCTAGCTGAATCAGTGTGTGTATTCTGCCCTTTTACATGACGGCATGTACACCATGCATAGACAAGCTTTCTGTTAAAATCGACCGATCGATGGGTTGCCGGAGTTACAGTAGATGAACATATGGTTTTCGGTAGCCTCTTGCAGCCAGCTTTAGTTAACAAGTTACTTAATTACCTCGATATGTAGCTAGTTTCAGCAATCGAGATCTAAGCCCACTATTTCAGACTAAGTTACCTGTTACTGATCGATCGATGCAGCATCATCCAGTCCACTCCAACCATGGCGTTTATGCACGGCAATGGCACTATATATCATCTCCTTGAAGATCATCAGCACTTGACTGATATGTGTGATATAAAGCTAAGGTGGTGACGTTCTCTTCGTCCAAAAGGAAGAGTATTACTGATGAGTTCAGGCTTCGATGCACTATATACGATCTTGGAGTAGAAATGACTAGCAATGCACAATACATAATTCTTCACAGAACAAAAGCGGAGCAGAATCTTAACTGTTAAAGATATGCGCCACAAAGTTGAATGATGAAACATTACTCGAGTAGTCATGCATCGGCGAGCCATGCAGCAAAACTTTTGTGTCGACATTCGAACAGGCAGTAAGGGAGAGAATGAGATATGATAGGTGCAGTGACACTGCATAGTACTAGCAAACATTTTCTAAGTTTTAACCCCAGAATCCCCAAGAATCAAGTTTAATACTACATACCATGCATTTGAGTAACTACACATATGAATTGTAGGCTGAGTAGTGAGCATGATGGATGCATAGCTCAATCACATAACATTAGTTCTAGAGACATGTGCGTAGAATTAAGTCTCATTAATTGGACACTTTGACTCCTGACTGATTTGCATGCATGATTCAGCTGCAGAAGGTATATATACTTCAGTCTTCAGAAGGTTTGCAGCTTGCAGAAAGGAGTGTATATAGGAGCAGCTTACACTAGCTAGTAGCTACTATCCTGTTCCAATCTGCAGTCTGCGCGTACGATTTTTTTAAAATAATACACAAAAAATAAAAAATTACAAAAATAACAGGCCAAAAAGAAAAATTACAGAAGTAGGCCACTGTTGCCTTTCTGATTGGCAACAGAGTTCTATCGCCATTCAGAATGGCGATTTATTGATGTGGACGCCACGTAGGATCTCGGTCTCCAGTTTGATTCGCGACAGAGTTATGTCGCTAATTCAAACGGCGATAGTTTTTTGTCGCTAATTGAAATGGCGATATTACTCTGTCGCCACTTGAAATGGTGACAGAACTCAGCAAGTATATAGATGAACTGATGATCTATCTAGCTGTAGCTTAGCTATGCTTGATGACGACATGCCACAGGGTAGTTTCGACGATGTTGAAGGTGCACACGTCACCTTCCTCATGCTTGTTGTCCTAGCAGAAGCTCTTCTAGCCCTCTCCAAGCAGGTAGCAACTGTTCTTGTACGGAACACCACGCACCTGCCATGACCTGGTGCTGTCCAATGATGTCTTGAGCGTAATCGTGCAACGGTTACAGAGCCAGATCGAGTTCCAGAAGGTTGAAGGTACAAACTGCAAGCATTGAAATTGAAGAAATTTGTGTTCGAACCAATTCACTTTCAATGCTTGCAGTCTGTAGCTTCAGCCTTCTGGAACTTGATCGGGCTCTGTAAATGTTGCACGATCATGCTCAAGACCTCATTGGACAGCACTAGGTCATGGCAGGTGCGTGGTGTTCCATACAAGAACAATTGCTACCTATTTGGAGAGGGCTGGAAGAGCTTTTGCCAGGAAAACAAGCTTGAGGAAGGTTACGTGTGCACCTTCAACATCATCAAAACTACCCTATGGCATGTCGTCATCAAAAATAGCTAAGTTACAACTAGATAGATCATCAGTTCATCTATATGCGTTGCCTAATGCTATCTCCATTTCAAGTAAAAAACATCATACAAGTAAAAAATAGTTAGCAAACAACATGAAAATATAAACATGACATGCACACACCATTTCAGTACAAACAAAATACAATTACACATTCACATAATTAAACGTCCAACCTAAATATTATAACTCAAGAATATCAAACCTGTTCAAATACATCAATAATATTCAAAGGGTAAAAACATACCAATAAATTATATTACAACTAACATATATCAGAGTTTACATAACATTCAGTTCTGATTCAGCATTGGACAATATTTGAAAGTGTGCCCCATCTCCTTGCAAATGGAGCATTTCTTCACTCAACGGCCACATTCCGCAGCATCCATATCATTTCGGATACGTCTTGTTTGGCATCGTCCGACTCCCTTAAGCCTGTCGATGTTCGAAACCCACCTTGTATACTCCCACATGCGATGGTCCGTGAATTAACTAACCACACCAATACCATACATTTCTCTGCTCTAAGTTGCAGTCACCACCTCCTTCATGAAACATTGATCCATGAATATGCTTGGATCCATACAAATGGTGGAACATGCAGCCATTACGTGTGCACAAGGCCTGTGTAATAGAAGGGGCTTGTTGCATGTGCAAGAACAACTCCGTCTTGAAAGGGTGTACTCCTGTAGAACTCTACCGTAGTTCGTCTCACGACCGCCTTTGTCCCTACACAATATCTTGAAAGGCGACTCTCTCGTCCCCATCTTGAACGCTCTGTGCATCCCTTTTTTTCTTTATCTTCCATATATGCACTGATCATATCTGAGTACTTTACGACAGGATTATTCATGGCAACCAACGCCTTCGCATGGCGATCCACGAAGTGCTTCATAACCCCACGAAGAACTCCCTCAACTATAGAAACGAGAGAAAGGGGTCTCAGACCCCTCATCACGCAATTGCACACCTCTGCCAGGTTAGTCGTCATGACACCATGCCTTGCACAGTTCGTGTTGTAAAGCAAAGCCCACTTCTTCTTTGGCTCATTTTCAATCCATTCGGAGAAGCACTTTGTCGCCCTGCTAGTCCTCCTAACCAATTGCGGAGGGTTTGTAGGTAAGTCATGAAATGCTATGGGGGCCTCTTCCGCGCCAGGAGTCGGGTTCTTCGCAGCCTCTGTTGTATGCTTCCTCGTTAGTTCGTCTAGCTTCGTCCACAGTGAATCGAATTTTTGCTGCTGATTCTGATTGCACAACCTCTTGAACAACTTTGTGAGAGTCTTGTTTCTGAATTGTTGGTAAAAGTTCGCCCCCATGTGCCGCTTGCACACCTGCTCTACAAATCTGTCCATGGAGTTGACTCGTCTTCACTTTGCTGCAACTGCAGAATTGCCTTCAACAACCCAGGGTGACGATCATGCATTACGCAAACCTGAGGTCGGTTGCTGACTATTCCGACTTTCACGTTCCTCAGAAACCAAAGCCAACTATATGTGTTCTCACTCTCCACAAAAGCCAGTACGACGGGAAGAACATGATTGTTGCCATCTACTCTGATGGCAGTCAAAATCTGCCCCTTGTACTTCCCAGTTAAGAATGTGTCGTCTACGCAAAGCAACGGTCGGCAATGTCTGAATGCGTTGATGCACGCACCAAATACAAATGCTCTCTTCAGAACCACCTTTCCTGGGAAGCATTGTGAGGGCTGCTAAAAAATATCCACAACTGTCCCAGCATTTCCTCCCTTGAATGGCTTGAAGCATGCCGGCCAAGTTCTGGTACAAGTCTTCGTACGTACCAAACTTAGCTTTGAGGGCTTTCTGCTTCACTCTCTAGGCCTTCTCATAGCTTATAGTGTACTGGAATCTCTGCTCTATTGCAAGTATAATAGAACAGGGCTCGAGATCCAGGTTGCCAATGATCTCTTTGTACGTTACATTTGCAACAAAGCCTGAGATATTTCTATGTGATTGCATAGACTCTGTCATCACACATGTATGCGAAACGACTATGGAGCGCTTCCAAACGATGTCCCACTTAGGCTGGTATGCATGAACACGCTATGGGCACCCCTCTATCTCGCACATAACGTCATAAACCACTGGTGATGACTTAACAACCTTAAATGGTCTACACATTGACACTGCCCATTCCTTCATAGCCTCCCGCACCTCCCACTTACTTTTGTAAATTGCCCCTAACTGCATCTCGTTCCTACTATACTCCCATTCAACGCCTTCACCATCATTCACTACTACATTCTCGAACTGGTAGCCCTCCCGCTCATTAGGGTAACGGTCATCGCGTCAATCCTCACCACCAACGTAAATGTTATCATCAGATAAAGCCTCGTACTCCCAATTCTCTGCCTCTATGCTTTCTACCAACCCTTCTATATGTTCCCCTTCGTCCACAATGCCCATGAGTTCTTGCATCTGCGGTAAGGGAGCGTCACCTTGTTCATTTTGCATTGTGTCTTCCCTCTCACCCACGTTTTGACTCAATAAGGATGTATGACTGCGACTGGACTCCCCAACTTTTTCTGTAACAGCATCCACAGCCTCCTCGATCATCATATGGCCGAAAGCAACTCTCTGAAATGCTTGTGCCACAACACTAGAGGCCATCCTCTCTCTTTAGCCATTATTACATAAGAGCTCCACGACTTTAGCCCCTTCAGTTCCAGTAACTCCCAGTACATGCATTCCCGTGATCAACATCCGACACCATGCAACTTCAGTTCACTTAGATCAGGGTCCAATGAAAACATGTTGTACAACTATCTCCTAACAGTGCCCCAAAGACGCTCCCCTACGCGCGACAAACTACCTATAACACTTGGAAAATGACCTAGTTCCACGCCTTGGGCCCCCATGTGTGAAACTCCTTTTTCCATAGTATATTTTGAAATAGTCTTAGTCATCCATACTTGCGGTACATTTGTTACACGATTGTTATTACATACACGCCGTATCAGCATTATGTTATGCAATACGTAATGATCTTAAAGAATTACAAACTTAATAGGGGAAATATGCCTACGGATGACGTGAACCTACTCTACACCTCAATATACAATTGCTTCAAATGCCCCTAAATTTTACTTCTCCACTTCATACTATCCGACAACATTTTACAAATTATTCCTAACATGTCGAAGCGAACCTAATTCGCGATCACAGCACTACAAATGCAAAAACAGCAATATATCTACACTAATATTACTAACATACACGTACCAACATAATTATTACTATTCTAAACTTAGCTCTCCTATTAATACCAATATGCAAATATTTATAGAAAATGATCTAAATGTATCTATATCTTTTTTTGCTCTACTCATATCTATCAACAAATTACTAGTCTACAAATAACTACGCAATTATTACTACTCGACATACCAAAATATCTACAAATATTTACAAAATGTGTTAATGATCTAAATGTATCTACAACAATATTTTTAATCTACCCATATCTACTAACTAGTTACAAGTCTACAAATAACTACACAATTATTACTACATGACATACCTAAATATCGACAAATATTTACAGAAAATCATAATGATCTAAATGAACCTACAAAAATATTTTTAATCTAGCCATATCTACCAACAAATTACTAATATACAAATATCTATACAATTATCACTAGTCTACATAACTAAATACGTACACATTTAATTACTTTGGTTTTCTAACCTAGATTTCAAAATTACAAAACATGAGATTAAAATTCGAACCTTCAAATATAGGCTGGACTTTTTCTCCTCCTCCCCTCCCTCTTCTTCCCCTCCTTCCTCCCTTACCTTCTCTTTTTCTTTTCTTCTCCCCTTTTCTTTCTTTCCTTTCTCTCGGTTTGGTTGTTCTTGGTTTGCTCTGGGGCAAACGGGCGAGGCTCGACTGGCCGCGTGGCTTTATACTGCGGTGTCTGTTGTCATTTGAAATGACTACTGAGAACGTGAACCGTCAGTCGCTATTTCAATTGGCGATAGAAACTTCATGTCGCTAGTCCAACCGGTGATTAATGACATGGTTCCAAGCTGGCGCATTTATGGTTAGTTCAAACGATGATTGATTTTCTGTCGCTGTTCCAATTGGCAATACAAATTTAATAGCTATTTCGATTGGCAACTATACTCTGTCGCCAGTCAGAAAGGCGACAGTGGCCTACTTCTGTAATTTTTTTGGCTTATTAATTTTTTATTTATTATTAAAAAAATTCCTGCATGTACTATCTGAATCTCTGAAGGCGTCCATGCATGCTTTAGACATAACTACTAGTGTACTACATGTTATGCACTAGTGTTTTTTGTTTTCTCATCGATCCCCATGAATGAGCTCATTGGTAAATGGGAATGGTACACTTGTTAGATCCTACTGCTAATCAAAATTGTTATCTTCTGTCCAATCTCTCTAATCAGTCATAGGCAAGGAAAAGTGGAGTTTATTTTTAATTAAGTTAACTGGTAGCTAGCTAGCTAACTAGGGATAATAATAATAATCCAATTATAAGCAAGTGAGCACGTATCCTTGTGCTCATCATTTGGAGAAAAATAATGTACTGATTAGATAACAGAATATTTGATAGGAAAGATTACGCCGATTTATTTATGTCATGCATGAAAGTCAGTTGATTTTTAGTTTTCGAAGGACCAGAATAGAATAAGAATATTGTGATCTGTTAAGATCTTGCACAATTCAAATGTGTTGGCAAGATCAGAGATGAAATCACATACACAAACAAGGTTTTTCTTTATCTCTTGATACCAACACACACATCAGAGAAAGGAAGACAAGGATTTTTTTGTTGACTCTGCATACATCCTGGGTCATTTTCCATGTTATATAGATATACAAAAACAGAGTACAAGGAAAGAAAGAAACATGTATAAACTTGTGGTTGATCCAGAAATCACGCCACAACTTCTAAAGAAAGTGCTTAACTACCAAAAATAGGAAAACATGCATCACAAAAAGATTAACACAACATTCTCCCCCCTTAATCTTGTTGTGCTTGCTTCACGTCCTTCATCCCAATCTTGTTTCGTAGTTCAACAAATCTTTGACATCCTGGAGACTTGGTCAAGATGTCTGCCAATTGCTCCTCAGTTCTCACATATTCCACTTCAATTTCTCCCTTCTGCACATACTCACGAATGAAATGTAACTTTGTATCAATATGCCTGCTCCTCTCATGATACATAGGGTTCTTTGTGAGGGCAATGGCTGATTTGTTATCATCTTTCATTCCCATCAGCTCGCTGAATAGTCGCTTGAGCCATAGTCCCTGGCATGTCCCAGCTGTAGCTACCACATACTCTACTTCACAAGAAGAGAGTGCCATGACTATTTACTTCTGAGATATCCAAGTGATTAGGCTTCCCACAAGAAAATATAGAACACCAGTAGTGCTCTTACGGTCATCAATGTCTCTAGCTAGCTAAATCACTGTTAGTGAACCCAATCAAACACATCTTCGAGCTCCTTTTCTTTTCATAACAGCAGCCGAAGTTGATTGTACCACGCATATATCTGATTAGGATCTGCTTCACACCAGCCATATGAGCAGTTGTCGGCGCCTCCATATAGCGGCTCATAACACCTACTGAGTATGCCAAGTCGGGTCTTGTGTTAACCAAGTACCTCAAGCTTCCAATCACACTTCTGCACAAGGTAGTATCTACTGGAGGACATGAACACACCTTGCTCATCTTTTGTCTTGGCTCCATAGGGATTTGGCAAGGGTTACACTCGGCCATACCAAGCTTCTCCAAAATCTTTGCAGCATACCCAGATTGAGATAAGTAAATAGCATGGGAGTCTTGCTTTACCTCAATACCCAAGTAGTAGCTCAGCAATCCGAGATCAGTCATATCAAACATCCTCTTCATTTGATCCTTTAGTTTAGAAATTTCTTCGGTGCTTGACCCTGTGATGATTAGATCATCTACATAAACACCAACCACCAGAATTCCACCTCGTATCTCTCTCCTGTAAACTGCATGTTCAACAAGAGATCTCACAAAACCAAGTGACTGCAAACACTTATCAAGTTTGGAGTTCCATGCCTTGGTGCTTGACGCAAACCATAGAGTGCCTTCCTTAACTTCAACACATTGTTCTCATGTCCTTTTGCAACAAAACCCAGCAGCTGTATGACATAGACTTCCTCTTCAATCTCCATTAAGGAATATTGATTTCACGTCCATATGATGGATTTCCTAGGTCTCTTGAGCTACCAAAGAGATTAATAGCCGCACTGTCTCGAGTCTTGCAATAGGTGCAAAAACTTCATTGAAATCCACACCTGACTTCTGGACATACCCTTTTGCCACTAAATGAGCTTTATGCTCGTCAATCTCTCCCTGTGGGGTTTTTAAGCTTGTAAACCCATTTCAGGCCGATGGCGCGCAGTCCTTTTGGCAACTCAGTGAGTTCCCATGTACCGTTTCTTTTGATAGCAACTCTCTCTTCTACCATGGCTTGCTTCCAGTTTTCATCGCTTGCTGCTTCTTCAAATCTCATTGGTTCATCAATCGACAAGAAGCATAATCCAGCCTCATCATTCTCTTCCATGGTATCATTGTAAGTATCCTGCAATGTACGATACTTACGTGGTCTATGGGACTTGCAGTGTATGGTGTCGTTCCCGTTTCCTCGTCGGCGATAGGATTTGAGGGAGACCCTGGAATCGGTGACTGTACAGAACTAGATGTTCCATTGGCTTCTATGTTGTTGCCCGCCTGATCAACGATTGTTTCCACATCATTGCTATCATCCGATTCGTAGTGTACCGTGAAGACTTCTTGCTAGTGATCATCAACTCTACCATGTCCCTGCACAAACCAGTCCCACTCCTTGTTCTCCTCAAATATTACATCCCTGCTTACACGCAGCTTCTTGGTGTTAGGATCATACACCCTATATGCCTTTGATCCTGGTTCGTACCCAAGAAACACCATGGGCTCACTTTTATCCGACAGTTTTCTTGTGTAAGTGCCAGCAACTTTCACATACACCTGTCAAAACTCTCAAGTGTGCACCTTGGGTTTTCTTCCAGTCCACTTCTCATATTGGGTTGCTCCCTCTGCACCCTTGGTTGATGCACGGTTAAGTAAATAAACCGCTATCCTCACTATCTCAGCCCAGAACACACCTGGTACATGTTTGCTTTTCAGCAAGCTCCTCGCCATCGCCATGACTGACTGGTTTCTTCTCTCAACGACACCATTTTGCTGCAGAGAGTACGGTGCCGTGAGATACTTCATGATGCCCAGCTCATCACAGTATTCTTTGAACTCGATGCTTGTGAACTCGCCACCCCTGTCTGACTGGAGTGCGCACAACTTTGCATTTGCATCCATCTCAACCCTAGCCTTGATTTTCTTGAATGCACTGAAAGCCTCCTCTTTACTTTTCAGTGTCGCGACCCACATAAATCTGCTGTGGTCATCTGCCATTAAGAAGAAATATTTGCTGCCACCAAGAGTTGTGGGTGAGATCGGGCCACAGAGGTCCACATGCACCAGCTCGAGAGGTTTTTTCTGCTTGATAACTTGAGTTGTGAGGGAATGATGTGCGATGGTGCTTTGCAAGCACACATCCGTCACACACCTATGTTAGATGATCCACAGTGGGCATGCCAATCACCATTCCCTTCTGTGACATGCTCCTTAATGACTGAAAATTGATATGGTCGAAGTGAGCATGCCACAGCCTTGGATCTTCTTTTAGTTTCCCGAGCAAACACACAGCGCAAGCAGTCTGCAGGTCCAAGATATACAACCTGTTCTTCGTCCTTTTCACTTTTGCGAGCAATGTTTTGGTTCTGTCATACATCGACAGAAATCCTTCCTCGATCATGGTCTTACACCCGTGCTCGCCAAGTTGCCCCAGGCTAACTATATTGCTACACAAACTTGGTATAAAATACACATCAGTGAGAAGACGGTGCTCACCATTCTTGCACTAGAACATCACTGCCTCTCCCCTATATGTCCACCATGGAGCCATCACCAAACTTTTCTCTTCCTGTCACTTTCTCATTCAATTCAGAGAACCATCTCTTGCTACCAGTCATGTGATTACTAGCTCCTGTGTCCAAGTATCAGGCACTATTCTCATATGTAATGTCAGCATCTTCTTGTAGGCTTGGCTTCATCTTCTCTTCCATGAGAATAAACTCATCTCCCTCCTCTTGCATGAGATCCAATGACTGGCAAATTTTAGTAGCAAGTAATGCTGGTTCATTTCCATCTTCTTGAGCCTTTGGTAGATGAGCTCGCTCACTCTTCTTCGTAGATCGACATTCCGAGGCAAAGTGTCCAAAGTTCTCACAATTGTAACATTTTATCTTGGATTCGTCAAATTTCTTCTCACGCTGGCTTGAGTCGCTGCTTCCACCGCGTTCGCCTTGGCCGCACCCATGACCGCGCCCACGGTTGCGTCCGCAACCTCTTCCAACACCTCGTCCTTTAGAGTAGGACAAGTTTTCAGCTCCACCCTTTGCCTCCCTGGCCTTCCACTCGGCCCTGGTCACCAGAACTTGCTCCTCATCATTATATTTACTTCCATGAATTCACTCCTCATGTGCCTTGAGGCGACCAATGACTTCCTCAATTGTCATGATCTTGAGGTTGCAAAATTGTTCGATTGCTGACACGATCCGCAGAAACTTCAAGGGCACGACGCGGAGAAACTTCTTCACAACATAGGCTTCTTCCACCCCCAATGCACGTATTTTGTTGACGATGGTCGTCAACCTCACTGCGAAGCCGTCGATTGTCTCTGCCTCCTTCATGCGCATAGTCTCAAACTCACTCTTTAGAGTTTGGATATTTGCTTCCTTGACGCGCTCAGCGCCCATGTGCATGGTCTTGAGTGTTTTCCACGCTTCCTTGGTCGTCTCCTTCTCGGTCAGTAGCAGCAAAGTGTCCTCAAGGATTCCTTGATAAATGGCAGCAAGAGCCATTTGGTCCCGACGCATGTCAATCTTCTCCTTCGTGTCTCTCGGTTCCACGGCGTCCCAGACACCTTGTGCATGCATGTAGACTTTCATCTTGATCTCCCATGCCACGTAGTTGCTCTTCGAGAGTAGCGGATACTGCAGCAACACCGAGCTCTCTTTTGCTTTGGAGCTTCCTTCATGCTGCCCGTCATTGCTCCCGCTGCATGAACATTCAACGGATCAACAAGAGCACTGATACCAAATGTTGGCAAGATCAGAGATGAAATCACATACACACACAAGGTTTTTCTTTATCTCTTGACACCAACACACACATCAGAGAAATGAAGACAAGGATTTTTTTTGTTGACACTGCATACATCCTGCGTCATTTTTCATGTTATATAGATATACCAAAACAGAGTACAATGAAAGAACGGAAACATGCCTAAACTTGTGGTTGATCCAGAAATCACGCTACAGCTTCTAAAGAAAGTGCTTAACTACCAAAAATAGGAAAACATGCATCACAAAAAGATTAACACAACAAAATGTGTAAAGCTTTATGGTAGTGGCGCTGTGGCGGTATCCAAATGGCATATTTGCTTAATTTGTACAATGGAGGGGAGGGAAAGCTATATGCATGGCTCGCATAGATCTAGCCTAGCTTACCATCCAAGCAGCGAAGTTTCCCAGTACTTGCGAATTCAACTACTACTATATATACAGGTACAGATTAGTCCAGCTACAGAAGCTAGAAAGGACTTGTTGGGAATTAACAACAATGTACATCGATCATACCCTATTCCATACAGATAAAAAAAATATCTAGCTCTCTCTCTGCGCACTAGCTATACTTGTTAACTTAGGTGTGTCGTTTGTGTGTGTGAGAGGGAAGGGGAATTCTACACCACCACCTCCACCACTAGCTAATTTAGAGTCCAAGACTAGCAAGACCAACTTTACTGATTGATCTCTTTCGTCAATATATATGGACATAAACTTGCACCTGCATACATACACTAGAATGCCTCCCTGTACAAGTGTTACTCATTTTGGTGACCTCTAGTAGTGACCTCTAGTTGGCCCCACTGTTTAACCTCCCTAGGAAATTACTGTACTAACCAGCCAAGAACAGCAAGCAAACAAGCCAATCTTAGCCGCAAGCCCTTCCAAATAGTACAGCAGCCATAATGCACCAACTCCTGATGCTAGCTAGGGTTTCCAAAGCCTGTGTGTATGTAGCCCCTTGCACATTTTTTTTGCCTCCTCCAAATGAAATTACAAATCTAGACTTCTTCTCAACCGTGGAAGCACCGGTAGGTGACACGTGTCACATACCACATCAAGTGGTCGGTACCACAGATGCTCTCCTGCAGAGCTCAGGTACCGCAGCTACTCAAGTTTGGTAGGAGGGGGTACTGCCGAGCATGGACAGTGCAGCATGTCTTGCTGAGCCTAACGTGCTCGGTAGGTCAGCTCCCGTGCTTATCCCACCTCACTTGCCACAATGGATGTTGTTGCTGCGGTCCCAACTACCTGTCGAGTTAGGGGAACACGGCAGGTGACATGTGTCGTAAATTTCGCTTATGTAGCCCGTCACTGCTTCTATAGTTGAGAACGAGACTAATTTTGCAAATTCGTTCGGACAAGAGCTAAATTTACAAAAAGAAAAGAAAAGAAAAAGAAAAGTGTGACGGGGGCTACATAAGCGAAAGCTTCAGGTTTCCAGCGCTTCCCATGCATTAAACCCTTCCTCTCTCATCTCTCACTCTCTTGCTAGCTTGCCAGCCACACCCATCCATCTCTCATACATTCTTACAGGCTAAGGAAGTCTCTCTTCTCCATTCCTCCCATATGTTTCACATCCAATATATATAATGCAAACACGTACACCACTAAGACCAAAAGAGAGAGAGAGAGAGAGAACAAAACCCCGGCCCCTTCTCGTTTTATTCCCTCTCACTTTCATTCTCTCCACCTCTTTCCTTTTCTTCTCTCTTCTCCTTCCCAGCCCTTCCTTCTCCCTTCTCAGCAGCTAGCTCTCCATTTCAGCCTACAGCTTGCTGAATGCTAGCTAGTGGATGTTATTCTCGGCGCGCCTTTATCGATCCACCTCCCCATCCTTGTATGATCCCCTGAAGCACACCTATATACCCTTATCTCACAAAGAAGCAAGGAGGAACAAACAAAACCAAAAAAGAAGCCCCCCAAGTAGGAAAGATCAAAAGAAATCAATTCTATACCATGGTCTTTCCTTCGGTTCCCATCTATCTTGATCCACCCAATTGGAATCAGCAGCAGCAGGTGAAAATTTGGTCTCGCTCCTCCCTCTCGGCCAAAAAATCTCTCCTCTTCTTTTGCTTTTCTCTATGGCCATAGCTGACTTCTCCATGAAAAAAGCAAAACCAGAGGAAATGGAGAGGAAATATTCCTGCGCGCTTTTGCGAAATCTCTCGTTGAATATACCGTCTATATCTTTTAGTTTGTGATAGCAGTTTCTCACCTTTAATTCTCTTTCCCTTTGTTGCGTGTTTGATTTGGAATGATCGATGGTGCTTTCAGCAACAGCAACCTCACCACGGCCAGCTTCCAAGTGGCGGAGGCGGTGGCGGTGGCGGAGTGGACGCGCATCACCACCAGCAACACCAGCTGCCGCCGGTGCAGTCTCCCGGGGAGCTGATGGTTCCTCGTCCTGACATGGCAGGTGCCGTTGCAGTGAGCGGCGGTGGCGGCCCGACGGGCGGCTCGTCGGTGCGGCTGGGCTCGATGACGGAGCGCGCCCGGCTCGCCAAGATCCCGCAGCCGGAGCCGAGGCTCAAGTGCCCTCGCTGCGAGTCCACCAACACCAAGTTCTGCTACTTCAACAACTACTCCCTGTCGCAACCGCGCCACTTCTGCAAGACGTGCCGCCGCTACTGGACGCGCGGCGGGGGGCTCCGCAACGTCCCCGTCGGCGGCGGCTGCCGCCGCAACAAGCGCACCAAGTCGTCTAAGTCGTCGTCGTCGTCCGCCGCCTCGGCTTCCGCCACCCGCGGGACGTCCTCCTCCACTTTGTCCACCGCCACGGGTGGCAGCAGCGCCGCGGCCGCGGCCGCAGCCATCATGCCGCCGCAGGCGCAGCTTCCCTTCTTGGCCTCATTGCACCCACTAGACAGTGATCACTACAGTAATGGTGCATCAAGGCTAGGGTTTCCCGGGCTGAGCTCACTGGATCCCGTGGAATACCAGCTCGGCGGCGGCTGGGGCGCCGCCTCCGCCATCGGGCTAGAGCAGTGGCGTCTCCCTCAGATACAGCAATTCCCCTTCTTGAGTCGCACCGACGCCGTGCCGCCGCCAATGTCTGGCATTTACCCGTTCGACGCGGAAGGAGCCGCCGATGCCGCCTGCTTCGCCGGGCAGATGCTGGACGGCTCCAAGGTTCCAGGCTCCGGCGGGCTGATCACGCAGCTAGCGTCAGTGAAGATGGAGGACAACCCGCCGTCCACGGCGATGACGAGCGCCTCGCCGAGGGAGTTCCTGGGTCTCCCAGGGAATCTTCAATTCTGGGGCAGCGGCAACGGTGCAGGTGGCAACGGAGGCAGTGCCAGCGGCGGCGCTGTGGCCCAAGGAGGCGGCTGGGGGAATCTGTCGGGGTTCAACTCGTCGTCGTCGGGGAACATACTGTGATGCCGCCGTGCTCGTGCATGGTGAATGCTAGCTGCAAAAGGTAGCCCTATAAGCCCTGAAGCTTAATTTTAGTCATGGCTTCTGAGAAAGATCAAAACTAAGGAGTTGTGGTGCAAGATAGGGCGAGCGCTGATTATCCTCGATCGATCGAGCTGGTTGAATATTGGTCTAGAAACTGTAGGCGAAATTAGTTTTTATTCTCGAGTTTTCATGCCTTTTTTGCTGTCGCTGCTTCTGCTGTTCTTGTACTGTTTTAGGTTCTTCCTTGGTGTCGCCTAAGGTGCTGGATTTCTATATTGTTTGATCTATTTCTCCTATGTTGTAATGCACGTTCTAGGTTTACTAGCTTTTGGTGCAATGTGTACGTTAATGGTGGAATTAAGGTGATACATTTTCCTATATATATATATGCGAGAGTACTAGACGAGAGTTGATCGATTGGTTTTATTGGTGCAATTTTCTTCTATGTGAATTATTTTGCAATGGCTACTCATAGTTCCTTGTGTTTTGTGTATGGCTGTAGTAGCTATGGATGGATGGTTGAGTCAATAATGCATGCGTGCTTGCTTGCAACTCTATGAGAGGTTACTCTGCATCACGGAAGCTATTGCATGGCATCCATCCATGAGAGGAAGTATCCAACACACATCCATCATATATGTTCTTTTAGACAAACACATCCATCATGTCGCATTCAGTTACACTTATCATTTGGAAATGAATGAGGTCGTGATTGGCAATGCTTCTAAGTTCGCAAACATTGCCTACAAATTTAGACTCTGTGCTCACTTGGCAAATCTAACCTTGTTGCATGGTAGAGACCGGAGATCAGTATGCCCAATACTCGGATTCTCATGCATAGACAAGTGCATTATTGAGTTGCATGCACCGACTAGTTCACCCAAAACTTAAACTGATGAGAAAAAGTGAACAATTCATTTATATTTCAACACTTCCCCTCACATATAATCTCCCTCAAGGCTACGACGTGAAATAGCTGCAATTAATTTTTTAAATTTTGCTAGCCGGGTCTTAAACCCAAGACCTCGTGGCTCTGATATCATACTGAATTACATACACCGATCAGTTCACCCAAAAGCTTAGCTAATGAAGAAAAAGGGCAATTCACTTATAGTTTAACATGCATATATGCCCATTGTTAACACAGATAACTAGGTCTTGTAAGCATTTTATCCCTTGTTAACCATCTTCTGCTCTCGGTCTTTCAGACACTCGCATACTTCCATGAACCAACACATCCATTGCAAGCACCTAACACAAGAAACTAGCCACCTAGATTGAGGGATACCATGCAAGTATTTGCTGAATGCTAGCTAGCTATAGTATAGTAGCATCAGTCCTAAAACTCCTCAATGATTGCAAATGCTTTCCCTCTATTTTAACTGATTCAGGCAAAGAATATGTGAACATGCATCAGTCCTAAAACTCCTCAATGATCCATGGAAGCTCTAAATCTGCTCCACTTCTCCTCTTTCGAGAGATTGATCACACACTTCTGATGGCAAACGCTGACACGCACATATATAATAGCAGCTAGCTAGTACCTGTGAGTGATCAGTAGTGACCCAGTTCTCCATGCATGGTCCTAGCTCCTCTCTCAGAAATGGTGTAGGTTTCGAGGTTTCCAAGCGCCAATCTCCATTCAAAGCCTTTCCTCGCACTGCAATCATTCCATGTCCCCACAGTCCAGGCAGAGAGACATTTATTCATCTGCATGCACACACCAAGGAATGAAGGGGCCAGTGGTGCAGGCAGGAATGGTTAGCAATCTCCTTAGTTGTGCTCAAAGAATTTGTGTTTTTGTTTCTTTTAGTCCATTTGCCATCTTTACCTTTAGATAGCTTCATCGGTTTCTAGGAGTCATGGCAGTAACTTTACATTTCTAGAGGTTTGAAGCCAACCATTGACTGCCACATGAAAGTGTGTATCCTGCTGAAAGTGCAGGTTTCTTCTTTTGATTCTTTCCGTCTGTGCTAGCTACTCGGTTAACTCAATTTTATACGATTTTCTTTATATACAATTGATCTCTCTGTTCTTCCAAGACATATCTGCCTCAACGGTGGTATGTACATTGCTGATGTTCTAAAAGAATAAATTGATGAAAACAGTAGGGTAGAACTCAATTAATCGACAATATGTGTAGTGCGTTTTCCAAATTACCCTGTCACTTTTTTTTGAAACATAGAGCTCCTCCTATTTCTATTAATTATTAGAAACAACCACAGTACTTAGTTTTACTACAACCAGCCAAAACGAAGCAAGAAAAAAAAACAAACATCTCTGTATAATTAGCAATTTTCCCTGTCATGGTTATGCATTTTAGCTGTAACTATCAGATTTCGGTGCACCAATGATACATGCAATACTGTTACATATATAACTGAATCCCATGTGGGCAGAGAGCTAGCTGAACTCGCTAATAATGTGCAAAATTAAACTATATATCGTTGGTTAATTAGGAGTATATGCTTTGAGATTCATTGTGAGCCATTTCATTTGGTTTTCAAAACTCAAGTACGTACATTGCTCGGAAACAACAGAATTTCTACCCATTCTTCAACGTGGATGCTGCTTGAACCTTGAGCCCTAGCATTAATCTCGGATGACAACTACTAATAGTACGGTCTGTTCAGATGGACCTAGCCTCTACATTAATGGAGAGAACATTCCTAACTACCCTACTATACATATTGTTAAACTGACCATACATATATACTAGTATATAATTTTGTATGCATGTAGATGTGAGCAGGAATCCTAGGCGTCACATCTACAAAGGCACAAACATAACATGTACATCATATCACCAGATTGCAATACATGATGGCTAGAGGTGCAAGGCCGGAGAAGGAGACAACCGCTTTATTCAGGAATATTTTCTTCAATATTTGGCACAAACTTTGTTCCAACTGATTTTACAGTAGCATTGCAAGTACTCGATCTGTAAATCCACCTCATGTATCTAACTTCCAAACGCGCGAGAGGGAGAGAGACGCTGAAGTCGAAGCAGTCCTGTAGTAGAACTGCAGCCTTAATGCGCCATATGCGAGCTTCTGCATGCCGTCCTACGTTGCACTGTAGGAGGGAGCTGGAGTCTACAGGATACTGAAGTCAAATTTCTAGTGCAAATTATTGGTTGATACTTGGTATATACATTATCTAGTGCAAATTAAATAGTATACACAACCGTAGAATTGTGCAATAAGTTTTTTAAGACGAGGTCACGAAGATTACCATCGAATTAAGCGAGATAATCATATTCCTCTCCCTATGAAATTCCTACGGAGCAAATCCTCGCGTTCCAGACGTGGCCTATAGGCAACTTAATTATATGTAACACATGCTTCAGTACCTCCGTTGATCTACTTAAAACAAAGAAAAAGAAGAAGCCATCACATTCACTTTAAAGGGCCAAAAAAATCTAAGCTAATCAATGGAAAAAGAGAAAGATCTATACAGTCGATTTTATTGGGTGCAGATTAATTAGATATAAATTAATATGAGAGCTGTTATAGCTGTATAAGAAATACAATCACATTCCCATCATTGGCATATAGAGCTATATAACAACTATATGTTTTGATGTATACATATGTATTAGTTGTAGTATCTAGGCATATAATTACGAGGGAAATTCGGCTAGTTATTCTAATCATCAAGTTTTACCACGGTTACATGGTGACAGGCTTTGCATTAAACATCAATTTCACTCTAATATCAAATTATTAGTTACTTTGGGAACGACTAAATTAATTGCCTCCAAATGAATCACATCCAAGGTAACTTTTTTTCCCCGACTACAATTAATCCTGAATCTTTATGGCATAGGCATGCATATTAATCAGGAAATGCATGCGGTTGATTGAGAAATTCACTGCTGCACCAAACAGTACTTAAAATGTAAGACACCTGCAATGTGGAAAGGAAAAGGCTTTTGTCTGTTTATGTCGGCGTTAGGTTATTAAGTAGCAGAAGCACAAGAATGTATACACCAAATAGTAGCTGATATGTTTCGTACGGAACCACACAGCAAGTACACAAGCGGAAGTCAGTGATTAGTGATGGTGAAAAACGCCGTAATATATGCTCGTTGTTGGCACTGCCCGCTACATCAACGTAACCAACTAATAGTATTCTTTTTAAGAAAACAGAAGCTGTTTATATTAGCATTTACAAGGCGCACGAGGCTACGCAAGATTTAGGTGCAAGGCAAGAAAATAAACAATAGAGGAAAACCAACTAACAGTACTACTATGCTCATGGGTGAGTATGCAACTGTAGCCTCTCCAATTAATTCAGCATATCTCTCTCTCTCCTTTGCTTAGAAATCAGCACTTTTTTTAGCCCAACAAACTTCTTTTATATATAAATTTAGGCTGTTTCGAACACAATTACAAAAATAACTCCCTTCCTAATCGTGGAAGCACTGGCAAGCGACACATGTCCTCTATCATCCTCACATACCGTGGAAGGGGATACCACGTTGCACGAGCTCGAAAGAAACACCTACCTAGCCATGGCTCCTCCGTAGCACGGTTGTTTGCTGAGCTATGGTAGCTCTGTATTTCTATCGCGGTCCAGTAGTATGGGAGGTGACACATGTCACTTGTTGAAGCTTCCGTGGTTAAGAAGGAGGCTAATTTTTTAAATTATGTTCGGAATAATTCAGATTTAAAAAAAACAAATTTATAGCCAGAAAAATGATAATTCCATTTGTTTACCGGTCGCTGTGCAAGGGAATCTAAGTTTTCATCTGCTTTCACGCAGTCCAATGCAGTCTTCCCCTGTTGGAGAGGGAATAAAGGCTGCCGACCTCCCCTTGACCCCATCCATGTGTTTACATGTTTGGATTTCATCGAATTAATTAGTAGAAGCTCATGATTTAATTGAGAGGGGAGTTTGCATAGTCCTGTTCACCACTGACATAACTAACATGACGATTGAAATTATTAGCAAATTTTGTCACACTAATTCCTTATTAACCGTCAAGGATTCTCTGTTTTTTAGTAGTGCGTTCAACTCAAAACAGAAAATTTGGTTGAAATTTTGGAGGGGTTTATATTTTGAGCCGTGCTTTCATGCTTTCCCTCCTAATACAAGTTGCACAAATATCAAAGCAAGCGAAGGGGTAAGTAATCACCATCTACCTTTCGTTAATAATTTAATATTTGTGCAACTTTCAAAAAGAAAAGCATGAAAGTACCTCTCTTATATTTTACATACGAAATTCATACGATATTCCTTTCAATTCCCAGTTTCCCACAATATTTCAAACATATCCTTGCAACTGTGATTCCTTAGAAAAATGCATTAATTTGACCAAAAATACAGTAAAAATATAATAGAATCAATGACAAATGAATTAGAATGAGATTCTTTCTTTTTTGGCTAGGCAATACATAAGACCAAAATTTATGTACGGAAAACGTATAAATAGAAAGGGATGGCAAAGCGTATAGTGGTGAAAGGAATATGGATGTTCTCCTATTTTTTTTTTCTGATTTAGCTCTTAGGAATACTAACTAGATTGATAGAAAGGTGTCCACGACGACAGCAAGTACATAGACTTTAAAGAAAGTGAAGATTCGATTTATGCCAAGGGTGTTTTGGTGCTTTTGGATTTTGCTATTACGTTTTGCTTTACTGGTTTTATGCCATTAGAGCTTTGACCTCGTCTCGGTGGCATTTTCCAAAGAAGTTTGCAATTCTGATGACATAAACCCAATAAGGCAAAATACAAAAGCGAAAAAACGTCAGTGGCATAAGCCAAAATCTCTCTTTAAGAGAAGAAAAGTGTACATATTCTAAATTAAGCAAAACTAGTTACAATTGCAAATTAAGTTACTAGTCCTGTTGTGGAAGAAATGAGAAATTAAAGCAGGATATTTATATATATTGTTGAACCGATAACCCGAGATATAATAAAATTTTGCCCTAAATTACTTTCCATAGTCACATGCATTTCTTCTCCTTTATATCTTGATTTGGATTCGCAGTATGTCTTAATTATTTTGAGTTTTCCCGATGGGATGAGTTCTATGTTAGTTGTGCTGTAAAACTTGATTGGTATGCAATGTAATTTAATGCTTCAACCTTGGAATAATATTTAATACTCGCGATCCCTTCCAGGTTAGGGCTTTATTTGAGTTAGACTGAGACATCAATTTGGGTTGGACTGGAATAATACAAACCCTTCTAGGCACTTGCATGTAATTGAGCTAATATGCCTGTTACGAAAAGTTAAATGGTTTGTTTACAGTCAAATATCCTTAATTACGTCAAAAGCTTCCCGCAGCTGTCGCGGGAGCTAGCGCAACACTGCATGTGATGTGCCCTAATACCGACATTTCTTGTAGAGAGAAATTCTCAGCGGCCATGTGGGCCTTTCGGTAATCAAGCTATCAGTCATCAGAACTAAAGAAGCAGTATACGAGTGTAATTAAGGCCCCCATTTTTATATTAATTATTAATAATGGGTTCCTTGTACATACAGTACTAGTCCTATGATCAATGGCTAGTACACATATTTACAAATTGAAATCACATTCATACACATTAATTTTACATACGAGAGTGTCGTAGATATACATTATATTCTTACAAACTAAAATAAAGGTGCAGCGGAAACTTTATTTATATTGCAATATGCCTTAGCCCATAATTCCTCAAGCAACAGACAAGGTAAACTATAGAAAATTTCCTCGTTTAAATCCCCGTAGCATGCGTTATCATATGTTTCGTCGAGGTATTATGTTTCATCACCTAGTAAACAACAACGATAGCAAGATTGAATATATTGTGCATTCAGCAAGACTTATAGTATTTCACAAATGCAGAACTAAATAAAATACAAGTTATGTCAATAAAAAGGTTTCTACAGTTATTTTGTATCGGCAGAAATAAAACATAAGCATATAATAGATTGCAAGCAGAATTTGTAGAAACAAGCATGAGTGCTATTAAAGTATTGGCAGTGTATTAAATTTTGCTTCACAGTCTACCACGACTGTTTCGGGACACTTCATTGTTGACTCTCGACATGAAGTAACAATATCCAAACACGTTTTTCAACCAAACCATTTTTTAATACCAAAACTTCTAACTATGTGATGACTTTATCAAGTGCCCTTGACCGTGGACGCAGCTTTTCGAAAAGATTTACACTCTGCAAAGGTGTACAACTTTACCCACAAGTAATGATCTACCCATTTTGCTAGGCCACTAACACACTTCCTTTGGTGTATCGACAAGGAGATCATAACATAACCCCTACATTACCTAGACATGACTTTGCATAAGCCCGGTGTCGTTAAACACTTGCTATGGTAGTAGAAACTCACAACGAAGATATGATAGTCCATCCCTGTCATTCACACAATAATTCTGGCAGTCCATCCCTACCACATACATCTCTCTCCATAGCAAGGCGTACACTGTTGTATTGGTATGCATTTACCCACACATTGGTGTGGAAGCTCTGACGAGCAAACCTACCCGGAGAGCCCGTACTACTTCAGCTTTTCAATGTGCAAAGTTAAATCTAGGTAACTTAATAGGCTAAGGCTGTCCCATATCAGCACTTGTGGTTGTACGATTTTCTTGGCTTGAAAACAACACATTAGTTCGGTCCTTAATCTAACCCGGGTGAGGAATCTCCCCTACACTAAGTGCAAGTCCAACCTTCACACATCTAGTTATTGCCAATACTCGCCTGTGCCAAAACCATAGTTTTATTTTTATTTTTACCAAAATATCAACAACCTTTAATATCATATCCAACCTTTTTAAATTATAAACAACAACTGGGATCTTTACTAAACTTGGCTAAGCATGAATATTAAGTAATCATATATACCCATGTTGACATTATGTATTGCCTATCCTTATCCTGAGGATTATCAAGGTTCGCAAATCCATATTTAGTAAGAAAGTTCTATGAATAGATAGGTATAACTACCAGTATTCCAATATAGCGTTTTTATGAAAAATATGCGCATGCATAATAATTTAACAAAAGCAAAATATAGTAATTAAAATAGTAGGGTCAAAATGGTCAAGGAGGTGTTTGCCTTGCTAATCCCTGTTGAGAATGTAGTCTAAGTCCTTGGTGAGGTCGTTGTCATCAAACTCGGATATGTCGGAATCTACCGATCGTCTAACAGGAAATATACAATAAATAGTAAATTTTGATAAGGGCAAAAATAATATAGATAGAAAATCCAAATAAAAACTTGTTGTAGAAAACATGTGTGGTTTTTAGGCTTAGGGTTCATGATTTTATGTACATGTGTTTTATGCCGTCTTTTTATTCTTACTTATTCTTAACAGTTTTGCGTTATGTTATAATAAGTTTTCCTATTTTCTATAGATTACTTATCCTTATTTTACGAATTCAAGAGGCAAAAATTATGTATTTTTATATGTATAATTTTGAATTCAAGAGACTAAATTATTTAGATTTACAGAATTTATGGTACAAAGTTGACACGAGGTGTTGTGCTTTTTAACAGGATTCAGATGCAAAGCATATTATACCAGGATTATTTCTACATTTCAGGGTGGTCTAGTTTTAAGGGTTTTTAGCAACTTGTAACATCCTGAAAAGTACAATAAAGTGAAATTGAATATTTTAAAATTTAAAATATTTATTTCTGAGTTCACTTGGCATTATTAACTTTATTTGAATTTCCTTGGATTTTTGTATTGAATGAAAAGTCCAACAAATGGAATTATCAAATAGAAAATGGTAAGAAGGTAAAGAGGTGAAAGTAAAAATAATAAAAATTACCATTTGACCATATTCATGCAGGTAAACCAGTAAAAATATCTAGTAAAAATCTTTGGTGCTGAATTGGAGCAAATAAAATTAATGTCACCTCTTTTTGACTAGAAACAGTGCTAGTCAGAGTTAATGAAAAATATTCGAAGTTTATCTGCAGCTGGAAAATTTACCATAGTACCCTCAGAGTAAAAAATATCTCTGATAAAAATTTTAGGATTTTATCACGCAATTAAGACCTTATAAAAATTCCAAAACGGAGGCTTGGAAAATCTGCAAAATAGCATGTCAGAATTTTTATAAAATAAATACCCAATATTTTAACTTGAAAAGTTTACAGAGACATCCTTGACCTATATATAAACCCTCATAAAAGTTTCAAAAATAAATAATACGGTTTGAACCTTTAAATAAATAAAATACCGAAATTCAAGTCCTGTACAAGACCACAGTGTCAGAATTTCTAAAATTCAACCATGCGGTATTTTAACCTCAAAATCTTACTGAAGGTTAGAAACTACCAGGACACATAGGTTAAAAAGTTTCACAAAAATCACACACTGACTTGATAGCGATTTGAATGCTCACATGGAGCTGTGCGGCTGAGTTTATCCATTCACCTCGCCTTCACTCACTGACGTGTGGGGCCATGTCCACTGTGCCGTAACCATTCAACGGCAATGGAAAAACTCCCTCGGGCACTGACTGGTGGCCCCAGACTCACCTGTCAGCCGCTGCCTCTCTTCTCCCCTTCCCTCTTTTCTCGCGTGTTTCTTCTCGGTACTTTGCACACGAGAGACTTCGCCGTCTCTGCGCAATTCACGCCGCTGCTGCCAATCCCTGCCACGCCTGACCTTGGTCCTCGTGCACCATACCTTGACCAGCCCGCGTCAATTCCTTGCCGGCGAGACGTGCGCCATTTCACCGAAAACGCTAGAATCAGCCGCAACTCTCACCTTGTGTTCAAATCCTGTATATCCGAATTCGCCGGCTATAAATACTCGTGTAGCGTCGCACTGAGGCCCTCATTTCTTCACCTTCTCCCTGAGCCAAGCACGTAAGCCAAATACTCAGTGCTTCTCCATTTTGCTGGAAACCCGAAAAAGGGGGGAACTCCAAATTTCACCAATCCAGCGCACCCCATTCCAATTACTCCCATCTAGAGCATCTAGGAGCATCACCGAACTCAACCCGCTCGCCGATTCCAGCTTCTCCTTGCCGCAGCGCCACCGCCACCGCGGTCATCTTCTTCAACTCCGGCCACTTGGTGGCGTGCGCCCTCGGCCAATCTCCGAGCCGGAAAACTACCAAAATGGAACGCCTTGACGTCACTGATGCCTAGACTGCTACCGATTTGGTCCGTAGTTCACTGTTCTTCTTCCCCGACGAGCTTCACTTTCCTCCGCCGCATGCCGCCGGTGGCAGCTCGCTCCGGCCGTCCCCGCCGGCGAGCGCCCCCACCCACGTGTGCACCGTGACCCTCTGGAGCCTGCCGTGTCACCCATTCGGCTGGAGACTCGCCGGAGAGCCGTCGCCGCCGTGCCCTAGCGCCGCTCCTCGCTTTCGTCGCCCCGTGGGACCTGCTGTCGGCCAGTCAAAAGGAGCTCGGTCAACCCATAAAGGCGCCTTTGTCAGAGAAAGCGTATTTTCATTTATTTCAGTTATTTTCAATACCCGAATTAATTCAAACCTTTATAACTTTTGCATTGTAACTCAAAATGAAATGAAACAAAATTATAAATTCATCTAAAATTTAGTTCTTTCAGAATATAAAATAATATCTTGAAAAAGTTCACTGGTTAAATTTGAAATTCAAATTTAAAAGAAAAGGCTAAAGACATGCTTCATATAAAATTTCTGTGAACTAACTTAAAAATGAATGGAACCAATTTTAGTAAAATACTTATGCTTCCAGGAGTCCAAATATGCAAAAATATTTAAATTTCATTATAGCTTGAAATACTTTTTGTTAAAGATATTATCCAATGCATTGGAAATTCAAATTTACATAATTTGAATAAATAAAACATGGAATAAGAAAAATTGATTTCTAAATTATTAACATGGCAGTAGAATACCTTAGTTTGCCAAAATACTTAAGAAATGAACTTAATTTGAATTATCTTGAAAATGTGAGATAACTTAAATGTAGATATGGCATAGAAAGTCAAATGGTTGTAATATAGATCAAATGAATTCAAATAATTACCAAACCAATTTTATTATACCTCTGGCATTGCAAGGATCTTAGATGAAAAATAATATTTAAAGTTTACTACATAAAACAGTAAATGATTAATAGTCAAAATGTAAATACTTGCATAATTGGAATAGTTGTAACCTTCGCGAATAAACTCAGAATTTGATGAAACCAAATCCTATAGTCCTGAAAAATAGTACCCTTGCTGATTAGGCAAAAATATCTTATGTTTGTTCTAGGTTGAAATAGGATCATGATTAACCCTAATGATTAGGCAAAAATATCTTACGTTTCGGATAAAAGCCTATTGTCGCGAAACCAACTTTAAATCACTTCTAGTGTCATGCCCTGTTAATGCTTGAAAAATGGATCAATAATCTTATAAGGTGTAGCCACAAACTGAAAATGAAATCCGACTCACTGCAACGTTAACCTTGTGGTCATGTATACTATTTCAACAACAAATAAAATAACTCGTCTTTATAGTAAAATGTATAATATCAGTTTGGAAATAATATTTGGGATATGGTATATCATATTCTGGAAAAATATTCTATTTACAACTTACTTTTCAATTTAATCTTGCTAGCTGAATACCCCCTAAAAAGTATGATTGTCGCAACCTTTTATATCACCTAAGCATTTTCAACTATGAAAATAATATCTCGTCTAAAAGCTAAAATGTATGAAATCAGCCTAGTTTTGTTCATCAAAGTATATGCTATCCAATTCCGAAGAAATAATCTTATTTCGTCATGTTTGGCATGTAAACTTTAATAGTCGAATAACCCTTAGTTTTATGTTTAGCGAACCTGGTCATAATAAAATTGAGTGAACCTTGTAATAAGGAATTTGTAGTTAATATATTTGTATCACCAGAACCTTCTTAAAAATCATAAATAAATATAATTAGCTAACTACCAGTTATAACTTATTTAAAACCTTTCTTATGCAAAATCTTAAGGCTAAGTGCTATTAGCGTAACCTTAACTAGTGTTTCAATTCTTTTAATCCAAATAATTTTAGCATCTATAATTTGAAATCGTAAATACAAGAATTCATAATTTTAGCCTCTTGAATTCGTAAATCAAGAATAGATAATCTATCAAAGGAAACCATGTTTTGCTCATCCTAAAAGCCATTAACTTTATGAATGTGTAATTATCTAAATCATAACATGTCGAAATCATATAATCCAAACCCTAAATCATCCCTGTTTTCTGCATTGAATCTTTATTTGATTTTCTGTCTGTCTTCTTTTCGCCCTTATTGAAGTTTATTAATTGCTATATTTTCCGATCAATCGACGTGTAGAATTCGACGTCCCTTCCTCCATCGTGCCTCCGTTGCCTGCGATCGCGTCTTCGTCGTAAACGATATATAAGCAAGGCAAGCACCTCCTTTGACCATCTTGATCCCAGAATTTAATTTGCGTTGTATTTATTAAAATGTTTCATGCATACGTTTACTTTCAGTAAATTCGCTATTTTGTGGTACTGGTAGTTATACCTGTTGTCTCATGAAACTTCCTTGATAAGTATGGATATGTGTACCTTGATAACCATAGATTGAGCTTAGACAATTACTTAATGTCATTGTGGGTATATGCGATTACTTCTATCCATGCTTAGCCATGCTTTTAGAACAAATGAGAATGATGATCAGATCAAAATGTGTTTCTTAGGAAATGGAAAATGTTGGAAATAAAGCTGTTGGTTATGGGTATCTTGATTGAAAAACCCAAAATAAAACTATGGTTTTGATGCGGGCGATTATTGGCAATAGCCGGAGGTGCAGAGGGATTTGCACGTAGTTAGGGTGGAGTATCGCCCGTGTCGGATTAAGGACCGAGCAATGGGACGCTATAGATCCAAGAATTTCGTACAATCACGAGGGCTTGTATGGGCGGGTCTTAGCCTATTAAGTTGTTTAGGTGTGGATTTGCATCTAAGGAAGGCGGGAGATTGCACAGCATTCGGTTGATCTGTGCAGTAGGGGTCTACTTACCAATGCAACGGTGTACGCCTTGCCGTGGACAGAAACGTGGTGTTGGGTGTGTTGTGAAAGGAACCACGTCTTGGGTGAGTGTTTCTGTTTTCATGGCGAGGGTCAAACCTCCCGGGCTGGTTCAAAGCCACATCTAGATAATGTAACGGCTCTGTATGATCTCCTTGCCGACACACCAAAGGAAGTGTGTTAATTGATCTGGCAAAAGAGGTTGATCATTCCTTGTGGGTAAAGCTGTACACCTCTGCAGAGTGTAAATCTAATTAATTAGCCGTGTCCGCGGTCAAGGACGCTTGGTGAAGTCATTCCAATGTTAGAATGCTTTTGTATTTCCAAAAATTGGGTTTTATTTTGGAACTTGTTTAGCAGCTTTTGCTCTATGTCAAAGGATCGACATTGATGGATTCCATTTCTGGATTATTCGATATTCGCGATGGATTGTGTAACGACCCAAAATTCAATAAAATGAAAAATATAATATTAAAAATACCCATATGAATTATTGTTATGTTTTCTGATTTTTCTTGAATTAAAGAAATTCCTTTGGCTTTTACCATTAAAAGAAATCCAAAAATGCTATGTAGAAAAATGGTAAAAAGTAAAAAGGTAAAAAGACCTAAAGACAGTAAAATTCTTAAAGACCTCAGAATCATGATTATGTCTCTTGACCTATTCAGAAATTATTAAAATAAAACAAAATTCAAAGATAATCATGAAAAGTCAAAGAGAAAATCTGAATCAAAAGATTTGTTCAGAATATTTCTTACCTTAACCCTAGTTGAAAATTTAACCATGCCGACATATTAACTTAACCCAACCCTGGTAAAAATATCATGAATTTATCTCTTCATTTATTAATTTTAGAAATTCAAAAACAGTCAATCTTAAAAGCTGGAAAATGCAGTGTCAGAATTATTAAAAATAAAATATAAAATATAAAATTATGAAAATTTTTCAAGAGGTATAAAATATTAATTCCAATCCTGTCAAAAAGTTTCATAAAATAATAAATTGATTTTATCCCTCGATTAAATGGAAAACAGAATCAAATAAAATCATCAACAGTGCATTGTCAGATTTTTAATAATATTTATATTCGTCAAAATTATTTTAAAATTTTACTAGACCTTGATCTTTACCTTGCCAACCTCTGTAAAAAGTTTGGTAAAATCCTGACTTTATCTTTTAACCTAACCTTTCGATTTTATCCTGAGTTCTCTAGAATTGTCCTGAGTATTAAAATCTGGTCTCGCTGACATGTGGGCCCGCCTGGACAGCTGTCCTCTGCAGCCGACTCCTTCTCCTTCGCTGACAGACCGGCCCCACCTGTCAGCTTCTTCTTCTCCGTTTTCTCCCGTTCCTTCTTACTTTTCGCTGGCAACCGAGCCAGCCGTGCCATTCCGTTTGTCGCCTTCCCGCCGCAATCACGTCACCCGAGGATGCCAGCACGTTGCCCAGGATTCACCGCACCCGCCTCGGCCTCCGTGCTCTCTCTCCCACACTGGAACGGCCGAGAAATCGCCCGCGCAAGCCGCCGCCTTCCCCTCTGTCCAAACCCTGTGCCAACCGCCTCTTTCACCTATATAAGCACTTCAACGTTGTCGCAAGCACTCATGTAACTTCCTGGAGCCAGTGAAACCGAACCAATCCGCCTAACGCCGCGAACACCTCGTTCTTCCCACTCGGCCGAATACCGAAAAGGGAAATCTTGCCTTTGCGCCTCGCACCATTTCACCCAGAACCAATAAGCCCAAGCATCCTCATCCTCCGTGAACCTTTCCCTTACCTCAATTCCACCTTTTTCTTCCCGTGAGCTCCCCACCGAGTTACTTCCGCCGCCGTAGTCGCACGGTGAGATCACCCTCCGATACTCATTTCTTTGCGCTAAAGCTAAAATGAGCTCCATGTGATCCACTGATGCTCTCCGTGGAAGCCATTCACCTCGGGAAGCTGTCATTTCGCCGAAACGTCGGCGAGCAGTGTGCTCCGCCGCCCCTCTCCGGTGGCAGGCCGCCTCCGGCCATCTCCGGCCGAAGCGCCACCTCCCCTAGGATCGCGCAAGTGTGCTGAGCACGAATCCGGAACCCATTCCGTGATTCCGGCCGTGCTTCGCCGCCGGCGAGCCGCGCAGCCGTGCTCTCTGCTCGGAGTCGCTGACAGCCGGGTCCACCCGTCAGTCGCTCGCGTGTGTTGCGTCTCTGTTCTGCGGGCCCGATGAGTCGACCTCGCACGCTCGACAACGTGGTCCCGCGACGTCGGCCGCGCACACTGGCCTCGCTCGTCTCGCTGCCAGTTGGGCCCGGCATGTCAGTGCCTCGGTCCGACGCAGCGCAAAAACGGAAAGCACGTTTTCGCAGTGAAGGCGTACTTTCCCTTTTTGGTATAAATTCTGATTTTCTGTATTTTCAAAACCGAATGCATTCAAACTTGAATATCTTTTGAACTATCCAACCAAATGAAGTGAAATAAATTTCTAAATTCATATAAAATCAAGTAGATTCAGAATATGCAAAAATATTTCAAAATGAACTCTGTTTGAATTCCAGATTTAAATTTAAAGAAAGAATTTGAAATATGTTGTTAATAGAATTTCTGCAATTCAACTTCAAATTGAATGAAACAGATTTTATTAGAATCCATGCTCTGTTAGGAACCTGAATATGCAAAAATACTTAGGGTGTACCATGGAAAATCATTAGAGCATAAAATAGGGTAAGAAAGTAGTTCCATAATAGTGATTTAAATAATTTCAAGGTTTAGAAATTAGAGGTTCAGAATGGTAAAACCTGGAAAAATGGTCTCTGGAGATGATAAATAAAAATGAATAATTCAAGATAATAAGATTGGTTAATATTAGAACCTAATCAGAAAATAAACATGGAACTAGTAAAATCGATAAACAACAAATGTGTTAATTCAAACAGTTAATTTTATTTGGTTCTTATGTCTGATCCTTTCGTTTTGTTGGAATTGCCATGTTATTATTATTATTCGACGTGTAGCACCCGACGAAACCTGTGAGTTCGACGATCAGGAGTTTGACGTCGAAGACCATCAACAAGGCAAGCACCCCCTTTGATCATATTGATCCCAGTTTTATAAATGTTTTCATTAAATGTTTTTACTGCATACTTTACTTTTATTAAAGTCTGCTATATTTTGGGTATTGGTAGTCGTCCCTATTGTCACATAGAACTTCCTTGATAAGTATGGAATTGTGAACCTTGATAACCCTAGAATAGCATAGACGATTACATGATGTCAATCAGGTTACTCACACATAGTGTTATGCTTAGCCATGCTTAAATGAACATAAAACTTGATATGTTTAAAAATGTTGGATATGACAACTTAATGGGTATGACCTTTCTTGGTTGGTATTTTGATCAAAAATGAAAATAAAACTATGATTTTGATGCGGGCAATTATTGGCAATAGCCGGTGTACAAGGGACTTGTACGTAGTGTAGGGTGGAGATTATTGCCGTGTCGATTAAGGACCGAACTACGTGTTCGTTAAACCCAAGAATTTACCGCACAACCACAAGTCTTGGGTATGGGACAGTCTTAACCTATTAAGTTGCTTAAAACTAGCTTTGCACATTGGTAGGTGGAGTAGTACGAGCTTCTTGAAGGATGGTTGCTCGTAGGGCGCCCACACCGAGGTGTTGGGAGTCACGTTTGCTAATATAACGGTGAATGCCATACTATGGACATACTTAATCATTATTGTGCGGTGGTTGTGCAAACATAAATACCATAGTACGGGTTTGACGTCACCGGCCGGTGCAAAGTTAGGGTTAAACAATGTAACGGTTTTGTTATGATCTCCTTGCCGACACACCAAAGGAAGTGTGTTCTTGGCACGGCAAAAGAGGTTGATCATTACTTGTGGGTAAAGTCGCACAACTCTGCAGAGTGTAAAACTTTTCAAAAGCCGTTCCGCGGTTATGGGAAATCTTGGTGCGCCAAAGACTAGTTAGCTGTTTTATTTTTCATAAAACTCAATTTCTACAGGGTGGTAGGAATGGTTACTCAAAAATTCTCGCGACAAGAGAAATGATTCTTGAAATGGGCATGATACGGTACATGAGACTTATTTGTGCTTACATTCATTACTTTTTAAATTAAGTCGCCTTTACTTAAAGTTCACTTTTCAATCTATTAATCAAGATTTACATTCAACTTTAGCTTTATGCAAAACCACCATGAGCCTTTCCTTGAAATGGCTGCATTTATAATAGGTTTTGCAAAGTCTTGCAGTACAAAAGTACTCAACTTGCCATGTTGATAATTTTAGGTGAAGAACTGATTTCCCAACGATACCTTTTACGATGCAGGATTCGGGATGTGAGCGATGAGTTTTATTAGGTTCTCCTTGTCGGTTACTGTGGGGATTTTGGGATAAATGGCATACTACAAGATGAATGTCTCCACTGTTATGCTTTTACTTTTGGTATTGTAAGAATGTTATGTATTTGCTTCATTGTAATAATAAAGTTGTGTATGACTGTGATATCAATTTGTATTTGTGCGTACTAGCCACTGATCATGGGACTATTACTGTATGCACATGGTATCCATTTTCGATATTCATTTATCGAAAATGGGGGCCTTACAGATTGTGAATATATTACTTATGCTTTACTTATTTCATATCAATCAATTATGTTTTTATAAATTCCGTTTGCAAATAACTTGTTTTACAATGTCAATTCTGCTTTATGCAAATTAACTGTAGTAGCCTCCTTTGAAATGGCCTGCATATATTATAGGCTTTGCTCAAGTCTTGCGGAGTACGAATGTACTCACCCTTGCTTATATGTGGTTTTTAGGTGGTTAAGTTGTCGAGCTTCGAAGGTCCCTTTCGTCGCATGTTGCGGGTTTTCTCTTCGTCGAATCTTTCTAGGGATTTATGCCTTGTCGGTTGCCTGCGGGTGTTGGATGAGCACACTACAAGACTTTGCTTCTTTTGCTGCTTTATCTCTGATTTGTAAGAGCTTTCTTTATGTAATAGCTTCCGCTTAATAATATTTGTGGTATGGTTGTGATTCCAATTGGTGTATGTGCGTACTAGCTACTGATCATGGGACTAGTACGAAAATGCACATTAGATTTCCATTTTTGCAAGTTTGCGAAAATGGGGGTCGTTACACAACTAGCTTTTCATGAACGTGTTTCTATTTTCACATTATATATATACTTTTATATTCATGGAAGTTATGGCCCTTTTGCAAGTGTAAACCTACAAATGACATGCTGTTATTTATCTAGAAATGTCACAAATTTATAAACTAGTTCTATTCTCAATTAAATTTTTATATACTACTATTAGTAATATATATATATATATATATACTTAGGACTTGATCTATTTATGAAACAAATTCAAATTAAGTTCAATTTTAAATATTTTTGCATATGTAAATTTCTGGTGGTCTCAGGAACTTAAATAATTTATTTCATTATTTTATGATTTGGGGTTAGCATATTCCTATTTGCAACCTTATTAGGGCTTTTATTCAAATATGAATGCAACAAATAGAACTGCGATTCAATATTGAATATTTTTGCATACACAGGAAGGTTACCATGTTCAGCACATAGGAATTAATTTTACGAAATTTATAATTTATTTTCACAAGTTATAAGCATTTGAATTTTGAGTGTATTGAAATTAGCTTATTTATGCATTTGATACAAAATAAGTCCAGATTTAAATATTTTTATATATTTGGAGAGCTTATGATCCCAGGAACCTAGTAAAATTTGTCTCATCCTTATTTGAAGTAGTTTTGCACAAAATTTATTATAGGACATATTCTGGGTTCTTTCTTAAATTCAAATTTAAATTATGTACAGAGAACAAAAATGAAATATTTTGTAATATTCTGAATATGCATTAATTTACACAAATTTAGAAACTTGTTTGGTTGAATTTGGAGTTAGGGTCCAAAAGTTATTGCTTTTCGGGTGTGAAAATCTTGGGAAAATCAGAAATACGCTTTCAAGCTTTGAAAACGTCTTTCAGATTTTCCCGTGTTTTTAATTAAATTCACCCAATTGACGAGTGGGCCCTCCGGTCAGTGAAAGAGGTGCAACTGTGTGAGACGAGGTTTGTGGTGCCTCCATAGGAGGAGGCATGGCCGGGCTACGCGAAATGCGGGGGAGGTAGGAGCGTGGCGGGGTGGTGACGTCGGCAAAGCCTCGAATGGCGCAAATTTGCAGAGCTGGTGGAAGGAATAGCGACGACGATCTCGGCTACACAGCGCTAGCGGGCAGAGGAAGAAGAAGACTGAGTTGCTGGCTGGCAGGTGGGATCGAATAGTGGTCAGGACCCATTGGTCAGCGAAATAGCAGATGAACTCTGAATTTTTGATTGCGAGCTAAGTCGGTTGAGTTCATTGAATGAGCTAGTAAACGTGTTAGTAAATTTTTGATAATTTTTCTCAGTGAAGCTTAGATAATTTTGATTATCCTATAAATTTTCAGGTTGAAATTATATGTGTAGAATTTATATTAATTCTGACAAGCTACTATGCTCAAATTCTTGTTTTCCTGATTTTTATTTATTTGAGGGCTGATATTTTATCAAAACAAAATTGAAACTTTTTGTAGAGATTTATTATGGCTATAGTGTTATTCTATAAAAATTTCAAATTCATATATTTTGTATTTAATTTATAATAATTCTGAAATTGGAATTTTTAAGTTTTCAAGCTTTCTGTTTTTATATTTTTAAGTTCACCAAATTGATTTTTGATATTTTTAATGGTGATTGGTATATCTATTCAGAAGATAAGATAAACTTTTTAGCTCAAGATAATGTAGGTTTATTTTTATTTAAATCTGACAGTGTTACTGTTTATAGTCAAATTTCATTAAATCACCTTTCTTTTCATAGATAATTGTGTTCAGACAACTTTTAAATGCGGAATGGGGTTCTGGAGATTTATTAAGATTAAGCAGAATTTTTTTACATATTTTATCATTATAAGTCTTTATTGTCATCATTTATCTATTGCTTAAATCAATATTAAAAAGGATTTCCTTTTAGAGCAAAAGCCAAGAAAAGTCAAGAAAATCCAAAAAATACAGAATTAAACATAATTAAAATTAAAATTTTATTTCTTATTTTATTTAAATTTTGAAGATGTTACAACGAGTGAGAGCGTTATATGCTGTGTCGAAGTTCAAATCGGAGCGCCGGACGCACCAGGTCGGGGGTATCAGATTCCTGTCAGTAGTTCATATGCTGTGTCGACGTTCAAATCGGAGCGCAGGACGACACCAGGTCGGGGGTATCAGATTCCTGTCAGAGTACTGACTGTACTACGAATCACACACATAGAGAGGGATCAGAAAAAATGGCAGCTTTAGCTTTATACACCAGGAAGGCAGGCCCTCCGATCCAAGCTCACCTCACCACCGAGTTTTAGCTCCTTTTCTGTTCGGCGCGCGCGGGCTCTACATTCCTACAGTCTTACTACACACGTACGCTCCCTGCTCCGCGCAGCTTGCTCAAGCAGCCAGCAGGATCGGGCGATAATTTTTTTTTAGCACTCGATCATATGGTTCCTGTCTTTTATGCTCTCTCGTCCCCTGCAAAAGTTTACGATGGTAAAGCGCCAGCAGTTGTTTTCATATATACTTACTGTCGCGTCTCTCTCTCTCTGAGGGAGAGATGGAGATTCTCTAGTTGAGCTCACGTTGTATCACATGAGCACAATCATGGATTGCATGGCCCAGTAGGCTCGCACTCATGCGTGCATGATGCAGCATTGCCCTGTGAGCTAGCAACCTGCTATATACTATCTAGCTACTGCTGTACTAGTATATGTATAATGTATGTGTATGAGTGTATACTAATTAGTTTGGTCCAGGGAAGGCGCCAAAGCATGTATGTTCCAAATTGTATGTTAATGAACTTCTTGGTATGCATGCAGAGATCCCAATGCTCAAGAATCCGATGCCCAGCCTTTTGGCTAGCTGCTTGTATATCTATATATGCAAGCTACTGGTGCTATGTGGAACGGCCGATCATGCTTGAAAATAAACATCTTAACGAAGAGTACATACAGTCGCGTGCTATTACATCTCGCCCAACTCACTCAATCTCCTAGACAGAAGCTCTGATCTCGTATCGTGTAGTATAATCTTCGTTAACCTGTACCGATCGACTTTCTTTGTATCAGTTTACACTACTACACAAAAGGTCATCACAGACGGTTCAAAAACCTTATCACTGACGGTTTTGTGAACCGTCTATAAATATATCAGTGATAAGAATGTCATATCACACACAATTTCCGAACCGTTTCTATCTACGAACCGTCTGCGATGAGGAAATATCATAGACGGTTCTAGGATTGAACCTTCATTGGTCATCACAGACGGTTCTATCCTAGAACCGTCTATGATATTCCCTCATCACAGACGGTTCGTAATTAGAACCTCTATGATATTTTTTCCTCTAACTCTCTTGGTAGAACTTCCATGATTAGTATCTATTATTTAAAATGTTATTCTCCTTAGATATTTCTACAACGACACTTACAAGGCACAATCAGTTATAGATTTTGCAATTGAATATCAAAACATTCTAGATGTATTGAGGCAACAGCTTATCTAATGAGGAGGGTCTTAAAATATGAACATTTAATTGTAGCACTTTTATCCTCTTTCTTATTCTAATGTTGATGGATTCCAAGGTAAAATCTAATTCCATCTACATTTCGTCCTGAAAGATGTCATGCTCTGACCTACCAGTTTCCACTTCATCATCATCATCCGGAATGAGAATACCATAGGCGGCCTATTTTCACTGTGGTCTTATGCATGAACAGGACCAGAGTGAACCATGCTTGCAACTAAGGTTTCAAATTTCGTTTTCAGCTCATGTCTCGTCACCATCCGAAATCCGAAATTTGCGAGATTTTGAAATTTCGGACGAAATCCGAACAAAATTCAAATCTGGTTTTTTAACCGAAAATTTTGAGATTTCGGTAGAAAATGACGAAATCTGAAATAATGTTCCGAAAGTAGAAAAAACTCCTGTAACTTTTCCATACACAAAGTGAAGTATGGCCGGTTGATCTTAGGCGTTGTTTCTATCCAAGAGTTTGTGGGTTCGAATCCCTTCTCGGGTGGAGTCGAAGCCAAGACCTCCCGTATGCAAAGCACACACACTATCTGAAGTCATAGTGAAATCGTCAGTGACATAACTCATAGATGGTACTCCTCATAAACCGTTAGTGATACACATAATATCACATACGGTTTTAGTTTAAAACCGCATGTGATGACTCATGTAGCTATCACAGACGGTTCTAACTACAAACCATCTGTGATAACTACCCATCATACTGTGTGTGCACAATACTATGAGCATATCATTCCATACTATATAAAAAAATTAGTTGCCGTGACTCGAACCCAGCTCTCTCGAGTGAGACCACGCTACTATCCAGTCCGTTCGCATGAGCTTCGATTAAAATACGGTCATAAAAATGCCAAGTCCAATCGATTAGGTGGGAATTTCAGTCCGAAAGGACGAAATCTGGCCAAAATTTCTAGAGCTATAGTAGCAAATTGATTTTTTTAATTTTTTTATTTCGCCATGATTTGGGATATCTGGGGACCGAAATCCAAGATTTTGCTAAAATTTCACTGAGATTTTAAGATCCTTGCTTGCAACGTCATCGCCCACGGCCACGCGTATTATAACCCTACTATACCTGGAAGAATCCCTGGATGGGGAGAGCATCCACGTGTCGCCGGAGCCGGCTCGGCTCGCGGCTCGTCTCGAGCCGTGAGCCGAGCCGAAAAATATTTACGGATAGGTCCTTTTTTATTTACGGATAGGTCTTTTTTTTACAAAAAAAATTACAATCGGGTCCTTATCCGTAAAAAAAATTACAAACAGGTCCTTCTTCCCGAAAAAGAATATATATTACGATTTGGCCCTTTATGCGTTTTTAAGGCTTGCGCTCGGGTCCTTTTCCACAGAATCAAAATTACGTCTAGGTCCTTTTACGTTACGAATAGGTCCTTTTTTTCCAAAAAAAATATATATCACACTTAAGTCCTTTATGCGTTTTTAATGCTTGCGCTCGGGTCCTTTTCCACATAATCAAAATTACGTTTAGGTCCTTTTCAGTCAGGAAAAAAACCCGTACGTATCCTTCTTCCCAAAAAAAACATATATTTCTTCTCGCTTTTTTTTACCATTAAGTTTAAGCCTTTTTTCCGAAAAAAAAACTCAACTTTGTTTTGTGGAAGGCGGTGCCCGCGGCGTGGCACGCCGCGTCCAAGATGCTAGTATATTTCTACTATTCCATCAGCCCTGTACAGCCCATACATCATATAGATCGGGATAAAGATGCATAGATGGCCGGCGCGTAGCAAGGAATCATGCAAGTCATCATATCTGAAATGGGACCAATTAATGTACGTAGGTTCCTGCAGATTTATTCCTATTCGCTTGTCGTTCGATAGGTGTGGAGGGAAGCTAGCTTTGTCCTGTTTGGCCTTTTGTTGTATAATTTTTTTTTATTGTTGATCGTATTTTTGAATGAAATTGTAAATTTAGCTCTCTTCTAGACCGCGAAACCATATACAAGTGATATATATCACCTACAGCGCTCTTCTATCATGGTAAGCCATTGGTACTGCACCCACCGCAATAGATGAGCTACCATAGCACGGGGTACCGCGGTATCCGAGCTCGTTAAGTATCTGTCGCGTTACCTGAGCTTGATAGATATCATTGAGGTAGGATAGTGCAGTAGATGACACTGTTAGAGTTAGGGTTCAACTGATACATGAACTAGCCTAAATCATGATCACCAAACATAATACGGAAATTAAAAGTCGTTAGGTAAACTGACCCGGACATGAGGTAGAAGTCATTAGTGTTCTTGCCGGTTGATTGGTCCTATTGTCGGTGAGGAGAACCAGAAGATGCGCGATGAAGAAAGAAGGGGGCACCGAGATGCTTCTCGGTGATGGTCATGGTCTTCGGTAGCCTCGCGCTAAAACCCTTGATCGGTTGGGGTGTCGGGAGTAATGGAACTCAAGAACAAAAAACGTGATATTGAGTTCCGGCTTCTCTCTTCCTAATATAGCGTTGGCTAACGGGACCAAACCAATTCAGTTGAGATGCTCCCGATCAGAGCGCGCGAAAAACATGGGATTAGCCCCCCAAAAAACGGATCTGACAGTTAGCCAAGATCACTACTAACAGACACGTGTCGTCTATTAGTGCTTCTATAGTTGACAATTTCTTTCGAAAGAGAATCAAAAGTAGAACAAAATTGTATATGGAGACCAAATATACCGAGGCTTCGTCGCGACGATGCAGCTGGCTAGTGGTCTTCGTGCATCCATATAGCTCATTGTCTTCTTCCTACAACTTCTCCGCGCGCGCGTAGGGCGCCCTAGGTAGCTAGTAGCCTAGTACCTACACTCCGTCGCGCGTTCAATGCATGCATGGCCATGGTCACACGTACACCTGCTACAGACTTATTGTCATATTAGATGGAAAACAAACAAGCCAGACGAGTTGGAAGCTGCGCCTGCGCGGGTGTGTAACAAAAAGGTATACAGAAGAAACACGTGCTTTTGCCTTGTTTCAATAGTGTAGTTGTTACAATTGTTTCACTCACTATCCATATTTAAATACTTTGATATAGGTTAAGTGGGTATGATATGTTATTTAATAGAGATATGCATGATCATTTTTTTAATTTTTTTCTTAATGATTTAATGTTTTTTTGTCTGTGTATATGATAGGCACCGGATAAAAGTCCTCCCTTCGGTTCAAAAAAGCTTGTCAGTTTGGGATAGGTATAGTCAAACGTTTGAATCTTTAGGTATTGATATCTTTTTAAATATTTAGATTGGATACAGGAAAATCATATGTGTAGATTTGTCACGAAATGAACTATTATAATATCAATATTTTATTAGATTTTTAAATATATTATAATAAAAATTAGCGGTTAAAGTTGAGTTTTATGGACCATATCGATATCCAAAATAACAACTATTTATGACCAGAGAGAGTAGTTACCTAGCTTGTCCTCTCGTCTAGAGATCTCTAGCTGCATGCATGGAGATTTACGATTCTAAGTACGTACCACGGTACTATACGTACAACAAAATTAATGTAAAGTTGAGTACATTGGAAATAATTCCAAAGATCATATCACAAGTATGTGAAGAAGCTATCGTGCATACAAGATCGGTCAGGTTTCGTAGCTAGATGTATGTTTGGCCTACTGTACATGTTTCTGCTGCATCGTTAATTTCATGTACGTAGTACTTGCTCGTAGGACAACCACATCGTCCTAAGGCCTCATATAATGTTATACGTCAGCTGTCTGTAAGACTATACCACTTAGGATTTTAGGTGATGTGAAGGAGAGAGAAAACTGTTGTTTACTATTTAACAGATGGTCTTATAGACAGCTTTCTGTCGAAGGTTAGAATTTCAACAATAAACTTATGATCACGGGTACCTTCGATGTTAGAGTTAAACACGAAGACAGCGGCACACGATGTATACAGGTTCGGGTCCTCGGATGGAGTAATACCATACGCCCTATGCGGATGATATATGTATTTAGTGTATCAAGTACAGAGCGAATTGTTTAGCCCTAATTACAATGAAGATTGGATCTAAGCAATGACTAAACTATGGCTGGAGGTTGACGAAGAGAGGTCCGTCGGCTCCTGGTTGCTCTGCGTCTTGTAAAAGCTCTCTAAAAGTCTTCTTCCCCTTGATGGATACCTACCCCCGACCTTATATATATAGTCGGGGTAGCCCTGTCTCATGTTGAGTCGTAGTCGGTTTGGGATACCAGATCGTAGCCGATGAGGAGTCCATCATCGCGTGATCTTCGCAGCGTATCCAAACTTCCCTGGATACTAGGCGTACTTGAGTCGGTTTCCTTGTAACGGGAAAGTGATCGAGTCCTTCCTAGTATGGATATATCCCCTCCGCGTATATCTTATCCCATAGAATCTGGCTCGTGATATCCGGAGTTTCTAGATGCTTGCTTGAGTATATATGGTATAGTCTTCATATTTCCGGTACATACTCGTACCCCATATTTAGATATTCGACACTTTCTATTTTGTGTGCCGTTGTATAGACAGTCTGTTAATTGGATAAGAGACCATTACAGATATCTATATAGATGATCCATATTTTATGAGTTATTTTTAGTGTTGTCTATAGATGATATAAAAATATATTATAGACAATTGCCGTCGATACCGCTGTTTGCAGTGTTGAGGTAATTGACCAGTCTATAGTGTAGTCAAGATTGGACGTACCGGCACTACTGTTTCAAACTGTGCAACAGTCATATTATTTCACAATTCGCACACATTATGGTTCTGTATTTTGCTTTTATATATAGCCGGCCTCAGCCAAAATCATGCGGTTGTAGGAACGCCACACAGTAGTAGACGAGGACCGGTGTTGGGTGACTGGAAATTTACCAATAAATATACAATACATTTTTGCTTGATTTAGTCATCTTAAGTACTCCCTCCGTTGATAAATATAAGACGTATTTTGACTTGGCACAAGGATTAAGATTGTGGTGAAATTGAGAAAAATATGAGAGGAAATGACTTACATATCCCTCTTAATTGTCTTGAAAGATAAGAGATAATACTTTGTATGGGTGGTAATGAATAAATGCATATGGTTGGAAGAGAATAAATAAAGGTATATGTGAAAAACTCATTAAATCTACATTCACGCTTTATATTTTTCAACAAGGCCATTCAAACTATATGCCTTATATTTATCAACAGAGGAAGTATTATATATAACCTGTGTGCGTGGTTATACAGTTAATTGTTCCGGCAACCGAGCAGGCATGATCGGTATAGAGCTATAGAAGTACAGGTGAACTTCGGTCTTCAGTCACAAATAGTTGATTTGGACATCGATTTGATCTAAAATACTGTTTTGATCATTAATTTCTATTATAATATATTTATAAAATATAATAAAATTATAATATTATGAAAGTACTTTTCAAGATAAATATACACATATGATTTTTATATATTTAATTTAAATATTTAAAAAGATGTTACTGATCTACTTAATTTATATATAAGACGATAACTATTTGTAACGGAGAAAGTGCGGCGTTACGCGGTTGTCGTAGTGGCGTGGTGGGATAAGGTCGGGTCGGCTTTGCCTGGAGTCTTGTCTCTGCCTACGCCGGCCCTGCGATTTGACCATGGAAATATGGAATCTCTCGCACCCGGCCGAGCACACCACAGTGCCACACATGCATGATCACACATGATCTAGCTGCTTTATCTAATATCTACATATCGATCATATCATTATCTAGGATGCGTCAAGGAGAAGCCTCCACTGTCCTTCCCTCCCCCACCTGCAGCATGCCCAGCTTTGTCACCGGCCCAGCCAGATTCGGACGATCGATTCGTCCGTGCCTGCCACCCTGCCTCGATCCGTATCGCATCCACCGCCCGGAGATAACGGAGTCGACGTCGTAGCTACATGCAAACCTAGCCTCCGTCATATGAGTATCATCACCTTTACTGCTTTTTGCTACCATCATCATCATCTCCATCATGATACCTCGATCGTGGGGTCCCCGGAACATGTGGCCGTACGTCGCCCTCTTGCTACCTAGCTGCGTCCGGCCCTCCCTAAATCTCTACGGGTGTTTTCTTTTGACATAAATGATTAGACTACTTTTAATTATTATTTTTAATTAATATATTTAATATATGCATACAGAGAATATCAAGTAAATTCGAATATTTATTACTGATGCAAAAGAAACATCACCCTAATTTATATTAAAATATAAAATACCTCATATATTTATGACAAAACTATTACAAAAATAAGCACCGTAAACTTGGACGAAGAGAGTAGGCTACGAGCATGACATACGCGATAGCTAGGCAAGCGTGCGGAGGTGGCACTGTGCAGTTCCACCACGCCCCACGTGCGGGCGGAATCTGGTAAAGTGGAACAAACATATGCACAGATGCAACGCTCTCGGTGGTGCTGAGCACTGCGCCTACGCGGCAGTGGCGTAGCTAGGATTTCGACAATAGGGGTGCAAACATAAGCTACACATGCCATCATAGAAGTTCAAATGAACTAGTACGGATGTTCAATTGGAATAAATTAGTGTAGTGTTCTCCAATACTATATTTACATATAGAAATTATGACTAAACAATATCAAGATTTCAAAATTTTAGTAAATATATGTACACATCAATGTATACCTTGAATACTAGTAAATGCATTCACTATGTTTTTTTAAAAAATCGGGGTACAGATGTATCCTATGGACCACTATTACAGATTATATGTAACAGCCTCAAAAATCATAAAATAAAGAAAAATGAAATAAAAATCTTTTGTGTATTATTTTCAAAATTTCTGAATTTTCTGTATTTTCTGTATATTCTTTTGGCTTTTTTTTAATGCAAGAAAGTGAAACAAAGAATATGGTAAATACAAAATGGTAAAAAGTAAAAATGTTAATTCAACAAAAATTTACCAAAGTTTCTAAAAATATCTGAGGGCTCTCCTCAGCTTGCTTAAGTCGGTTGGTAAGCTGAATTAGTCAAAATATTAATTAATCAAAGATAATCATGAGTAAATATCTCAGGGTAAAATGGTAAAACAATTTGGTAAAAATATCTGTAAGTCATCCTAACCCAATCTTTTTATCTTGCCGACATCAACACAGGGTTAATCTCCAGTAAAAATATAAAGAATTTAATAATTAATTTTATAATTTTAAAAATTCAAAAACAGTGAATAAATAAACTGGAAAACAGTAATGTCAGAATTTATAAAAATTAAATATTAATAATTAAAATCTGTAATTTTTACACAAGGTGTTGAATACCATTTCAAACTATCATAAAATTTTTTATAAAATAAACATCTAATTTAGATCGCAAATTAAAAGAAAAACCGAATGGGCAATGCAGCAACTGTTGCATTGTCAGAATTTTATAAAAATATGCATGCATCATAAAATAGCTAAAATTTTACTGGAGTATGGTAATTATCTTGCCGACTGCTGGTAAAAGTTTTATAAAATTTCGTGCTCTTTTGACGGTCGAAATTTCCGTTGAAATCCCGTTCGGTCGTGAGCCTTCTCCAGAGTTCTTTTCTTGCCGTCGCTGACATGTGGGCCCGGGCTGTCAGCGAGCCAACTCAGCCGACAGCCACCGCCATCTGGCCCCCGCGTGTCAGCCTCCCAGCCGCATTCTTCTCCCCTCTCCCCGCTCTCTCTCGCGCGCAGAGACGACCGTCTCGGTTTTTCGCGCGACCTCCTCGCCCAACCGCCTTCGAGCCTCTATAAAACCCCCTCGTCTCGTCGCAGCCGACCTAGCTACCACCCCGTGCCACTGTAACAGCCTCAAAAATCATAAAATAAAGAAAATGAAATAAAAATCTTTTGTGTATTATTTTCGAAATTTCTGAATTTCCTAGATTTTCTGTATATTCTTTTGGCTTTTCTTTAATGCAAGAAAGTGAAACAAAGAATATGGTAAATAGAAAATGGTAAAAAGTAAAAATGTTAACTCAACAAAAATTTAACAAAGCCTCCAAAAATATCTGAGGGCTCTCCTCAGCTTGCTTAAGTCAGTGGGTAAGCTGGATTAATAAAAATAACAATTAATCAAAGATAATCATGAGTAAATATCTCAGGGTAAAATGGTAAAACAATTTGGTAAAAATATCTATAAGTCATCCTGACCCAATATTTTTATCTTGCCGACATCAAAACAGTATCAACCTTCAGTAAAAATATCAAGAATTTATTAATTCATTTTATAATTTTAAAAATTCAAAAACATTGAATAAATAATCTGGAAAACAGTAATGTCAGAATTTTTAAAATTTAAATAATAATAATTAAAGTCTTTAATTTTTACAGAAGGTGTATAATATCATTTAAAACTACCATAAAAAGTTTTGTAAAATAATAACTTCGTTTAAATCGCAAATTAAAAGAAAAACCGAATGGGCAATGCAGCAACTGTTGCAATGTCAGAATTTTATAAAAATCTGCATGCATCATAAAATAGCTAAAATTTTACTGGAGTATGGTAATTATCTTGCCGACTGCTGGTAAAATTTTTATAAAATTTTGTGCTTTTTGACGGTCGAAATTTCCGTTGAAATCCCGTTCGGTCGTGAGCCTTCTCCAGAGTTCTTTTTCTGTTTCACTGACATGTGGGCCCAGTCTGTCAGTGAGACACCTCAGCCAGCAGCCGCTGCCACCTCGCCCCCACGCGTCAGCGACCCAGCCGCATTCTTCTCCCCTCTCCCCGCTCTCTCTCGCGCGCAGAGACGACCGTCTCGGTTTTTCGCGCGACCTCCTCGCCCAACCGCCTTCGAGCCTCTATAAAACCCCCTCGTCTCGTCGCAGCCGACCTAGCTACCACCTCGTGCCACCCATTCCGCCGCTACTTTGGTCGTCTTCCCAAATTCCGGCGAAAACCGCAAAGAGGGCAAAACACCGTATCTTCCTCTCCTCGCCATTTCGCCCCGAACCACTTCACCCGAAGCTTCCTTGAGCCTCCAGGAACCCGTCCCAAGCCTCGGCCGAAACCCTTTCTTCCCCGGCGAGCTCCGCCGCCGTGTTCTTCTTCCCCGCCACCGCGCACGGTGAGAACCCTCCTCTGCCGTTCATTCTTTGAGCTAAACCCAGAAATGGGATCCTTGTGATGCACTGATGCTCGTGTGGGTGATCTTCAAGCTTAGGAGTAGCTAGTTCGTCGCGTCGCCGGCCGGCCGTGAGTTCCGCCGCACCTCGCCGGTGCCGACCGCCTTCCCGGCCACCTCCGGTCACCGCGCCACCACCTAAAGGTGCGCCTTGGTCCGCTGGTGCCTCCGGTGGAATCGATTCCGCCGCCATGGTGATGGTTCGCCGGCGAAGCTCGCTTGCCGGCTTCGCTCTGGTCACCGCCAAGCGGACCGGTCGTCGACCACACGCGCTGCCGTTGTCTTCTGCCACGCTATCTGGGCCGGCCGGTCGGTCGCGTCTTGGCCGTCTTGCGTCGTCATTGACATCGCGGACCCGCTGTCGACCTCATGCGTCAGTCATAGACCCCATAGCGTCGACCACATACACCAGCGTGCTAGCCGGCCACCGACGTGGACCCGTTTGTCAGCGCCTCAGTGCGGTCTCGCTCGAAATGGAAAGCGCGTTTTCCCCGTGAAAGCGTATTTTCCATTTTCGGCAGTTTTCTGATTTTCAGTGTTTATTCAAAACCTAGATATTCATTTAGCCATAACTTTTGAATCATTTAACCAAATTTGATGAAATAAATTTATAAATTCATATAAAATTCAGTAGATTCAGAATATGCAAAAATATTTCAGAATTGAATTTTATTTGAAATTCGAATTCAAATTCAAAAGAAAGGTTAGAAATATACCATTCATGAAAATTTTGCAAATAACCTCCAAATTTAGTAAAATAAATTTTATTAGAATCCATGTAATCTCAGAAACCAGAATCTGTAAAAATACTTAGGGTGTGTTGTAAGAAAAAGTTAAGTTATAAAATGGGTAGTAAATAATGCCATAATGGTTTAAATAAACTAAATCTTTAAATTGTAAATGGGAATAAATAACTCATGTAATCATTCCTGAATTTGTGAAATCATTTTATTTGAATATTTCCATCTGATTTCTTTTTGGCCTTATCGAAATTTGGTATTTGTTATATGTCGCCATACGACGTGTAGAATCCGATTTAAACCGGTGTATTCGATTTAACAGGAGTTCAAGTCGAGGACACTCAACAAGGCAAGCAAACCCTTTGATCATATTGATCCCAGTTTTATAAATGTTTTCATTAAATGTTTTACTGCATACTTTATTTTGTTAAAGTCTGCTATATTTCGGGTAATGGTAATTGTACCAGTAGACTTATAGAACTTCCTTGATAAGTAGAAAATTGTGAACCTTGAAAACCCTAGAATAGCTTAGACAATATTTAATGTCAATCTGGGTTACTCACATTTAGTGAAATGCTTAGCCAAAGCTAAATGAAGATAAAACTGTGACAGGAGTAAAGACTTTGGACATGACATTTAAATGGGTATGACCATTTTTGTGGTTGGTATTTGGTTGGAAAATGAAAATAAAACTATGGTTTAGATGTGGACAATTATTGGCAATAGCCGGTTGTGCATGTCTTTGCACGTAGTGTAGGGTGGAGATTATTGCCCGTGTCGGATTAAGGACCGAACTATGAGTTGTTTTCAGGCCAAGAATATTCATACAACCACAAGTCTTTGGTATGGGACAGCTCTAACTTATTAAGTTGTTTAAAACTAGCTTTGCACTTGGAAGGCCGAGTAGTACGAGTGTTTCTTAATGAATTGCTCGACGGACGCCCACACCGAGGTGATCATGGATTAAACGTCTACCAATATAACGGTACACCATACGTGGGTAGTTCCATCATTTCTATGCTTTGAGTTCTTACACCACAGAATGGGTTTATCGTCACCGTGCTGGTGCAAAGTTAGGTTTAAATAATGTAACATTATAACATGACTCTCTGCGGCACACCAAAGGCGGTGTGCAAATATCGATTGCTCAAAGAGTCGGTCATGTCTTGTGGGAAAGTCGTATACCTCTGCAGTGTAAAACTAATCGATTAGCGCGTCATGATCATGGACACTTGGTAAAGTCATCACATAGTTAGCGCTTTGCTTATTTTCATAAAAAGTGGTTTCTACCATGTGTTGGTCGTTTCATTGTGTGCGGAAGGAAATGGTTTTGAGTATGATCGGTATACCCAAACATTCGTGATTTATTGATGCTTACAATCTATCACTTTCAATATTAAATTGCTTTTATTTAAATTCCATTTTGCAATCTATTATTCTCAGTATTTACATTTCAAACCGACTTTATGCAAATTAACCTTAATAGCCTTTCATTGGAATGGCTGCATGTATTTTAGGATTTGCATAAGTCTTGCGAGTGCGTAAGTACTCAACTTGCCGATGTTGATGTTTTTAGGTGAAGAAATGATTTCCCACGATTCTTACGTTGATGCGAGATACGGGAATTTAACTATGAATTTATCTAAGGATTTTCCTTGTCATTGCTGTGGAACAATGGGTTAAAAGGCATACTACAAGAATTTGTCTCCATTGCAGTTTTACTTTTGGTATTGTAAAAATAATATGTAATCTTACTTCCTCTGTGTAATAAAGTTTGTGTATGACTGTGATATCAATTTGTATTTGTGCGTACTAGCTACTGATCATGGGACTAGTACTGTATGCACATGGTATCCATTTTTGGTATTTATTTATCAAAAATGGGGCCTTAAAGTTAGTATCGAGCCATCTTGATCAGAGGAAACCTTAGGTAGTATGGGAGTAATAAAAACTTAAAACTTGATATTAGGATCCAAGTGAACTAAAATTTTGAATTAGGACATCTTACCTGTCTATTCTTTATATGCATGAAACTCCTCTTTTGGTTATGCGTATACTTGTTAATAACTCTTTCCTATTTTTTTTAAATTTCTGCTAGAATCTTATCTTCCAAAAATTTCTTTACTGTCTTACATTTAATCAGGAATGCTAATTCCTTGTTAAATGTGCAGATGGGCGGATACACCCCATGTTATACTTCCACTAATAGGGAGAATTCTGGCATGGCGGAAATTCTTACTCGTTTGCTAGAATTCGCCCATTTTCCCGAAAATCCGCGATATATAGTATTCCACGCGGCAGTTAGTTCTGTCTCTGTGGAATATATAGCTAAAGTGGATATCCCTACCCGAGATGAAGATAGTGAAGAATTTTTATCTTTTGAGGGTCATGGATCTTCCCTCATGATGGCCATGAATGAAGCCGCCTATATGGCTATTGTCAGTTTGCGCCACACCTTACCTGAACTGGCAGTGGTATATAGGAGGATTCCATCCGACCACCGGTGGGAGAATAGCTATATGGATGCCACTGGGTTACAAAATCCCACTTTACGTAACCTAGTGGAATTCATAAATGCCTCTGACCAGTATTGCCGTCAGGCAATAACTGAATACAGGGAGGCGCATTGCCGTGTAGCATTCCTAGAGAATGCCATCGCTCCTGCGTTGCGGGTATTGTTCCTCGCTCGCCTAGGGCAATTCCCTCGGGCTGTGTGCCGACGACACCCCAGTACCACCCAGGTGTCGCCAGGCAAGGATGTCAGTGATAGGGAGTCGCCCTAGGTTGCCGAGCATCCAGGTAGATCCCCATAGTTTTCCTCCGCGGAGTCCTCAGATACCGCAGGAGCATCGCTGTCAGGAGACCCCTTATCCTCCTGATGCCGAGAGTTCTAGTCGTAGAGATAGTAACAGTCTGTGAGTTTGTCAGATGATGAGTAGTGTTAGAAGAGGTTTTGGTTTTGCCCTTTTATGTAGTAACGTCAAAAATAAATGGTATGTTTTGCTGTGAATATTATAAAGTTGAAATAAAGTTTTTGCTTGATATTGTTTTGTGTGCTTTTGGTTCCTACTCGTAAATATTTAACTTTCAGTTAATATTTTTACGATGTTGTGATCCGTAATAATAGTAATCAAGTTGTGCTTTTAAAACATTTGGTAACAACTGAGATTAAAATTAAAGTAGATCTTAATTCATTAATAATCCTATTCGGATGCTCGCTACCCGGTCCTTGGATGAGATTAGGGAGTGAGAAACCCGGAAACTCACCCTCGGCGAGTGACTTCGCCACTCCATCCAAATTAATCCATCCATCCGTCGGCAGTCAGAGGATCTTCGTCGCGTCGTCCAAGCCGTCGAGATTCGCCGCCTCCTCAAGTACAAGAAGAAGAAGTTCCGGAGGGGCAGTTGCCAGGGCCGCCAACCATGGCCCAAGTGCTTGCGATGATAGAACAGGGTCGCCAGACGAATACCCTGTTGCTCCAACAGTTGGTCCAAAATACGACTAACCTTGGTGCTGCAAGTTCTAGGCCCGGTGTTGGTGAAGCCTCCCATCACCCAAGTTGGGAGAATTTTTGAAGACCCGGCCTCAACCTTTTCTTCTTCATCGATCCACGGACGCGATGATTGGTTCTGAGCTATTGGAAGCAAGTTGACCATTGCCCAATGCAATGATCATGAGAAGGTCCTATATGCATCGTACCAACTTCTGGGAGCATTGCGATCGGTGGGAAAATTTTCAGCGGCAAGGCCCCAAGATCAAGAAGTTACTTGGGATGTTTTCCGAGAAGTTTTCAGGAAGACGCATATTCCTTCGAGCCTGGTGAATTTGAAAAGACGGGAATTTCTTGACCTGCGTCAAGGAAATATGTCCGTAATGGAGTATCTTCACCGTTTCAATTACCTTGCTCGTTATGCGTCATCAGAAGTCAGTTCAGAAGCCCGAAGAATTGAGCACTTCCGGGACAATCTAAATAATGAAGTTAAGCATCTTCTCGCCATTCACGACTTCCACGACTTCCAAACACTCGTGGACAAGGCTATAATCGCCGAGCATAGTTCGCGTGATGTTATGGAAAGTCGTAAGAGGAAGTGGATGGCGCGGAAAGCTGCCAGCCCGAATTTGCCGAGGCCGCGCGTTGGTCAGCCGACCAATGTTCGACCTCTCTGCCTCGTCAGCAGCAGCAGAGGCGTCAAGGTCAGGCACCCCGGCCCCAGCAGCCTTCTGTTCGTCCCTCGAGCAGCAATGAAGGAAGGACTTCTGGAGTTCAGAATCAAGCAGCTGGTGTGACCTGCTATCATTGCAAAGAGCGCGGGCATTATGCAAATGCCTGCCCTAAAAGAGGTCAAGCGTCGAGGCGGCGATCGTCGCGAGGAGTTCGAGACCCCAGTCGACCTTGAGAGCCGGGAATTCTCGGGTTGTCAAGCTGCTGCGACTCTTAATCGCGATCGAGTAGCGATCGCCTTCATCATGTATTCTTGAAGAAGCAAGCGGCGCCGGATGTAATCTTGGGTATGTTTCCGTGCACTCGGTACCTACTTTGGTATTGTTTGATTACGGAGCATCGCACTCGTTTATTTCTAAGAAATTTCTTGATCGAATAACTTAGAAATTGATCTCCTCTCTGCCAAAATGATAATCTATTCCCTGGTTGATCATGAATTCAATTAAGTTTTGTCTGAGATTAGCATTGAAATTAATGGAGTCATGTTTCATCTTGATCTTATCCTTATAGAAACCTCGGGGTTAGAAGTAATCCTTGGTATGGATTGGTTGTCTAAGTTCAAAGGATGCATAGATCGTGCCAATCGATCCATTTCCTTAGTTAGCCTGAAGGAATTCCAGTTCATTTCTCTTCCATCCAAAGTTCTTCGAATTCCCAAGCTTCCCTTTGTTCAGCCATAGTAAAAGATCTTAGCCAGATTCCAATTGTCTCTGAGTTCACTGATGTTTTTCCAGATGAGTTGTCAGGCCTGCCTCTAGATAGGGATATAGAGTTTGTTATAAACCTTGTTCCTGGAACAGCGCCTATATCCAAGCGCCCTTACCGAATGCCCCCAGATGAGTTAGTCGAACTAAAGAATCAAATTCAAGAGCAATTAAGAAAAGGCTTTATTTGACCTAGCTCTTCTCCTTGGGGTAGTCCAGTTCTTTTTGTGCCTAAAAAGGACGGTGGAATACGCATGTGCGTGGACTATCGTGCATTGAATGATGTCACAATTAAGAACAAATATCCTTTGCCTCGTATCGATGATCTGTTCGATCAATTGACCGGTGCTCAAATCTTTTCAAAAATTGATTTAAGACATGGGTACTATCAATTGAAGATCAGACCAGAAGATATTCCTAAAACCGCTTTTACCACTCGTTACGGTCTATATGAATATACCGTGATGTCTTTCGGACTTACAAATGCTCCCGCTAATTTTATGTGCCTCATGAATAAAGTTTTCATGGAGTATTTGGATAAGTTCGTAGTGGTATTCATTGATGATATTCTCGTCTATTCCAAATCCGAAGAAGATCATGCGCATCATTTGCGTAAGGTTCTTGAAAAGCTTCGAGAGCATAAGCTTTATGCCAAATTCGAGAAGTGCGAATTTTGGCTAAAAGAAGTTGCTTTCCTTGGTCATATTCTTTCGGAAGGAGGTATTTCCGTTGATCCCTGTAAAGTCAAAGCTGTTCTAGACTGGGAAGCCCCTCAGTCTGTTCCGAAAATTCGAAGTTTTCTCGGTCTAGCGGGATATTATCGCCGCTTTATCGAGAACTTCTCTAAAATCGCTCGTCCTTTGACCCAGCTTCTCAAGAAAGAAAAGAAGTTTGAATGGACACCTGAATGCGAAGAAAGCTTTCAGGAATTAAAGAAAAGGCTAACATCAGCTCCTGTGCTAGTGTTACCCGATGTCCATAAAAGCTTTGATGTTTATTGTGATGCTTCCAAGAGTGGGCTTGGGTGTGTGCTTATGCAAGAAGGAAAAGTCGTAGCTTACGCCTCCCGTCAGTTGCGACCTCATGAGCTCAATTATCCGACTCATGATCTAGAATTAGCTGCGAGTAGTGCGCTTTAAAAATTTGGCGTCATTACGATTGAAACAAATGCGGTGTATTCACAGATCATAAGAGTCTCAAATATTTCTTCACCCACGATCTAAATTTAAGACAACGAAGATGGCTAGAGTTGATAAAAGATTACGACCTTAGCATTCAATACCATCTTGGAAAAGCCAATGTCGTAGCGGATGCTCTAAGTCGAAAGCTTCATTGTCTTTCTGTTTCATCTTTGACCGATCAATCCGATTTGGTAAAAGATTTCCAAAAGCTTAATTTGGGAGTTGTCGAAAAGGTTATTTGGCGCGCCTAGAGGTGCAACCAACCCTTAAGTCCCATTAAATCTGCTCGACTCAAAGATGAAGCAATTATCAAAATCCGTGAAGAGTTGAAGCAAGGAAAGGAATCCAAATTCGTGAAAGTTCGATGAAGTGCTTATGTTGAAAATCGAATATATGTTCCTGATGATCCGAATTAAAGAGTTAATTCTCAAAGAAGCCCATGAGTCTCCCTCTCAATTCACCCCGGAAGTACAAAGATGTATCAAGATCTCAAGCGGGAATATTGGTGGTCGGTTTGAAAAAGGCGTCATTGCATATGTCGCAACTGTGATGTATGCGGCGTGTCAAAGCCGAGCATCAACGTCCCGCAGGACTTTGCGACCTTTGAAGATACCAGAGTGGAAATGGGAAGATATCGGCATGGATTTTATTCTTGGTTTGCCAAGAACCGGGAAAGGGCATGATTCCATTTGGGTAATCGTTGACCGTCGACTAAAGTGGCTCACTTTATTCGGTCAAGACTACTCATTCGGAGATAAGCTTGCCGAGTTGTATCTGGAGAATATTGTCCGTCTTCATGGCGTCATCAAGACAATTGTTTCGGCCGAGGTTCCCGGTTTACTTCGTTTAGGGAAAGTTTGCACCGTATTACGGGTACTAAGTTGAATTTGATCTGACTTATCATCCTCGGTGATGGACAAGCGGAAAGGACCAATCAAATTTTGGAAGACATGTTAAGAGCACGTGTCTTTGTCATATGGCTCTAATTGGGAGAAAAGTTTGGCCTTCACAATTCTCTTATAATAACAGTTTCCAAGCTAGTCCGCAAGTGTCGCCTTTTGAGCGTTGTATGGAAGGAAATGTCGAACCCTCTTTTACAGTGCGAAGTTGGAGAAAGAAAATTCTTGGCCCAGATCTTATTCAAGAAGCTCAAGAGCAAGTGGACATGATCGAAGCCGACTAAAAGAGGCTCGGTCTCGTCGGAAGAGTTCTGTAGACAATCGTCGTCGTGAACTCGATTCGAAGTTGGTGACCATGTCTATCTCAAAGTCTCGCCTCTTCGTGGAGTTAAATCGATTTCAAATCCGTGGGAAATTGGCTCCTCGATTCATTGGACCATTTCGATCATTGGAAAGATGGGTGAGATGGCATATCAATTAAATTGCCACCTCAACTATCGGCGTTCTAACGTCTTCCATGTATCTCGACTTAAGAAATGCCTTCGTGTTCCCTCGACCTCGTTGATTTGGAAGGATAGATCTTGACCAGATTTATCTTATCGGGAGCATCCACCAGTATTTTGGAAGAAGCGAGCGCCAAACAAGAAACAAGACCATCAAGATGTTGAAGGTGCAATGGAGCAATCATCTTGAAGACGAAGCTACATGGGAAAGAGAAGATCATCTTCGACAAGAGTTCCCGATTTCTTCTAGTCATCTCCAAATCTAGGGACGAGATTTTTGTAAGGGGTAGATCATAACAGCCTCAAAAATCATAAAATAAAGAAAAATGAAATAAAAATCTTTTGTGTATTATTTTCGAAATTTCTGAAATTTCTGGATTTTCTGTATATTCTTTTGGCTTTTCTTTAATGCAAGAAAGTGAAACAAAGAATATGGTAAATAGAAAATGGTAAAAAGTAAAAATGTTAACTCAACAAAAATTTACCAAAGCCTCCAAAAATATCTGAGGGCTCTCCTCAGCTTGCTTAAGTCGGTGGGTAAGCTGGATTAATAAAAATAACAATTAATCAAAGATATTCATGAGTAAATATCTCAGGGTAAAATGGTAAAACAATTTGGTAAAAATATCTATAAGTCATCCTGACCCAATCTTTTTATCTTGCCGATATCAAAACAGTATAAACCTTCAGTAAAAATATCAAGAATTTATTAATTTATTTTATAATTTTAAAAATTCAAAAACAGTGAATAAATAATCTGGAAAACAGTAATGTCAGAATTTTAAAATTTAAATAATAATAATTAAAGTCTGTAATTTTTACAGAAGGTGTATAATATCATTTCAAACTATCATAAAAAGTTTTGTAAAATAATAACTTCTTTTAAATCGCAAATTAAAAGAAAAACCGAATGGGCAATGCAGTAACTGTTGCAATGTCAGAATTTTAAAAAAATCTGCATGCATCATAAAATAGCTAAAATTTTACTGGAGTATGGTAATTATCTGGCCGACTTCTGGTAAAATGTTTATAAAATTTCGTGCTATTTTGATGGTCAAAATTTCCGTTGAAATCCCGTTCGGTCGTGAGCCTTCTCTAGAGTTCTTTTTCTGTTTCACTGACATGTGGGCCCAGTCTGTCAGTGAGACACCTCAGCCAGCAGCCGCTGCCACCTCGCCCCCACGCGTCAGCGACCCAGCCGCATTCTTCTCCCCTCTCCCGCTCTCTCGTGCGCGAGACAGCCGTTTCGGTTTTCGCGCGACCTACTCGCCAACCGCCTTGAGCCTCTATAAAACCCCTCGTCTCGTCGCAGCCGACCTAGCTACCACCCCGTGCCACCCATTCCGCCGCTACTTTGGTCGTCTTCCCCAATTCCGGCGAAAACCGCAAAGAGGGCAAAACACCGTATCTTCCTCTCCTCGCCATTTCGCCCCGAACCACTTCACCCGAAGCTTCCTTGAGCCTCCAGGAACTCGTCCCAAGCCTCGGCCGAAACCCTTTCTTCCCCGGCGAGCTCCTTCGCCGTGTTCTTCTTCTGCCGCCACCGCGCACGGTGAGAACCCTCCTCTGCCGTTCATTCTTTGAGCTAAACACAGAAATGGGATCCTTGTGATGCACTGATGCTCGTGTGGGTGATCTTCAAGCTTAGGAGTAGCTAGTTCGTCGCGTCGCCGTCCGGCCGTGAGTTCGCCGCCCTCGCCGAGCCGATCCGCCTTCCCGCCACCTCGGTCACCGCACCACCACCCAAAGGTGCGCCTTGGTCCGCTGTGCCTCCGGTGGAATCGATTCACGCCGCGGTGATGGTTCGCCGGCGTGGCTTCGCCTTGCCGCAGCTCTCGCTCTCAGTCACCGCTAAGCGGGCGGTTGTCACCGCCGCGCTGCGCGCCAGGCAGCCACGCATTTGGGCTTGTAGCCGGCCATTAGGCGGCCGGCGCTGCGATCGCGTCTTGCCGTCTTGCATGGCCACATCACGGACCCGCTGTCGACCTCGCGCGTCCGTGACCCAGCAGCGTCGAAGCGCGCTAGCCGCAGAGCAGACAGGTGGACCCGTTTGTCGGCGCCTCGATCTTGGTCTCTTCGAAATGGAAAGCGCGTTTCCCGTGAAAGCGTATTTTCCATTTTCGCGATTTCGATTTTGGTGTTTATTTAAAACCTAGATATTCATTTAGCCATAACTTTTGAATCATTTAACCAAATTTGATGAAATAAATTTATAAATTCATATAAAATTCAGTAGATTCAGAATATGCAAAAATATTTTAGAATTGAATTTTATTTGAAATTCGAATTCAAATTCAAAAGAAAGGTTAGAAATATACCATTCATGAAAATTTTGCAAATAACCTCCAAATTTAGTAAAATAAATTTTATTAGAATCCATGTAATCTCAGAAACCAGAATCTGTAAAAATACTTAGGGTGTGTTGTAAGAAAAAGTTAAGTTATAAAATGGGTAGTAAATAATGCCATAATGGTTTAAAACTAAATCTTTAAATTATAAATGGGAATAAATAACTCATGTAATCATTCCTGAATTTGTGAAATCATTTTATTTGAATATTTCCATCTGATTTCTTTTTGGCCTTATCGAAATTTGGTATTTGTTATATGTCGCCATACGACGTGTAGAATCCGACGAAACCGGTGTATTCGACGAACAGGAGTTCGAAGTCGAGGACACTCAACAAGGCAAGCAAACCCCTTTGATCATATTGATCCCAGTTTTATAAATGTTTTCATTAAATGTTTTACTGCATACTTTATTTTGTTAAAGTCTGCTATATTTCGGGTAATGGTAATTGTACGAAGAGACTTATAGAACTTCCTTGATAAGTAGAAAATTGTGAACCTTGAAAACCCTAGAATAGCTTAGACAATATTTAATGTCAATCTGGGTTACTCACATTTAGTGAAATGCTTAGCCAAAGCTAAATGAAGATAAAACTGTGACATGAGTAAAGACTTTGGACATGACATTTAAATGGGTATGACCATTTTTGTGGTTGGTATTTGGTTGGAAAATGAAAATAAAACTATGGTTTAGATGTGGGCAATTATTGGCAATAGCCGGTTGTGCATGTCTTTGCACGTAGTGTAGGGTGGAGATTATTGCCCGTGTCGGATTAAGGACCGAACTATGAGTTGTTTTCAGGCCAAGAATATTCATACAACCACAAGTCTTTGGTATGGGACAGCTCTAACTTATTAAGTTGTTTAAAACTAGCTTTGCACTTGGAAGGCCGGAGTAGTACGAGCTGTTTCTTAATGAATTGCTCGGCGGGGCGTCCACAAAGGTGATCATGGATTAAACGTCTACCAATATAACGGTGTACACCATCACGTGGGTAGTTCCATCATTTCTATGCTCGAGTTCTTACACCACGAGAATGGGTTTATCGTCACCGTCTTTGGTGCAAAGTTAGGTTTAAATAATGTAACAGATTATAACATGACTCTCTGCGGCACACCAAAGCGGTGTGCAAATATCGATTGCTCAAAGAGTCACCATGTCTTGTAGGAAAGTCAGATACCTCTGCAGAGTGTAAAACTAATCGATTAGCGCGTCATGATCATGGACACTTAGTAAAGTCATCACATAGTTAGCGTTTTGCTTATTTTCATAAAAGTGGTTTCTACCATGTGTTGGTCGTTTCCGCTGTGTGCGGAAGGAAATGGTTTTGAGTATGATCAGTATATCCAAACATTCGTGATTTATTGATGCTTACAATCTATCACTTTCAATATTAAATTGCTTTTATTTAAATTCCATTTTGCAATCTATTATTCTGTATTTACATTTCAAACCAGCTTTATGCAAATTAACCTTAATAGCCTTTCATTGGAATGGCCTGCATGTATTTTAGGATTTGCATAAGTCTTGCGAGTACGTAAGTACTCAACTTGCCAATGTTGATGTTTTTAGGTGAAGAAATGCAGATTTCCCACGATTCTTACGTTGATGCGGGATACGGGAATTTAACGATGAATTTATCTAAGGATTTTCCTTATCTGCATTGCTGTGGAACAATGGGTTAAAAAGGCATACTACAAGAATTTGTCTCCACTGCAGTTTTACTTTTGGTATTGTAAAAATAATATGTAATCTTACTTCCGCTGTGTAATAAAGTTTGTGTATGACTGTGATATCAATTTGTATTTGTGCGTACTAGCTACTGATCATGGGACTAGTACTGTATGCACATGGTATCCATCTTTGGTATTTATTTATCAAAAATGGAGGCCTTACATTATACCATCACAAACGGTTCGGAATCATCATCATAGACGGTTTTTTATCTGTTTGTGACCTTGTGTCAGTGATATAACAGCATATCAAAGACGGTTTCCAAACTGTTTGTGATATCAACATCACAGACGGTTTTAGTTAGAAACCGTCTGTGATACTATAATATCACATACGATTTTATACTAGAACCGTCTGTGATACTTAAACATCACAGACAGTTTCTAAATAGAACCGTCTATGATCCTCTTTTTTCCCACACTCAGCAGAACTTCCATCATTAGTATCTATTGTTCGAAATTTTCTTCTGCTTAGGTATTTCTGCAACGATATTTATAAGGCACAACCATTTATAGATTTAGTAATTGAATATCTAAACTTCCTAGATGCATCGAGGCAACAGCTTGTCTGATCAGGATCGTCTTAAAATATGAAGTTTTGTAGCACTTTCATCTCTTTCTTATTATAATATTGATGGATTCTAAGTTAAAATCCATTTCATTCCAAATTTCGTCATGAACGTTGTCATGCTCGGGGAGGGCTAGGGTTTGCGGATGACGAAACACGTAGATCTGCGCTATGAACCTCTATCGGTATGTTTATATAGTGATCTGATATCATATCATAGACAGTTCGTAGTTAGAACCGTCTGTGATTTGAACTTATCACAGACGGTTCGTATTTAAAACCATTTGTAATATTGATGTATATCATTGACGTTTCATGAAGAGTACCGTCTGTGATTATCTCATTGACGGTTTAACTATAGAATCGCCAGTGATGTTCTTTATCTTAGACGGTTTTCCTAACTGTCTACGTTGAGATATCTAATATAATCCATTCTATAGTAGTGAACCTATCTATATTAAAATGTCTAATATAATCCATTCTGTAGCCGTGAACCTACCTAAGATCCGCCCCTGCTGCGCGGGGATTTCGATCGGCCGATTTCCGATGGATCGATTTCCCGGTGCGACGCGCTCCATGCGGTGACGCCGTGACAGTGACCACGTTAAGGCGGGCTTGTCCGGACAGGCGATCGCGCGCGGCCGTTGGCAGGCGTCGTGTAAAATCAACATCGTTTCTCGCCTGCGAAGCACGCACGCGGCAGTAGAAACGACAGCGCGGTGCGCGCTTGGAATTTTTTGAGGCTCTGCCACTACGCCAAAACCTGCAATAGGTGACGGTCTATTTGTGGCGGTTTTTTTCGAACCGCCACAAAGATAATTATCAGTGGCGGTTCTATTTCAAAAATGGCGGAAAAATATCGATGGCGGTTCTATCCTCGAACCGCCATCGATAATTAATTATCAGTGGCGGTTCAAGGATAGAACCGCCACTGATAACAAATACATTATCAGTGGCGGTTGGAGGCTAGAACCGTCACTGATAACTAAGTTATTAGTGGCGGTGCTATCCTCCAACCGCCACTGATTCTATTGGATTATCCGTGGCGGTTCTATCCTCGAACCGCCACTGATAATGAATTATCAGTGGCGGTTCGAGGATAGAACCGCCACAGATAATGTTATCAGTGGCGGTTCTAGTTTAAAACCGCCACTAATAATATTGCCTATAAATAGGTGGTCAGTAGCAGCACTGGTCTTCTTCTTCCCGAGAGCAAACCAAAACTTCTAAATTTTAGATTTCGTTTTCTCCAATTCTTGTGCTTGTACTTCCTCTAGTTGTTCCTTGGTGAGTTATTTTTTCTCCTCTCTTGATTTGTGTTAATCTTGTTGCAATTTAATTTTTAAACCAAGTTTAATTAGGATTATGTAGATGAGATGAAAAGTTTAGATTCTATTTATTTTTATTTAGCTACCATTTTGTAGTTGATGAATTTATTTCCTAGCTAGGTTCATTAGAAGATGTTGTGTTCCTTTTATAGATGATGAATTATGATTAAGCATATATTTAATATTAATTGCATTTTAAGTTAATTTGATACATGATGAATTTATTATCTAGCTCCTTTAGATGATAAGTAATTAGATTGGTTTTTTAATTACTATTAATTTGGTTCTATTAGTGTACGGACATATACATCTTGCATATATATGAATTTATTATCTAGCTCTTTTAGATGATAAGTAATTAGATTAGTTTTTTAATTACTATTAATTTAGTTCCATTAGTGTACGGACATATACATCTTGCATATAATAAATTTATTTAATTAAGATTATTGGGTATTAATATAAATGAAATTTTAGTTAATTTGGTAGGTGGGTGCTCATCATTTTAGATGATGAATTTATTATCTAGCTTCTTTACAGGAAAAGTATTGATTAGTTTTTAATTACTATTAATTTGGTTCCATTAGTGCGGACATATATTAAATTTATTTAATTAAGATTATTGGATATTAATATACATGAAATTTTAGCTAATTTGGTAGGTGGATGCTCATCATTTTTAGATGATGAATTTATTATCTAGCTCATTTAGATGATAAGTAATTAGATTAGTTTTTAATCAATTTTTATATGTTAATTAATTTTAGATGGATAGGAGATGGATGTACAATGCGAACTGCTACAGTAGAGATTACATCGATGAGGTATCCGCTTTTCTAAGAGCATTGAGGAGAACAAGTTGCACAAGAAGGCGGAGTACATACATTGTCCATGCATTGATTGCAAGAATGAGAAAATGTTTTGGACAAAGAGCACATCCACTTGCACTTGATTGAAGAGGTTTTGTACTTGGCTATACACGTTGGACAAGTCACGGTGAAGAGGAAAACATACATGAAGGTGATAACGTATTGGATGATGGAGAAGGCATTATGGCGGTGACATCGATTATGGATCGATGAGGATAGGTTGGACATTGATGACGATAATAATCTTGCTCGGATGTTGCGCGATGCGAAGGGAACTACACTAGTCGAGAGAGTTTAATCAATTCAAGGGTTTGTTGGACGACTCGGACACACCTTTGTTCCCGGGTTGCAAGGAGGAATACACAAAGTTGCACACCGTGCTTTCACTTCTAAAATTGAAGGCAAGCAATGGTTGGTCCGATAAAAGTTTCACGGCGCTATTACAACTCTTAGCGGACATGCTTCGGATGGAAGCGTATTGCCGATAACCACTTATTTAGCTAAGAAGGTTGTATGTCCATTGGGATTGGAAGTAGAAAGAATACATGCATGTCCAAGCGATTGTATACTCTATCGCAAAGAGTATCTGAGACATGCATGTATGTCCGTGTGCAAATCATCACGATACAAGCGTAAAGGCCATGATAGCGAGGGCACCGTGGTGAAGAAAGGGCTCCGCTAAAGTGGTGTGGTATTTACTGGTAATACCTCGGTTGAAGCGTTTATTTGGAAACAAAAGCATGCCCAATCGATGCGATGGCACTCGAAGAGCGTAAAAGGATGGAAAGTCGAGACACCTGTGATTACGCGGTGGAGAACCATCGATAGGCTCTTTAGGATGGACTTGGGAATGAACCGAGGAATGTAAGGTTTGGGTTGAGTACGGATGGAATGAATCCTTTCGGTAACATGAGTAGTATTCATAGCACTTGGCGTAACTCTCAGTATCTACAACCTTCCTCCTTGGTTGTGTATGAAACGAAAGTACATTATGATGTCGCTTATCCAAGGGCGAGACAACTGGCAATGATATTGATGTATACCTACAACCATTGGTGGAAGATCTTGTGATCTTGTGGAGCGAAGGTGTATAGGTATGGGATGAGTACAAGCGAGTACTTCATCCTACGGGCATTGTTGTTTTGCACCATCAATGATTTCCCTGCCCTTGGTAACCTATCCGGTCGTACTATAAAGGGGCCAAAGCATGCCCCGGTGCATGGATGAAACCGCTAGTGTGTGGCTCAATAACTCGAGGAAAACCGTGTACATGCATCACCGTAGGTTCCTTCGAGAATCACCCCTACATAATATGAAAAAACAATTCGACGGGACAAAAGAGGATGGTATAGCCCCAAGGCCTCGTCGTGGGGAAGAGGTATATGATATGGTTAAGGATATTAATGTCGTACTTGGAAAGGGAGATAGTAATAATACATCGAGTCTCGTCTTGAGAAGACCACATGGAAGAAGAGATCGATATTTTGGAACTTGCCCTATTGGAAGGACTTAGAAGTTCGACCTTTGCATAGGCGTCATGCGTGAGAAAAATGTATGTGATAGCTTGATTGGTCTTTTCTTGAACATTCCTAGCAAAACTAAGGACGGACTAAAGGCACGAAGGGACACGGAAGATATGAAAATCGAGTGAGCTACATCCTCGGGACACCGGAAGGGCGACTTTACCTTCCCCGACTTGCTACACTCTTTCGAAGAAAGAAGAATGAACTTGCAAATGCTTGCATGGTGTGAAAGTTCCGTCCGGTTACTCCCAAGCATCAAGAAACTGGTATCGATGAAAGATTTGAAGTTAACTGGCATGAAGTCTCATGATTGTCATGTGATGATGACACAAATGCTTCCTATTGCAATTAGAGGTATTTTGCACGAAAAGGTCAGAGAGGCAATCATGAGGTTGTGTTTATTCTTCAACACGATTTCACGAGAAGGTCATCGATCCCATCGGACTTTACGAGCTGCAGAATGATGTGGTCAAGACACTATGCCGACTAGAGATGTATTTCCCTCCATCATTTTTCGATATAATGGTTCATCTCATTGTTCACCTTGTGAATGAGATAAATGTATGTGGCCCGTATTCTGCATCGGATGTACCGTTCGAAAGGTACATGGGTATCTGAAAGAAGTATGTACATGTCGATCTCGTAGGAGGGCTGCATTGTGGAAGGTTATGCAAGCGAGGAGGTTATCGAGTTTTGCGTGGATTACATGGAGGGGTGGAACCGGTAGGAGTGCTGTATCTCGACATGAGGGTAAATTTGGTGGGAAAGGGCGATTGGAAGGAAATCAACAAATTCTTACGATCATGGATTATTGAAAAAGCTCATTTCACGCTTTTGCAACATCGGTTGAGGTGTCCTCGTATATGGACATGCACAAGGATAAGCTACGAGAGGAAAATCGTGGACGATCGAGAGGTTTGGGTAACAAAAGAGCATAACCGTTTGTTCAATCATTGGTTCAAAGAGCATATGGTAGGAAAGAAACGAATGTCATGTTGAGGTGGGTGGCAAAGGGCCATCGGTACAATCTTGACATGGCAAGGATCGACATAAATGGATATACCTTTTACGAGATCTCGGGATAGCAAAAGCACTTACCAAAATAGTGGTGTTCGCATAGATGCCTATGACAATACAGGTGATGAAGAGTAGCTTCTATGGGTTCATAGAAGAGATTTGGGAGCTCGACTCTTGTATTTTAAGATCCCAATGTTTGGTGTTGTTGGGTACAACTCCCAAAGGGTGTCAAGGTGGACAAATGCGGCTTCACTACTTTGGACATCGAACATGTCGGATCTGAGATGAACCATTCGTACTTGCGAAGCAAGTAGCACAAGTCTTCTATGTAATCGACCGGCGGATAAGAAGCGCCATGTAGTTCTTGAGGGAAAAGAAGGATCGTCGGAGTTGAGAATGTCGTGGATGAGGAAGAGTACAACCAGTTTGATGAGTTGCCTCCTTCGTAGATGGCAACATCGGGCTCGAGGAAGAAACCACTCGAGAAGCTACCTATCATCGCGACGATAATGAAGAAGGGCAAATTGTGAAAGAAAATAATTAGCTATATACGAGTAATGGCAAAATATCGAGGCGGAGCCAGCTCCTGGCGAGGCGGCGCCTTCCGGATCGCCGGCGATGACCGAGCCGCACAAGTCTTCTTCTATGTAATCAACCTAATGATGACCACTGTTGAAGATAATCTTGTGCATGGTAGTTTAAAGTCTGTTTTGGTTTTGTTTCCTAGCTATGTGCTAGTTTTTACGGTCTTTGAGTCGAGTTTTGGACTTTGCTAGTTTTGATGATTGTTTGATTATTCAAGAGTACTTGTTTGTTTCTTGGGATGACAAAATAGTGTTCTATCCGGTTGAAAGTTTGGAGAGTTTGTTGAGTCCATCGGTGAAAGGAGTCAGGATTCTTTCACATAAGCGCTTATGTATTTGCTTTACAAGTATTAGACAAAATCGAAAACGTTGTAATTGCGCAGCACCAAAAACTAGGTCTTCTGAACTCAGCGCTGCTATTCGACAATACAGCGTATAAGATTTAGAAACAAATTTCAGGGTATAGAGGCACATCGGTGGCGGTTCTTCAAAAGAACCGCCATCGATAACATTATATCTGTGGCGGTTCGTATAAAGAACCACCAGCGTCTGATTATCTGTGGCGGTTCAAATAAAGAACCGCCATAGATAATATATTATCGATGGCGGTTCTTAAAAAGAACGCCAGCGATCTGATTATCTATGGCGGTTCGTATAAAGAACGCCACGAGATAATATATTATCGATGGCGATTCTTAAAAGAACCGCCATCGATCTGATTATCTGTGGCGGTTCGTATAAAGAACCGCTACGAGATAATATATATATCTGTGGCGGTTTGTACAAAGAACCGCCATCGATAAATTATCTGTGGTGGTTCGTATAAAGAATCGCCACGATAATATATCGATGGCGGTTCTTTTTAGAACCGCCACCGATAATGCCCCGTCTATAAATAATAGATACCGCCGCTTCTAACTCACCTAAACCCTTAAACTCCGCCCTTCTCGCGCGCAAACCCTTAAACTCCCGCGCTCGGCGCCTTCCCGCCGACGCCTCGCTCGCGCGCGCGCCGCGCCTCGGCGACGCCTCCTCGACGACGCCGCCCCCCACGACGCCGCCCCGTCGACGCCCTCGCCCGACGCCGCACCGACCCTCGCCGCCACGGTCGCCGCCCCGCGCCCTTGCCGACGCCCCGTAAGTGCACAAATAGTAGCTATCACAGTTGGTGAAATGTATGCTTGATGTCGTGCTCACTTGCTGAAAATGTCAAAACATAATGTAAAATAAATGAATTTGTCTATCGTGTTTCCATTGAGAAGTAGAAAAATATGATAATTGATTAATTTGTAGTTGTGTAATATATATGATTAATATATAGTTGCATCTGTGATTATCAGTATCTCCACGAGTTAGACCCTGGCATGATACTTTTTATCTATAGTATGTTTGGATACAATAATAGCAATTGTTCAAAAAAGTATTAGAACCACATTTAATGTGTAATACAAGAATAGTACTGCAGATTTGCGAGAATTAAGCCGAGTGTAAATGTTTGAAAAATAAATTTGGGAAGAAAAATCGATGTCGAGACAATTTATGCTCTTTACGAGAAAAAGTGTATCGGATATAATCTGCAAATTCCTTTGATAAACATTTCTCAATATTGAGCAAAGCGGTGTAATGTAACCATAGAAGAAAACTTTTGACAAATGGTCAAGAGAAAAATAGTATGCTAATTAGTATATCACCTAATATGATTGCAGTCTCATATGGTAGGATGCCCCATTTTTCTTTATGTATACGATTCCGCCGTCTTGCTTCTGAATCTAAACCAAGAACAGTTTGTGACAGTTTGAAATAGCGCAACATCCGATTAGGCTAGGCTAACTATGGAAAACTTGATTTCCAAAAATTTCAAAGAATGGGAAAATAATGACCACCGGGGTTTTAGGGGGTGGGAGTAAAGGATCTGCATAGGTTTGGTCGGGCAATCCGCATCGTTGGCTTTAGTTCAAAGCAGAGAATGCATTATTTGATGGTATCTCATGCATAGCTTCGTAATATGAGTCCTATCTTGCTAGTAGTTGTGGAGTTCCTTACGGAATTTATGTGTATATGGCATCTTATAAAGAAATTTCTTATGGTATTCATTTTAGTTCTTATGCTTTCATTCGATGTATTAATATTCTGTTTAGCCAAGGATTTTGGATGATAAGCTGTTATCATTTGCAAACCGAGCTAAGTGTGGGCTTTATGTATCACTCCTTTTGAGAACATAATAATAGGAAGTTACTTACAATTAAAAGTGATATATGGCAAGTCTGAAATCTGAGTATTGGATCACTCTATTATCATCTTGTGATGTCTCTTTTGACTACTACCTAATTTTACTTCACACCACGATGTTTAATCATGTGTTGTTTCTAGATTGTTGAACATGCATTTGTCTAATCATTTCCTAAGACTTTTATAACTATCTTGTGAAACTCTATTCTGTTTGTGGTTGGGTATACACTTAATGAATGGTTAAAATCATTTATACTTATTAGACGAACTGTTACTTCATTCTTCGCTTCTACCATATTTTAGGCCTAGCTAAGAATGCTACGGATCATCTTCCACTTGTTGCATCTGCATGCTTTGTTACTGTAGTCATCCACTTGCCCTACATGTTTTCATCTTCCACTTGTCCTACATGTTTTATTTAGATTGAGTTTCATTAATGCAAACCATGGGCGTTGCAAGGTGTATGTGTGTAGCATTTTAGTGCTCATTTGTATGCACCATAGCTACATATTGGGTCCACAAAATTTACAACCAATCAAGACTAGTTCAAGAGTTAATGCTTGCTTAATTAGTTTTGTTACGAGCTAATTAAGTATCTTGCTCTTGCAAAATCATTTTCATCTTAGCAACACACAATATTACACACAGGACAGTACATCATGCTTTGAAATTCCATGAGATGATTCTGTAATAATTGATGAAAATTATGTTTGGGTTGAATCAGTAGTTCTAATGGAGCCCAAACCGAGCCTATAGTGGAGGAGAGCCCGGCGGTACCTTACCCTCCACCCAACCACCGAAGGTGCCGAGGCCTCCACCGCTGTTGCAGATGATGCTCTGTTGCAAGACAGGGAGGACGAGGAAAACTAAAAGCTGAAGGCGGTACACCATCTCGGAGGTCTTAGATCTGGGCCCCTGTTGCAGAGAAAATCGTGACAAAATACAGGTCAACATGCGGGTACATCGTAAGGGATAAAGTGCCAATCACCTATTCGGATTGGCATAAAGTGCCCCGAGCCACCAAAGAGGATCTGTGGATGAGCTCAAAGAAACCTTGAATTCCCGAAGGAGCCGAAGATCTTGTGCGTCGCGACGCATTGATGACCATGGATGCGGCGTGGAGAAACTTCAAGCGGTGAACACAAATTATGTGAAGCAAAACCGGTCGACCATCGGAGAGTACCCAAGATTGGAGCCATATTGGGATGAGTTTGTGGCGATGAAGCAATCGGGCGACAAGGAAGTCGGTGAGGACCACATTAGCATCGCAAGAAGGAATACTCACCCCACGGACTTGGCACGAGTGGGTGCGTGGGTAAAATTGCTCAATGGGAGAGGCAAGAATTAGAAGCGGTCCAATTGGTGGCACAAGTCCCTTGATCGGACTACGGACCGAGTGAAGCACTACGTGCTAGCGAGGCGAATATGTTGTCTCTCGGGGTTTATCATTCAAGAGCGGTGAAGACGAAGCAATGGCGCAACGAGTTCACGAGTTTCACGCCCGATCCACCCAAGGATCTTTTCACCCAGACGAGGGAGAAAGACGAGCTAACGGCCCTAGGAAACAAAGAGCACCACAGTGGGACACGAGGCGTCGGGTCAAGGTTCCATGGAGGAGTGGATTCCACGAGCACGGAGACTCTTATAGGAGTCGGAAGAGAGCTAAAGATGAGCGGGCCGAGAAGGAAATGGAAATGATGAAGGAAAGGGTTCTGCGAGAAATACAAGGCACCATTGAAGAACAAGTTGAGCGACAAGTACAACAAGCCTTGAGTCGATCGCGAGCCCACAACGTTTTCTCGATCCTACAGTTGTCGCAGCGATTGCGCGTCCACGCCATTGGCGAAGCGGACAACAACCATTATCCCGTGGGCGACATACGAGGACCCCACACCTGTCGACTCAACGTGCCGTGATGAACATATTTATGCAGTACGCTACGGGGGTAGTCTATCCGTGCCAAGAAGGGGTGTCTGCACAATACCCGATAAGCGCCGAGTTATGCAAAGGTCCAAGTGGACACGGTATTTGCGCTTTCTTTGAGATCGGTTTGGAAAAACCCACCAATGATGAGATAACTACTCTAGGAAGTGCCGTCCACTCATTCATCCAATGGCGCAAGCGTGACATCATCTTGGACCATGCGGTGCCATCCTCTCTGCAGATACAATCCTCGCATCCGTCACGGCACTGAGAGTGAAAGCGGGAAGAAGCAAAATGAGGTAGAAAAGAAATGCATTGAGGACCCCATCAAGATGGCCACCGTTAGTACTCCAAAGCGAAAACCTATAACACAGGTACTTCAAATGACAAACCTACAACCTCGATCCCAAAAATTGGCACATTAGACAAGTTTGTGTCGGCCCGGATCGAGCGAGACCAGGACCGAGTATGATGTCGTGCGACAAAAAGTAAGGGCAAAGCGAAGTCGATGACCAAGATGATCAACAAAGATTGAAATTCGAGGTAGGAAGCCCTTGGTCACCGCTTGAAGTTAAAAAGTCTAACACCCATGATGCGGCGATTACATGCATGGTACTTAGATCGATCCAACCAAGGCGTACTCCCAAAGATGATCACCGCAATTTTCCGTGAGGAACATTTTCACCATGAGGGCCATGGCTACTTCTTAATAGAATTCGATAACTTGCACAACTTGTTCTATCACGACGCCCTCGACATATCTTTTTGAGATCTTTGGTCACTATAAGTGTCTAATATATTAATCTTGGCCTACATTCACGTAATCTGATAAATTTCATGTCTAACTAATTCGTTATATAGATACGAGATGATTGAAGTACGAAGAACCAAGGGGCGATTAGGATTCCTCGACCAGGAGCGGTTTGCCAACATGAAATCAAAAGAGTACCAAAGGAGGTCGAGAATGCGTATATAAAGTTTTGATTAAACTACAAGACAAGGAGTTTATACTTTTGCCATACAATTTTAAGTAAGTTGCTCACTAGCTAGTTAAATTACTCGTTTATTTAGTTATTTACTCGATGTAAGGACTAATGGTGGCATCATGCATGTGTATGTAGCTTCCATTGGATTCTCGTAATAATTCATCCAGAAAAGAGCAAGATGCTGATCATGGATCCACTAGATAAACCTAAAAAAGACTTTGAAGAGATGACACATTTAGTGAATGAGGCGTTCAAAAGATATTGTCAGAAGAGCTCGAGATACCGCCCATACCACAAATCCCTTACAATCCGTACGAAGTTTCCGGTACGCACGAAAGGAATACTCTTATATCATATTTCATAGTAAATAGCTCCTTCGACGACATCTTAGTTCATTCGATTTTTACAGTGTCACAAGCAGCCGAAAGGAACAAATTTATGTGGGTACTTCGTGTGCCAGTACATGCGCGAAATCTTATCATGCACAATAAAAGACAATGACGTAGAGGTCAGTCATGCTGACATGACACATTGATTCACACCACTCAATTTCTATATTCTCTCTTAATTTTGTTTTTATACTTACAGCGCCTCAAGTTGTCTACGGTAGGATGCTTCCTTTTGAAATCCAAGGCATTGAGGCCATTTCGCCTACTTCATCATGAAGGAAATAATCAACAAAATGGCGAGTTTTATGGCGAAGACAACAACGATCCGATCATCCATACTATTGTCCCAAATCACATGTCTTCAACCTCAGAAGACCCGTAGGCTTCTAGTTTACCTCCACTAGTTTAGGCTTTTTACTTCAATTACTGTTTCATTACAAAGTGTAAATAACTCTTTGTTCCTTTCAAATGGGAACCCTTCTTTTGCCAATGTCACTTATTTTGTCGATGGTTGTGGTAATGTAGCATGTACTTTTGTCTTCTTGAGAACACACACACATGCAGTGACACTTCTAAATATACTTTACGAGTGTAGCATGTACTTTCGTCAATGCCACTTCTTTTCTTAGTGGTTGTGCTAGTGTAGCATGTACTTTCTGAGTGAATCATGCTTTTCTTGCTTATCATGCTGGTTTCTTCTTAGAAATAATTGCTCATCAGGATCAAGTGCTTCACACACAAAAATAAATCTCAAAACCCAGAATAACTCTAGCATGGAGAAACTCATGGCTCGAAGAATAGAAGGACGCACTACTGATGGGCTTAGTGTCATGGTCATCGATGAAGATAAACATCATGCAAATTTGGCAAGGTCTATGCTCTGTAAACTCAACTTTTATGGTAAGCGCCATCAATTCCTGCCAGCAATCCATGTCTTGAGAATCATGCACAAGATGTAGGGAAGCTCTTAGTCACCGCTTCGAAGTTAAAAAGTCTAACACCCATGATGCAGCGATTACATGCATGGTACATGGATCGATCCAACCAAGGCGTACTCCGAATGATGCACGACCAAGGCGTACTCCCGAATGATGCATGGTACACCCATGATGCAGCGATTACATGCATGGCACAAGAATATGGCATTATCTACATGCTATCGCAAATCCTGTGTGAAAAAGCAATTCTGTAAGAACAATATCTTTTATATCTGAGTGGACACATCTTCATGCGTGTCGATGTGCAAATATAATTGCATCTAAGTTTCTTTTAGTCTGATTATCCAGCAATAAATTAAATGCATGACCTAGGCTACTCCTATCACTATAACTGTGATATAAATCAAGAACTAAAATTAGTAAATGGTATGGTGTAAAGTCTGCTATCCCTTGTTCTTGTTTGCAATTATGGATCTTCCATTTTGAAAATCATACAGTATTCTCGCTTTGTTTGGTGCTATGTCCATTGAAAGACCAAAATTGTTATTTTTACCACACATGGTGAGATATTTGTTTGATCTGACCTCAAGTGGCTTCTTTTGTTTGTGTAGACAATAGATCAGAAATGAAATCAAGGGGTGACAGGGAGATGGACAACCAACACATCCTGCAAACAGAAGAGAAGGAAGTCGTGTCATCTGTTTGCGGCAGATTATCGACCTCTGTGGTCACAGGGATTGGATGCCCATGGCAAAACTCCACACAGAGGTATGTTATGGAAAAACATATTCCTATCTAATTTCTATCTTTGAAGTAAAAGTATAATTTATTACCCCGATTAGTCCAAATTGTCTTACGTGAAACAATTGAATCATCATCTGTGGCTTGGAAAAGGCAAGTCTACATTGAAGGATGTACCATGTGATTGCAATTTACAACATTAAGAAAGGAAATTTTGATTGAAGTGAGTGATAACATGAACAGACATTTTAAGAATATCAACTTGGATAGAAGTCAGGTGCTAGTATCCCCCCTGTCAATCTGAACCAAATAATCCAGATCATGAGCAGCACCATTCCATGTTAGCACATATGATCTGGGCTGTAGTCTGGGTTATGTTGGCTACTTGTTCCATTAGCAGTCATTGTCATACCTTAATAAATAGCTTATTTGCAGGTGTATATATGGTAATATGTCAAAACTATCATATAAAGGAATGCAATTTTGGGCTTGTGTGCTATAAAACTGTTAGCAAATGCATTACTTTGACTGCTAGCACATTAGTTTCTTAATGTTGTAAATTGCAATCATAGTAGTTTCTTAATGTTGTAAATATCTAGACCTTCCATTTTTAGAGTGGGTTGATCATTTCTTTGGTTTGTTACCAGCACCCACAAAGTTAGCTTTGGTTCTTTTTTTGACATGAAGATGGTGATTTCTTTTCTTTTAGACCTCGATAGTCGCCTAAAGAATTTGGGAAGCTAGTTTTAATTGACCCCTTATGCTCTGATATATTATTTTCATCCATTGGTCATTGATTATTTATTGTTTCTTTCTATAAATTGAACTTCTATCAGTACCCTTTTACGAGTATCTCCTTTTCTTAGCGGTGGGTTGATTTCATTTTGGCAGCGGTGCACATGGAAGAGTTGAGTGGTTTTCAGTTCCTTGAAGTTGCCAAAGAGTTGTATAAAAACCTTCAAGTGATTAGTAAGTAGATAGAATCTTAACTATTTTGTGTTATCTCCAAGTCTTCTATGCCCGACATCTAGTTTTATCTCTCTTGTATGTGACAGTTTTATAAAATGATTATGCTAATAAATCTTACATTTGAACTAGTGATGTCAACTGAAACAACAATGTACATAAATACTGGCATGGCTAGCGCTGCCTGAGGCTAGCCACAAATGCCATTTTTTATTTTCGTGTGTGGGATTATCAGCGGCGGTTTTAGCCACAAACCGCTCTCGACGTAATATCAGTGACGGTTCTATCAAAAAAACCGCCACTGATAATAGTCCTATCAGTGGCGGTTTTATATACAACCGCCACTGATAGTTTTATCAGTGGCAGTTCGAGCCAAAAACCGCCACTAATCATCCAAGTATCAGTGGCGGTTTTTGGGATAGAACCGCTACTGATATTTGAGTATCAGTGGCGGTTCTATTAAAAAACCGCCACTGATAGGACTATTATTAGTGGCGGTTTTGGCTCGAACCGCCACTGATACCTGAATATCAGTGGCTGTTCTAGCCAAAAACCGCCACAGATAGTATTATTTGTGGCGGTTCTAGAACCGCCACTGATAATCCTCGATTATCAGTGGCACTAAATCTGTGACGGTTCAAAAACCGCTACTGATGGCAGTTATGAACCGCCACTGATGGCCTTTTTCAAGGTAGTGTGCACAGATCGGTTCATGCCTTCTTCGCAGAACAAGGTCCGTGGAATGGATGCCAGCTGGTTAATTGGTAAGGCGATCAGGCTGCAGGGTTAATTAGTTTGAGCGTATCTGCTTATGTGCAGGCAAGCACGCGACGACAGGATTCCGGTTTGCAGAAGCAAGCAGCCAAGCAGGTTGTGAATAAGATAGATGCAATGGACGTAGCCGGTGTACCATTTTGTTCTCGCCGATATTCGACTGCACCTGCGAATGTACCAAATACATACAAGTCCACCTTGTTCGTTTGGACCCTGTAATCTCGAATGTTAGAAAATCGATAATAAATTTATACTTTCGAATATCTTCAAGTTAGCAAAGTTATACACAAAAATTGGAGGCACACGTTGTAGACAGTTTTAGGCCCCCGATGGGTAAACCTTACTTCCTGTGTAGATGATATGTAGTACCTGCTCCCATAAGCGGTACTACCGGCGTTAGCACGTCGGTAGTGCCGGATTTACATAACAGAACCAGATTTTTCATAAAAATCTTTTCTCTTCAAATCAAACATCAATAATGATTGGTTCTTTCAGCCATATGATAATCAACACATAAACCCTATATATTCACATGCTCCAAAGAATTGTATTAAACTCAACTTATTTGCAAAACACATTCGCAAATAAACCACAAACTTATGAGATCAATCCATGTAAGGATCAACACATGATCCCGACACTTTGCAAAATACATTTGCAAATGCCAACACATGCTCTAAGATCGAAACTCATAACTTCTAGCTTATTTGCAAAAGACATTTACAAATAACAAAACAACACTTTGCAAACACAAGCATTTAATATTTTGCAAAAACACATTTTGCAAACTCAAAGCACAAATCAAGCTTAGCCTTGTGATGATCAACACATGATCAAATCACAAGCTAAAACACCAAAACATAAGCTCTCTATTTGCAACACATGCAAATCTCTAGCACCATGCAAAACAACTACTATTCAAATCAAGTTGTATGAGTTCTCTCCTTTTACAACACATGCAAAACTTAGCTCAATGCAACAACCAAAACAATCTCAAGTGCATGAGCTCTCTATTTGCAACACATGCAAATCTCTAGCTCTATACAATCACTTTAAACCAAATTGCTTAAGCTTTCTCTTTTTGCAACACATGCAAAACTTAGCTCTAAGCAATAACCACATAAACAACATTGCATAAGCTATCTCATTTTTGCAACACATGCAAATCCATAGCTTCATGCAAAAACCAAATTAATTAAGATTCATTAAAGAAAACATGAGCTCCTTTATTTGCAACACATGCAAATACTTAGCTCATGCAAAATCCTATGCACGAGCTTCACCCATTCGCAACACATGCCAAATGGTTAGCTCCATGCAACCACCAAACAAGAGTGTGAGCTAGAGTGAGCCGGATTGAGTTCATCAACACATGATGAAGTTCAACCTAAAATACTCAACCCCACTTAATAGTACGGCACCTAACTAGCAATCCGGTCTCCCATCCAAATACCGAGACCGGTAAAAGACTAGGAACACATCCTTAGCCCTTGCTAGTTTTACCTTTGCCTCCAGTGATCCACTTGAAGCTTTTATGATTTTCAATCATCTTCTCTTCAGGATCGAATCTTCTTCTTCTTGTTCATCAACACATGATGAACCTTCTCTAGCCTTTCTCTTCACTTCGGGATCATCTCTTGAAGCTCATCAACACATGATGACTTCTTCTTCTTTTCGATTCTTCATTTTCTTGGATTCAACCTACTTCACAACTCATGGGAGATGTTAGTCCAACAAACACGGTTGTCTCAATCATCACCGCACTCCATTAACACATAATGGATGCCTCCAAGATCAATTGAGCACAACCCAAATCAATTTGAAAGATTAATTGTGTCTTGAGTACTTTGATGCAACTAATACTTCATTATACTCAAGAACTTTTCACTTATCTTTAATCAACAAGGAACACCATCAACACATGATGAAACGTTCTTTGATTTGATTAAAAGACAACCGAACTCAATTTAAATTTTATTTAAATTGACATGAGTATATATAACTACACAAGTTTCATATACTCAATTTGATGGAAAGTAATGATCCAATATGTTTGAGTGATGGAAATGGGATCAATACATTTGAGGCCATCAACTATAGAACAAACTCTATTTAGAGATGTACATAAATATAATTGGATTAGAAACAATATGCACATATTCAATTTGATTTCGTTGGAGTTTATCCTATATTAATATGAGTATACTACAACTACACAAGTCATATATACTCAAAAGATTGTTTCAAAGTCTTGATCCTTTATATGTTATTTAGCAAGAGGATATGGATCAACACAATTGAAACATCAAGTTAAATTATCAACTCCTCCTATATGTCTGCATTCATGTAATATATAGAATCGAAAGCATAATGCACATCTTTAATACATAAGCAATGGAAGAGTTCATCTTTTAACTTGATTCCTAGGTATGCATTAAACTAATAGAGTGAATACGAGTGCATACATTGGGTTTTTTCATTTTCCATTTAAATTTGAAACTAATAAGAATGTAGCTCAATTAAACATGTTAGTCTCATAATGATTAGATTTATCATTAAACAATGATTAAACATTAATATTAAACTAATCACCAAAACTAATGGAGCTTGAACTTATAACCAATGTATTGGGAATAACATTTATTGATACAACGGTGTACGCCATACTATGAGGAGAAGTGGGACAATGAGATGTGAAACCATTTGTCGTACAGTGTGTACAAATATCTTCTGCAGTTATAGTATGGGTTTATCGTCATGGGCTGGTGTAGAGATAGGTCTATATAATGTAATGGCTATGTCATGACTCTCTGCGGCACACCAAAGAAAGTGTGCTAATGACTTTACACAAAGAGTCGGTCATATCTTGTGGGTAAAGCTGTACACCTCTGAGTGCTAAAACTTTTCGAAAAACCGCGCCCGCGGTCAAGGGCACTTGGTAAAGTCATTACATAGTTAGATGTTTTATTATTTTCACAAAGGATTGGTTTCATCTGATATGCCATGTGTTGGCAAAGGCTGGTCTTATGCCATGTGTTGGCAGGAATTGGACGAATTGTTGCTCACGTTATGGAGGATTGTGAGTTGCTACTTTATGCTTTACTTACATGTTATTTTCATACCAGTCAAACTTGTTGTTATAAAATTTCGTTTGCAAACTACTTGATTTTCAAATTTAATTTTGTTTTATGCAAATTAACCGTAAAAGCCTCCTTTGACATAAGCTGCATTGTTGTATTTTGCAAATACACCTTAGATCTTGCTGAGTACAAAAGTACTCAACCTTACTTAATTTGTGGTTTTAGATGGAGAGGAAAATAAAGCCCAGAAGGAAACTATTTCGCCGCAGGATACGGGAAAATAGATGATACGGCTTTCTAGGGATTATACTTGTCAGTTGCCTTAGAGTTGAATGGGCACACTACAAGACTTTTGCTTCTTTCCGCTGCAATATACTCTAAATTGTAAGACTACATGTATAAATAGCTTCCGCTTTAATATATTATGTATGGATGTGATTTTAATTGTTGTAAATGTGCGTGTTAGCCACTAATCATGGACTAATATTATATGCACATAGGTTATCTTTCTTGGTATTCTATAAAAAAAAAAGGAGTATCGTTACAAAACTATTTAGAGAAGAGCGGAATCCGACGTCCTATCGGTCTATCATGCAACGAAAGTGACGAACTAAAGAACAAGATGCAAAACTGAAAACAAGTTCATCTCATGCATGCGTGTACTACTGGTTTAGGAGAAGTAGAACAGGCTGCCCAACGGATGCTAGATTTCCCGTGCATCATACAGTTTTGGCATATTCATTTTGGAAATAAAACCAATTGCCTTTATCTCCATGCTGCAGATTATCTGATTTTGATCTCCCTAAATTGTCCTGGTTTTAGTGGTTAGAATTGGGCCACTTTTGAAAATCTGGAGATGACTTAGGCGAGCAAAACCGCAGTCGTAGCAAATAATGGAACAAAAAAATTCAAGCCGATGAAGAAATAGGGGACATTAGAATCATGCCATGCACTTAGACAACCAAGCAAGATTAGTTGGGTAGCTATATATCTTGGTCTCATAGAAAGTGCAGCCAACACATTGTTTGGCAAATTCATGGAATACGCAAAAACACACAGAATGTGGTACGAGGGAATCACGACATGATCAAACCATCAATCACATTCTTCAAGAGAAATTTGTTACACCCATAAGGTAAGCTCAATTTTCCCTCCACCGGTACATGTCCTACAAGAACCTTGGCTATCAAAGTTCATTAGTCTAATTTTCAACACAACCTCAACACTTCTCGCAACTTGCACCACTTCACTTTTTCTAGTCAGAAACTCCAGCAGATCTGCAGACCGGGATATAAATTTGTTAGATGTACTGGTGATTTATCAACAAGATTGGTCGCGAATGCACTATAGCTTAATTATCAACACAACATCAACACTGCATTGCAAATTTTGAGTAAGTCCCTGGACTACAAATTCGTTAATTTCAGCTGCTTACTACTTGAAGATATTCAATCAAGAGTACAAGCACTGCTGTCAGATTTTGACGGGAATGATTTAGCTAGCTGTATGTTGCTCCAAAAGATATTTCCGCCTTTCTATTGGTCCACATCCTTCCCCATACAAGCATCTCTGGACAGTTGTAATGCCCCAATCAACGAAACGTGTGAGCCAGAGTCATGATCTAGTAGATAGTGACAATAATTATGTGCTCATGTCGTCATGTGTGATGTCAGGCACCAACACATATGGATGGACACAAAACATGACCTAAGCCTCCGTTTGTGGTGAAACGGATGACCACAGTGGGGAGGGTAGCAGGCTAGGCAACCTCTTTATAGTCTTAATTATGTGTTCCCGGACTTGCTTTTCTTTGTCTACAATGATTCATTCAACGGTATATATGAAGAATAAGAATTTGTTAGTTTTGGTTAATTGCTTACATAATTGCTAAATAGAAGTTGTTATGGCTATATAACTAGAATTCGTATGTATGTCAATAGCTAAAATACAGAGCATTATTATGCAACCATATATCTCACTTACTAGCCACTGTCCATCATAACTTAAAAAGTCTTAAATCTCATTTCCTAAACTAATCAACAGGAACCTAATTAAGGCTTCCAGAAAGAAAAAGGAAAAAAAGATACAATGCACAAGGGAGCACTAGCACGTTTGCTGTTGTAAGGAGGGAGAGACATAGTTGTGATGCACTGATGTTGGTAGACTGAGTAAGAAGAAAAAGAGTAAATTTCACAACACCACAAGTTTCTTATACAAACTATCAGAAAACTACAGGTTTTAGCTTTTATCTCACAAAACTACAGGTTTTAGGAGAACTTGTATCACAAAACTACAGGTTTTAGGAGAACTTGTATCACAAAATTACAGGTTTAGGAGAACTTGTTTCACAAAACTAGAGGTTTTAGAATTAGTTGTTTCTTGTAACGGATCTGACAGTGTGGACCCACATAGCGGTCTCACACACCCCTATTTCCCATTTCAGAGGCTGTCATATGGGCCCAGAATGTCAGACCCATTACAAGAAATCTGTAGTTTTTGGATAATTTGTACAAGAAACCTGTAGTTTTATGAAACAAATTCTTCTAAAATCTGTAGTCTTGTGAAATAGAATCTAAAATCTGCAGTTTCTGAAAGTTTGTACAACATCGTGTAGTTTTGTGAAATTTATTCGAAGAAAAACTAAAGGCAATGATTGTAAGTATGCAACAGCAATAGCGATTATAATAAAATCATATAATGAAAAGAAAGCTTCACCATCATTATTTTGTCTAGGATTTCGTCTGAGCCAAGTTGTTTAAAATGGGATCTTTTGAAGAATTTCATTGTCTCAAAACAGAAAGACTACTACAAAGATTAACAAACCAATGGCAGGCAGACGGCCCAGCAATAATAAAATAACATAATCATCACCTAATACAAAGCTAGAAAGCAAGAAAATAGACCAATCTATGTAAATTGTGAAGTTCTTGTTGCAAAAGTTTGGTGAAGCAAAACACAAAGCAAGACGGTCTCGAAAAAAACTTTCTCAAAGCATTGGTCACATCCACAAATCTGCTTCCACAATCAGCACAAATTTTATGGCTTAAAACATGAAAATAAGCAGTTTTACTGGATATTACTGCATCTACAGACATTTGGAGAAACATAAATAGAGAGATTGTGATTATTTTTTTAAGTTAGAGATATTGTAGTTAAGCATGCACTTCTGCAAAAAAAAGAATGGAATTAAGGAATTGGAAATAGTAATGATCCTTGACTATTATCCATGTGTTCAAGTTCTCCATAAAAATTTGAAAGTTGAAGCCTTCCCAATTGAGAACCATGTATCTACTAGCATTTCAAACGTCACAATGCGAAGCACCCGTTTACTCAGGATCACAAAAGATCCCCACCTACCTATTGAGAACCATGTACCTACTAGCATTTCAAACGTCTAAGATATCATCAACTTGAGAGTAGCTGAAGCAACAGGAGAACAAATAATCGAACTACTTATCACTGGTCGGTTGAGATATTGGGAAACACGAAGCTTAGTCCTTTGCGGTCGGACGGGCGGGGTGGGAGCTCGCGCTTGGTGACGACGTGCCCCTTGTTCGGCCCCACGAACAGCCCCGTCTTCGGCGGCGCCGGCGCCGGCGCCATCTCCCCTGCACAAAACACAAGCCCTAAATCGAATCACGCAAGGGAAAGATGCAGAAGCAATGTCGCGCTAAGCAATTCGGCGCCGCAAGTTTACCTGTGAGCTCTCGGAGAGGAGGTGGGAGAACGGCTGCGGCGGCGGCGGTAGGGTTTAGGAAGGTGGAGGACAGGTGGTTAAATAGAGTGGCGGGAAGGCCGGGTTGAGCCGATTATGTCTCATGGCCTATAAAAGGCGAAGTAATATTAATTGGGCTTGGCCCATTTGGACCTGGCCCATCTCAAAATTTCCTACCATTTTATTTTATTTTATATTTGGAGATGAGCTGCCAGTTGAATAGTTCAATTCCTATAAAATAAATGAGTAGTTCAATTGATAAAGCATTTTTTCGTATCTATTATATATTAAAAGCTCATGAGAGTTATAAAAAGAGAAATACGTTAGAAATCCTTACAAAAAAAGTAAAACATCTAGCCCTTAATCTGATGGACCCTAATTACAACCGCCGTCGGATCTTTCTAACAAAAAATAAGAATATGTTAGAAATTCTCGTGAAAAAGCAAAATATCTAGCTCTTAATCTGGTGAACCCTAACTAAGTTAAAATATAGGAGCCATTGATATTTTTATTTAAAGAAAAACATATAACCGTTCATCTAACAACATGTTAGGAATTAGGATACAACTCCGTAAGATATTCAAAAGTGATAGGTTTTCATTGACGAACAACTATTTTATGGGATGAAAAAAATCACACAATCTTATCTCTACCATATGTCATTAACTCATGGTCACATTCCTCTCCTAACTGCCCTTACATCCCTGTTATCTTCTCTCATATGGCAAAGATGGGAAAATACAAAACTAGGGAAGATCATTAATCTAGCTTGGCTCCCCTCCGTGCGGACCGAGCTGCATGACCTCCACCATGTCCCTATGGCCATATCCTCAACGATCCAAGATTTCTGACTCGTAAAAGTGTTCCCATGTTAACCAGCAGGCGCAACAATCCTAAACCCTCAACGGCTATGTCTCGAGCCCAAACAGAAACAGTGCGACTCGCCAACCTTCATTGGCAACTAATCCATTGACCGGAACCACGTCCATGCCAGCCCTTGGTGAACCCATAATGTTGTCAACGGCGTGCTAGCTTGTGTTTTATTTGCAATGCCCGTTAATTTCACATTTGTGTTATCCCTCGACAAAATTCTTATTTGAGTTGATTTTAGCTGGCATCTTGAATTCACGATCAATTTCAATCTATCGATCGTTGACAACCGTAGTATACTACTGGTGGTGATGTTCCCAGCAAGGTTCTGCCGGGTGACGATCCAACCGGCGCAATGGTTGCTGAGGTTGTCAGCGTTGCTGCCTGTGACCAGGATGCTTTTGGCCTTCTTGGGCAACGACGGCAGAGGCTTTCTCTCCGGTCTTACCATTCTTGAGCAGGACAAGGGGCTTCCACGCGGCCTCCCACGCAAAATCGTGGTGCTCCTTGGAAGAGGCTGAGGTCGGTGCAGGGAGTTCTAGAAGAAGCCCATGGTAAACATGACACGTAGGATGCGACGAACACCATCGTCGATCAGATTTATTGGAATGGTGCCATTTTGAACCTACGTCGTGAGATGGCCGATGAACCCTGTAGGTACGTGTTACCGAATCATGACATAAAAGGCTAAGACATGCATGTGGAATCATCAAGATGCGCATTATGTCCTGTTGGAAATATTAGGAATTTTCTTAATATTTTAATCCACAGAATTACGTAAATCATGATTAAACAAAGATGTATTTTTTGTTCAAAGCCAAAGGTACTAGATAACAAATTATCTATCTCATACGCAAAGACTAATGAACAAGAAATCAGCATGAATAAAACACGGTATAAGTTAATATACCCTTGAGCCGGTGCCACCGTTAGCGCAGTAGCGAGCGAAATATTCTCGTTCGCCATGGCGGTCGAAGTAGACGATCACGGGTTATCGCGATGAAGCGTTAGTGCGATGAAGAGGTTGATGCGGTCGCGACGCGTTGCGGTCGAATCGCTTCGGGAACACCTTTCTAGCAGTCGCGTGGTCGCTCCCCAAAAACCTTATCGGCCTTCTATCTCGAGCAAAATCTCAAGAAGGGCGAGGTTCCGGAGGCCTGCTCCTCTCGCTACTTGTGCGCGCAAAAGCAGGCGGGAATGCAAAGGACAGCAGAACAAAGGATGAATGGAGTCTGCGTGGGAGAGTTCTGCAGGTGAAGAAAAGCACAGCCGTGGCTCTCGCGACATGCAACGGGCAGGAGCCGGCCATTACCAGCCATCAACTCAGGTAGTCACCACGTCGAATTCACGGTAATTGTGGCGATTCTTGGTCACATTAATCACTGCGATTCTTGGTCATATTGATCCGAATCGGCTGCGCTGCGCCGCGTGCGTCTCGTCTCGTCTCGTCGACCATCAACTCGGTAGCCACCACGTCCGTTCTGAATGGCGGCGGTGATTCTTGGTCACATTAATCACTGCGGTTACTGGTCATATTGATCCGAACTGGCCTGCGCTGCGCACGTGCACGTCTCGTCTCGTCTCGTCTCGTCAGCCATCAACTCAGGTAGCCACCACGTCCGTTACAGGTAACTGACGGCAGTTACTGGTCACATTAATCACTGCGGTTACTGGTCATATTGATCCGAACTGGCCTGCGCTGCGCACGTGCACGTCTCGTCACGTCTCGTCTCGTCTCGTCTCGTCTCGACTCGACTCGACTCGACTCGACACGCCACGCCTCGGCTCGGCTCGGCTCGGCGCGCGCGCGCGCGTGTGGCACAGCCTTTACCCTTTTCCACCTTGCTAATTGAGAGACACACAACTCAACTATTTAAGTTGGTCAAACCTTCTTTCAATTACCCATAGGGTACTAAACCAATTTCATGACTCCTAGTATTCTAATGGACCTTTTGAAATTTCTATTAAATTAATTATAGGCCATCCCATAATAGTCTAACATGTCCCATCGCCGCTCTCGACTATTAGCCTTTTCACCGTTGTAGCGGCCATTGATGATTACGGCTACTCGAAGATCGTCATCCACAGGATTTGAGATGGCCCCATGAACTGAGACGGCTGGATGAGGCCACTTAGAAATATGATTACCCAATCGTGCATTGTATCCTACAAGTATATATGCCTTTTGCTTCCTACTATGTCACCAATACTACTTAGGAGTATTTGCTTCATAATATTTTCAATTAGTTTTAAAAACATTATGAATGTTTAGTTTATGAGGAGAATGTGATCATGGTGTTCTTACAGTTACCCAAGTTAGTGAACTAGTGAAAAGACTCACGGGAAAGTAGAAACTTTATCTCCGTCCTCTACAGTAAGTAACTTTTTGTTGGCGTGTTCCGTCGAACCATTTGGTCAGTCTCCATGAGCGACAACAGAATATAGGAGCAATTTCAAAATTAATACCGTTCCCAGATTGCATTATGGATATTGTTTACATTCCAAGGCTAATGCTAAGTCCGCTCCCGCCGTGCGCCGCGCCCGAGGCAGCCGCCACCGCCCGGCCCGAAGCCGCTTTCGCCGTGCCTCGCGCCTTGCGCCTTTTTCGGGAGCACGCGCATATGGTGGCTAGGGATTGGGAACCCTAGCCGCCGGTCTCTTTGGTTCAGCCAGGCAGGCCAAGCGGCCGGGATTTATGGCCCAAGGAAGGGCGCGGCCCAGTGGCTTTTTCGCCCAAAGAAAGAAAAAGAAGGAAGAAAAAGAAAAGAAGAGAAAAGGAAAAAAAATAGCAGAAAATTTTGAAAAAAAAAATTGCTAGAAAATCTAGCAAATTATCTGGCTTTTTTTAAAAAAATTTCTAGCTTTATTCTCTGTGTTTATGAATATTCTTTATGAATTTTGAATTCATTGCTTTACTTTGTATACTGCAATGCATGGAAACATTTTTCTGCACTTTATGTTTTTGCAACCATTTTCTATTAGATTACACGCAGTAATCTAATGTCGGAATTTTGAAATCATGCAGATATCCGGCATCGTGAATCGCATTTTTTTTGTTTATGGTTGTTAGCAATTTCTTTTGAATAATGAATTGTAAGCTCTAGAAGAGCATACTTCTCTCATGAATAAATATGCAATTTATTCTTTATTCCAGTATTCTTTAATTTGCAAACAATGTTTGAATTATTTTGCCTCTATCTAATTAGAATTACATTTCTTTTATCTAGAAATCGTGTAGCGCCTAAATGGAAGAGATATGCATTGTTGATAGTGGCACCACAAATACCATCTTAAGAGAGTCCAAATACTTCCAGTCGATCACGAAGAACGTTGAAAAGATTACTACAATCGCAGGAAGCGATTCATATATAATAGGCTCCGGAAGAGCCACAATTATATTGCCTATGAGTACAACTTTGGTAATTGAAGAAGCCCTTTTGTACCCCGAATCAACGCGCACTCTCTTAAGTTTCAAAGACATCCGCGCCAATGGTGTTCACGTAGAAACCAATGAAGAAAATGGCAAAGAATACTTGTGCATTGTGAAGCACGCGGTATGTGAAAAAATGGTATTAGAAAAATATCCCTCATATGAATCTGGGTTGTATTACACGAATATTCATGCACCCGAAGTGTATACTTCCTTGAAGACTGTCTTTAGAAGCTCTGAGTTATTTTCTTTATGGTATGGTAGATTAGGTCATCCTGGTCTTAGAATAATGAGAAATATAGTGAACAACTCACAAGGTCATGGCATTAATGTTAAAATTTCCCGAACCATGAAGATTTTGTGTGCCCTACATGTGCTACCAGGAAATTAATAACCAGACCCTCTATCATGAAAGTGCAAAGTGAAATTCCTGCATTCCTGGAACGCATCCAGGGGGATATTTGTGGCCCAATTCAGCCCTTGTCAGGGTCGTTTCGATACTTTATGGTGCTCATCGATGCTTCCTCGAAATGGTCGCATGTATGCTTATTGTCAACAAGAAACCATGCTTTTGCAAAGCTGATCTCGCAGATCATAAGAACTAAGAATGCTTTCCCTGATCATCGCGTGAAGTCCATCAGAATGGACAATATCGGAGAATTTAATATCCCATCTCAGGAAATTTAGGTGTATGGTATATGTTCCTATACCACCCCTCGTGATTTGCAATGGGCCTCTCTCATTACAGGATATCGTTGGTTATGAGAGTGCATCTATAATCAGGTATTTAGAACCTATGACTGGAGACTTGCATACAGCCCGATTCGCTGATTGCATTTTTGACGAGGATTGTTTCCAGTCATTAGGGGGAGGAAATCAACCTTTGGATGAAAAATACCGAGAAATCATATGGCATTCCACTGGGATCCCTGCGCATGACCCCCGCACTAATGAAGCAAATCAAGAAGTCCAGAAGATAATTGATTTGCAGAATTTAGCAAATGAACTGCCTGATCATTTTTATGATCTGAAGGGCGTGGTTAAGTCGCATGTACCCACAAAAAATGCACCAGAGAGGGTGGAAATACCAAAGAAAATAGAAGTTATCCCTCATCCTGTTCAGAGCCCTCAAAGAAAAAGAACAGGAAATCTAGCTCCTCAAACCCAAAGTACCCGAAGACGTCTGGAGAAAACTGGGCGAGAGAACTTACCACAACCAATCACGAAAATACCCCATGGGAAGAAGGGGAGCCAGTTGAGACCTGGCACTGGAAAAAAAGCCGACGGAAAAGGCAATTCCAGACTTGAACTTTCCACTGCAGGAAGTCGCCGGAAATAATGTGTGCGCACACATAGGCGAGGAAAAACTAAAGGAACTTGCTCCTGCGATGGGAAATAGCAGCGAAGAGCAAGTAGAAGTGCATGAAGCACCCCATGATGAAATGGCCATAAACTTTGTAATAACAGGAGAATCCCTGAATAGAGCAACAACCAATGTAGATGCATACTTTGCAAAGAAGATTTCCTCAATCATTAATCATGATCCCGAGCCTGCATCTCTAGCAGAGTACAAGAAAAGGCTAGATTGGGAAGAATGGAAGAAGGCAATCACTGCAGAGTTAGTCTCTCTGAACAAGAGAGAGGTGTTTGGGCCAGTATGCACACCTCCCCATATAAACCACATGAGGTCACAAATGGGTCTTTGTTCGGAAGAGGAATGAAAACAATGAAGTTGTAAGGTACAAGGCAAGGCTTGTAGCTCAAGGTTTCACTCAACGTCCTGGAGTTGCTTGTAGCTCAAGGTTTCACTCAACGTCCTGGAGTTGATTATGAAGAAACCTATTCTCCAGTCATGGGAGGAATTACCTTTTAGATATTTGATCTCAATGGCAGTCAACTTGAAGTTGAGAATGAAGCTAATGGATGTTGTCACAGCATATTTATATGGAAACTTGGATTCGGAGATATACATGAAGGTACCAGAAGGTATTCCTATCCCGAACCAAGACGGAGCAAATAGAAACCTGTACAGTGTGAAATTAGAGAAATCACTGTATGGGCTAAAATAGTCAGGAAGAATGTGGTACAATCGCTTGAGTGACTTTCTCTGCAAGAAAGGCTACACGAACAGCGAAGATTGTCTATGCGTATTTATACAGCGATCCCCGAATGGATTCTGTATAATTTCCGTCTATGTAAATGACTTGAACATCATTGGGACGAATGAAGAGATTGAAGAAGCATGCTCATACTTGAAGTCTGAGTTTGAAATGAAGGATTTGGGTAAAACCAAGTTTTGTTTAGGTTTGCAGCTTGAGCATGTCCAAGGAGGAATCATGGTACACCAATCATCCTACAAGCAAAAAGTGTTGGAGAGATTTGGTTTTGAAAAGGCATATCCTGCAAAGACTCCGATGGTCGGAAGGTCACTCCAAGCAGACCTAGACCCATACAGACCTAGAAAAGAGGGGGAGGAAGTCCTGGGAGCAGAATTCCCATATCTGAGTGCAGTTGGAGCGCTCATGTACCTTCAGAATAGCATCAGACCGGACATTGCATTCGTTGTGAATTTGCTAGCCCGGTACAGTACAGAACCCACCAAAAGGCATTGGAAAGGGATCAAGGACATCTTCCGTTACCTCCAAGGAAGCAAAGATCTCGGTTTGTTCTTAGAAGAAACAATGAACTGAATTTGGTTGGCTACGCCAATGCTGGGTACTTATCAGACCCGCATACTGGCAAGTCCCAAACTGGCTATGTTTTCCTATGTGGAGGAACAACAGTTTCCTGGAAGTCGTCTAAGCAAACCCTTGTCTCGACGTCGACAAACCACTCGGAAATCATTGCTTTGTATGAAGCATCTCGTGAATGTGCATGGCTCCGAAGAATGGTTCACCATATCCAGAAGTCATGTGGCTTGAACATTGAGCAAACTCCCACGATCATCTATGAAGATAATGCAGCTTGTGTTGCTTAATCACAGATGGGTTATGTGAAGAGCAATCTCACGAAGCATATCAACCCCAAGTTCTTCTATGCTCACGAATTGCATAAGATGAACGAGATCAAGATATTGCATACTAAGTCATGTGAAAATCTTGCAGATTTGTTCACTAAATCACTTCCAGCATCTACCTTCCAAGGTGCGTAAAAGGGATTGGGATGATGAGACTTAGAGAAGTGTAGATTTCAGGAGGAGATATTTCACATACTCCCATATAAATCTTGAATATGAATTTTGAGTACCCAACATGAATCTTGAAGATTAGCGATTGAAGTTTGGGTGAATTGTACTCTTTTCCCTTCGCAAGTTTTTCATGAAGTTTTCTTGCATAAGGTTTTAATGAAGCAATTCGTGCAACACAGTAAGCGTATGCTATGTACTCTTTCTCAAGTATTTTTCCCACTGGGTTTTTCTGGAGTTTTAATAAGGCATATGCATCTCGCGGCAAAGGGCCCAGGGGGAGTGTTGGGAAACCACGTGGCCCAATGAAAGCCCACGATGGTCCCTTAGCCGAAACCATAGGCGACTACTATATAAGGAGGAATGAGCCCCCCCAATGTACAAGCATCCACAAAGCAATAAAGAATTCTGTCGCCGTTCTCTCTAAACCTATGTCTCTCTCTCTGTTCTCCAATTCAGATCTGTTCGAGAACTCCGGACTATTCGATAGCGAGGTTCCTTAACAAATTAAAGGTTTAAACCACATGTGAAATCATTTTCTGTCATATATAAAATTTGCCGAGGCGGAAATTAATTTTTATGGATTATGGTAAGTGCACTGTCCAACTATTTTTGCCCTGAATAAAAAGAAGTCCTTTACAACGGCATAAAAGGATTTGCTTAGAAAATGATTCATAAGTTTGCGCTGAAATGGCGTTCAACGTCAGTATGTATAGTGGGAGAAATATAACTGAGAAATGCCCCGGCAGGATCGCCTTCCTTTTCGCTTTAGCAACCACTCGCCACAAAAGTATGCATTTCTTACAGGAAAGCACCTGATCCTACTTTCTCTTGCTTAAGAATAGTACTATCTATTCAGGAAACAAACATTTGAAGATAGCTGTGTCTCACCATTGAAGATATATATTAAGAAAATCAAAGCTATACGCCACGACCTACCCTCCTTTTTGTCTAGAAATATATTTCCTCTCCTAGTAGAACAAGATCTTTGTTCGTCCAATCTTGTTAGTAAATCAGACATATTTTATTGGTAAATCTTTTGTCTAGAAATATATTTCCTCTCCTAGTAGAACATATTTATTGGTAAATCTTTGTTCGTCACCCATCATTTCTGTTGAAACCATGGAGAAGCTAGGGTAAGGGAAATATACGCAAGCAAGTGGGAGTAGTATACAACACAAGAAGGCAGTCTGGCAGTGCCCATTATTGGTGAAGCAAGCAGCAATCATCCTCACCTGATCTTCGAATTTAAAGAGGTGCTGAATCCAAGAGAAAGTTAACTCCATAGGGGCTGATTGATTGTGAGTAGGGCATACATAGATCAGTGGTCAACTTAGGTTCATTCATGGCACGGATGGACATCGCAGGGTTTATCACAACAGAGATAAAGGCTGGCAACGTGGCGGTGCCTACTGAATTGTTTAAGATGGGGTAGCTAGCTCTGGGGCAATCAGTTAAGAGGTCAACACAGCAAACTATTTCTGACCAAAGAAAGTAAGGAACCCTTTGCATTTTGGTATCAAAGGTCTCTTTTAGCCATTTCAAAAAAAAAAGGTCTCTTTTAGAATCACGAAAGTTCAACGTAGAATCAGTCTAGTGCTTTGGAGGTATGAGCAGAGAAGATGCAAGGACAGGTCAAAGAAAGCTGACCAATTGGTCGCATTTTCAGTTATTAATAATTGAACAAATCCTCTTTTACATGAACATACAGCTATACGACGCGGCGTGCTCTGTGGACGATTCATCGTGATTCAACTGGATGCGCTGAGACCCCGAACCCAACCCAGTGCTTGGTTGAAATTGTACAGTAGCAACCGGGGGAGGAGTGGAGTAGCCGCAAGAACTGCTCAAGGCCTGCAAGAACACCTCTATACGTTTCTTTCCCTAGCCTAGTATGTTTCTATTTACACACAGGATCTCCAGATCCTGCCCTCCAAAGAGATGACGATGACGGAGACGTCGTCGTGGTATCGCCGACGGTCACCCTGTGGTATCTCGATCAGTTCGTGGAAGTCCATTCCTGCAGCAGCAGCAGGAAGAAATGTTAAAGTGAATGGGCTATTTCAGATTGATCAACCAGAAGTTCAAAAGTTACTGCGAAACAACCGACACATATAATAATGAGCTCTTTTACAGTGGATTAAAATCAATATAAGCCGTCCGATCCTTTGAATCTAATGGTTGAGATCAATTTAGATCTAGTTATACTAACACCTGTAGTATTGGTAGTAAAATTGAAAAAGGGGTAAAAGGGTAAAAAATTCCGTCATACTATCTGTCCTCTACGGTAAAACACGTCATGTGATCCTGATGAATGACGGATGAATGGATAAGAAGTCTTTGAAGATCAATAGGTATTCGGTGAATCCAAAACTGTAAACAAATTAGGAAAAATCTAAAATACCCCTAATAAATAGATAGAAAAAATCTAAAATGCCCTTGAGAATGGATGGTTAGATTTAATTCCTACTACCACTACTTACTACCTATGTAGTCCACTGTAAAATTTCTCATAATAGATGCTGACTTCTTTGCGAACATACCTGCTTTGTTTGCTGCTCGGAAAAGAACTTCTTCGACAAGGTGTTGGGCAGGGTCGCCTTCAGGGGTTGTTGCGATGAACATTTCTACCTGAGCAACTGCCTCCTCGTTGGTGAAATATTGGTAAAGCCCGTCTGAAGACAATATCAAGAATCTATCCCTTGTACTGAGCTTATGGTGAAAAAGAGACGGATTGCATGTGATGTACGGGGAAGACCCAACGTAGTCAATTCTGAACATCTCCAGTAGAGCATCATTCCATTTGGACTGCAAAAAAATAGCAAGCTTTGTGAGCAGTTAAGCACAAGGAGGAAAGAGGATTATGATAAGTTTGAACATGTATTGTTGTTGCTTGCAGAATGAACAATTTACAGTTTATACAGTTCTATCAGACATGTCTGACTCGGATACCTATTACATTTGAAAATTTTACGGACACCTAAATCAGGAGAAGGGCTCCCTCATGCACCAAGTTCAATCCTTCACGAGAGCATCAAAACAAAGTACCATTTATGTTGCTTAACTTTTTGGATTTTTTGCTGACAAAATAGTGCAGATTGCTGCGTTCTTTTCATCACATAGCTCACTTCGAGTCCGCGATTTTTTTTTTCAAAATAAAACTTCAAGTCCAAGATAGAGTCTTCCCTCTTTGGATAGTAGCAAGATCGATTTTGTACACTAGATGATAGAAAATAGTTCTACTAGAGAACCGACCATACTTTCACATGGCAGGAGAAACGTGCCTTCCTTCGAAGCCACTCCACTCGCTAACTTTCTGGACACATTTCAGTACTGCGTAAGCACATTATTTGCACTTGGACAGAAGCAAAAGAAACCTCATTTTCACTGGGAGAGGCTTCTCCTTCAATTTTTTTAACTCGTTATACACGTGGTGACCAAGGGATTGAACTAATTTATTCATGCTTTGAAAATTTTGCCGACCTAAATTAGCATATGGGTTTATAGTGTCAAAGTCTACATGGTCAGTTTCAATGCAGGATGGTCATATTTCCCACTCCAAATAAATTAGAGCTGAGAGTGGCTTCGTTTTATTTTTCAAACTTTGGACCAATTATATCAGATCTCGTTTTCCTTTTTTTTTTTGACCTCGCTTAATCATGACTTTAATTATGTGTTGACCAAGAATAGCAGCATAATTGACTTATTTTGCACCTGCTATAATCAAATGTAGACTTTGTGCTCTCTCAACATTTCAGATCTCAAATTCAATGAGAAAAAAACAGATCACATAATTACTTCGGACCTACGACCAAACATGTTATTCTGCAATTACAAACTCTTTCCAAAAGGAAAAAATTCCACGTCTTTTCAAAAAAAAAAGGAAAAAATTCCACGTTATGCAAAGGTAGTTTATTGGCAGGTTACAAAGTTACCTAATTGGCAGAGCATAATCATAATCACAAAAGGAATTTTATCTTTTTGCAAAACTGACATAATCAAACATAAGCTAACCTGTTTCAAGAAGCCAGCGCCAAACGCTCTCGTCACCTTCAGCGAGCCTTTCACACGATCCTTGGAGATCGCAGCCGGGTCATCAGGATGCTCGTTTCGTATTCTGCAAACCTCCTGCATTCAGGCAGCACCACATATGAGATACTATCAGATCAAGAACAGTCACTCAATTAAGCTCGAATCAGGCTGTGAGCCAATTAAATCACCTCTTCCACTGAAGTGCTATGATCCGAAGTAAGCTGCACAGCCGACAAGCATGGTGAGCAATCCCCAACCAATCCGTCGAATGAACCCTCACTGATTTGCTCGAAATCAACACTCTCCGATGTTGCCAAGACAGCCCGGCTATCGCCCACATTCAGGATGTACATGTCCTCTCCTTTCATAAGCATGGCAAGAACGCAGGAGCCCATGAGCGCAAGCTCAGGGAACTCGCCGACCATCTTGTCGGCTATCTCCAAGTAGGCCTCCTCAGTCTTGTGAAGCGCGCGTGCCAGCGCCTTGAGCGCCGCGATGTGGTCATTCTCGCTGTTGCTCCGAGGAGGCTGATGAGCTGGTGGTTTCAGGCTGGAGCAGTCGCGCTCCCGCTCCCACTCGCACTTCCACCGCCGTTGGTCATCGTCAGGGCCGCGTGGGGGCCTTGAGCGGCGGTTGCGACTGCTCCGAGTCCACTGGTCTTGATGAACTGAGGACGTGGTGCTGGGCGTTGAGTTCGGTTGGTAGGGGCGCTGGTCCTGCTGCTGCTCTTGTTCGCGCTGCTCCCAGAGCAGGCCGCGGAGCTCGCGCTGCACGGTGGCGTAGAGGTGGGAGACCAGAAAGTCTGTGGCATCGGGGCCGTTGAACCCGTCGTAGATGCCGACGAACACCCAGCCTCGCTCCTCCGACACCACGATGTGGACGCGGTCCTCGCCAGCTTTCCCCTGCGCCCACTGCAGACCGTCAGAATCTCCGCCACATGCCGCGACGGCTGCGGCGGCGTCAGGCGATCCAAGATCCGCTGAATCCTGAAATTTATCGGCGCGCGCGAGGAGCGCGCGAGTGAAATTGCGGAAGCGGCGGCCGCCGTAAGAGAGGCTCCGGCGGAGCGCAGGGACGGCGCCTCCCATACGGCCAGAGGTAGCGGCGCCAGGGAGAGGCCCGGAGAGGAGCCCAGCGTCGAGGGGCCCAGAGAGGAACCCCCTCTCTATAGGGCCGGAGAGGAACCCGCCGGAGAAGGGCGCGGAGATGGACCCGGATGAAAACCTCGGGACCGCCTGCAGGGGCACGGCGGTGAACGACTCCGAGCTCTCGAAGCCCGAGGACGCGGTGGCGGCGGCCGAGGCCGTCGACTCGTCCGACAACAGCAAGAGCACTGAAGTAGAGAGCGGCGTGGACACGTTGGCGCTAAGTGCGGCCCCCGAGATGGCCCGGAACGTGGTGGCCTCCTCGGCCGCGGCCGCCGCCTTGGCGTCGGCCACCAGGTCATCCGCGGAGAAGGGGACGACGAACTTGTCGGGGCGGACGTAGCAGAAGGAGTGGCCGAGGCCCTCGTCGTAGGCGGGGTCGGAGGGGAGCGCGGCGGGGGCGACGTGTCGGCGGCGGCCGGCTCCGCCGGGGCAGCAGAAGCAGGCGAGGGAGTTGCCCATGGCGGGGAGAGGAGGGGGAGAGAGAGAGAGGGAGGTGGGGGAGGGGCAGAGGTGGGTGGTTATAATGCGGAGGGCATTAGCGGAGGTGAGGACAGTGGAGGGGAGAGTTGACTTGGTGGGGTGCGGTTGAAATGCCGGAGTATTTTAAGGTGGTTTCCACCTCAAGCGTTGACCCCCGTGGTAGTCCGGGCCCGCCAGCGCCAGGCAGCTGCGGGGCCTGCCTTGCGGGGCCGCGCGTCTCGGTGCGGAAACCTGGTGCATCCAACCTTCTCCGAGGCGCGCCTAGTCTGCGTCGCCCGGTTGCTTCGTTTACAGCTGCTTCTTACTTCTTAGATTGTACCTTTAAGAACACGGGAAATTAGAAAATCTGGAAAAAGAGAAGAAGTGCTTCTATTTCCCTCTCTTAATACAAATTAAGTTGTATAAAATTTAAAGTAAAAGGATAAGTAATCACTGTTTATCTTTTATTTATGCTTTAATATTTATATAACTTATAAAAAAACATAGAAACACCTCACGGAAAAGATTCATATGCTCTAAGCTAGACCTTAGTTCGGCTAACCTATTAGATGCACCGGCAAGTTAGAATTGAAGGTATGTACATACAACATATAATCCAGTTACTTTTGTCTATTAATATTCGTAGTAGTAAGAGAAATACATGTTCAATTTGTATTGTTCTGATGTCTCCTTTCTTGTATCGTTGAAGTGTGTTCTATCGATGTGGTATGTACATCGGTAATTTGGTATGGAACCATAGGTCCCACCGACAGTGTAAACCATAGCGATCAGCATATAACAACATAGACGGATACATAGGAGATCAAGCCCCGTGGATTTAAGCTAAGCACATGAGATGTACGGGAGAGTTGCTTTTCGGTCATATTTCTACTGTGCTATCTCAATTCTCAGCGGCACCGGAAACGTTTGGCTGACGGCTGAAACGGCGCTCAGCGGTGGTGGGCCTCCTCGCAACGGCGATCGGTGCGGGATGGTGTCTCCCATTTGCCCGTGCGGCTGCGGCTCACTCGTGAGTTGTTATCACATAGCCGAGCCTGCGTGCCATCTGAACGTTGAAACCGCACGGAACTAGCGCGTGGGCGGGGCAGGTGGAGAAATCGCCGACGTCCTCGGGCAAAACCACGCAGTTTTTGATGGCCGAATTGGAGTGGTTGGTTGGGGATCAGTACGTAGTCAATCTGTCGGTTCGCGTGGGCTCGAGCGAGAGCACGGCAAGCGTGGCTCTCGTCGTCCTTATGTGAGCTGTGTAGCGCCAGCGGATCACCTTCTCCACAGACCACACTAAGGGTGTGTTGTGAATCTGGTGGAGCTAGGTATTTCTAGCTCCACCAGATCTGTGAAGTTATATCTGTGAGTATATTAAGTGTGTGTTTGGTAGGGCTTCAGCTTCACTAGATCCGTGGAGTTGGATATGTGAGTATATTAAGAGTGTTTAGATTGATCATCTTTTCAAATTTTAGATCAAAAATATAAACTTAACTCAAGTGAAGCTGGGATTTGGAACCAAACAGGGCCTAAGAGTGTTTAGATGGATCATCTTTTCAAATTTTAGACCAAAAATATAAACTTAGCTCACTTTATTTTAGCCTACAAGTTTCAGATCTCAGGTGAAACTAGGATCTGAAGCTCTACCAAACAGGCCCTAAGTCAGAGGGTTGGGTTGGTTCTTTTTTTTCCTCTGTCATTTAAGAGCATGTAAAGTGGTATAACAGGCAGTTATTAATAATATATTTTTGTATTATCTATGGACAGTGTTAAAGACAACTCCTACAATAAAGTGCATATATAGTTGTGCATAATTATGTCTCATACAATTAATATATTGTCTATACAATATTACACACGATATAAAACTGTCATTTAAGATTGTCTGTTAAATAGTAAATAATATTTTTCTCTCTCTTTATTCTCTCTCATTCATGTCATCTAAAATTCTATATGACATATCATATATCATTTTTACTTACGGATATGCAGTGTCTTAACTTATCGAGTTACTAGCAACTTTGCTTGACGTGCCACGCCATGCGTCGTTACTTTACACGAGAAAGATAGGGTTTTTTCGGGAAAAAGGTTTAAACGTAATGGTAAAGAAAATGGAAAAAAATCTATGTTTTTTTTACGAAGAAGGATCCGAATGGGTTTTTCCCCCGTGAAAAAGGACCTAAATGTAATTTTGGTTTTATGGAAAAGGACCCGAGCGCAAGCCTTAAAAACACATAAAGGACCAAAGTGTAATATACATTCTTTTTTGGGAAAAAGGATCTATTCGTAAATTAAAAGGATCTATACGTAATTTTTATTTTGTGGAAAAGGACCCGAGCGCAAGCCTTAAAAACGCATAAAGGACCAAAGCGTAATATATATTCTTTTTTTTGGAAAAAAAAAGGACATATCTGTATTTTTTTTGGACAAGGACTCGATTGTAATTTTTTTTCTTAAAAAGGACCTATCCGTAAATAAAAAAAGGACTTGTTCGTAATTTTTTCGGCTCGGCTCGCGGCTCGGCCCGATAGTAATTTTTTTTCTTAAAAAGGACCTATCCGTAAATAAAAAAAGGACATGTTCGTAATTTTTTTTTCGGCTCAGCTCGAGTGTCCCCTTTCAGAAAATCTTCCAACATTAGGAAGGTTATGATACGAGGTCCACAAGATGACAAGATCCGACGTTTGAGTCGGTCACAGCTCTCTATAGTCGTTTGCAAGATTTGAGTATGTGTGGCTGGGCCGCTGGACTGTCGCTGGACTGGAGTTTGGATCGGAAGTTTGGGAACATGCCAATTGCGTACTTGAGATCAACTCCAACATTATTGACTTTTCTTGCATTTGAGTTCGAGCTGAGCTCGACTAGCTAGCTCGCTAGAGTCTAGATCTATGTGTTGTCCCTCTTTCCAAGTTAGGGAGTGTGCAGGATGCTTTGTTTAGTACTAGCAGTTAGCAGTAGAATGCTAGGGGGCACATGCTCGTCTCTGGAAACAGCACTACAGGTTAAGCAGCTCCAATTGGATTCCACTGCCTTTTTCTTGTCATGCGATTCCAAGGCATCCGATCCAAATCAGCCGGTTGGCAGATGCACTTGTTGCCGTGTGCCTGACAACTGCTGGAGTGCTGTACTGGTCCTTCATTTCACTTTCGTGAGTACTCGCTCGTAACTTGCACAGGAAATTTCATGAGGATTCGTCCCTCTTCCTCGTCCCTTGGACAAAATCGGTGCACTGCATATACTGCATGACAGGCACTCGCTTTCCCGAATATATATCATTTTACTTTTAAATTTTGTTCTAGATAAACATTATTTTATAATTTTATGGTGACTTCTATAGTTTTTTATACTCCTCCTCTTTAACTATTTTCAATATTATTTACTAATAAAGACTAGAGTAAGATACACCATCTGAGATATGAGAAAAAAGATAATACAATCTTTTATAAATATACTTAGGTGGAAATGGAAGAACCTGAAATGATATATTCAAGGATGAGATGAAGTACCAGAAAAAGTATTGGCACAAAAAGACAGGCTACTACCAACGTCGCAGCATGAACACTTCCCCGAGTCAAAGGGAAACATGCCAAACAAACGCGCAAGACGACATTTCTTTTGCCCTACTTCTGTGGTACTCTAGAGTGCTAGTCCTACTCCTACTGCGTGTGATAGTGGAGGAAACCTGAACACATGGTAAGAGCAGCACAGCACTATACAGTCTACAGTCTGTGGCTCATGTTCTCCAGCGTTCATGTGGTTTTGAAGTTGTGGCCGGCGGCGGCTGACCTTTACGTGTTAATCACCCTGTTACATGGATCGTTGGAGTATTACCGTCTATATAAATAAAATAATCGGTCATATTCAAGGCACCTTATTTATTTTAAGATAAAAAAAATCTTACAATAATCTAAAAAAGAAAAGCTCTAGGAAATTCTAGTATTAATTGAAAAAAAAGAATGATCTTTACTATTTATTTTGGTGGACCAAATTATAACGGTGTAGATTGATCATATTTAGATATTAGAATTATATAACAAATATAATTATATTTTAATTATAGGAAGTAGAGTTGTATATCAAAGATAAATGCATTATAATACCTAGCCGCACAATTGTGTGGGTAAATCTGTCGGTTAGTTCAACTGTTACTTGATGCACAGCACGATTCATATATGATGAATATCCACCTAAAACAAACCGGTTTGATGAGAGAGCAAATAATGGAGGTGAGCTGCATCATTATTGTCAATACTTTGACACCAGCTCATGAGAATACATATATCCCAAAATAAAGATTCACGAGAATACAAGGTCAATTTTTTTGTGCACAGGATTTACAGTAGAATAAAATGTGTACAAATGCGTAGACAAGAGCCACAATAAATCCAAAGGCAGATTTGCAGAATCATGGTCGTGGGACAGAAACAGCTCTGCCCTGGATCACGGGAAAGCATGCGGAACGCAACAAAAACGGACAGAAATGACGCACCGGCGCAGGCAATTTCGAAGCCTGATCTTTTCTAGCCACACGCTAAGTAGCTAACCTAGTTACAAAAAATAGTCTTTTTTTCTAATAACGAAAGTGCACATAGATAGCGCGTGTCATTGGTTAGTTCGTACACCGTGATATGTAAAGAGGAACGGATAGACTATTTTTACATAAATTCAAAAAAATTTACCACGTAATAAAAAAAACCACTATAAGTTATAAATCACAGAATTATTACTAGACGTGCAAATCTATAGCGAAAGTAGAGTTGATGTAGCGCAAGTGCGGTTGTAATCGTATTAGCCTCGTGCCTCCTCCAATAACTCCTCGTGATCATCACAAGTTGCGGATCGTCTTTGTCACCGTCACAGGTTGCAGATCGTCCTAGCGTTGAAGCTTCACGACAACGCCTCCAAGGTATCCACACGTACAGAGCAGAAACACTACGTGCCAGAGTGCTAGTGCCGACTGCACAGTTTTAGGCAAAGAATGTTGGCGGCTAGGATTTCGAGAATTTCAAATTTGTTTGTTAACCCTAAAGCCACCACTCCCTCTCTTTGAGTAGACGTCCTATTATGAGTCTCTACATTAGAGACTCATTAGGAACTCGAAGCTCATCAGAACTCGTGTCTCTATCCAAATTAAGTTTCAACCCCTTAAGTGTGCGATCCTATAGGTTTACGTATGCTTGAATATGGCCCGTGTACTCTTACCCGACTATTAATTGGTAGTGGTCTCTAGTAGGACGTGCCGACTCCTGAGTATAAGTAAAGATCATGTCGAACGAACTTTAACAATGTTTAGTTATATGCATTTCCCTTTATCACATGATATCGATCAAACTCAAGGCGAGTATGTGCTATCCTTTTTATCAATTACGAAACTCGGAATCCCCAACTATGACTAACTCTTTAACCGTGAGTAGCATAGCCATGTATTTCTGGAATCCAACTACTCGAGAGGTCTAAAGATATCTCTTCCCTTGTATGGAGGGGTAAATCCTATCTAAAGATATCTATCCCGTTGTATGGAAGGACAAATCCCATCTTGATCGACCATATCTCGTAGTATGCTTCACGACAAACTCGAAAGCCACCTTTATAACTACCCAGTTACGGAGTAGCATTTGACAACCCTAAGTAAGTCATTACACATCTCGAGTATATACATCAACCTAAAGTCTAAGGATATAACATACATATTATATATAAGACCAACTGATAACAAGTAAGATTATAACGTTCTCACAGTGTCTCAAGGTAGGTCAATCCAACTTCATATTCTCTAATATGTGTCCATATTATTGGTTTGATATCTCTATATCCATGACCCATGAAACATAGTCATCAACCAATACATATACTAGTCTATTCATATGTGTTCTCATATGTTTATCGACTAGGGATCACTTTAGAATAATCATCCCAAAATCATATATAGAGTTTCACAAACAAGTCACATACTTACTAATAAATAATTATGATATTATTCAAGGAACAAGATAATAAATCATGAATATAAGGAAATATAATCATCTTTATGACTTTCTTTAGGGCGTATCTCCAACAGCAGGTACTGTCGAGCTAGCGCTGCTCTGCATGTGCTGTCGTCCTGCTACGATAGCATACCTTGCCGCGGTATACGAGCGTGACAGATGACACGTATCACTTACTAGTACTTCTACGATCGATAAAAAGGTTATTTTTGCGATTACGTTGTGAACTGTATTTGCAGAGATAGATGAAGCTTGAAACAGTAAGAACTGGCAATCGCGCCCAGTCCTCCCGGGATCGGTGCTGCGCTCGGTTCAGCTATGCCTGTGCCTAGTTCGCTCGAGTGACCAAGTCTCACGGAAACGGTCAGTACATAGCAAGTTTTAATTTGAAATATCCGGATCAATGGGCAAAAGCCTAAGAACTTGAGAATTACTAATGATTGTTTTTTTAGCACGTATATAGTTAGTGAGGTTTCTCCTCTTCATAAACAAAAGTGAGGTTTATCCGATGTGATGGAACAGACTGGATTTATAAGCGCGACGAGAACTCTCCTCTACTGTTGTAGCTATAGTACTCCATTCGCTCTCGAATACTAAGCATTTTCAAAGCCGAAATCAATGTAGTAGTAGCATCGCAAAAATCGACAATAGAATCAGATGTCATAATCGATAGGAGTAATCATTTTACCTATCTTACACGTACACGAGCATATCGCAAATGTTAACGCTGCTCCAACTTGGTTTGTGGACGATGGAATTGGATTCGAGGGCTCGTGAAGATCCGGTCACTAAACCATTTTGATGGTCGTTCGGTCGATGTTAATGGAGCAGCGGTGGGACCCGTTTCACCTTTATCGTTGACTTGTAAATCAGACACCTTGTGGTGCTGCCGTAGTGGAGAACTGGAATTGAATGTGCTTGGATGGACTTTCTCCTTTTCCGTCGCCATCGTTGCTAGATCAACGAAACTCCTGCTCAATGCAAGCAAAACGAGGGGACTGGGGGAGAGCTCGACATCGGGCAAGCTAAGCTGGTACAGAAGATTGAGTTCTTCCGTCCACTTGCACAGAGATGCTTCTATACATTTTTTAAGTTATATAAATATGTTTTAATATTTGTGCAACTATCAAAAAGAAAAACATAGAACCACCCTTTAATTTTTAAAATATAAATTAAAGGTAAGAGCAGTGCTTCAATGCTTTCCCTCTTAATACAAGTTGCACAATCTTGAAGCAAGCGAGGGAGTAATTAATCTTCATCTACCCTTCATTCATGCTTTAATATTTGTGCAACTGTAAAAAAGGAAAGCATTGAAGCACCTCTCTAAAGGTAAATAATGACTACTTATCTCTTCGTTTGCTTTAAAATTTATACAACTTATGCTAAGAGAAAATATATAAAAGCACCCCCTCTTGCTTTCAACATAAAGAGACAAGTCAGGGGGGGATTATTTCTCGCGTGTTTACCAGTGTCATCTGCTAAATGGAGTGACAAGTAATAGCTCACCTTGAAAACAGATTAAGTTACATCCAGCTGCTGTTACTGCACCTGCTCTCGACAGAAGCAGCGAAGTTTATTAGGCAGCCCAGGAAAAATCGGTGGTCAGCGCAGCAATTAGAAGACATAACCATTGTGCATACATGTGCCGCAAACTCTGAACTCACCGTGCGATATTTCACCGGCGCGCTCTTTGTCATACTGTTGGTGAATAAAGAGAAATTTTACCGTGTATAATACTGGTAGTATATGACAGATAGTAAAAATTAGATATAACTATTGATTTGTTGAAGATATTTATAATATTTTACTACCAGAGGAAGTATAGATAAATACTAACTAATTTGATCTATTGGATCAAAAAAATGAATAGTCAATATTAAATCAATACTCGGATACCCCCATCTTATGCGCAACAGCATCCGAATCGGATCAGAATTTTGTAAGATAAGACGTGAGCATGCACGGTCTAAAGAACAAAGCAGATGAATCTCAGAAAAAGAATCAAAATAACAACGTTGAAACAACCACAACGAGAGAGAAAGATTTGGGAAAGCTGACTGCAAATTCTTTAAGCACAACCTCAAAAGAGTACAAGCGATTGTTTCTCTCTCACAACCTCTTGAACCTTTTAGAACCCTCATATCCTCGCCCTATGCATGAATCTAGTGCTAAAGAATAACCTAGCCTCTAATCCTCCAATGCACATTTTGTTTTGGATGAGTCGGCTTATAGCTTCTTAATTGCTTGGTTCTCCATGACCACCCCTAGGTTTATAGGGTCTCCCTAGTTCTCCTTTAAAATAAATAGGAATCCTACTCCTATTATGTTTAGATATCCCACTCCTATTACGATTAGGAATCATAATCCTATTAGGATTCATCTTGTGGAATATAAGAACCCGGGTACCCTCATGACAAGCCCAAAAGGGAGGTCCAGAAGATACTCCCCGCGTCAGGCCCATTGCAGTGCATGAGGACATATCCTAAAGGAAGTTGAACTTATATTTAGATATGATAGATAAGGTTGTAATCCGAGTCGTTAATAGGGTAGATAAAGATGTAAACTCTATCCTATTAACTGACTAGAATCTTGTAACCGATCGGAATCTCCAAACCAATCAGGACTCTGTAAGCCGCCCCACCCCCGCTATATAAGGGAGAGGGCGGGCAACAACATAGAGATCCGATCATCCAAGCATAGAGCAATCAAGCCATAGAGCATAGAACACCTCATATCGCCCAGAGCATATTGTACTTTAAGCAACCCGGATCAAGAGATCCATATAATCCCAGCACAGGATTAGGGTATTATCTCCTCCAGCGAGCACGAACACATATAAAACCCCTTGTCTTGTGTGACCTTGAGTTTGAGATCTAGCGCCTACCCCATAAATTCATTGCCGACTACAAAAGTCGACAGTTGGCGCGCCAGGTAGGGGAAGCGCTATAATCTTTTCCCAGACTCGATGGCAGCAATCGGTGGATTCGTCGCCACCTTCGTCTCCGGCCAGGCCTTCCGCTTCGGAAACCTGGACTTCGTCGCAGATCTTGCGCGGAGAGCTTATCTGTCGGTCCAAAACCAGATCCGATCTGGTAAAGATCGAGCCAACCCATCTCGGTATGTCACTTTGACTTGGCCGCAAACGATCGGCGTCGCGAGGAATTGCTGCGATCTTCGTGGCATCTTCGCGATAGAAGAGCAGAAGACCGATCTCCAACGCCAACAAGAAGAACAAGAAGGCGTGGGGGAAGATCGTCTTCGTAAGGGTAAGGAGGTGCAGGTGCTATCGCCCGATCTCGCGGCGCAATGTCCGGAGGACCTCCCGCAATCGAGTTGAGAGATCAAGCCGTTTTCCGCGCGCCAATCACGAGCGTCGTCGCCTCCAAGGCGCTTCTCGACAAAGCGGACCCGATGATTGCATCGGATAGCCCGGCGGCCCGATCGTGGCGGATCAAGGCCATGATGACGACGGCGCAATTTAGCGAAATCGGAAAAGCCGTGGGTGAAGCGCGCGTGCGCCGGCGCCACTTCGGCGCGACCACGAGCCTCGCTGCGCCCGAGGCCACCTTCGGCGCGACCACGAGCCACACTGCGCCCGGCGCGCCTACGACTCATCTACAAGCCTACGCTGTGCCACGAGCAAAGATAGCATGATCGTCGACAACATATGGAGCATAAAGCGGCTAAGTCGCTTTTACTCAATTATGTCATTATAAATAAAATTGTCGACTTTCGACTTGCTACTTAGTTGACCCACAACTAAGCGATGAAGTCGGGGCTACACCTAATAAGCGTCGCATCGCACATCTTTTGAGTTATATTTTCTTCTTTTGCTTAACGATTGCGAGTGAATCCGAGTGCGATAACTCCAAATTGTGAAGCTCGGCCCCATGAGCGGCGACGTTAGTCACCCAAAACACGTGCACGGAAAAAGAGCCATAAGCGACTCCCAACGCTCGGGGTTAGACTAGTCGGGCGAGTGCTTAAACAAAAGAGTCAAACCACTCGGATGAATTCAAAATCAATAAGGAAAAAGAGTAAAAACTCTAAAATTATATATACACCGATCGGACATCACATCAAGTGAATTGTTTTTACATTGTCTAAGTTACGCATATACATGATTTGGGGCTACTAAATTTGGATCACGATGTGTGTGAGCCAACGCTTCAACGACGACATCGACAACCGGCGACGAATGAATTTAAAGGGAGTAGCGCTGAATTTTGCCTCGAGCGGGAAAAGCGTTTTGACTTCTGCATATCGTTTGGGATACAGTATGTCTCAAGATGAGCCGACTGCCAGAATTTCAATAATGGGGCTAGGAATCACTCGGAAAGTTTAACGCGTGGAGCTCTATTGAGTCCTTCACGATCTCTTTGCCTACAACAGGCACTTTCGGTGTAAGGAAAACTAGTCGGAAGCGCATCAAGAACTGGAAGCACTTGGCGTGAAGCATGACTCAGTTGGGCTGCAACCAGGAAGGAGGCAACTCGATCGCAAAGGACTCGGGGGCTACTGTGGAATATAAGAATCCGGGTACCCTCATGACAAGTCCAAGAGGGAGGTCCAGAAGATACTCCCCGCGTTAGGCCCCGCTGCCGTGCGCAAGGGGACATATCCTAAAGGGAGTTGAACTTATATTTAGATATGATAGATACGGTTGTAATCCGAGTCGTTAATAGGGTAGATAAAGATGTAAACTCTATCCTATTAACTGACTAGAATCTTGTAATCGATCAGGACTCTGTAAGCCGCCCCACCCCCGCTATATAAGGGAGTGGGCGGGCAACAACATAGGGATCCGATCATCCAAGCATAGAGCAATCAAGCCATAGAGCATAGAACACCTCATATCGCCCAGAGCATATTGTGCTTTAAGCAACCCCGGATCCAAGATATCCATATAATCCCAGCACACAGGATTAGGGTATTATCTCCTCCGCGAGAGCTTGAACCTGTATAAAACCCCTTGTCTTGTGTGACCTTCGAGTTTAAGATCGAGCGTCTACCCCATAAATTCATTGCCGACTACAAAAGTCGACACATCTAATATACCTTTTCAAATCCTAAAAAGCTAAATAAGAATCACCGTATTAACAAATTTTAATGTACGGTAAAAGAGCTTTGAATAAAACCGAAGGCCACACTTTACAGTGCAACAGCTTAACCTAACATGTGCTACAGCACATGCACAACAACAGCAGAAGAGATGCATCATCACCATATATAAGCAGCAGTTAAGTGCCATGCAAGATGTAGTAAGCAAAATGCTACTTAATTACTTAAACCTTTTGATGTCTGCACATGTACTTCGCTCCTGGTCAAAGCCCATAGGTTGGGAGCCAACCAGGAAGTGCACCAAATCAATGGCGGTGATGTGTAGTCACAGAGTAGTAGTATTTCTCTACTTTCCGTTAACACGACGCTAAACTTACAAATATGTGACCAGATCAAATGTAAGACAATTAAAAATACAATTATATTGTGTAGTTAGTGAGATTTGATAATCTAAATGATATAAATAGCTACATAACCTACGTGCCACACCGATGGGACTATCCACACATTATCTTCACATGGTTATTAATGACCCGATATTTTAGTCCCAACACAAGTACTCCTCTCATTACCAACAGTTATCATTTTGAATATAGGTGTAGTTAAATTTTTAAAATTTTCACTGTCAATATCTTTTTAAATAATTAAATTAGATGTATGAAAATCATATGTGTAGATTTATCTTAAAAAGTGATTTCATAATATTTTTTATTTTATTGGATTTTATAATATGTTATAATAGAAATTAGTGGTTAAAACTGTGTTTTGAAGACATTGTCGATGTCCAAAACGACGGCTATTTACAACGGGAGGAAAGAAAAATACTAGTAGTATTCAGTACAGAGTATGTAGATGTACTTCAGTTTCAACTTTCATGAAAAGGATAGGATACGATAATGTATATTATTATGAACTCGTTTTGACTTTCTTTATCTCATCCAAGATAGTACTCCAGTACAAATAAACGACATCAACGTAAATCGTACAAATAAACGACATCAACGTTAATCCATAAGTGCGTTATTAATATCGAGCCGCCCACCAAATCGAGATTTATATATTGGCTTCCCCATTCAAAAGATTAAAAATAAGCGGAGTACTACAAAACCAATGCAATGGCAGTAGCACAAACCAAGGGCCTAGTGCACTGCCCTCTTAAATTATCCATAGTTGACGGCACACTAATTCAAACAATCAAGGCAAAAATTATTATAATAACTTCTTACGACTAAAAAAGATTAAGGACCAAGTGTGCACGCTGGTAAGCACCCACTACTGCTTAGTACTAATTAAACATTTGCATTTGCATGCATCATGCTAACATGGATTAGGTTGATCCTCACGTACGCATGCAGATCAAATCTTGCAGAAATTTAACAAAAACAGCTTATTTTTTTAGAAGTGAAAGCCTACATAGGCATGCTCCCTACCGACTCGATAATATATTTTGTTGTAGTTTTTAATTGATTAGATTGTAGTCAAATGCAGGTGCATGGAGTTGCTTTATTAAATCTTAAAAACTAGTACTACTATTACTACTCCAAAGAAAGATGGCTGTTATTTATCATTCTAGAAAACCATTGTCGGGCAAGGTGCCAGACTAAAGGGTTGTTGCTGCTATTTGCTACAGACTGAGTCCTTGTGCGGTCGTAGCGAGACTATAACTTAAGCAGTTCCTTGTCGACCACCAGATCTGAATCTGAGGCCCTACGTTCGTCATGTAGGGCTTATGGTACTATTCACTACTGTAGTGAAGGTATTATTACAAAGAATCTGAACCATTCATCAAGAAAACGGATAACCAAAGTGACTGCGGGCGATCCCTGTCCTACTTGCTACTTCCTCCATTTCATAATGTACACCCATATGTTTTTTCACACATATTCAGAAATAGTGCAATCAAAGTGATAGGAGAAAAGGTAGATGTGTCTACTGTTATTAGCAAATGCTACGATTGTAGGGGTAAAATAAGTAGGAAAATGTTGATAAAAATGCCTAGTATTTTGAAGCAAAATCTCATGGGCAAAAGGGGACCTAGAAACGGAGAGTGAACATTTATTTCTTAGTGGGAAGCTAGTGCTAGTAATTAGTTTGTGTTTTTAGTCAATCACTCAAATTAAAGACGTGGACTAATTCTACCAAATTTATTAATGACTCAGCCCTACAGTACCCATTACAATAATCGCTTAGTGATTTATGACTAGGAAAGCTAATTTGGTGGTATGTTGAACTCGTGCAAGCCCACTATACCCCTGTTTTTCTCTCCCTGTCTTCAGTGCTGAACGAATAGAGATCGAGAATAGAGCACGAGATGCATACGTACGTAGCATTCAGCCATTTCGGACAGCTAAAAACGAAGAGAGAAATGTCTGACCAAACTTCGTTCCAAGAGGATGAGTTCATGGATGAAAGCTGACCATTTTGAGCGATCGAGGTGGCACACAAGGAGAGGCTCAACCAATTGAAGTTTGACATATATGTGTTCCCAAATCTCTCACAGGTCAATCGATACCTTCCTTTCCGGCACAAGAAAAGCCGCTCCATTAAGCAGAGCAGGCATCATCACAGTTAAACTCCATGTCAGCCCAGTCATTAGCAATGAGCTGAAGCCACGAACCAGGCCAGTTTAGTCAGAGCACTCTGCAAAGTCAACCTGGGGAAGCTTTCAGACGTCCCAACTTGGACATGTAAGATCAAAGCCTGTTTTTCATCGGATTTGACCGGAGATCGATTTCCTTACCTCTTAAGTTTTCCAGAACCACCACCCCCAGAACTAACGCCAACTTCAAGCGTGTTTTCGTTGACTTTTGCCGCCTACATTCTTCTTCTCCATATCGCTTAATTTTATAGTTGTAACTTGAACTATAGAGATGCGTCTGCAATGCTATAAAAGAAGGTAGAGCGTTGTTTCTTTCTCCATCTGGTGTCCCGTTTTGCTGCAAATGGAGTACCTAGCTCGTGTAATTTTCTCGCTCGTTTTTGGATTCTACTGCGGCGAAACGGTCATAACGTCCATCCAAAACGTCAGGGGCATCACAACGAGATGGCAACCATGTGCAGAGCCCCGTCGCTCTCGGTGTTACTCGTGCGTTGCTGGTGCCCATACCTCGTTTCCGCGCCGTTGCTTTCGCCAAGTACAGAGCCCCCCTTTGACAAACTTGGCCGGTCAGAAATCTCCTGCTCCATCGGGCGGGTCAGGTTCAGCCTGCGACTTTTCTTTCTTCTACCGAACACCAATGTCGTACGTGTGTGTGTATGCAGCTTGGCCTCTGCCTTTTGACGTGCGTGTCGTCTCTCATCTACCGACGGGTTTCAGAAATCAGGATGGTTTGGTTTCTGTTTGATCCACTGGATGCTCGTACATGTACGGTCTTTAGTATAGCTGATGTATACTTGGCATGCCAGGTGCGGCGCGCCGGCGGACGGGCAAATGACTGCTTGGCGTAGAGCCGTGAGCCGGCGTTCGCCGTTGCCGGCGCGAGCAAGGTTCGACGCGGCGTGCCTCGTGCGCCGGCGTCAGGCGTGCGGCGTTCCCTTGACCGTTGTTTTCTTCTTCTTTTCTGTCTGTTGGCTGGCCCGTTTAGGCTTTTTGGGCCTGCTCCATCCAACCAGGTCTTCGTTTCTCTCCTCATGGACACCTAGATTCTCATTGTTTTCCACCCTCGATGAGCTCTTTTACTACACCAAATTTAACAGGGATGTTTATTCTTTTGGATCTAATAGATCAGATTAGCTAGTGTTTATTTATAATTCTTTTGGCAGTAGAGTAATAAGAATATCTTTAATAAATCGATGATTAAATCTAATTTCTACTATATACTATCAATATAGTGCATCGTAAAATTTCTCCCTCACACCTCTTTTTCTCCATACATTTCGTTGTCTTCTTTCTGCTACAATATTCAGTTAACTGAGTTAAACCTACCGAAGATGATCGCACAGATACACTCTTGATTCTATATATCCAATACATTCCTCATCTTCCTTTAAGCTGCCTTGAACTCTTGATTCTGTATACACAATATATTCCTCATCTTCCTGTAAGCTGCATTGACGTTCCTGCCCTTACTATCCATGGCACGACATATTGGTTCTGCAGTGGTCAGCGATATCAAGAGCAGGGCCGTCTCAAAGGTGATCGAAATGTTCAGCAAGCACCGAATCATCGGCACCAATCTGCTTAAGTGTCAGGAGAAGCTCAAGGAAGCTGCCACAGATGGCGATGAGGCTCTTTTTAGCTTCCGATGGCGAGCCATGCACGAAGCCAACAGGAAGAACAGCCGTCAGATATCAACAGGAAGTACTGTACCATGCTCGACAAACACAAAGGCCACTATGTCGAGCATGGTACAGTACTTCCACAATTCTGTCAACATGCTGCTCTCGGTAGACAAGGACGTGGCAAAGCTTATCTGCCCCGTGGAGATGTTAGAGAAGCTATCTATGCAACATCGCGACAGTTCAGCAGTGCAACAGGAAGAGCATCAACCTTCGAATAGGAAGAGGGCATTTGGCTCTATACTTGACCCCAGCAAGATGCTAGAGAGCGTGAAAAGTAGTGTGAAAACGGAAACGGAATTTCCGATCGTTCTGAAGAAAAACGGAAATGGAAGCTTTTTTACGGAAATGAAAACGGAAAATATCGGTACGGAGACGAAAACGGAAATTTTCTGTCGGAAACGAAAACAGGAGAGCCATTTCCGTCGGAAACGGAAACGAAATCGAAAATTCCGTATAAGCAAAACCGGATATTCCGTCGGAAACTTGACCCATTTGGCCCAAAAAGGAGAGGAGAATTTACATTTATTTTCGAATTAAAATAATTTTAGAAATACAAATGGCTTTATAGAAAAGACCAAATAGAGTTCAAAAATTCCAAAAAAAATCTCAAAAATACTTTGGAACATTTTGAACCTAGGAAAATTATTTCTAGCATATTTTTGGCTTCATTTTTTATGAATAAATTAATTATATAAATCTAAAAAATAGTAAAATGGCATTTATAAACTCCAGAAAATCTAGGATAAATCTCAGAAAATAATAAATGAACATTGAACAATAATATGCAAATTTTAGGGCATTACATTTTTATAGTTGGAGGAGCAAGAGGATGTCGATGATAATGATATGGAGAAGGATATGATGGTTTGATCTGGGGGACAGATAGCGAGCCTTCAACTGACAAACCTGAGAAAAAACTTTCTAGTGATACTGGTGAACATAACATTGTTCTTGTATCCACCTTTGTGATGGAATGAGTTACATTGTTTTTGTGGTCATATATATTGTGATCATGTATTACGTTTGGAATTTTCCACTTTCGTTTCCGTATCCGCTCTGTTCCGTTCCGCATCCGTTTCAATCATTATTCGTTTTCGTATCCGTTTCCGGGGTTTTCGATTCCGTTTCCGTTACCGGTAAAAGATGTGGAAACGGAAACGGAACAACACCGTTTCCGTTCCGTTTTCATCCCTAGTGAAAAGGGCAACTCGTGTCAGATTTTTTTCGTTTTGGATTTGTGTAACTTTTTTCTTTTTTATTAAAGCTACATTATATTGAAGCAATTTCTTCTATTTGCTGTCGACTATGCAAATCATTTTCGTATCCTAGATTGCCTTCTTTTAACAGCACATCCTGAAGTTCATATTTCCACGTTATATAAGATTTAATTCGACAAATATAAGATTTAAGGGGCATACTTCCACATTAAGTGCATTGCATCCATTATGTAATTCCATACTCACTGCATCCGAAATTATCATGAATTTTTTAGGAACTATGGGCCAGCAGCCCAGCAATGATTTACATTCGTTCATCGACCTCTCTTTTTTGTATATTTTACTTTTGGGTAGGGTGCGGGGTGCCACTTCTATCCCAAGAACCGATGCTAACGGTTAAAAACTACTATTACAACTTTGTGCTACTAAGAATTCCCATAGAATTCCATGTTCTAAACGTGGTCATTGAGAGGTGTTGTAATTCGTGAACTTGCAACTAGCTAGTTGCAAGTTTGAGTTACATGCTAGTTGCGATCCATTTCGCGGAGATTACAAGCCCTTCAACTCCGAGTTCGTGGTTATCTTATGTTTTACGAACAAAAGGGATCTATGTTTTGTTACAGATTGGTAAACCTTCTATAGCTCTTGGCATACTATGCGATCCAGTCGACCTGTGAGGATGAAAGGAACAGGATGGTACAACAAAAAAGATGTGCAGCTAATCTTGAAGGCCTTCCTCCCTGGGCCCAAAAATGTCTTGCAGGCCTTCAACCTGACAACAAGCTATACACGGCCAAACCTTTTTACTTTTTGTTTTTTGCACGGTGCGGGTCCTTGTAAGGGTGATGCAAACTATGAGCATGAGCAACTAGTACCGGTACGTCACTGTCTCTGTTCTTCACAAGGAATTTCTCTGTCAGGCATGGCGCAGCGGATGCGCGACGCTACCAAGGCCCTCTTCTCAAGCGACGAGGACGTGGAGAAGCTGAGCGGACCACTCGAGAGGTTAGAGAAGCTGTCTCCAGATATCACAGAGTTCACAGTATCGCTGCGGTTGGAGGTCTTGACGAAGTTAAAACAGAGAGCAGCCAAAAGGATGAGGCCATCATCTCCAACTCTACCTGTTTCTATGAGAATGTCTCTTAATTGGCTCCATTTTGACCTCGCGAAATGCAGATCGTTGATCAACTGGAAGGATGGAAGAGGAGGTGACAACGAGTGAGAGGACCAGAAGTGGACCGGTTGTTTGTCTTGGGACGCGCATGTTTCCGCAGATTGGTGTCGCTCTGCTCGTGGAGCTAATTTCATTTTCTCGTCCGCCTGTGGCTACGTACACAAAAGCAGCGAGGTAGGCCATCTTTGGCGGACTTTAAGCCAGTTTCATTTCAGTTTTTGAAAAGTTAGTAATTAAGCTACCTCAAATAGCTCAGTTTTAAATAGCTTTTAGCATAAATCAGAAGTTATATATAACTAGCAAAAGCCCAAAGTTGAAAGCTAAATTGGATCTGCTTTTACAACTTATTGTTGAGAAAAAATAGCTATTTATCAAACAGTCTCTTATAAAAGCTAGAGCCGTTTTTTAGCCTAGAAAACTTTAAAAAACAGCTTTCCAGAAAAAGCTACAACTCCCCCAAACAGACCTATAGCCACCAGGGGCTTCATCGGGCTAGAGACCACCCTCTACCAGCGCTAACCCTGTGCGAGGTACTTTCATTGTATTTTTTTTGTTTTTGTTTCTCTTCTATTTACGTATAAATTTGTACTGTATAAGACTATGATTATCTATGAATTTAGATCGCATAAGACTATGTTTGGCTATGAATTTGAATTACATAAGACTATATTCGTTATGTTTATCTCAATTTAGTTCAGTTTGTTTCGGTTTTTGGTTAAAAAATTCAGTTTAGCCCTCTAAACCCTCCTTTTATTTTCATTCTAGCTTCGCTACTGTACAAAAGGATGTTAACCTGAGAAACAATGCACTACGGCCGGCCCCTTTTTTTTTTTGTCTATCTTAATTCTGGTAGACCTTAGGGCGACACCAACTATGCGCGCGCACCTAGTTTGTCTCGTCAATTCCCTAATTAAAGCCTTCATGCAAGATGGCCACTCGAAACAATACTCATCTTTATATGTATACTGATGGGATTATCCTCTGGTTAGTCACGCACCTTGTTTGAGCTAATTAAGCCATGGCAGGAGAAGTGGCTGGCTCTATCGCCTCCGCAGTGACCGCCGTGGTCGCGGACAGGGCGGCGTCCAAGTTCCTCGACAGCTTCAACCGGCAGGCGACCGCGGACGAGAAGCTGCAGCGGCTGGAGCGGCTGCTCGTCAGGATCCGCAGCACGGTCGAGGTGTCCGAGAAGTACGCCATCGAGAGCGCCGCACTGCTGCAGTGGCAGGAGAAGCTCAGGGACGCTGCCTCCCACGGCGACGAGGTGCTTCTCAGCTTCCAGCAGCGGGCAACAGACGCCGACGAAGCCGCGGCTCATCAGCACGGCAACGACCAGCAAGCAGGCAGCAGCAGTACTACCACACCTGGTACTAGTACTACCGCTCTGTCTTTCACAAGGAACGCCCTGTCGAGCATGGCCCGGCGCATCCGCAGCGCTGCCACGGCGCTGTTCGCGAGCGACGAGGACAAGGAAAAGCTGGACGGCGCAGTGGAGGCGCTGGAGAAGGCGTCGGAGAACATTGGGGAGTTCATAGGATTGCTCCGGCTGGAGGCCTCGCGAAACCGAAAGAGGAGACGTGTTGTTAGCCCACCCAGAGGATTCACGTTGCTCGGAACAGACCTGTTGCGATCACCGCGGTTGATAAGAGAGAAGGCGGTTATTTCTTCCTTGACTGGAACGGCAGATGATGAGGAGCCCCAGGAACTGAGAGCGCCTGCGCGAAGGCTCCAAAACGCCTTGGCTAAGATCAGCATGGCCGTTCATATCGTGGAAGCGCGAGACATCCAAGACCTCGAATGGCTAGCACAGTGGGCTGACGTCCTCCGGGAAGCCAGGAAACAAGGCCACGTCGTCCTCACCACCATCAGAGCCAAAGCCGGCAACGAGACTGTGGAATATGACCTTGAAGATGACGAGCTTCGCACCTTTGTTCATACCATCGAGAGCCTAGCTGGGGACCTGGAATGTTTCAACCGGTTGACTTCATTATGCGAGGCCAAGCGCATCGACCATAATCATGCCGTCAAGTCTGCCTTTGTTCCAACGAAGTGAGCATATCTCCGCCACTACAGTTCAACCCACAACCGTGTGTTTCCACAGTTCTCTAAATATTTCTCAAGCAAATGTGGACTCAAAGACCATTGTACCTTCACAAACTTTTTTTCCCAACATGATGTTCGTCTAGCTGCTCCCAAAATTCAGTCTCCGATTCATATGTCGTCGACCAATCCTTCCTAATTCACATTTTTGTTGAAAAAATTTCTTTTGTAATTTTCCAAGATAAACAATGTCCATTAGGCAACTAATCCTTATGTTATAATAGATCCGAACACTTGCCTCGGATTGACTTCGATATATAAATTGCTCAACCTCACCCCAACGCTGCCACCACTTCTTGGTTGGCAACAACCTGGTGAATTATAATCCATCACCAGAAATCTTTGCAGCAGGAAGCATCCTTGAGGGCAGCAATGGCGCTGACAGCCCAACACCGGCCATGTACAATGGTGAAGGCAGGAAGTGTTCCCGTTCCATACATCCTGGATTGACATTGAACGCATGGAATGGAACGCCAGTATTTGCCTACTTGGCATTATTTTTTTTAAAAAAAATGCCTACATGGCATTGTTAACACAGTATCAGATGTAATGCTGACTTAGGGATACCTGATCTGACTATATTTTTGTTGGAAAGAAAATTTCAACCTTGACTTGTTATTGACATTTCCTGCAAAAATCAAGACAGAAGTGTCAATTTGTACTATTTAATCTTATAACCCCAAATATATATATGGATCAAAATTCTTCAAAAGAAACTCAAGCATCAAAATATGAGTAAAATATAAGACAAACATTTCCAGGATATCTGCAATTCAAGATAGAAATGTAAGTAACTACAGAACATCAGAGAAATTCTTCCCTATAACACATCACAAAGATTAATGTTATGGGTCTCTTTGCACATGTATGGGACATGCATTGGAATTCTGGTGTTATAGGGAAGGGTAGTTGACATTAATAGGCCAGTTTCAAATGTGTATTGAGATTATCGTCTGGACTCTAACTTAAGATGAGCTTTAGATGAATAGACCAGTTCTAAACATTGACATCACAAAGATTAATGTTAATGGGTCTCTAACGTTTCATATTAATTAATGCTAACACTTCTGGCGTCATAGGGAAGGAATTCCTCTGACAACATCAGATGAATAGGCCAGTTCCCTATAAAGTTCCAAAAAAACAAAAAACAAAAACGGCCTATATGATTTCCAATACATGTCCAATTCATCTAAAGTTCTAAACATTGACATCACAAAGATTTATGTTAATGGGTCTCTGATTTTTTTAGAACTATTCACATTAATTGATGCTTCAAATAGAGGGGAGAAATTGGGGTGTGCATACGACACACTCACACAAATGGTCTCAGTTATTTTTTACTGTTGGTCCTTAAAATGTGCATACACAAGGTGAAGTACCTGGAAATTATATGCTTCAATGCTGCTTCCAATATCCTTGAATGAGCATCACAGTTTTTGGCTTCTGAAAGCTTCATGTTACAAATAAATTGGAAAACCTTTGAAGACTTGCAGAAGCTCCTTGGAAATACATAACCACCACTTGCATCTGCTGTGGAAGTTCAATCAACTCTTCACTGAACCATCAGAAACAGGATAACATGGTGAAATGCAATTCCATCACCAGAAATCCCTGCACGTGCAGGAACCATCCTTAAGCGATGGAAATGGCTCCGATCACGCACTATGATCTCCGGGTTATAAACCTGTGAGATGCACTTTATTGCAGAATGACAGTCTGAGCGTACACGTAGGTTTTTTACCTGACCTGTGTTCCAGGAGTCCTCAGTAGCACAAATGCAATTGCCAGCTTCTCACTGTGCCATTGAAGCACACCTTCCTTGTCCTCCTCATCAAGATCAAGCAGGACCTCTGATGTAGCTACAATGTGCCCAACGCGCCTTAGCTCTCTCGCCATCTCCTCAACCATTCTGTATATCTCCTTGAACTGCGGGTGCGACTCATCTCCAACTATGAACTCATGGACCTCTCCATCAAGCTCAACAAGGCTGCAGCCTGGGACCTTCTTGATTCCTTTCTTGCTCATCTCTCTCCTAATCTCTGACTTCTCCTTCCATCTCCGACTCAATGCATATACTTTGGAGAGCATGACATAGTTGGCCTCATGAGCAGGGTACTCGTTCAGAAGGTTCCTGGTGATGCTTTCACCTAGCTCAAGCCGGCCATGGGCACGACAAGCAGCAACAAGCGTCCGCCATATTATTGGGTTCAGTTTTGTAGGCATTGCATGAACAAATTCCATTGCCTGCTCAACCATTCCAGCACATCCATACATGTCAACCATGCAACCGTAGTGCTCGATCTTAGGCTCAATGCCATACTCCATCTTCATTGAATGGAAGTAGCCACAACCTTCATCGACCATTCCGGCATGGCTACACACAGTGAGCACCCGATGAATGCAACATCATCAGGGGGCACGCCTGCAGCCTTCATCTCTTCAAACACGCCCCCAGCGTCCTTCCCACGACCCTCCATCGCAAGCACATCAATCACCGAGGTCCATGACACAACGCTCCGCTCCTCCATCCCCTTGAACACAGCCACCGCCCCATCCACATCCCCACACTTGGTGAGCATGTCGATCAGCGCGTCGCACAGCGTGACAGACTTCCCGATCCCCTCCCCCTCTACAAACCACCCAACCCACCGTGCGAGCTCGAGTGCGCCCAAATCAGATGAATAGGCCAGTTCCCTATGAAGTTCCAAAAAAAAACAAAAACTGGCCTATATGATTTCCTCCAATTCATCTAAAGTTCTAAACATTGACATCACAAAGATTAATGTTAATGGGTCTCTAATTTTTTAGAACTATTCACATTAATTGGTGCTTCAAATAGAGGGGAGAAATTGGGGTGTGCATACGACAAACTCCCATAAATGGTCTCAGTTATTCCTTACTATTGGTCCTTAAAATGTGCATACACAAGGTGAAATACCTGGAAATTATATGCTCCAATGCTGCTTCCAATATTCTTGAATGAGCACCACAGTTTTTGACTGCTGCTTCATGTTACAAATAAATTGCAAAACCTTTGTAGACTTGCAGAAGCTCCTTGGAAATACATAAGCACCACTTGCATCTGCTGTGGAAGTTCAATCCACTCTTCACTAAACCATCAGAAACAGGATAATCTGGTGAAATGCAATTCCATCACCAGAAATCCTTGCACGTGCAGGAACCATCCTTGAAGCGATGGAAACGACCCGATCACGCACTATGATCTCCCGGTTATAAACCTGTGAGATGCACTTTATTGCAGAATGACAGTCTGAGCATACACGTAGGTTTTTTACCACCCGGACCTGTGTTCCAGGAGGAGTCCTCAGTAGCACAAATGCAATTGCCAGCTTCTCACTGTGCCATTGAAGTGCACCTTCCTTGTCCTCCTCATCAAGATCAAGCAGGACCTCTGATGTAGCTACAATGTGCCCAACGCGCCTTATCTCTCTCACCATCTCCTCAACCATTCTGTATATCTCCTTGAACTGCGGGTGCGACTCATCTCCAGCTATGAACTCATGGACCTCTCCATCAAGCTCAACAAGACTGCAGCCTGGCACCTTCTTGATTCCTTTCTTGCCCATCTCTCTCCTAATCTCTGACTTCTCCTTCCATCTCTGCGTCAATGCATATACATTGGAGAGCATGACATAGTTGGCCTCATGAGCAGGGTACTCGTTCAGAAGGTTCCTGGTGATGCTTTCACCGAGCTCAAGCCAGCCATGAGCACGACAAGCAGCAACAAGCGTCCGCCATATTATTGGGTTCGGTTTTGTAGGCATTGTACGAACAAACTCCATTGCCTGCTCAACCATTCCAGCACGACCATACATGTCAACCATGCAACCATAGTGCTCGATCTTAGGCTCAATGCCATACTCCATCTTCATTGAATGGAAGTAGCCACAACCTTCATCAACCATTCCGGCATGGCTACACGCAGTGAGCACCCCGATGAATGCAACATCATCAGGGGGCACGCCTGCAGCCTTCATCTCCTCAAACACGCCCACAGCATCCTTCCCACGGCCCTCCATCGCAAGCGCATCAATCACCGAGGTCCATGACACAACGCTCCGCTCCTCCATGCCCTCGAACACAGCCACCGCCCCATCCACATCCCCACACTTGGCGAGCGCGTCGATCAGCGCGTTGCACAGCGTCACAGACTTCCCGATCCCCTCCCTCTCTACAAACCGCCCAACCCACCGTGCGAGCTCGAGTGCGCCCAAATCAGCGGCAGCCGCCAGGACCCCAATCACCGTCACCTCGTCCGGCCGCACACCGTTGGTCTGCATCTCCCTGAACAGCCCAACCGCATCACTGGACAGCCCCAGACGCACATACCCTCCGATCATCGCGCTCCAGGTAACTGCACTCTCCTTGGACATTCTATCGAACACGTTCCGCGCGTCACCGAGGAACCCGCCACCAAAGCAGGAGTACATGTGTATTAGAGTATTGGAGACGTAGTCGTCGGTGGCGAACCCGAACTTGAGAGCAGCGGCGTGGGCCTGGAGGCCGACGGCCGGGGATCCTGGACACGCGGCGCATGCCTTGAGGAGGAAGGGGAATGTGAACTTGTTGGGCGCTACGGCGCTGCGGAGCATGAGCGGGAAGAAGGCGGCGGCGCGGAGGCGGGCTGAGGGGAGCGGGGAGGTGGCGTGGGCGCGGATGAGGGTGTTGACGAGGAAGGCATCGAGTGGGAGGGAGGGACGGAGGAGGGCGGCGACGAGGGGCTCGAGGAGCGCGGGTGCGGCGGAGGCGGACGCGGCGAAGAGCCTGGTGAGGACGAGCGGGTTGGAGTGAAGGCCGGACTTGAGGAGGAAGGCGAGGGACTGGAGGAGGGACGCCGGCGTCGAGAAGCGCGCCAAGAGACGGAGGCAATGCTGCTCGGCCGCGCGCGCCGCAGACGGCGGGTGGTACGACGCGGGCGCGGTGGAGAAAGAGCGACGGCGACTGAGGAGGTCGAGGCGGCATTTGGTCGAACGCATGGCGGGCTAGCCGAGGATTAGTTTAGATGGGTCTTAACAACGAAACTGGACATAATCGTTTCTTCCACTTCCTCAGAGGTAAATCTACATAAAGACTATACTGCATCTTATTATCATATCTTTTGATAGCGTTCCTTACTCTTTAATAACATTGAAAATAACTAAAAGGAAAGTACAGAAGAAAAAAATTTATAAGAAATCATCTCAGAGTTATAGGATATCATGTATTTATTAACAAAATTTAAAAGCTAGAATAACATGTAAACGGATGCAGTACACTGCAATCGTGCATTCGCAATGCGGTGACCTGTGCGTCGTAATGAGCTAAACTGAACGAACAATATGACAAATACAAGTGTCAGCACAGAACGTTCTATTGTGCATTCTGTCAAAGTTTTTCGGAAGTAAACATCTTTCACCCTTGATAAAACAAGGCCAGTCACATTTTAGATTCTTGTGTAACAAAATCAAATTAAAAAATTAGAGAATTTATCAGCAGGAACAATATATGTGACCTATATCCCAGTCTCTCCATGATCACACACTTGGGATGCAAGAGGAATGGATTCTCTTCAGGTGAAAATCTCGGAAAATTTTACAGTGCTCCTTGAAATGCCCAGTGATGGACTGACTATGGTGTACGCTCCAGTGATGGACTAAGCTGTAGTGACTTGTCAACACAGGATCTATGAGTATATTTTCCATATGCCCAGTCCATAACCTACTTTGATCAGCAGGAGCTCAAATACCATGTGCAGGATGCTTGTCATGCGCACTTTGGATCCAGGTATCTCGGTCCAATTAACAGATACTTCCACCATTGGGATCCTGAGGTGCTTGCATAGGTATACAAGTTCAACATCAAAACACCACCTGCCCATGCAAAACAAAAGAAAAAGGAAAAAAAATAATAAATCACCCAAGCCGTTCAGCTTCATCATTTATGCCTTGCAATGCAAGAGGATTCGAGTATTTCATATAAAGAAGCATCACAGGATTTTTATTAAGAAACGACCTCTTCAATCTGATATTTGTAAAGAGTTTCCTTGCAGCCACTCGAGTGAACATCTTGAAGCCACACTGGAATTTGTAATAATTAAGCAAACGGGATTTTATTGAATAGCATACTGTGTGAACAGGCACATCTGATTGCTTGCAAAAGCATACCTGTGTATCTCTGATCCCAGGACCAGCAGTCAACAAAACTACCAAGTGGAAACCTTTCATAAGAAAGTTCCGATACCATTTCCTCTGCAGTAAGCCAGGAAAAACATAATACAACACAAAGTGAAAACCTAATGGACTTGGAAACAAAACTACTAGATTGAGGGTAATGGAGTTTAAGAAGATTTACAGTGGCAAGAGCCTGCTTCTCCAGATGAGCACGGGAACCGAAAACAGCAATTTCAACATCAGATAGTTTCTGAGATGAACTAGCAGATGCCGCTGGACTGGACTCAACTTGTTTAGCCAATTCACAAACCTAACAGCGAAATCGTTAATTCTGAGATGTTATTTTAACCATCTTAATCAAAACCAGCCCAATATAACTTTTTACAACATGCTGTTTGATTAAGCTTATGAGTTATGACAGACCTTAGCTTCAAGCTTTTCCAAATCAGTGACCTTAGTTGCCCCATCAGCATCAAGCATGAGTAATAGTTCACCACGGGAATGGAGTATCCCCTGGACAATGATTACACAAAAAGTGGGAAAGCATCAATTAGTGTTGATTTCATACAACAATTAGTGTGCATGTGCGTGTGTGACAAAGTGGAGAGTTCAACAGAGCTCACTTTTCTGACTGCTTCACCTTTCCCGTGATTTCTTCCAAGTAGAACTCTAACATTGTCAATCTTGTGTCTCTTTAAATACTCGAAAGCAACTTTAGAGGTATGATCAGTACTTCCATCGTCAACAATCAAGACCTTAATAGAATCGAGTAAGGAACACATGAAACATTTAAAAATAAGCTAAATAAATACAGGATTTAAGAATAAAAGGTTCTGTAATAACACACTAAACATCTGCCTGGGTAAGACAAACAACACGAATGCTAAGGAGAGGTCTCGACGCATGTAAAGAGGTCAGCTGTCAAAATTAACCCCACTACTCTGTACTCTCTGTACATGGCTCAACCGGTATGGCTAATAGATAGGGGCTGACATACCAGTTTTAGTTGATTAGATCAATAGTATTGGGACTTGCTCCAGCTATTAGATTTTCTGTCATCCATAGCTTACACCATTAGCAGGAATTAGTTTGTACAGGTTACATTTACAAAGTTACCAAGATCAGTGATCGCTTCGAACAAGATATTGAGATCTCTAAGATTGAAAATGAATATAAAACCAGTTATTGCAATTCAGGAACTAATATGGACTAGCCCCAAGGAAAATATTTTAACTTTGTCCCTTCTTGATAAAAGGCCTATATAAACAATAACAGTGAGGTAAATCCAACCACACTGTCCCAGACCCAGGGCATTAGTTTTTCTTTACACTGAATATAAATATGTTTAAACTATAAATCTAACATCACACCGTCCCAGATCCAAGGCTTTAGTTTTGCTTTAGACTGAATGAATATGTTTAAACTAGAAATCTAACATATGCAAGTTCCTGATCATATCACTATACTTAAAAATCAGATCAGGCTCCATTACAGAAAAAAATTAAAAACACAACGGGGCAAGACAGGTACCCAGAATTTAACAGGGAAAAATGTGTGTATGTGCAAAGCCAATAAAATTGCATATTGAGCATCTCTTAGTGCATAAGTAAAAATTTTTGTCCGTGGTACACATGGCATACTATAGCCAATGCAACAAAGTGTTTAACCAACTTACTACATGTATCTCATGATAATAAAATACACAATCTCTTGTCTTTCCTTAGCTACCTTTACTCGTAAAAGTAGCACAACATTTTTCTGAGTGTGTTATTGTTTTAGTGGTATGAAACAAAAAAGATTGTTAGCATGCTCAATTTCCACATACCTCATATGAAAAGGACTTTTCTACAGCTGAACGTTGTTTCAGGTAGCTATTGGAGAGAGAGAGAGAGAGAGAGCACAGTGATTAGCGTAACAAACCAAACAATCAGCAGACAGATAAAGCTATGGTTACACACCGACAACTACTTGTAGATTAAGCAGTACCGTTGAAAGATAGCAAACTTAGCAGAGCAATAAGAACAGGAAATGCTAATATCAGAGCCTAACTTAAGTGTTTCTGTAAGAGCCTCGGGAAGCCGATGCTCCTCGTTATACGCGGGGATGATCAACGAAATGTACTTCTCAGGAGGGTCATAAATCGACGGGCAGGGAACCTAGCACAGTTCACACAAGCAAATGAACAAACACGTAGCGTGCACATTATGACACAACCCAAGCAACCAAAGACGAGCAATCGAGTACCTTGTTGAGAGAGTTGGGATCCTCGAAGAAGGAGGCCGAGACGGCGGTCCTCTCCAGCCTGCGGCCGAGATCCAGAACGACGCACCAGTCAACAAGCACGGGCAGATGGCGAGAGAAAAACAAAAGGACAAGACGGGGAATACAGAAGCGCCTTACGAGTGCATGTATCCGATCTTACGGATGTGCTCGAAGAAGACGGCGGCGACGCCCAGCACCAGCACGGCCACCTGCGCACATGAGGGAGAAGAGATGGCGTGAGCGGCGCGAGGAGGGGGAGGGGACGGAGGAGTGGGTTTGGCCAGTACGAGGGAGGCGAGGATGAGGGTCAGGGAGAGGGATGTGGGGAGGAGAGCGGCGACGGAGGAAAGCGGCCAGCCGGCGCCCGCCATCGCGGCGGCCGGTGTCGAGTCCACCCGTACCCACTACTGCTCGCGTGCGCCTCTGGTCCCGGAAATGGGGAGGTCCGCAGGACTGCAGGAGTGCAGCGCTCGAGTGCTCGACGAGGTCGGCCCGGTTGTATTAGGCTGAATTTGGCAACGTTTTCTTCTGATTTAAAAGCAAAAGCATAGAAGCACACTCTTAAGGCTATGTTTGTTTAGGCCGGAGCTGGAGGAGAAGCTGTTGGAGTTGGAAGAAGTCATCTGGTCTGCTGGAGCTAGAGGCTGGAGCTGGAAGAGACTTGCTGTTCGTTTAGTTCGGCTGGTGAACCTGTGGCTGGTGCTGGATGGGAGTGGAATGTCTGAAACGCCCATGTGTACTGTAAATTCTATTTTAAGTCCTGAGTGTGCTAATTTAAGGGTAATTGACGTGTTTTAGAGCTGTTTTAAGCATGAACTACCTGATTTCGACGGGATTTACCTGAGATTGTGTATTTTGTCTGGATTTATCATAAATTACCTGATTTTAATCAGATTTAACAATGAAAATGTCATACATGAAAGATTGCACATAATAGAAAATATTATTAATAAAGTCATTGTCATAGTCCAATTATATATCATAGTTACACCAAAATAAACCACTAATCATCATTATTTCATACTACAATCAACCTCTGGCAGCCAACAGCCCATCAGCAATAGCTTCACGAGTGGCAATCATGTCCACATTGCCTTCTCCCTCTTGGTTTTCCCCAGTTGTGGAAACTACATGCCCCGGAGGAATGTAGTTCTCATCACGGTCACACTTACCAAAATGCTTATCAAACAGTTGGCTCTCTCTAATAAAGTTATGCAGCGCCATGCACGCGATGATAATCCTCGTTTGCTTCTTTATTGGGTAACTAGGGACAGCCTGTAAGATGCGCCATTTTTGCTTCAACACACCAAATACGCGCTCAATGACATTACGGAGCAAGGAATGAGTATAATTGAACAACTCTTTTTTACCACTTGGTGCTCGGTCTTGGCGGAACTCAGGTAGATGATACTTTTGTCCTTTGTATGGTGCAAGATAGCCAGGTTCGTTTGGATAACCAGAATCAACAAGATAATATTTGCCTACAAATTACATATATTAGCGAAAGACAACATAAACAACTATGTGTATTATATTTAATGTATTTAAAGAATTTATACCTGGTGGAGGATGTGGAAACCTCTCCTTGTACTTGTCGAGTGTATCCTTGAATATCCTTGTGTCGTGTGCAGAACCTGGCCACCCAGATACTATGGAGGTGAATCTCATGTCAAAGTCACATACTGCCATGACATTCTGTGTTGCAAACCCATGGCGACCAACATGGTTAATCATCTCATCAGCTGGCACAACAACTGGTATATGTGTCCCATCAATTGCACCTATGCAATTGTTGAAGTGTGGCGAGAATCTTGAATCACGAAGTCTCTCATGCATGGTTGTGAAATTGGGATCAATAGGTTTTATGATGTCTGCAGTCATTATATTCAAGCATTTCAACACATGCCTGAACTTTCTATGGATGGTGTCTATTGATCTATGGAAACGATTGTGCACTTGGCTCATAGATTGAGGTCCACCAACAGTCCACAGAAACATTGCAAGGGCCTCTTCAGAACACATAAACTTTGTTGCTTTCAATCCATAATGTTGTACCAAGGTATCATGCAATGCATCAAAACAAGGCCTTGTCATTCTAAACATTTTGTAACATTCTTCTGTAGACCCTAAAGTATCAAAGGTCCACTACTGACCAGTACACCTATACTCCTTCTTCCTTTTGTTAAGGTACTTTGCACAATGCACAAGAGTAACATAAGCAGCATACAAGAATCTGTGCCGTCTTTTCTTTCTTAGCTCCTTCTTTCTCAAAGCAGCAGCAATATCACAATCACTTGAATCAGTCTCAACATCACTTTCACTTGTGCTCATCTAAAAACAAAGGAACTATATAGGTATCATTAAAAACAAATTTAGGTAACATTACAAACAATATAGATAACATGTAAAACAAAATTAGGTAACATTATGAACAATATAGGTACCATTACAAATAACATAGGTTCCATTACAAACAAATTTTAAAAAATAGTCTCAAGCAAATAAGGATACAACACACACAAGTGCACAAGCATTTCTAACGCCTCTTCCTGTCCTCATACTGCCTCTTCAACCATTGGAACCTCCCCTCACTTGTCTTCATAGCATAAAAGAAGCAACGGTTCTCAAGTTTACCAAACAGCTTTGTAGCAATATAGTACTCATCACTTGTTTCAGCTGCCCCACACTTGATTACTTTAGCCATGATGGCTTCAATATCATTGGCCACAGAGACATTGCTAGATGCATCTGATTTGTCTTCACTAATGACATGGTCGACAAATCTCTTGAAGTCCTTTCCATAAGTATCTTTCTTAGGCCTCTTTGGACTGCTAGCAATAGCAGCAGCCCTACGCTTCTTTGGTACAGGCGCAGGTGCAGGGCTAGGCTGAGGAGTCGATTGACCTTCATTCTCCAAATCAACAAGATCTTCATTAATCTGAACTGCTGTATGTGCAGTTGCAGTCTCCTCTTCAGCACCAGGCATTACCGAAGACTTCCCAGAGACATTCGACTTCTGGAACATGGCCTCTAGCAACGACAAGTTGTCCGGAGGCCCATTCCGAAATCGTTTGATGTTCTTATGGACCTGCACATACAAATCAGTTTTTGTTAGTACAAAAATATAACATGAGAATGAAATGGACAAAGCATTTGAAAGAGAAATACCTTGATCATGCTATCCCACTCTTCTTTACTAGCTGTTATAGTTTGTTTCTCATGATCCCATCCAAGTCCAGTTGCTTTTTGCAAGTAGTACACCCAAGCTGTCCAAATACTCTTCAAATCATCCCATCGATTTTTCATTTGCTTTTTGGTATACAATCTACCAGTCTGCTTGTGGAACTCTTCAATTAAATTCTTGTAACCTGTTGGACTCAATGCCTTGGTAGGCCTATTGCCATTAAGGGTCTCATTGGCATCAATTTCACAGAATATCCTTGCTGCATCAACACCCCAAACTGCCTTTTGTTCTATCTATCATATGCAATTTCAGTTTATGAATACAATATTTAGAATATAACAAAATGATTTTACTTGTAGTATACATGTCATTCTGTCTAGACCATGCAAAAATTGTAGTTTAAGTTCTCGTCTGATCTGTTGAGTTGAATTGTTGGAAGAATGGGAAGAATCACTTACTGTTTAATTGGTTTCTGCATTGCTATATCAAGGAACTTTAACAGTTTTTCTGCTAGGATAGTTCATTTTTTACATAGTAGCTGATTGTAACACTAGTCCACCTCAATCCTGAGTATTATTTGGAAACGAAGTATAGTACAGTAGTTTAGTTTCATAGATCAAATAATGGGACATGTTACATTGTATGCGCCTTTGTTCCAATAGTACAAATGGACCATCAACCTTGCAAATCGTTGTTTGACAAGCGACTCGATCCCAGTGTGTGCTAATGTAAGCTTTGACTACCTGCGGCTGCAATATGACCTAACATAGATAAACTCACTTTACATGTGCTCTGCTGAGCTAACTGAATGTTGTCAATATCACATCTTATTTATTTGCCAAGCTACTTGGGGCCAGCTAGTTTGTGCTTTGTTTGTCGTAAACTAGAAAGCAAAGCTACTTGGGACCGTAGCTAACAGGAATTTGATTAAAAATATGTCTGCACCAAAAAAAATATGAAGAGAGAGCTAGTTGTGTACTGACTACTGAAAGCATAACAAATTCTCATGAGAGGACTGTTAGTAGCTCACATGAGCAATTGCAGATGTACAAGAGCAATGTGCACTTAGAAATCAATAATTTCGCTGCAGTACAACTCATGACACACAGCCAAACTTAGCATACATATAATAAAATTAGGTGCATTCAAATGTCAGTTTGGTTTTGGTTTCATCAAATGCATTACAATTTAAAATAGACTCTATCTATCTATGCTATATTCTAATTAGGCACTCCGAGAAAGTTCCCACGTTAACCAAAAATAGACAAATTATCCAAGATCAGGGAGGATTAGAATGTAGTTAACCAAAAATAGACAAGTTATCCAAGATCAGGGAGGATTAGAATGTAGTATTCATATCACGTAGGAATTTATATGTGATCTCAATAATCTTACAAGATAACCATGAACCTGAAACATCAGCTAGATAACCCTTCACAATGCATCATGTCTTGTCCAAAGTTTAGTAGTAATTGTCCATCATGAGTCATGGTCACTGGCAGAGAAAATTTCCTTCCTTTACTTTGTGTCAATCTACTGCAAGCTAATCTACCTGTAACTCCTGTCTACAAATTTCTTCATATACCTGTACTTTAGTTGTAATGGGTACTTCTACAAGCTAATCTACCAGTATCACCCCTCCACATTATGGCAGATTCAAGTATTTTGTGAAACATGTTGTATGCAATGAGTACTTCTACAAGATTATATTAGTTTGCAATGAACTTGGGCGACGTGGTGGTGGTTCCAGCAATACGCCTTCCTCTGAACATTTGTTTGATATGGCCAAAGTTCTTAACTGAATTTCCCACGACTATTGTTTTTATTGGATGAACATGATTAGTCTAAGCATAATTAAAAAATGCTAGCATGTGATACTTGCTTGATTCCTCACCTTGGAGTAGGGGAGGAGGGCCACGGACGTCATCGGAGATGAGACAGCGGTACTCGAGGGCGACAGCGACCGGAGATGCGGCGCAGGCGGACGTACTTGGAGATGAGACGGCGGCACTCGAGGGCGGCGGCGACCGGAGATGCGACGGCGATGATCGAATGCAGCGACCGGCGCGGGGTGAGCAGCTCCAACGAGGCGGGGCGGAGGGCGGAGGTCGTGCCGGGAACGTCGTCCGACGAGGCGGGGCGGAGGGCGGTGTGGCGCGACCGAAACCTAGCTATGTCGCCGCGGTCGCCTCACGTAGCCCACAGCCAGCAATTGGGGAGGTCAGGGAATTGAGGAGTGGAAAAAAACAAGTATTTTCTCAATATAAGGGATGGCATTTGGTGGTAAATAAGTGTTAAGTTGCAAGGGTATCAGGGAGGTGGGATTTTCAGAAGCACCAGTCAGCCCAAGAAGCAGCGTTTTCCTTGCTTCTCTGGCGAAGTGCAAATAGGGCTGGGCTTCTCCTCTCCAGCTAGCTAAAAAATTACTGTTTGTTTTGGCTTGTGGCTTATGGAGGACTAGAAGCCAAATAAGCTTAAGCTCAAGCCTAAACAAACAGAAATGTTAGCGACATCTCGCATGCAAGAGCTGTTTAAAAGCAAAAGCATACAAAACACACTCTTAAAAAGATGTTTAAAAAATGTTTCTATATTTTTTAAAGTTATATAAATATTAAATTATGAATGAAGAATAGATGGTGATTACTTATCCTTTTACTTATTTTAAAATTTGTGCAACTTGTATTAGAAAAGAAAGCATAGAAGTAGGGCTGTAAATGAGCCGAGGTCGAGTGATCTTAGGCTCCCAGGCTCGAGTTAGGGTCCGAGCATGGACCAAGGCTCGAGCTAGGTTCGGTTCAAACTCGAGTAGACTCGAGCAAGCTCAGTAATAATAAACAATTTAATATAGACTATTTTTCAACAATAAAAAATGCTCGAGTTCGGCTCGAGTAAGCTCGATAAAAGTTGATATATAGTAATATTTAATAAATAATTTGTAAATTTACCATGCTTTTGGTGATGATGCAGGTATCAGGGTCGTTGTTGCTTACCAGAACGAGGTGAGAGCTAAATTGGCTAAGTTGGCATGTTTTTCTACTTAGCTGGTGGTGATTGATAATTATCGGGTTATGCTTGAAATAACATGTTTTGTGCATTGCTTGCTGCATAGTCTGGGCACTACTAGTTGAAATTGTTCAACTGTTGGATATGAGCTTATAAATTTGATATGAGGCGGAGGCGCGGGCGCCGAAGGTGGCGGTGGCAGAGTCACCGCGATTGGCGATGGTGAAGCAAGAGGAGGCGAAGGCGACGCTTGACACCGAGGGGTCCCGCCCGTTCACTATGCGGGAGCTCCTCACCTGGAGCGGAGGTAGCATCATATCAGCGTTCGGGGAGGGGGATGGGATTGGATCTGGCGACGTCGAGAGCTCCTCATACAGGTTGGTGAAGATGCACGTTTTAGAGCCATGCCGTTTAGATCTCACTCTACGTATTGTATCATTGCGACTTAATCACGTTGGGTTTTAGTGCAAGCCATTTGGATAATTGGATCTCACTCTATGTATTATATCATCGCGACTGGTTAAATTGTTTCATTGAGATCCATATCACCTACGTGAATTACTGAATTATGTTGCTGCTGCTTAGTAAGAGTTTTAATAATGGTAAGTTTTATTAATCCATCAATCCATTTCAGCCAAGAGAGTATGTAGCAGTTTTCATCATATCATGATGTAGCCATGGACTTGATAAATAGTATCACCGGAGTTGATGAGGAAGGTCGTTCTCGCCAAGGGATTCTTTCTTTTGCTGCCAAAAGGTTTTGGTTATTTTACCTTGTTAACCTTTTTATCCTGATGTTTTAATTAGCTTACACTTTCAATGAACCTCATTTGTAATTACTTGCTGTTGTCAAATCTTATAGATCTGCTATGCAGATATGTAAGTGCAATTGAAATAAATCCTAATGACCCTGATGCATATTATAATTGGGCCCTAGTCCTTCAAGTACATCTACATCCCTTCAGTTACATGGTGTAACTGGCATTATGTTGTTAACACATAGCTCTGACCAACGCAGAATTGATTTTTGTTTTATATTTAAAGCATGGATGTTAAATAGACATTATGATAGATAGCATTTGTTTTAAAATATTTTTTCAGGAGAGTGCAGACAATGTGGATCCAAATTCTAATTCCTCTAAAGATGCATTGCTTGAGGAGGCTTGCAAAAAGTATGCTGAAGCTACCCGTCTTTGCCCAACTCTTTATGATGTAACTTTTCATTTCTCACATTGGTTTGATTTGAAGAATTTGAATTTGAATTTGAATTATTGTTTCTGAGAATAATTTCTGATGGTATGCTTGCTAAAAGATATATCTGTGATAAACCACTGACACCCACTTCTGCTGTCTTGGCAATTTCAAGCTGCAATTCAGTTGCAATTTGATTTCCATCGGGCAATATAAAACCTTGGAACTGCCTTGGTGTCACTGACCTGCTCTCCTAGCTTTGGCAAAAAACTTGAGAGATGATGTGTGATCTTTTGGTCAGTGTAAGTTCATCTTTTACTTTTGAGTGTATCTCTGAACTTGTTGCAATTTATTGCTTGTTGTGGAATGTGCTCAACATCTCTGCTAGGAAAACAATTCCTTATTACAGTGTTTATGTTTAGCAAGGGAAATGCATATGCTTAGGTTTTGTACAAGCTTTTTTTCTGCAGCAGTTCCATTATAAGATTTTGGTATTTCTGATGATTTTTGCTTTTTTAAGTGCAGATTGCCATTGGCACCGATGATGTGTACAAGAGTACTGAGGTTGTCCAATTTTAAATTCCTGCATTTTAAGTAAATCATCAATAATCTTTTAAAACAAAGGGGCATATAGATTCTTGTGGAGGATGACGAGGTTCATCTAGTCTGCTCGAGATGCCGATACAATATAGTCGTTACGCTAGCCGTTAGAATAAATTTCAAATTTTAAATTCCCATAATTAAAAATAGCCGTTCGAATTTTTCTTGGTAAAAAATAAACGTGGCTCATATGACGATTATGAAATATCATTATAATATGGGAGGGAGAAAATAGAGAGTGGGATTTGAGAAAAGCCGTTGGAGAGGAAAGAGATATAGGGAAAAAATCTTTTTAAGGAATTTTGTATATAGAGATATAGGAAACCAAATTTAGAGAATAGAAGGTAAAATAAGTTCTTTTAAAATTAGTAGTTTTGTGAAATAGAAGGTAAAATATGTAGTTTTATGATATTTTGTACAAGAAACATGTAGTTTTGTGAAATAAGTTCTTCTAAAATCTGTAGTTTTGTGAAATACTAGCTCAGTGCCCGTGCATTGCTACGGAAAACAAAATTGATAACGAAACATAAAGGTCAAGCAATAAAAGAAAATGGCCGTGTGTTGCTACGAATAAAAAAAATCATGTTATCTAACACTTTGAGTTGGCTTATATCAAGTCATCGACTCAGTTGAAGTAACCAGCTGAACTCTGCTCGACCCGCATCGTGTCTTCTCCACTGTACTTGATCTACACTCCTCCTGGTCTACACACCTCCTCGACTCTATCGCCACGCCTGACTATGCTCTGCTCCGTGGCAGCCTTTGTCAGGCTTATCTTGCTATTCCTAGCCGGAATCATAAAAAAAACCTAGGAATTACGAAAAAAAATCATATTTGATGATAACGTTTTACTATATATATCACATTCTTTTCATAATCAGGTGGTAGACAGATCGGAGAACCGTAGAGGGGTCAGAAAGGGAACCTTACCGAGGACGAGGAGCTGTAGCTGTGCATCGATTGGCTAGTGTCGCTCCATAGCCACCTTCCACGTGGGCACGGCCATCGGTAGTTGTGCTTGCGCACGCAGAACCACGAAATCCGACTGAATCGCCTCACGCGTGGAGAGAGTCGAAAGCTTCGCAAACTCAGCTTGAAAATTTTTCAAATTAGAAAGTTTCAGCTTGAAAATTTTTCAAATAGAAAATTCTCAAATTAGAAAGTTTCAAGTTGAAAATTTTCAAATAAAAAGTTTTGATTAAAAAACTTTCAGTTTAAAAAATTTCGGTTTAAAAACTTTCAAAAACGGTTAAAAAATAGAGAAGGATGAATGGGATAACGCTGAGTAAGGAAAAAAGTGATAAAATGAATGAAGTGTTGTTACTTATCATAACGAGTGGACATCCTAACCGCACCATCAAATTAGCTATTCCTGAACATTTTTCCATTGCACTAACGCCTCTTCTTCTTTTCCAGAAATCATTCCATAGCGTTATTAACACTTGGCCAAGAGCCTTACAAAAGCGACAATATTACCATCACCATCTTATTCGACTTGCATGGCTAAACGAATCGTGCACCGTCGAAATCATTAGGTGCACGACATCTGCCTGAACCTGAGCCATCGATTCCGGAGGTCGAACTCCCAGAGGTGCTCCTGCAGCAGGATGTCGCTGATGACGGACACCCGAGGCCACGCGCCTCCTGCGACCCAATGCATTTCACGCGGCGCGGCGTCAATCACGTAGCTCTTTGTCGACGGTTCGATTCGCCGACCAATGAATCGCACCGTTAGCTTTGTGATGGCGGTGCACCACCGTCCCGATTATGCGATGAGTCGAATGGGTCCATGCTCACCAAGCGCAGACGGCGAGTTGCTTGCTCGTGGCGAGACCACACCCTTATGGCCGGGTGGCGAGGATCGTTAGGCTCGTGCCGGAGTCTAGTAATGCACCGCCCTTCCTCTCGACGTTCCACACTTCGCCGGGGATGTCGAGGGCCTCGCCGGCGATGGAGATGGCCTCCACCGTCAAGGCGTAGAACGGGCTCGTCCGACCGCCGAAAGCGGGCGTCTGCGGCGACGACGACGCGACGGCGGAGCTGGAGGCCGTGTCTGGGCCTGGGCCGAAGGTGAGGTAGCTGGTAGCGTTGCGCGGGGCGAGTTGATCAACCAGGTAGTAGGAGAAGCGGCCGCCGAAGCGCGCGGCGATGTGGGACGCGAAGGAGATGTTGTTGTTGCCGAGACTGAGCACGCCGCCCGAGGACTGGAAGCTCTGGCCGTCATACGAGGTGGTGCACCCCAGCACCACGTCCTCGAAGCCGCCTTCTTATGCGGCCCGGCCACGACAACACAATGATCGTCGAATCGGTGTTGACCAAGCCGCGCGTCGACAAGCCGTCTTTGTACCTGCCACGTCCACGATTAGGTGACGTTAGTTTAGTTAGTTAGGATGAGGACGGGCACGCGGCGGCATCAACGTCGACAGCCGTGGTGTCGCCCATGGTTCTTGCTCGGCTTGCTCTGTTTCTTGCACGCGCGGCGGGCGGAGTGGGGCGGATAGCTACGGTTGCATGCTTATAAGACCACGGCGCGTCGTCGTTTCCTTGATTTGCGTACTGTGATGGTGCCATCACAGATTCACGGCTCAAGACAAACAAAGTAAAATTTTCTTTTCTTCTATCCAAATTTTACATAATCTTCTAGAGAGATATCAATTTGCAATCAATTATCAAATTGTGGGATGATACACTACTGCATTCCTTTTCTTCTGTCCAAATTTTACGTAATCTTCTATAGAGTTATCAATTTCCAATCAATTATCAAATCGTGATATGATACACTACTACTTTCATTTTCTTCAATAGAGATATCAATTTCCAATCAATTATCAAATCGTGATATGATACACTACTACTTTCCTTTCAAATTTTACGTAATCTTCTATAGAGATATCAATTTCCATTCAATTATCAAATCGTGATATGATACACTACTTCTTTCTTTTCAAATCGTGGAAAACGGACCACCGCCACCAACCGGTAATTAGAAGTAGTAGAGAAATCTAAAATATGTAGTTTTCTAATAGTCTGTACAAAGAAACTTCTAATTTTGTGAAATTTACTTGATTTTCCCCAATAAATTTAGATTGTTAGTATTCTTGAAACAAAGAGTAGAATACTAGACTATACACATGGAAAATCCGGTGTTTTTTTAAGAGAGCTAGAGCATGGAAATCCAGGTTCCGAGGTAGACGGTAGACCCCACGAATCATTTGTAGACGCGAAACTAGCCAAAACCAGTGCCCAGGTTTAGCGGATGCAGCCCAATTGCTAACCAGGCCGATCCAAGCCTGAGATAGAGCGCCTTTCCAACAGAATCGGCCTGATGAGGTTATTGGCCCTAAAACCCCGACGCTTGCTTAGGGCACTCGCAGTACTCGTTAGTAAGCTATTTATAAGGATTAGTATAGTACCAGTGCTAACGCTACGATGGCAGTACGTCTGCTTATCAATTAAATAAAAGATAAGAATGAATATAATACTTAATAATAAATAATCTTGTGATCACATTGTACGTACTACATATTTAGAAGGAGAGCGAATCAAACAAGGAAATAAGCAGGAGGATCTGCATGCAAGGAAACCAGACTTGAATTGCCAAAGCGTATGTACTACATATTTGGAAGGAGAGCGAATCAAACAAGGAAATAAACAGGAGGATCCGCATGCAGAAGGTGTTGCCCTTGATCTCCTCCACATCTGCGCGCTTCAAAGATCGCCTCCATGGCGCGGCGTCGGCAACCTCCGTCGCCTCCGCTCCGCACAAAGGTACGCGTCCATCTCCGTGAGCCGATCGCGCGCGCAAGCCCCAGTGTAGTCGGTCTTGGCGGGTCGAACGCCATGCGAGCGGATATGTCATCCTGGAAAGCTGGACCAATAATGGTTTCCCTAATTATCATCCAAATATGAATGCTAACATATAGCACCATTTGTTCGTCCTGATTGAGGCTGATTATTATCAGAATATCTGTTACTTCCCATAGTGTATTTAGGAATAAGTCCTAAAATGAACTTATTCCTTATATTTATCACACGATAATTGCATTTCATACACACATTCCTTATATAATATTTTTCACTAAATAATATTATAGCGGCGGTACGTGAGCGCCTTGTATAGGATATGGTGCACATGCATGAATGGAAGAAAATTAAGTGCACGATTCATGGTACTGACTGCTATGGTAAATATTGAATCGAAATCAAATGGGTTTAGATTTGCAACATAAATTTCATATATATAGTTCAATTGAAATATATATGTGCGGGCTCTCCTTTTGTGGGCCACATGAATGAATGAGTTAGACACATTAAACAACAACCATCGGATGTGGGTGAGTAAAACTGAGGAAAGATCTGAGACGTTCATTTTGATGAATGCAAGTTTCTGGGGACGTTTTGCTGGGTGCACGAACATTGGGTCATCTCTAATGAGGTGCATTATTTAGGGTGGACGCAGAAAAAATTGCTTAGGTGCATTATAAAGGGGTATAGATGAGCCACGTAGAATAAAGAGTAATATAGAGAGATAGTTAATAAGAGAAGAGAATAAAATTATATCTCATATAAGATACAATCTATTTGAGAGGATCAAAGAGTTAGAAATAACTTTCAAACTGTATTATGGATTAAACTGTTTCAATTCTACTCATTTTGTGGTTCTGTATAGATCATTTGTACCATTTGAAAGGGCAAAGAAGTTAGCCATTGAAAAAATGGATTACAATTGATCTTTTCTCGCATGCAACAATAAATAATCTCGTTGGCTCTATAGATATAACTTATACACACTATGCATTGAAGTAGTTATATCTAAGCATTTATTTAATATATTCTCTCACTTTTTAAAAACAACTTTAGAAACGATACACTGGAACGCCGTTACAATTAGTCACTCACTGGCTGGCTGGCTCTACCTGGCTGCAAATCAACGGTAAAATCCTCGGCCTCGAGATCAGGCCCACGCGGCAGCGTCACACCAAGCGCCACGCCTTGCAACTTTTTCCCAGAAGGCAGCGGAACCGGAAGGGGAAGAAGCTTTGGCTTATATGTCCTCTTTGCACATTTTTTTTATTTTGATTAGTGCTGTCAAAAAATAAAACTTGTTAGGTTTCAAAGTAAAATTGTTTTAATTATGGCTAATAGGTTTAAAATTAATTTTGAGCGGAAAAAATTAACGAGACTCGGCTCGACATAGACTCGTTAGCTCAAATTTGGAATAACCACTTTAAATAGTAAATAAAATGATTTTATATCGAACTATATCAATTTTAAAAGGACCTTAATAATAGCTTTTTTAAGCTTTTGTTAGTCAGCCCTATTTTTCACCTTCCTTCCAACATAATTGCAAAATTAGTCTCTTTTCGACCACGAAAGCAACGACACATGCTCATGTTTCGTTTGTGTGCTCCCTCACCACGGCGGGTAGCCGGCTCCACGATAGCGGCGTGCATCGGCGGCAAGTGGGGCAGGCCCACCACAGTAGGAGAGCCGTCTAGTGCGGCAAGACCTGTTGCAGTCCCACACCACAGTAGGCTTGTGGGCACCGCATTTGCTGCGTTGGTTGAAGCACGTAACGTGGTCGAGGTGGCTACCACGTTGTCGACGAGGCATCACGGTAGAGGACGACGACAATGACACGTGTCAACTATTGCTGATTTTACTGTTAAAAATAGGACTATATTTAATTACGTTTGCACACGCTAAATACGGGGAAAAAATGCTGATGACCAAATAAACCAAAAACTCTAAGCGGAACCAGCGGCGTGGCGGGGCTGGGCTGCCCCAGCCAGCAACACACGCTTCGCTCGCCCTCCCCGCCATTGACTGCTCTCTCGCTCCCTCCTCCCTCCCTCCCTCCCTCTCTACTCTCTCTCCTCGCGCGCTCCACCACGCCACCGCTCTTTCTCTAGCCTGCCTTTGTCTCTATTTATCGTCATCCTCCTCCGCTTCACTAACGCCTCCCCAAAACCCTAGCCCTCTCGCTCGAATTCCCCGCATGATGCGGCGGGTCGCTCGCCGCCTCCCGTGACCCGGCCTCCCGCCGTGTTTTGATCCGGCTGGGGTTTTCGCTCTCGCTCGGCTCTTCGACTTGTGTCGAGCCTGCGGGGATGGGGAATTGCTGGGGCGCGCGGATCAAGGATGGGAGCCCTCACCCTAGCGCCTCAGGTTCGATCTTCTCGCTGCATATATGTGCCTTCTTCGGTGCTTGCTGACTTCTGGGTGATCTGATGGGGTTATGGTTGATTCGTGCTTGCGCGGTGCGGGGCTCGATCGCGTGATGATTCCGAGATGCAAATTTCAATCCATTCCCATCTCCCCCGAAACCTTTGCGTGCGAGATATGGCAAATGCTTTAGTTCATAGGGATTTCGGTGGGATTCGGAGCGATTCGCTCTTTCTTATAGCGTGGAATTTAGCTTGTATTGTTTTGGTGCTCGTGTGGTCGGATTCGATTGCCAAATGCTGAGCTTGATTGGAGCAACAAAGGGCAATGGATGATCATGTATTTGTATGGGTGATTTGGCTGCTTCGTTAGGCCTAGTCAGGGTGATCCAGTAGATTTATTTGATTAGATGATTTCAACTTTTTAGCTATCCTGGCAGCTTCAATGTATTCAAGCTATCTAGGCGCTAAAGGAAGACATCGTAATCATTTTTAGAGTGGTTTCGCTAAAGTAAGCTTCGGCTATGTTTGTAAGGTAGATGTTCCACCATCGTCTACTGGACATTTATAGTTCTTATCCTTCTGAAATGACAACAGTAAGGGACGGGGAGTTGACTCTAATGGGGGGAAAATATTTTAGCATCACATCTATCGGTACCTTGTACTGACTGCTTAGCATAACAAATTCTAATCACCCTGGATTCCATTGTTGACCAAGGTATGATTGAATCAGGACTAATACTACAGTACAGTACGTCGTTTTCCCTTGTTGTGATGTTATGTTATGGATATCAATTGGCCACCTGTTGACTTTGACCATTTACATTTTTTCCTTTACAAAATGTACCGCAGGAATTTAGGGGACAGCTTGTTAAGGAAATAAGATTATTAGGGTTGACTAGTTGTTTCTCTATTGCTACTGTGATTCTTCTCGTGCTGTAATTCATAAATGATTGATGGAATTAGGAAAAGTGCCCGAGTTCTTTCTTGTTTAATTTGACGTTAATGTTTTGTTAAATCACCTGTTCAGGTATGATATGCAGTACCATATAAAGCATGTGTCTTGAACTTTTCTTAATTCACCCTTGTCCTCGATTTGGTTTCCCGCCAGAATTCAGTAATGTTTTGTCAACCATTGAATACAGACTTTCCATTGCTAGAAATGATTGGAATCATTGGATATATTTCCCAACGATGGTTAGAAACTTTTGGTCGTTAATGATGTGTACTATAAAGTTCAGGGCATTTAGTAATCTGAGTCTACAAAAATGTTGCCGTATGCTCTATTAGAAAGTTTGTTTATGTGATTGCACAAAGTATGGCTCATCTCTGTATAGTTGTCACGTGCTTTGCCCATCTCAACTTACTAATTTGAGTTTTCTTTTAATTGCTAATTAGGATATATTTCCCAACGATGGTCGGAAACTTTTGGTCGTTGATGATGTGTACTATCAAGTTCAAGGCATTTAGTAATCTGAGTCTACAAAAATGTTGCCGTACGCTCTATTAGAAAGTCTTTTTATGTGATTGCACAAATATGGCTCATTTCTGTATAGCTGTCACTTGCTTTGCCCATCTCAACTTACTAATTTGAGTTTTCTTTTAATTGCTAATTAATAGGTGTGGTATTTTCTTGAGTTATTAGTACATAAACATGATAAGCCTCTGGACATGCCATGTGGCAGCAGATGTACATTGGGCGGGACAAGGTTACTATTGCATGCATGTTACCACTTCGTCGAGGGGAACCACTGTCATTTCCTCCATATTCATTTTGCACTTTTTCCTATGCAACCATCATTTTATCTTTTGAGTTCAGAGCATATCACCATTCGCAGGCAGCAACACTCATTCCTTGTTGCTTGCTATCATGATCAAAATGCTCTTTGCATCAACTTCTGGGCAACCAGTCAATCCATTACCACTATCATTGTGACCAAATGGCTAATACTGCAACTTTTGGGGTTCATATTAAATTTTAGAAAATGGCCAAGTGATGATTTCCTCAGCTGGTTCCTAATTGCAATGCAAATTTCCTTTAAACATAGAATGAAGCATTTGAAACATCCAGTACAGGACGATCATAATATGGGCTGGGATAGATCAATGCAAAAATTTATTCATCAGATAATATTTTCATTTAAAATATGAAGCCTGGATTTGACTTTCAGAATCTCTACTAAAGACATGATATGCAGGAATGTTCTCAAGGAGCGGCGGTAAGGATGGGACTAGGCTTAGTGGTGGCAGCAGTCGAGCCTCTTCGGCTTCCAATCCAAATCCGAAGACTGAATGTGAGATCTTGCAGTCAGCCAATGTTAAGATCTTCAGTTATAATGATCTCAGGTTAGCCACAAGGAACTTCCGTCCTGACAGTGTGCTCGGTGGAGGAGGGTTCGGATCTGTCTATAAAGGATGGGTTGATGAGAATACATTGTCAGCCTGCAAGCCTGGCACTGGAATAGCTGTTGCTGTGAAAAGACTCAACCAGGAGGGTTTGCAAGGGCACCGAGAGTGGTTGGTGAGTACGACTGCTATTCTAAGTTTATGTTGTTGTCCTTGAATTCATGTATCTTTGAAGTTTACTCTTGAAAATCCTCCCTCTTTTGTGCTGCCTTTCAATTGATTAGTTACAGCTTCAGAAGTGTTAATCCAATACTTGGATCTTTTTTCTAAATTTGTTAAGTTTCTGTTTATAGGCGGAAGTTAATTACCTAGGTCAGTTTTGCCATCCCAACCTTGTCAAGCTAATTGGGTACTGCTTGGAGGACGAGCACCGACTACTAGTGTACGAGTTCATGCCACGTGGGAGCTTGGAAAATCATCTGTTTAGGAGTAAGTTAAACTAGGACTTACTGTTGCCCTAGGAATATTTTGTTTATGTTGCATGCAATATCGTCGTAGTATGATTTATTTTAAATTGCTATATGAATCCTTGATGTAGGAGGTTCGTACTTTCGACCTCTTTCATGGAACCTAATAATGAAGGTTGCACTTGGAGCTGCAAAAGGACTAGCTTACCTTCACAGTGCAGAGGCAAAAGTTATTTATCGAGATTTTAAGACTTCCAATATTCTCCTTGACACAGTAAGTTAAAGTGCTTCTTGCACTGTACTACACCACAATGCTCATGTGCTCTTTACTGAAAGAAATGCACCATATTACTGTGCAGGACTATTCTGCAAAGCTTTCTGATTTTGGATTGGCAAAGGATGGTCCTGTTGGTGAGAATAGTCATGTATCCACAAGGGTAATGGGAACATATGGTTATGCAGCTCCGGAATATCTGTCAACAGGTAACCTTTGCAATGCAGTTCTGGATATTATCCATCCAATATTCTGCACATTTGCTTTCTGGGATGTAAAATTTCAATCCTGTGAAGCTGTGACAGAAACCATTGAATATTAGTACATTAAATAATGGCAATTGGTGCTATAAGCACATTAAAAAGGTGTACTTGGTCTTTTTTGTTATTTTTATTCATCCCTTGGTTTGCAAATATCTTTTTTTGGCGCATCCTTTGCTTTCTTGAGGTCGCTATACATGCATTAGAAATACATTCTATTTCAGTCTGATAATGAATATCTAATGCTCTAATATATGCCATCCCATGAAATTTCTGTAAACCTTTCTTTGTGGCCTATGTGCAATGGAGTGAGAACAAAATATATAAGGAAATGGTTATTGTTGCTCATTTTAATTGCCTTCAAACCATAAGTTGTTTAGTGACATGGTATTAACTGTTATGTTTTTGAATTCCTCTTACTTTGGTGCGTAAAATGTTGCAATGCTATCCTGTAGGCAAAGAACATACACCGCTTTATTTTTATAACCTTTACCGACAGCTCTTGTTCAGTACGCGATAAGCATCTGCTTAACAACACGATGCTTTCAGGCCATCTAACTGCGAAGAGCGACATCTATAGCTTTGGGGTAGTGCTTCTGGAGATGCTGTCAGGTCGTCGCGCCATTGACAAGAACCAGCCCCAGGGTGAGCACAATCTTGTGGAATGGGCCCGGCCATATCTCACACATAAGCGCAAGATATTCCGTGTCCTGGATACCAGGCTAGAAGGTCAATACTCCCTCAGTGGGGCACAGACAATTGCCGCCCTAGCTCTTGAGTGCCTGTCCTTCGATGCTAAGATGAGGCCGTCCATGGATGCAGTGGTCACTATTCTAGAAGAGCTTCAAGACTCCGGTGATGCGGACAGAAAACCAGCAGTGGAGAAGCATCAAGAATCCAAGGGTGCAGGCAAAAAGGCGCCTACAGCAAATACTGGCAGGAACAGTGGCAAACCTCGCCCGAAAAGCTTGGGAGAGACTCGGAAGTAGACTGGTCCAAATCCAAGGCCATCTGTTCATTCCCATTAGCAAGGCAGAATTTGAGCAACTTGTTTTAGCTAGATGGTAGTTTGTAAATATGCTTGTGCATATTCCTGGGTCATCAGGCTTTTGGCAACCAGTCTTTCCTCCCCCTTTCACGAGCTGCTCAACTTCAGTTTACTGGAGTAGTGCTCAACTTCAGTTGTATGCGGAAACTCATGGCATAAAAGTAGTGCTCATGTTACAAATCTTAAATCTTCATTTTCACCTCATCTTTATGCAACCTGCTGAGGAACCTTTGCTGCGGGTTATAAATCGCAACGCTGTCATCACTGGGTCATATTCACATCTGAGTGGCGTTGAATACCGCCTTTCTAACAAGAGCTGATGATATGATTCTAACGGGCGTTAGGCCGAAATCACCGGCGAGAGGATCGCTTGGATGGTAGCTAGTCAGTCAGCCAATGATCATTGCCATCCTCTCTTCTCAATTCCAAACTCATTTGGCTCCCAGCAATCTGCGCGGTTTCCTGTTTCCTGTGTTTGGTTGTTGGGATAGGTTGTTAGAATAAGTGGGATGGGATGGTTCTCTACTATTTGATTCTATTGTTTTAGATAAATAGAATGATTCGGTATCTATAGAGAATATTTTCTAAATTTGTATTCGGTTCTATTTAAACAATTAAACACATAATTGACTTTTTTCTTAATACATCCGATATATGTAACACTTGATATAAGCAAACCAAACACACCTTGTGGACTTAATCCATATGCCCATTCGGTTCTCTGAATGACGGAGACGGATAACCTCCTCCCATCCCATCGCTAGCTGAAGCAACTCCGATGGCAATAACAAGAAGGCGCATTGCTGCGAGCCATGTCTTAAAGATGCCTAGGAATGGCATGGTCGGTCACCCGAGGGTTCACTTTCTCGTTTGACTCTCGAAAATCGAATAGTGCTCTGTACCGAGTTTTCATAAATTTTGGTAAAAAACCAAACGGTTTGCGAAAATCAAACCGGTTGGTCAAACCGATTCAGAAAACAAAAACCGGTTGAAAAGGTCAAAAATCGACGACAGAAGGAAAAATTGGAAAAATTACAAAAAATCCCAATTAATCTACCAAACACCTCAGAGAAATTTAAACAATTTTTGAAATCATTTATTGCTTCTAAAAAAAAATCCAAAACATCAATTAATGAAAAGGAACAAAAACACTGTCAGATTTTTATAAATATTTAAATGATTTTTTATATTCTGAAATTTTAATGAAACCATAACTAGTGCCAAAGAATCATGTACTAAAATTTTCAGAAATATTAGACTTCATTTAGTGCCCATATAAAATAAAAAACAGAAGAGCATATACAATGATAATAGCACTTTCAGAATTTTTTTAAAAAAATACACATATCTGATCATCATCTAAAAATTTTACAACATCATTGTAATTACGTTATAACATCACAAAAAAAGTTTAAGAAATATTAGATTTCATTTTGTGCCCTTAGAAAATAAAAAACTGAAGAGCATATATTGTGACAGTATCACTATCAGAATTTTTTAAAAATACACAGATCTGATAATCATCTAAAAATTTCATAGCTTGCCTCAGGTCCTCACACAAATTTTTTTTAAAAAAAATAACACTTTTTTTTGCTAAATTTCTTCAATTTTTTTAAATTTACATTTGAACTCCACGGTTTACCGCTCGGTTTTTATTGTCGAACCGGCTCAACAAGATCGGTTTTCATCGGCTCTGTGAGCCCTGTCGCCCCCATCGCAGACGTAGCCATGAGCTATTCTTTCATTCTTTGCATCCAAACGCAGGTAACAGAACAGGCAAAATCATTCCCAAAGCAGCCGACTCGCGGCGCACTTTTGCTTTTCCCTTTACCCCTTTCACGTATTTTCAGCACTGTCCATCGAGCAACTTACCAAGCATTCACGGAAAGAAGCCGGCAAGAGTCATCATCATAGCACTACAAAGTGGCTTAACCAAACATGCATCACACATAAGAGAAGTAGAGAACCAGAGGAACAGCAACAATAATCTTGCAACAAACCCCAATCACCATAATGGTGGTAGATAAACCAAGTCCATAGTGACACGGCGTGTCATGGAGAGAGATGACACGGAAACAAGCAGCTGCGGGCTACACTCACCACTCCCACTTCAGCTGCAGCTCAGCAGCCACTTCAGCCACTCAACACAGACAAACCCCATCAACCCATCCCTCCTCAACTCCAGCCCCAAATTACAAAATTAAGCCTTAAAAACGAGCACGATCCATCACCACCACCCTTGGCAACACAGATGCGTAGTCATAAGCAAGCTAACTAGTGACTAGCGGTAGCAGTAACAATTTACCCTAATTAACACTGGACTTTACTGTGACCTGTTTGCCCCTTGCTTTCACAGGTACCGAAGAGAAGAAAAACGAAGGAACTCTTAACCCAAATCATGAAATCAAGGCGGGAAGTGGTGAACTTGACGGGCATTCCCAGCCTCATTGAACACTCGCTGTAGTAACTACTAATATGTATAAGGAGACCTTGCTTTTGTTTCTTTCTCGATCACCATTGGCGGCAGTGGTAGAATCAGACCCTGAAGTTCTTGCCCTCGAAGGTCTGGCCGAAATGCCAGTTGCTGGGGGCGGCGTTCCAGGAGGTGGAGGAGCGGCGGTCACTGCCGGTGACGCGGAAGGAGAGCGCCTGGCCGACGAGGATGGCGTTGGACTGCCAGTTCTGGCCCCAGTTGCGCGACATGGGCATCCACCCCGTGCTCGACCCCCCCTTCACGCTCGCGCGCACGATGTCGCCGGCGCCGGCGACGTTCGTGATCAGCACCAGGTTGAAGTACCGGAACCCGTTGATCGTGAACCGCACCCCGCCCGACTTGCGGCACGGCACCCTGTCACATCGCATTAGTAATACATCACCCACGTAATCAGCAACTAGCAAGATAAACCAAAGCTCAAATTTTGGAGCAAGTGTGATGCTCGTAGGGGTAGAATTGCAATTTGTAAATTGGAACGAAGGACAGAGGACATGATCAGGGGGCAGGCAGACCGCAGACAGTGCAGAGATGGACCACAGTTCACGCGTAATGCTGCGCTGCAGGGCGAAAGGACAAGACGGCCCTTCTCCTTTACAGATCACAGGGGGACCAGGGACGGAAGGAACGAAGGGCAAATGGGCGCCATTTCTTTCTTCTTCAGGGTACCGGGGGTGCCAGTGAAGAAGAGAACCAAAGGGCAAAAAGGTCAAAGCGTGTGTGCCCTACAGAATTCTACGACTCCTACTGGTACTACGCACGATGGATTTGCATGTTTCTTCGGGCCTTTTTGCGGTGGTGTGATGTGATTGGTCTACATAATTGCTAGGACGTCCAATTTTCCTGGACATTTTGGGTCTTTGATACAGTACTATTCGTCTAATCCTCAGGGCAGTGGAGTACTATGTGCTAACCATAAGCATCAGGAGATGATCAGCCTCTTCTTACCAAAAGGCCCTAGTTCTTATGCTTCCCAACTACAAGGATTACAAGTTTACAGCATAGTACTGGCAGAATGGAGTTGCTATGAGAATTGCACCGACTTCGCAGACACGCGACAAAAACAGTAGGCAGAATCGGTGCGCATTTCCTCCGCCGTCGATTAAAAATTTAAAACGGAGGCGAAGATTTATCGCCATGCCGTGCCAGTGCGTGACTAGCAATCAATTACGTACTGTCCACAGTGAATGAACTTGTTCGTAAATTAGAAAGGAAAAAAAAAGGAGAGAAAGTAACGGCGAGAAGAGGAAGAGGAGGCGAAACGGGCGCCGCCGTTACACTCCTGACCGGCACCGATTGAACGCATCGCGATTTCTTCTCCGACGAACAGTGAGGTTCGGGGCAGCACCCCCCACGCCGTCTTAAAAGACGTGAAAAGGAATCGTGAATAAAGAAGAGCGCAGGGCCTGCATGGGCATGGCATGCTCTCCATTGGGCAGAAGAATTTTACTCTACTCCTCTGCTCTAACCAAGACGAATGTCTTTTACGACGAGTCTACCACCACTACCGTGACACGGTGCTGCACACTTGCACAGTCGCCAACTAAACCAAGAAAAGCAAATGGCATTGTCATTAGTGTAAGTTAAGGAGGATGGATGGCTGACCGGCGGTAGGAGACGGGGACGATGCCGGCGCGGTACTCGGCGATGTGGAGGAACATGGGCATGGCGAGGTCGAAGTGGGGGCGCGGGGGGTTGCACCAGCCGCCGTTGTCGGAGGGGAGAGCGTAGTTGGGCGGGCAGAAGTTGGTGGCGGTGATGAGGATGGAGGGGCTCCCCGGGTGGCACCACTTCCACCCGGGCTGGTTCACGCACTTGAGCTCGAAGCACGCGCCGCAGCTCTGCCCCTCGTTGAACAGCGCCGTGCTCAGCGCCGCGTTGTTCACGCCGTACCCCTGGCTGTACAGGTTCCCGTACCCGCACGCCCCTCCTGCATCGCCACGACACGTTCGTTCATCACGCGAGACACGGCATCGGCCGACGGCCAAGAGACTGGAACGGAAGGAAAGAGGACGATGCATTGCGCGTACCCATGGTGCCGGAGGCGTCGCTGCCGCCGTAGAACGTGGCGTGCGCGCTCTGCCAGGCGCCGCCGCCGTACAAGCCGGGGATGCGCGCGGCGGCGGGGGAGAGCTGCGCGAGGGCGGCCAGCAAGAACAGCGCCGGCATTGTGGCCATTGCTCCCGGCCCGCTTCTTGCCGCTCGCTCCGGACGACGGGGGAAGGGACGTAGTACGCTTTCTGAGAGCGGAGCAGTGAGCAAGCAACAAGAAGAGGGGCGGCGGAGCTAAGGAGTGGTGGTGGTGGTGGGAGGCGAAGGGGATGGATGAGGCGGTATTTATGGAGGCACGAGGCAGACCAAATAATGGCGCTTCGGGGGCTAATCTATGCGTCTAGGCCAAGTAAAAAATACTACACGAAAAGAGCCGAAAAAAGGAAATGGATAGGAGGACGACGACGGATTCGACGGAGGAAGGAGGCGTCTCCGTTAAGAAATGCGCGATTGCTCGATTCAGCAATCGATGCTGCTTGCTGGGTTGGGATGGACGACTCTGTTGAAGCAGTGCTGTGCTGCTTTGTATGCTAGCTTTTCTAGTCGCATGACAAAATGTTTTTGAAAATCTATTTTTCGAAGGCAATTACAAAAACAACTCTCTCTCTGACCACGAAAGCTTGGACCGTGCTACTTGGAAGAGGTCTTGTTGAGGTGCCACTCCTTGAAAAGAAATTGTATTATTAAGAGCCTTGCTTCAATATTTTTTCTCCAAATACAAGTTGTACAAATCTTAAAACAAGCGAAGGGGTAACTAACCACTATTTACCTTTCATTTATGTTTTAATATTTATGCAATCATTAAAAGAAAAGCACGAAAGCACCTCTCATAATTATTAATTAATTAATTAATCACCTAAATAATTACTTAATTAAACATTTAATTGATTAATTTCGGAACCGAGGTGCTACTCCTCGTCAAGTACTACCGTGGTGCCATGGCTCATTAGGTCTTCTTTTGAGCTCTTGTACCATGGTGCAAGAGTACGACAGGTGAACACATGTCGCCTGCCGATGTTTCCGAGGTCGAAGAGAGAGCTATTTTTGCAATTACGTTTGATAGAAACCAAATTTGTAAAAAAGAAAATCATCACACTAAAAAGCGATGAATTCCTTTCTTTTCCTCTCCTCTGTCTATCTGGCACTGTTTGGACTTGGTAGCGTTTGCCACGGCTTTGTCGAGTAAAATCATCCCGCGTACAACGGTACTGAATAGTCTGTGGTCATTTTTGTGGGCCACTGCACAAACCCTGCGTGTTGAATAGAATCGAGAACAAAATTGCTGTTGTCATCCGCATGGAAACCCCGAATTAACTCGGATTACGTAGGATTTCCAGCAGTCTGTGCTAATTGTTACAAATTGCATGCGATCTGGCGCGAGGGTATGCATCCGGAAATACCTACTCTTCAGGACGCGTCTTCGTTGGAACTGACTGACGGAACGAATGGTTAATTTGGCCCGAAGAGATTTGGTCCCGCCATTTGCTCTCCAGCCTTCCACGCTGCCGTGCCGTGCCCCAGGTAGGCTCCATCGTCCGAACTGTGGGCCCCACGAGACAGTCTCCGGTCGATCTCCTGAGTCCTGACCGAGGCGCCATGATTCCGTCTTCCGGACGAGGAGGCAAGCGGACGCCCGGGATGGCACGGGCGTGGAGCACAGCACGCTCATGGTCATGGTCGCCGTCCTCGCGGCGGGTAGATGTGTCCGCTCCGTTCAAAGTTTTTATCTTAGCAACTAGATGAAAAAATATATTAAAATAATTATATTATCTCTAATTATTATATATAAAATATTATGTTTAATGTGTGTATACAGAATTTCAAATAAATATAGATACTATTTTTTACATTAAAATATAAAAATATACCGTTTAAAAAATACGATTTAGGGCCTGTTTAGTTTGATGATAAATTTGTCTTACTAGATCTTACCTAAATTTAGCATTATCAAAATTTGGTCAACAAACTGGATACCAATGTTTCGGCCAAAAACTGAAAAGAAAATGAACTAGAGAACCAAGAGAGAAGGAAATTTTGATAAAATTTGATAGCAAACCAAATAATTACTAAATTTAACCAACCTTATCAAAATTTGATAAGATAAATATTAACGGGCTATTAGAAGGAAACCAAACAGCGCACGGAGGAGAGCAGACGGACCAGCTATGAGCTTGGGGAGACCAAAAGCACTGCAGCACTGGGCCATGCCGCATGCCCGTAGACATGGGATGGTTGGCTGCTTTGGTTTGCTTCGCTTCCATCGCAAGTTGTGCCGTCACTCGCGCGCGCTCTCTAGTCTCTTCTCTCTCCTCCCTTCTGGCCGGTGGCCTTCTCTTCTCCCCACTGATGGCGGACGGCGTGAGCGAATCCGATCGGCTCTTTCTTTCTCTGTTTTTTCCTTGTCTGTCCCTGCGCGTGTTCACCTTTTGTTCCAGCCAACCCTTCTGCTTTCCCCGGCCTCTCCTCGTACTGCTCCCGGTACGTGCTTAGTAGTTAGTACCACAGGCTACGGTGTTAAAGTTTCCATGACGATGTATCAAAACCCTTGAATAAAAGGCGCCGAAAAATACGGAGGGAACCAACGCAACACCCTTTCTGCAGAGACGCGGCGTCGTGTACCGTCTTGTGCCATGCTCTCATGCAGCGCACTGGTTCAGTTAAAGGCTGCGTTGTGTACAAACGACCATCAAAGATCAAACTTCTGTGTGCTTATTATGTCGAGCACAATGTGGCGTGTGAGCTAGTGCCTAGTGGTACGTAGCGTCTCTCATTGCATACGGTCCATGTTTCGACGAAACCATAAGCCTGCTGCCCGCCGTCATATCGTCACCGTTCAGAAGATGCGAGTTCTTATTAGATATGCAAATTAAATCAAAGTGCGCCGTACCATTCAGAGATGTCAGAGGACCACGTAAAAGAATTACTCCATGGTGCTACCTAGATTTTTTTAGTTTGAGGATAATCTTAAACTAGTGGTACTTTTTATCTGTTGTTTTTATTTTTCCTTCTCGGAAGGATCGTAATCTGTACCAGGATACGTACACCAATAACATACTAATCCAAGCTACTGCTCCAGTGCTACCCATCGAAAGTTGAAACGGAAGAAATTGCCAGCAGCATGGAACAAAAGGAACTTTGTCCGTGTACGTTTTAGACATTTCTTCGGCTATGCCTACGTGCCTACAAATTCATTTTTCTTTTCGACCCTTTTCCGTACGAAAAACGTAAACAGCAATGAATTATTGTCGTTTATTTACGCAGAGAACGTACATGCTACCCAAATGGAGTACCTAGCTAAGGTTGTTTGAACCAGCTGTAACTAGTATAGGCTACAGCATTATTTTGCACAGGGATAGCCATCGACAATGATTGAAGGGAGTGTTGCAATTGCAACACATGCATGCACCACTATTCCACTAATCAGGCTCCATGCACAAATGGGAGCACTGAGCAGGCATCCTATGGCCTAGGCGGATTTAGGAAAATTTTGAAAAATGTCAGCAGATTATCTCTTTAATAGATAAAAATTATTGATTGAATTGATTCTGATTCTGGTTGTTGATGATTTGTAAGATTTCAAAACTATTTGTATTGTAATTTTAACAAATTTTGAGTATATTTGTTGAATTTATGATGTACGAAATCGTTGTATAAAAGACTGTAAAATTGTACATGTAAAGTGTAAACTTTTATTAAAAAAATCTAATGTCGTTGCTGTCCTATGCGTGCCACGTAGAGATGTAGAGTGGGCCATATTAACCAATTAGGGCTGGCATATGACCTAATTTGACCATGCAGCTGTTTAATGCACAGCAGGAGCAGGTATGGACGTATGGTTCATTGGGGTCATATATGGGTGCAGTAATACAAAAAGGTTGAGCTTAAAATTCATTTACCTAGAGTGTGGGGTACATGCTCATTACTTGTACGTACTCACTTCTCAGCCGACAAGCTTGCCAATCCTTACACATAAGCTAGCATTCATTTTCCAAAAATAAAAAAACTAATACATAAAAAAACGTTTTAGACATCGACATGATTGCCAGATTACTATTATAATATATTGAAATTTTTAATAAAATTATAATATTTTAAAAGTGCTTTTCGAGACAAATTATATACTAATCTAAATATTTGAAAAGACATATAATTTTCACGTATCTAATCTAAATATTTGAAAAAATATCGATAGTCAGAGTTTCCAAAGTTTGACCGTACACGCTCCAAAACAACATTGTTTTTTCGAGTATCATACAACTGTTTTTTTGACGATAACATAGCATTCTAATCATAAGATGGCTTGATGTTACGGTGGCTTTAAACGTGTGCTAGATTAAGTTTCGTAGTGATAAACTGATAATCTAGCACTGCATATTTCGGGCAGAACAAACACTCGGAAGTAAAAATGCCCTTGGATTCTCACGTATCCAAATGATGTTGGTAGTGCGGGCTTGCCAAACAAAACAGGGCATAGTGGAGGCTGCAGTGCGCAGGCACACCCGGATCCCTCTGCGTTCGGCGGCTGGGCCTCGGCGATGGCCTCAAGACCGCACCCAAATTGATCGATCCCGAGTCACACTTTTGTAGCCTATTGTGTTTTGTATTTCTTTTTCTTCCAAATTTAGTCCGTACAAATACAAGTACAAAAAAAATAGTTAGTGTTATAGAAGCTTCAGTAAATAACATATGTTATTTGCCAGGTACATGTACCACAATAGGTCATGTTGAGCTAGGACAACGCATCAGGTCCTGCTACTATCGCCCTGTTGAGCTGCCCTGCTATATCAGTAGTCTTGTCGAGTCCCCGTATCGCAACAGCTGTGCTGCCATTTGTTGGTGCACTTGTGGTGTTTGGCACCTAGCTAACTATGATGCCATGTCTGCTGATTTTGATTTTGCGGTAGGGAAGAGTTTGACTGTGGTTCCGCGGTAAGAAAAGATAATACTTTTACCGTTGTGTTCGAACGAAGGTTAGATTTGTAAAAGAAAAGATCAGAAGGATCGGAAAGCTTGGCTTCCTCTCGGCTCACACCTTATGGTCCAGGAACTCGCGCCCGCACTTCAAAGCGCTACTCCTATTTACTGCGTATGCGTGACGCGTGCCTGCGCGCATAAATGGGATCAGGAGACTCCGACGCATAGAGCAAACGGGATACGTCTCTTCTGCACGGGAAACGCTCGGTGCGTAAGCTGCCCGGTCTTTAATTGGAACGGTGAGGATACAAGATGGGGGGGCACTGGTGCTACTACGGTTAACAAGATCATTTTTCCCCATACAAATCGACGAGTACGTACGATGCGAGTAGTACAGTACTGGCACTAACTCAAGGCAAGAGAACGTGAGCCGCCGCTCGGGCCGCTGCCTACGTGCGCGCGGTCAAAAGGAAGCGGTGACGTCCATAATATAATTTAGGAGGTGTTTCAGTCTTCTTTTCTATTGTGCGTCTAATTCGTATTGTTCATATATATACATGACGTCGTATGCAGGACTAATGTACTGTCTATGAGTGAGTATCCCGACGGTATAACAGACAGTAGATGGACCGTTAAATCCGCCCCGCGCGCGCTCCAAACAGAAACAGGTCGAGGTCGAGGTCGAGCCGTCCGCCCCGCGGCCCGCGCGCGCCATCCAAACGAGAGCGCGGCCCCGCCTCGAGCGTTTTCGGAGGCTCCTTTGCTCGCCTCGGTCTGGTTTGGTGGGTGCGTGCGTGACCGTGCCTCGTCGTGAATGCGATGGCGACGGCCCGCCCGCCGGCCTCGTACCGTAGGCGTAGCCTGGCTCGGCTCGCCGCCCCGTACGCTTGCCGCGCGGTCCCGGATGGGGAAGGCCATGTGGCCGGGGCGAGCCCGTATCAGCATGGCGCCACCTCTAACGGTTTCCTTGGGCGCATTCGTGTGCGTGTTTAAGTCTCCGGAAGGGTTCCTTCGCCTCTACGCTTCGGTTCTTCTCTCGTCGTGAGGTCAAAACCATGCTCTGGAGTCTGGACTCACGTCCAATTCCCAAGTTTTACCGGCACGGACGGATGCAAGTCAACCTTGAGCTAGCTACTGATGATGACCGATTTACTTCGCTGCTCTCAATCATTGGTATCGTTGGTCAGCTATAGGTTACCAGGGTTGTTGCAACCTCCTAAAAGGTAAAAGGTAGACCATATCTTCCGAGCCTCCTATAGTAGTCTCCAACTCCAGGTAGCTGCTCACCGAGCCATGTGATCGATTTCGTGTTGTTGAACAGCGAAAGGGAAGCCACACACTCACGCTGCCTTGTTTGTATACATGGCCGCAGCTAATGCGACCAAATCGCATTTAGAACTACCTGCTTTTGGAAGTCCCTTGCATGGCTGGAACGATTTGACCTGACGGGTGTAGACTTGTGGTAGCACGGTACTGCATGCTACTTCTACTGTGGAGTAGAACAAACACTCCGTAAGCAGCTGAACAGATAAATGTAAACTAGCTACGAAAACAGCTTATTAATTTGATGTAAACAGGAAAAAAAAATCTCATTTCCGTGTTTCTCAGATCTTTTCAGGCTATCTGTTGGACAGATCAAGGTGGGGTTGGCCTCTCGGAATACGAGCATATACATATGGACATTTGTGTGAGAACTCTAGCTACTAGTATAGTACCCTGTCTTTCGGTTTTTTTCTCCCAGTATGTAATATATGGTCTTTTTCTTTTCTAGAACGTTTGTTTCCTTTTCCTTAATTCCAGGATATTTGTTTCCTTTTCCTTGAGATGATGCTGAAGGTGGGGGGAGATCTGTTGTGGGCTACTGAGGATGAGTTAGACACATTAAACAATGGCCATCGGATGTGGGTGAGTAAAGTCGAGAAAGATCCGAGAGGTTAATTTTGATGGAGGCAAGTTTTTGGGGACGTTTCGCTGGGTGCATGAAGGTTGGACCATCTCTAGTGGGGTGCATTATTTGGGGTGGACGTAGAAAAAAATACTTAGGTGCATTATAAAGGGGTATAGATAAGGAATTGCGGCACAACCGTTCTCCTCTCCATCCAGCGTTCCACAGTAGTAATGTTGTAGCGTTGGAATGATGATTGTAAAGGTTCAAAGAACAAGAATTCTTGTGATTTTGTACTTACAGCCTAAATTTACGGGAAGAAAATTCCAGTAGAGGAAGATACGAATCCAAGAAGAAAGGTAAGCAAATCTCAAACAAAGGGAAGACGCGAAGAACGTACGCGCTACTTTTTACGTAGACGGGAGCAGATCGTGTGCCTTTTTCCGATCCACGATGAAAACAAAGGGAAACGGATTGGAAATATTCCCAATCGATCACCGGCTCACCGCAAGTATGAAACAGGCGAAGCTTTAAGTGACTAGTGGTATATCAAAGCTGTTGTCCATTTGCATTCAGAATTTCTCTCTCTTCTTTGCAGCGTATGTGAAACTGACAATTGCATTTGCACCGACGCATTTCCTTATATGCTTACTACATTGTTAGCGCGTTCAGTGACACATGATTGCTCCCTAATATGACCAATTTTCATACATTTCCCACACTGTCCTTCCTCCTCCATCGCACTACCAATTTAGTTCTACAGTGAGGTGTGAACCAGGATGGAAGTTTGTTGAGGGAATGCAGCGATCTTCGTTGAGAAGTCAGTGACAATTATTCAGTTCTCCTTCCACATATCGTATTCTTGAATTGTACACAGAGTAGTATCATATTGCTTAACTTTTGTCGAATAACCTGATAGAAATATATTACATCGTAGTATATTCGAAACAGATGGATAAGGCCTTGAAGGATGTCAAAGCAATCTGCAATGTAATATCATGTGGTCGAGCATGAGCTTTGTCTGTTTGAAACCTTACGCCACCAGGAGGCCATGTGCTCGACCCCCCCTCTTCTCTTTTTCCCCTCCCGGGCGATCTGGTTTGGTTGCGCATCATCTCCTGTCCTTTTTGTATTAATTAAGATCGCGTTAGGTCACGATTCCTTACCACTGCCTGGACAGGTTGATAAAGGGTTTGACCTGTTTGCTCCCTGGTTTCTAAAGTGCGCTTCAATAGCAGGTGCTGTTTAGGTCTCTGCTTCTGATCGTTGATTCTTAACAGCACAGCACATGCAATGCGCATGCATGCCGTTCAAACTTGAGGCCCTTGGTTCAGAGCTCAGACACCTGAGAGAACGGGAAAAGTGTTTTGGATCAAGAGAAAGAGGACCGTACGAACTGACTGTACCACATTGCTAACCATCTTCTTTAAGGGTTTTGATAAATATCATCCGGATGTTTTCTTAGCAAAAAATATCCAAATTTTGGAGCATTGGATCTACGGTACTGTCTCACTTAACGTGCATGCATGTATATCTATTTTTACTTATTCTAGTGAGAAGCGCCAAGTTCGATCCCCAGGATTGAACCTATGCCAGAGGGGCAACCACTCTTTCACTCTCCTACTTAGGAGTGAAAACAGGCCAGATACGGGTAGATATTGCTCTTTCTGTATCCTAATCCATATTTTTTTCCCGATTTGGAACCGAATACGGGCTTGTCAGATACGGATACAAATCCGGTTTATTCGGGATACGGACACGGAACGGATACATGACGTATTTGGATCGAAAACTGATAAAGATATACGGATAATGTACGCATATATAGAGTAATATATGTTGAATCAAACCATACGAGTGCATGACCATATTAACACGTTATATATCAACCAAACCTAATAGACATCGTAGAAAGAATATGCTACTTGAGAATCAATAGAACCAACTAATTATCAAGATACATAGGCTGCCATGAAAAATATGTACAAAAATAGCTTGTGCCTTGCCGGATATCAGAATTGAAAAAAATCTGATATTCGGATCTCATCCCGTATTTACCAGATATTGATTGCTTCGAATCCGATCTAGAATTCGGATTCAAGTATTTGGATCCGACCAGGCGGTCAAATTCCTTCTCAAATTCGATCTTAACCAGATCCGATTTCAGATCGAAGTGAAAATGTCCAACCCGTTTTTACCCCTACTCCCACTGAGCTATTTGCTCATGTCTCCGGTGCTAGCCATCTTAACTAGTGTCAGATGCATCCCAAATTCTTACCGTGTCATGTAAAAATTTCATACAATTGCGTGTGGTTTTCCTGCCTTGTTTCTGTTCAAATTGTCTCTTCCTGTATTCGTCAGGTCGTGAAACCTCTCTCGTCCAGCAGTCTGTGTCCTTTTTTGGGGGGGGGAAAAGCAGTCTGTGTTCTTGGCTCCTGCCAATCTGGCCTGTTGCAAGTTGGCACACATACCTAGTACCAGTACTACACTCCTTTGCAATCCACCTAGAACATCTGAATAGGAATTTGGCGCCACCTCCTTGGCCTTTGGCCTCAGCGGGGCAGCGGTGGGCTCATGCATGGCCGCATGGGGAGTAGGAATTGACCGGCAGCAATGATCAGATCACCACCGTGACCTCAACAAGATATCGGCGCATACTTGCATTGACCCGATGAGGAGCACAGCACGCAGCTCAAGCCACCAGTGACGGCTCCTCCTCCATGCTTTTGTCTTGCATGGCAGGCAGCTCAAGAAAAATAGAGCGGCCGATTTGCTGGGTCCAGACGAGACAAGCGCAAAGTTCGCCTCTACACACATACGTATTACGTAGGGTTTGTTTAGTTTGGAGCTAAGTTTATTGTAAACAATCTCAGTTAAGTGCAGTTTGCTATACTTTTTAAGGTATAAAATTTAGCGTTATAAGTATAAAAAAAATTGAGTATATGATATACGAGATACATTTATCTGAAAATCTGTGACATGACAAAATTTAAATGTAACAAAATTACCTTCAAACCAAACAGCAGTACCGCGTCCCTTTATTCTTCATCCTAGTCTCTCGCGTCCTACAACCGCCGCGGCCAGGAGGAGACGTGGAGTTGTAGGGCGAATCACGAAACCAAGTGCGGTGCGGTACTAGGCGGCTACTAGGGGCGAGCATTTGGTTTTTTCGGTATAATCGGTTCGTTTTTTTCTGTTTAAAATAATTTCGGTTTTTGGAAACTGGAAACCGAAATTATCGCTTCAAATTCGAAAGCCGACCCGAATTAACCGAAAAAAATCGGTTCGGTTTTTCGTTAAACTGAAAAAAATCGCACAACACGGTCTTCCATTGGCTCCCAAGCCGCACCTTCACCGCATCCGTCCCCGTCCTTCGTCGTCCTTCGCCGCCACTACCATATGCTACCTCGCCGCAGTGCTGCTCCTCCATCGTCGCGTCCTACCCCTCCCGTTCGTCGTCCCCACCTAGTTGGTTGCAGAAGAAGGGAAGATGGGTGAGCTGGTGAAGGTTACCCGAGGATGTGTCGAGGCGCGCCGGTAACCTCCCAGTGACTCCAGATCCGAATAGGGGTCCTCGTAGCGAGCTCTCCCAGTGCGCCACCTCCGCCCTGCCAACACGCCAGCTCCGACCTCCCAACGCGCTCCACTTGGACCACCTCCCAGCACGCTCCGCACTGCCTCCGAGCTCCACAACGCCACCCTCCTCGTGCTCTCCACCACCATGGCCGCCGTCTGGAGGTAGGGGATTGGCCGGATTGCCTGATTGCGAATTTGCGAGGGGATTAGAAATTTGAGAATTGGAGGTAGGGGATTGGGAGGAAGAGGAGTCGAGGAGACGGGGGAAGTGGGGAACCGATCGTGCGAGACGCTTATTTTTGCGCTGGGGCTCTCGCCTAAGTCGTCAAGGCCTGGACCAATCGGTTCATCGGTTTTGGAAGTTAAAAACCTAACCAAAGCCCAAAAACCGAATAACACTAAAATAAAAACCGAACCGAAAACCAAAAACCGAAATAATCAATTAATTCGATTCGGTTTTTTCGGTTTCGGTTTATTTATGCCCACCCCTAGCAGCTACCAGCGTTTTTGTTTGTGCCGTGACACGGGCATGCGCCGTTGAGCAGGGTGGTTCGTGCGTTGGCGGAACCGCGGAAGGAACCACGGGGCAAACTGTTACTTCATTCACCGTCCGGTTGACGGGTTGGGTGGTGCGTGGGCGCAAGCGCTGTCCCTTAAGCCAGTGACTTCGTACGGCCCATTCGAAGAGTAAGCTTTTGGATTTAGGATCCGTGGACACTGTGACCGACCGATCAGGCGGACGTGTAGGTTGTAGAGACTAGAGAGTACAGGCCAACGACTAGAGCCGAAGAAAAAGCCCGAGGCTCATGAGCTTTTGAGTTTGGCTCCCTCTAGCTCGATTTGACCTCGATTCAAACTTTGAATAAATGGTGGTTGAGTTTGATCTCGAACTCGTGATCTTTAATAATCCGAGCTTGAATAGCATGTCAGAGCTCGGCAATCTCCCAGCCGGCTGCACCCCTAAATCATTCCCTTTCATATTTGTTCCATTTTAAGACATACGTGCTATTATATTTTGAGTTATGATAATCCTTCTCCAAAACAGATTTTAACAGCCGATAACTGGCAATAAGAGGATGGCCAAATAGTACTTCTTGCCCCTTATATGGATCGGAATTAGAGATGGCCAATCATTTGTTGATCCTATGCCCATTTGCAAAACAAGTGTAGAGAAAGATTTTACTTTACGCCCGCATAAAAATGCCCAGCTCGCAGTTCGACATAGGATCAGGCACACTATCCAAGTGATAGCAGACAATTAGGGAGAAGGTGCCACAGCACACGAGAAAAGACATCGACAGCGTGCTCATATACGGGTTTTGGAACCCGTGAAAAAAACTAAACAACAGGATCTTCAATACGTTGTATCGAATAGTCAAAGATGTAGCTAACACCATCAACCAGGATATTCGGAATCGAAGATCGGCTCACGCACACTCCACACGCTCAGCCTCCACAATGAAGTCTGATGACCTCTCAGGAGGAACTTCCAATCAGCATTATCCATAGTCATTCTATCATTGCTTAATTAGTTTTTGTTGTTACGAAGCCTTTGGCGCTTGTTTTGAGGGCATAGCCAAGTTCCGCAGAGTATCCGACCCTTTCGCGCCGTTTTGAGGGCGGAGATTCCTTGTGCAGCGGTGCTGGTGCATCCCCCTTCTTCCCCCCACTTCATAGGAGCGTAGATGACAAATCTTGATAGAAGGGTTGCCTCTCCTAGCTTTGGAAAAGTATATTTTTTTTGGCTTGTTACATGCAACAAATTGGTGCCCACCGTGGATCATAGCATGGTAATTGATCCTGGTCCTTGTGATGATGTTGACTATGGAGATCTATTCTCCATCCCCTATCAACCACCCTCTCACATGCTAAATTTCTCCCTCCAACAACAACCCCTCCAATTCTTCCCCTCTTATGGATTCCACAACCATCCTGTCGATCCCTACCCATCTCCACCCCGATCTATGCTTGGCCCTACTCCAAGTCCCACATCAACCACAAGGTCCACAACTGATTTGGAAAACTCGGAGGACTTGTCCGAGGCTGTCTCCGACGATGCAGTCCTTGCTTATATCAATCAGTTCTTCCTTGAAGATGAGGACAAGGAATCTTGTCCTGGCGCCACCCATCGGTGGAGGGTTCTGCGCTCTTGCTGCCGAGATGCCCTTCGTCGACATCCTCACAGCTGCTAAGCCCACACAGGCTTACCAAGAGAATTCTTGGATGAATGGTTGTTGTGATGTCACAGGAAAGGGTGGATTGTCCGATGTGTTCATGAGTAGACAGACCTCTAGCCAATTAGCACCTTGTGAATTGGTGAAGGCGAAGGAAGAGTGTGTTGTTCATAAAGGCAGGAAGAACCCGCATGACGATGGTTCGGAGCTGGAGGAGGAGAGGAGGAGCAAACAGACATCATTATGTGAGGAGGTGACTGTCCGAGATATGTTTGACGAAGTACTTCTGTGTAGCGGTGTGAACTTCGAGCTGCAGTCAACATTGCCAGCTGAAACACAGATCAATGGCGCACGAAAGGATCGGGAAATAGAAGAGGACAAAGGAAGGGAAAATCTGGAGCCGTTGCGGAGGAGGAAGCAGTTGATCTGACAACCCTACTTATACATTGTGCTCAGGCTGCAGCTCTTGATGATCATCGGAACTCGAGTGAGTTGCTGAAACAGATTAGGAAGCATTCTTCTTGTTAGTGCACTGATACTACTTATTAGGGATAGATGCACGGCAAAATAACTGGAAAAAGATTTAATGTGAAAAAACTTTTATTGGAAAAACCCTTCCGGAAAAAAATCACAGAAAACAATTCACTATAAATACTTCAAGATTATATGTACAGGGGGTTGGCTTATATAGTCAAAGAGTTCTAGTTGTAGATGATTTGGACTAACAACCTATTTGGATAGAACCAAAATATATGATAAATTGATATATTAAGTTATCTCCAACACTTATGCTGTTGGGGATGCCGATCAGAGGTTGGCACATTACTTTGCTGATGGGCTCGACGCTCGCCTTGCAGGCACTGGTAGCAGCATTCACCGTTCACTTGTTGCGAACTACTGCTGATATACTGAAACACATTCAGGCTATATGTTACAGCACGCCTGTTTAAGAAAATATCAAACTTCTTCTCAAATGAAGTCATCTTGAATGCTTCCAAGGGCGTGACAAGGTCGCACATTATCGACTACGGAATACAGTATGGCTTCCAGTGGCCAATCTTCACGGAGCGGATATCAAAGAGACATGGCGGCCGCCCAAGTCTCCGAGTCACCGGAATCGACTTACCCCAGCCAGGATTCCGCTCTGCAGAGCTTATAGAGGCGACAGGGCGGTGGTTATATGAGTATGCCGGGATGTTCAATGTTCCCTTCGAATATCACCCCATTGCTGCCAAGTGGGATACCATCCAGATTGAAGGGTGAGCTTCTTGTTGTCAACTGCCTTTTTTGCATGAGGAAAGTGATGGACGAGATGGTGACAGATGACAGCCCAAGAATGAGGGTTTTGAATACAATCACAAAGATGGATACACTTTTGTTTATTCATGGGGTTGTCAATGGCACTTACAATGCACCATTCTTTGTGACTCGCTTCAAAGAGTCATTGTTTTATTTCTCTTCATTCTTTGATATTCTTGTTCACGGATGGACGAACAGAGGCTGCTGATCGAAAGATATCTCTTTGGACGGGAATCTCTTAATGTGGTTGCTTGTGGGGGCACAGAGTGTGTTGAGAGGCCTGAGACTTACAAACAATGGCAGGTAAGGAACCTCAGGGCAGGTTTCAAGCAGCTACGCTGAATGAAGAGACAGTGAAGAAAGCAAGATACAAGGTGAGCAGGTGCGATCACAGGGATTTCCTCGTTGATGAATATAATAAGTGGATGCTGCAAGTTTGGAAGGGGCGTATCATTTTTGCGCTCTCAACATGGAAACCTACCTATACCTGTTGGTATCACTAGCTCAGCTGATATCTTTTACGAAGGTCGGTTGGAGGGTATCTGATGCCTATGTTGATGAATTTTTGACCCATTTCTGGGAGCAAAATTATTGAATTTTAACTTAACTGGAGCAGAAGGTACTTGCATGCGTCTGTAACATGTTTGTATTTTTTTCTAACAGAGTAACAGGTGTCTAACTTGATTAAATGCAAGCTGCTGGTTCCTCGAATCGGTAGCACTGAATTTTTTCACTGTATCATCTCATTGTTTACTTCAATGCTGAGGTGTTAGAGTTATTCTTTTTTGATTAACTGAAGAATTGCTAGATATGATCCAATGAAATGAGACGAAAGGATTGACATGTGCCTGGTTGAAAGAACCAGCATGATGACAGAAGTATCCAGCGAAGAATAGACAAGAACATACAGAGACAACCATATAAGCGTTTGACGCAATGGAGTTGTCTTGCCAGTTGAGAATGCAAACTAGTAACAAGTGGCGCCTGAAAATAACTTTTTAACTTGTTTGGTACAATGAATGCAAGGAGCGGCACCAAAACAACTCGGTCCTGTACTTTGTATGCAAGTGCAACTAGAACACGGTTCATTTTCTGCTAATTCTTTCTGTGCTGCCTCTGCTTCACCTCATCAGATCGCTAGGGAAGGTACTACTGGCTGCAGGGAAACTCAAGCATATGAACTTATGGAGTACATCAGCAGTTCAGCACTGAGCCAACAATATGAAAAGATAGGCCTGTCATTTTAAATTATAGCAATATATTTCTGAACAAGTCCCGGATTTCTTTCAGCAGTTTTGAGAACACAATTATGCAAACTTACAACAAACTGCAACTTCATCATTCAGAAGTTACCTAAAGACATCCAAACCCAATACGAGTCCGAAAAGTTACAAATGAGAGCATGCTCCATAACAGGTCACTCAAAACCGAGCCGTAATCTGGGAGAACAGCGCTTTAAAGTCTTTCGTCGGTGTGCCCACACCCTCAGGCTTTGAAGCCAAATCAAATGCCTTGAACTTTGCCTCTTCATACTGCAGAGCCTGTTTTCAGAAAAAGTAAATAATCAGAATGGCTATCTCACAATGTCTGTCCAATGGAGTACCCACGGCCATACTCAATTTTCTCTTGGTACTTTCAGGCAGATTTGTGTTGTAAATGATGTTTGACTGCAACACATAACTTGAAAGAAAAATACATTTGCAGTATTAATCATACAGGTTATACCTGAACACAAACTTCAGCCACATCAGCCCTAGGAATGGCCTTTGTGTCAGTCTGGAGAAGCTCATCATCCTTCCCAACAATCAACTCCCTCACTCCACCATCTTTGTCTTGCAGACCACCCGGCCTACATTGAAGTGAAAGAAGAAAAACCAGCATTTTTTTATATCAGAGAAGAGGACAAGGTTGGCCTTTTCTGTATAGCATTCTGCAATTTTTTCAAGCTTTGCAACAACCTATGCTATATAATTTATATGTAGCTTCCATAACTGAGATTTAGCACAGCATTCTAGACAATCCAGAGAGGTGCTATTTAGCTGCACAGAAACTTCTATAGCAGATCTACAGTCTTTCCCTCCCACTTTGGCAAAAATAAAAGCGATATTACTTCTTTTAATAAAGTGAAATCATCCAGTGTAATTAAGGCTGTGTTTGGTACAGCTCCAGCTCCACTAGATCCGTAGAGCTAGAGTTGTGGGTATATTAAAAGTGTATAGGTGAGTCATTTTGCTTACATTTTAAACTAAAAATATAAACTTAATTCACTTTATTTTAGCCTACAAGTTTCAGATCTGAGGTGGAGTTGGGATCTGGAGCTCTACCAATCAGGGCCAAGTACTTACTCCAAAAAGGTGAGCAACTGTGTTTCAAGAATAGTTGACCAACTGATGCATCTTATCCAAACTGGCATGCTAAAGTAGCAGAAGAAAGTTTCTGTTTTCTGAGAACTAGGAAGAAGTTTTTTGGTGTACATGTTCTTCCATGTACCTTATTATTGTATAAGAAACTCCACTGTCCGCCAAATACTGTTCTGACTTGCGCTTCCAGACCTACAACAAAGAGATAGTAACCAAACATTCCAGCTCATGAGAGAGGATTCGAAACTTTCAAATAACAGAAACCCAGGGGAAATTAGGATGCAGAGAAGCTCATTTGTAAAACCTTCTTTATCAAGATGTTTTTGCCTGGTGACTTATCTGTCAATTAGACATTTCTATGGTGAACCATTGTTTCACGTACTGCCTTTTGAGACAGCTAGCTCATAACATCTACTGCCAATCTATAGTTCCTTCTAAGCACACTGCATCGATATTTACAGAATACAAAAACATTCCAGATAATAAGTTCCAGTGAAAGCCAGAGGACATCTTCTGCAATACAACTTGAGCAAAAATGAATTACTCAAGTCAGAGAACTTACCAATATATTGCCATTGCCCAGGCTGTTCAGTGGATGGTTAGGATTTGTTCCTCCCATGGATCCCACTAACACTATGTGCTTCACTCCAGCTGCTTTGGCTGTCCAACACGCAATCCACTTAACAAGCATTTATAAACTGAAGTAGAACCTACAAAGCAGAATTAACACGAAGCCTACCAACATCAATCTGATTCTTTTGGCCAATCCAATCCACCTGACACACATCCAAAGCCAAGTTATCACCAGTTAATTGTTTAATGACCAACACGTCCAAGTGCCGAACAGGGGTACAGTCAACGAACCTGTTCCGGGTACATTCCATCTTCATAGTAGAACTCAGGCCTCCCACCTTTGCTAGGGTCGACACCTGGTTTCATCTTCGGGACAGCACTCGTGAGGATTATGAGCGCATCGGCGCCTTGAACAGCAGGCACAAGACGATCCGCGTCCCTTACATCAGCAATGTAAACATCATCCGCTCCTCCAATCTTTTGTTTACTCTCTTCTGTCCTCACTAGACCTCTCGCGACAAACTGCTCGGATCTCTCTTTAAGCTTTTTGTACACAATTTGACCTAACAAGGAGTAACCCTCGTGGTGTCATGAGCCAACACACACATAAATAGAGTTGCAGAAATCGTTGCATACTCACATTGAGAGAATTAACTTTACAAAGCCTAATTCATCATTTTATTAATAACCATGCCAGCCAACTAGCCAAGGCATCTTACCCTAGAGAGCACGGTGATAAAATTCGTGCAGCCCAAAATAAAGGCGAATTCGATTTCGATCGAAATTCCCAGAATGCTCTACTCTAGTGAATCAAAATTCCCCACCGCTGAACATTATATTGATACCAGGAACCTTGTACGACAGGTGAATTCACCGGTCATCTTGTTTTGCTCCAAGAAACAACACTACAGTGCGTGCTACGAGCCTACGAGGACCCCTAACGCACTAATGGACGTGACGACAGGCAAGGAGGTCACCTGTGCGGCCGCCGGCGCCGGTGACGAGGACGGTGGGGCGAGGCGCGGCCGAGTCCGCCATGACCCGAGAGCTGGTGTCGGCTCTGGCTGCTCCCACGGTCAATGTCTGCGAGGGGGAGAAAAGAAGCCGAGGGGAAGAGAGAAACCGAGACAGTTCAGGATTTAGTGATTTACTGAACTGTCTAGAAGGGCGTGCTGATCCGACGTGGCAAGAGTGCGCGCGGCGCGGAGGGTGGCCACGTCGCACTTGGGCTTGCCGGCCCAGCCCTACCAACCCAACCGATACAATTTGCAATTTGGGCCCGATAAAACGGGCTAAAACCCTAGTAAACCCCCATTCGCCGCCGTTGTCTTCTCATCGCCGCCGAACGGAGCATGAGCGGCGGCGCCGGCACCGCCGACTTCTTCTACCGCGAGGCCCTGCGCCTCGGCTACGTCGCCCGCTCTGCCTTCAAGGTCAGCAGCACGTCCCCCTCCTCCTCTCCTCCCCCGCTCCGCCTCCAAGGTCTCACGAGTCACGCGAACCGCTTTGCTTTGCTGTTGCAGCTGATTCAGATACAGAGGCAGCACAAGCTCATCGCTCCCGGCGCGGCCGTCCTCGACCTCGGCTGCGCTCCCGGCGCGTGGCTCCAGGTGGCGATGATTCCTCTCCTCTTCTCCGCGCGCTCTTAGTAATAGTATAGATAATTCTTCCTTCTCATCTCTCGTTGTTGTTAGTGACTGGCTCGGTGGTGCTTGCAGGTGGCTTGCCAGAACCTGGGTCCGCTCGAGAAGGGCGGCGTGGTCGTCGGCGTTGATGTCAAGGTCAGTGGCAGTCAAATTGTCGTTGATCACTGTGACTAATGGACGGGAAGGTTGGCCTGATTTGGTGCTCTGTTGTTGCAGAGCAGACGGTGAAGGTCCCTTCCGCGCATTGTGACTCACGGGTCAGGACGGTCTGTGCCGATGTGATGGCTATGTTGAAGCAGCAAGCCCGGGCGATGTCACCACAGGTTCGGTAGCCTGCTTGCAGCTTGATTTTGATATGAGATTGAATAGTGTAGCTTTTAACTATTTACTGGGATTAGGTTGGACGTGCATATTACTAGAACAACCAAAAGTGGTGTCTTTCTTAGATTAGTCAAGTCAAGTTCCGATCAAATTCAGATTAATCTGAGCTTGAAATGTGCCTTGGTTGGCATATGAAATATGTAACTGAACTATAAATTCATATATTTTGTAATCTCCCCACTCTACCTCTCGGTAGATTGCTGATTTGTACCTTAGTTTTACTTCAATAAAAGTTTGGTTCAGGTCGGCTTAAGCCCGGCGTTGCCCTGTCAATAATAATAATTTGTATATTTGTTGAATAATTCTTGCCGTGTTCTAGTCGTTGGATTAGTTTGTTTTTCCGTTGTTTAGTTAGTGCATGCCGATCTTCAGGATAGTGTGGTTATGGAGCTCCTGCCTTTCAGGATGAGCGCGTCGCGCGGCATGGTGCCTACATGCAGGATGGCGCATGGAGTAGTGGGTAGCATGGCGCGCAATCCGGCCTGTAAGTTAGGCCATGTAACCAGTTTGTTATTTAAAAGAAATCAAAGAGTTAAGAAAAGCTGCTAGTTATCGCAGCACAAAAATACCCTGTATTTAATATTCTCTGAATATTACATTACTATCGTCATCGAGTTTCGACAACGGCAATGGTCGCAAGTTTTCCTTCGAGCGCCCTGCTGGAATCGTCTCCGGTGATCTGACATTTGGTATCAGAGCAAGTTTAGTTCCAGGGAGCTGCGATTTTTGCTCCAATCGACGGTCGGTCGCCAACGCCTCCGCGTCATAGAAGGTTCTCGCCGAGCACATTCCGCGGCGAGGACGCGACGTCGGGCAAGTCAGGGTGATCGAGCGCGTCGTCAAGGAGTCCGTTGGGTCGGCCAACTACCCGGTCCTGTCAGAGACCAACTACAACAGCTGGTCCGTCATGATGCAAGTCATGCTGGAGGCAAGAGGTCTCTGGGACGCGGTTGAATTTAGCGACGTCGAGCATCGGGAGGATCGCATGGCACTCGAGGCCATCCTCCATGGTGTACCGGTGGAGATGCGCCCCTCTCTAGCTTTGAAGTCGACCGCCAAGGAGGCCTGGAACACAATCCGGGCGCAACAACTGGGCTCGGAACGGGCGCGCAAGGCGAGCGCGCAGAGGCTTCGTCGAGAATACGAGTCAGTCGACAAGTTCACCATGCGGCTCAACAACATCACCACTCAGCTCGCGATGCTTGGTGATCCTGAGCCAAGACCCAAGGTGGTCGAGAAGATGCTCCGTGTTGTTCCCAAGAGGTATAACTAGATCGTAATTTCCATTGAAACAATGTTGGATCTTGGTGATTTGTCTCTGGAGGAGGTTGCGGGGCGGTTGAAGGCAGCTGAGGATCGCCTTGACCCGGCACCGGCGCAAACAGATGCTTCGGGGAAACTGATGCTCACTGAGGAGCAGTGGGAGGTGCGCCAGGAAGAGCGACGTCGACAGGCTGGCGGTGGCTTAGGTCGTCGTCAGAACAACCACGGGCGTGGGCGTAAGAACGCGCCCAACGACGGCTCGTTGAGATCTGGTGGCCAAAATCCCAAGATCTCGGCGGACCAGTGTCGTAGCTGCGGAGGTTACGGGCACTGGGCCAAGGAATGCAAGTCCAAGCCCAAGAAGGCGCAGGCGCATGTAGTCCAGGAGTAGGAGGCGTCACTACTGCTTGTGACGGCGAGCATCAAGACATCGACGCCAACCCTCACGACGGCGCACACTCTTGTGTGTGTGGACGAAGAGGAACTGTCTGTGCAGGTTGGGCTGGAGGAGAACGACGACTCTAGGTGCTGGGTGCTCACCACCACCGAGAGTACCAAAGACGCCGGCGAGGTGCAAGTGCTGGCAAGGCATGAACTCTCCTTTGAGGAAAAAGCGTTTGTGCACCTTGATGAGGCCAAGGTGTTCGTGCATCTCGGGGAAAAGGAAGGCGGTGACTCGAGCCGATGGGTGCTTGACACTGGTGCCACAAACCATATGACAGGCTGTCGATCGGCGTTCGTCGAGCTGGACAAGTCTGTATGTGGCACGATGAGGTTTGGTGATGGGTCGGCAGCGCGGATCGAGGGCTGTGGCACGGTGCTTTTTATCTGCAAGAACGGCGAGCATCGAACGTTCTCTGGCGTCTACTACATCCCAAGGCTCAACACCAACATTATCAGCCTCGGGCAGCTGGACGAGGCTGGCCATCCAGTGAACATCGACGATGGGATCCTGACGATCCGTGAACCAGGAACACGGCGGCTACTGGCGAAGGTACATCGCGCACCAAATCGGCTCTATGTGCTCAATGTCACCTTGGCACAGCCGGTTTGTTTGGTGGCGAAAGGCGATGAGGTGGCGTGGAGGTGGCATGATCGTTTTGGCCATCTCAATTTCCAAGCACTGAAGAAGATGGCTGCTGAAGGAATGGTACGGGGGATGCCATCGATCAAGCAGATCGACCAACCGTGCGACGGTGCCTCGCCGGAAGCAACGGCGGCACCATTCCCGGATCAAGCGAGTACCGTGCGGCTCGTGTCTTTGGAGCTCGTGCACGGGACATTTGTGGGCCAATTTCGCCAACAACGCCAAGTGGTAAACGATATTTCTTGCTTCGGTTGATGATCGGAGCGGTTCATGTGGATCATCTTCTGAAATCCAGGATGAAGCCACGGCGCCATCAAGAAATTCCAGCCGCCGCGGAGGTGGAGTCCGGCAAAAGCCGGTGTGCGTTGCGACCGACCGTGGCGGCGAATTCACGCCGATGGACTTCACCGAGCATCGCGCGGGCGTTCGCCGTCAATTGATCGCGCCATACTCGCCACAACAAAATGGCGTGGTCGAGCGCCAAATGCCATGGTGGTGGCAATCGCATTGCATGCTCAAGTCCAAGGGACCGCTGGTGGTTTTGGGAGAAGCGGTCATGGCGGCCGTGTATGTGCTGAACAGGTCGCCAACCAAGAGTGTCGAGGGCATGACGCCGTTTGAAGCCTGGTACGGGAAGAAGCCTGGGGTTTATCATCTGCGCATTTTGGGTGTGTAGTCCATGTCAAGACAACCACGCCACACTTGAAGAAGCTCGATGACAGAAGCCGTGCGATGATCTTTGTCGGCTACGAGCACGGCTCCAAGGCATACAGAGCGTACGATCCGGCCACTAAACATGTCCACGTGACACGGGATGTGGTGTTCGATGAGATGGCCCAGTGGAACTGGAATGGCAGCGAGGAGCTTGACAACGTCGGCGACGACTCCTTCACGGTGGAGTACACAGTGACAAGGTGGCAGGAGGACACTGCAGCAAACGAGGCTTCAGGATCGGCCACCAGTGCTGGCACGCCAGACCCAGGTGCACATGTGCCCCCCATGCTCACTCCAAGCAGCACGACGTCAGCAAGTTCCGGCGATGCACCTGTACCAGATCAGGAGGCGGCGGTTTCACCTTCATCCACCATTTCAGTGCGAAGTGAGGATCTGGACGCAGATCACGACGACGCGCCAGTACGACTCCGCGCCCTCGACGACATCATCCAGGAGCTGGAGCAGGGCGAGCTCCATGTCGTGAGCGTGGATGAACCTGCGTCGCTGACGGATGCTCAGCGACAGCCTAGCTGGAGGAAGGCGATGCTGGAGGAGATACGCTCAATCGAGGAGAACAACACGTGGTCCCTCACTGATCTCCCTCAAGGACGACGTGCGATCGGCCTCAAGTGGGTGTTCAAGGTCAAGAGGGATGAACACGGTGCTGTAACCAGGCACAAAGCGAGGCTCGTGGTGAAGGGCTATGCACAACGTCAAGGCATCGACTACGACGAGGTATTCGCTCTGGTGGCGCGCATGGACACGCGCACGATTGTCGATCGTACCGGCAGCCCATGAAGGATGGGAGATTCACCACATGGATGTCAAGTCCGCATTCTTGAACGGTGACTGATAGAAGAAGTCTACGTGGAGCACCGCCGGTTTTGCATGTCCCGGTAAGGAGCACAAGGTTCTCAAGTTGAAGAAAGCACTCGTGGTCTTCACCAAGCACCGAGCATGGAACCGAAGCTAGATGAGTCACTGCTGTCACTCGTGTTCAGGAGGAGCCCATCTGAGCACGCCATCTACATCAGGAAGGATGATGCAGGAAGACTGGTGCTAGGAGTTTATGTGGATGATCTCATCATCACGGGCACAAGTAGTGAAATCATCAAGAAGTTCAAGTCACAAATGGCCAAGGTATTCAGCATGAGTGACTTGGGCTTGCTCAGTTACTATCTCGTTATAGAAGTGAGACAGAGTGCAGATGGCGTCATTTAGAGTTAGGGAACTTATGCAGTGAAGATATTGGAGAAGGGAGGAATGCTAGGATGCAATCCATGTCAAGTGCCAATGGAGCCCAGACTGAAGTTAAGCAGGGAAGGAGCGGGAGGACAGGTTGATGCAACCATGTACAGGAGCTTGGTTGGCAGTCTCAGATACCTGGTAAATACTCGTCCTGATCTAGCATTTGCAGTTGGGTATGTCAGCAGGTTTTTGGAGAAACCATGTGAAGATCACTTGACAGCAGTAAAACATATGTTGAGATACATTGCAGGCACTAGCAATTGGGGTATCCGCTATCGAAGAAAGAAAAATGCAGAACTCTCACTAACTGGTTTCAGTGACAGTGATTTGGCTGGGGACATTGACAGCAGGAAGAGTACCTCAGGGTGATTTTCTTTCTTGGAGAGAGTCCTATTACTTGGCAATCCATGAAGCAGAAGGTAGTGGCTTTATCAAGCTGTGAAGCTGAGTACATTGCTGCTGCAGGGGCTGCTTGCCAGGCAGTTTGGTTAGCACGGTTGCTGGCTGAAATTCTGAATTCTGAGCCGAGCAAGCCGGTGCTGATGGTGGACAACGAGTCTGCTATTTCGTTAATCAAGAATCCAGTGCATCACAACCGAAGCAAGCACATAGATACAAGATTTCATCTAATTCGGGAGTATGCAGAGAAAGGCCAGATTGAAGTGAAGTCCATTGGGACTGAAGAGCAATTGGGTGATGTACTGACAAAGCCCCTTTGCAGGACCAAGTTCAGAGAACTTTGCAACAAAATTGGTCTGACAGAAGTTCAGTAGTGCGGCAAGATTTAGGAGGAGATTTATTGAATAATTCTTGCCGTGTTCTAGTCGTTGGATTAGTTTGTTTTTCCGTTGTTTAGTTAGTGCATGCCGATCTTCAGGATAGTGTGGTTATGGAGCTCCTGCCTTTCAGGATGAGCGCGTCGCGCGGCATGGTGCCTACATGCAGGATGGCGCATGGAGTAGTGGGTAGCATGGCGCGCAATCCGGCCTGTAAGTTAGGCCATGTAATCAGTTTGTTATTTAAAAGAAATCAAAGAGTTAAGAAAAGCTGCTAGTTATCGCAGCACAAAAATACCCTGTATTTAATATTCTCTGAATATTACATTACTATCGTCATCAGAGTTTCGACAACAGCAGCGGCTGCAAGTTTTCCTTCGAGCGCCCTGCTGGAATCGTCTCCGGTGATCTGACATGGGAGCATAGGATCCACAAAATATTCTTAGCTTCACAACATGAGGTAGTCTCGAAAAAGTTTGCTCCATATTGGGGTTTATTCTTTAATGACTAGCAAAACTTTTGAGGAAAGAAGTAAATGCTAATTAACAGAAAATGTGTGTAATTAATTATTTAAGATATCACCAGAGAATTGTACTTTGTTCATCAGTATATGATGCTTTAATAGATGGCAACACATACAACTGAAAGGTTGACGGATAAATCTTGACGAATGAATGGGGAGCTACTCATTAGAGATACAGGAAGTTGAGAAAATGGTTATATAGCTGGGTATGATGCCGCAAATTGACAAATTGTGAAAGGCCAACAATATTAGCTAAGTGCTGTTTTTTAGCCCGTACCAAAATCGCAATTCAGAGCTGATTACCAGAACTTTTTAGAATTTTCTTTCTTCTGTGCGATGTATGTAAACCCAACCCTCCATCCTACTCAACCTGCAAAACTAATACTATGAAGCTTCATCAATCCAAATACCAAACTTGCCTCTGCTCAATTTCAGGGTCTATGATTAGAAATAGCAAAGCAAGGACTGTCAGCTATATGTGTGCTGTGATCTTGCAATTGATGAATCAATGCATTGTGAATTTGATTAATCGATGTTTACTATGCTGTACAGGAACGAGGATTCTCTGTGATATTGTCAGACATGTGTCCAGTAGTTTCAGGGATCACAACCAAAGATGCAGCTATATCTTGTGAGTTGGGCATGCGCGCACTCTATTTGGCAGTTGGCAAGATAACAATTAAAGATTCAGATTATAGTGCAACTATAGAGAAGTTTCATAGCTCCACTAATTCTGATCCCGACGAGGATGGTGTTCTTAGACGTGGAGGCAGCCTAGTAATCAAATTTCTTGAGAATGAGGATATACCAGGTTATTTGAAGTTCTTACAAGTATTTTTTTTTTGGCTATTGTTGCAGACCTGAAGTTGATATCACACCAACAATGACTGATCAATCGTTGCATTTATGTAGGGTTTGGGAAGTTTTGCAAAGAGAAGTTCAAGAAAGTATCATGGCTGAGGCCTAAGGCGACAAGATCTAGTTCGCGGGAGATCTATTTGATCTGCGAAGGCTTGAGGTAGAGAAGTGGCCACTCACCCTTAGAAAGAGTGGCTACCCATCATTCTTGAACAGTCGATGTCTCAATGGTTTTTCCTATTTATTTGAGGGAGCTTGTGCTTCTCTTTTTGTAATTTGGAGTCATTTCGCTTGTGTTGAGTCTTGGCTGTGGGTTGAGAAACTCTTTTACTTTCGGTACCAAGTGGATTTGCTTGTTGCTGCCTGTAATCTTTCTAGCTTCACTAGGCCGATATTGATAAGAAGGTGCACAAAATCAATCCAATAATATCTCTTCTGAGGTTGCTGATGGTTATCGACTCATTTTTTCATGGTGGTGTTTGGAGTACTTGAGTGCTTTGTTGATAGATAGTACTAAAATTTTTAGCCCTCATATCTAGATCTAATGATAAAATCAATTTGTCTTCTCCCTTCTTGTTCGAGTACTACTATTTTGTCGAAGAGTACTCAATTATTTAGACATTGGTTGATTATTCGCCTTCATCTACCAATTTGCTCATTAACACGAGATGTGACACGTACTTTAAGGAATGCTCTAATGCATATTATTTTTTGCCTTTTTACATTAATTATATACTAGCTTTACGCAAATTAAATTACGTAAAAAATAAGAACAAAACAAATTATAAGGAACATAGCAGAAACTATAAAAGCCTACCTGTTCGCTTATGGTGAGACTTTGACAATAGTAAACAAATTGATTACCATCCCTTATCATATTGTTCATAAAAAAAATCACAAAATCAAAAGTACAACGTAGATCACAAAGCAACATTCAAAGGATAAATAAAAATTGAGTGCTCACATAAACAAAAAAACGCCCGATTACCATTTACCAAATTCCTTTTTTTCATTCTGAAAATTAATAGTAATACTTGTGCTACTCTTTCATTTTGGTCGTGCCGTGAGGTAACGCTGCCCTGGCGCAAATGCCCAGGAAAGGCGCCGGCCCACCGAATGCGCGAGCGCAGCCCAGCCACCCGCAGGCGTCGTCGTCTCGTAGCGCCGCGTCGGCACTCCGGTCTCCGCTCCAGTGCGAGAGGCTCTGTTCCAAGATCGCACGCTCCGTCCAGCTCCAACTGAGGAGCCGCGGCTAGAGGTGAGCATTTTTAAACCGAAACCGAATTATCAAATCGAACCGAATTAACTGATTATTTCGATTTATTCGGTTTTCGGTTCGTTTTTTTTGGTATAATTCGATTTTCGGTGTTCGGTTCGGTTTTTGACTTTCAAAAACCGAAATAACTGAATAACCGAATAGCCCACATACAATACCACTTTTGTAATATTCTTCCTAAAATTACTAAACAATTCTCATATTCTAATACATTTATGTATATGTTTGGTATATTCACATGTTCTATTATACTTATATTGTAATAATCTATGAATATTGTATAGGTTTAACCCTACTCTATGTTGCGTTATGAGAAGGACTAAATCTAATCTACCTAGTGTTTATTCATATTTCGATTAACCAATTCGTTCAGTTTTTTATTTTAGTTTGAGAAATTCGGTTGCTAGTTTCTAAAAACTGAATTATTTTAAAATCGAAAAAACCGAACCGATCAAACCGAAAAAACCGAATGCCCACCTCTAGCCGCGGCGCGCGCGCGTCACTTCTTTGACCGCGCCACGCTGGCGTACGCTTTTCCTCGCTCCTACTATAGGTTTGCCTCCACGTGTCGCGGTGAGGGTGGCGGAGCCCACGTACCGAAGAGATATGCTCCAGGCCCAGGGCATTTTCTACCATGTCTTCTCCGTGGAGTAATCAGTGTTTGTGGCTGAATTTGAACTGCCGAATTAGCTTGGATCCACTGCGACAATGCCAACACTTTGTATAACTGTTGCGAGAACATAGTAGTAAAATTGTAGTGTACATCCAAGTATACGCATGTTCGAGCTCCAGAAGAACAATTTGGCGATGTCTCCAATACTCGTGGCCTTTTTACCGGATCATGAATATCTAGCCATCTAGGCTTTTTGGACAAAACGTGACCAAAGCACCCTGTAATGAGGTCGCATGTTTAAATAACGAGTGGTAAAGTAGAAGAAGAGCGGATTAACAAGGTGTAGTTACGTTCATTTGTGCATTCTACTAATCCAACATAAATACGAGATGTACAGATGTACTCTATCAGAGAACGAAAGGTACTTTTGGAGCTTACCGGCGGCAAAGCCATGATAAAAATAGAGGCTGATTCAAAATACTAAGTTAAATTGAGACAAATATATCAAATGTAGTCTTGCGTAATTGAAATTCATACGCAAATAAAAGATAAACATAGCAAAACAACAAAATACAATGAAGGGAGGTACCTCTCTAATGGAAAGGCATCCCAAAAACACATTAATAGGTGTTCAAAGCGATATGTATATCCAAATTTGTAAAATTAGTGAATACAATAGTTCTCTGGATTAAACCAATGTTCTTGAAAGGATATCCACATTTTTCTATCAAATGTCTTTGGAAATGCATGCCTAATCGGTTAAGTTGGACTATTCGATAAATATGCCCTCCTCACTTGGTCACTAATTACATTGGTATAATCTTCTATGGGCATTTGACGTTCCAGAGTGGCAATAATTTCAATCAGATTAAATTATAGTCGAAGGCTTTTTGGTTGAGTTATGCTCTTATCGGTTAAAGGAGTACTCTTTGTATTGCTTGTGAAATAATTACGCGAAGTTTGTTTCTCCATTATTGCAAATTTACGAACAAATACAAGTATATAGCTATGTTACTAACTAAACAATATATAATTATATGTTATATACTAAAGAGTAACAAAATTAAATAGCAAACATTAAAATTAATAAGTAATAACAATACTCATCCACAGTGAGTCCTCCTCTATTTCTCATTACCTTTCGGTCCTTTCTCCTGCCATCGGCAGACTGCAGTCGTTAAACTCGACATAGCCCTCCTTAGGGCCTGTTTGGGGTCATGCATGAAATTTGAAAAAGTGCTTTTAGTTTCTTCAGAAAGCGATTGTAGTCATGGTATTGTGTGGCTTTTCTTGTTATGCCATTTGTCAACCTGGCTGCTGTAGTTGTAGCTTTTGGGGGGCAACCGAGCGGGGATGCAGTAACCTAGCAAAGCACAACGGCAGACGAGTGAAGAGGTGACGTGGAGGTGGCGAGGCAGCGTGGCGGAGGTCGGGGAGGCGGAGTGAGCGAGATGGGAGACGGTCAAGCGAAGCCACAGCTGAAAAACTCCTCCTCAGCGATTGAAGCTTTTAGGATGCTTCTGCTGTGGCTTAGTTTCACAGCTGCTTTACAGCTATACTGTTTGGAAGAGCTTTTGGCTCAAAGTTGAAACACAGCTCCAAACAGCCCTAATTAATCTCACTTCCTCTTCTTCTAACCTCGGTCAAATTCTAGATCTGGGTGATTGAGCCTCTCTCTTCTCTGGGCGACGCCCTGATCGATCGGCCGTCGCTAGGCTCCTCATCGACCTCTCCTCTCCTTCTCTTCGCCGCCGTCTGGCCAGCAAGCAGTAGTCTCCCCTGCACGGCTCGCTCCTCCGCGCCTTTGCCGACGGCCGACGCTTGGCCACCTTGGCCCGACCTTGGCGGCTGCTCTGCTACTCGCGCGCGCAACACCCGGCCCACCTCTTCATCCTCTGGCCCTCCACGCAGCTCGCTCCTCAGCGCTGTCACCCCGATGTCCGACGCCCCACCTTCTCCGTCGGGCCACCGCACCGCATGCCAGCTCTCCAGTATGCCGCTACGTAGGGCTAGGGCTTCTCCTTGCTTGAGGCTTCCACCGAGTTGTCTTCAGGTGCACGAAAATCCCCATTTTTACGTTTTGATTCTTTTTGATTCGGTGACCCTATCGGGTGGGGACATGAAGTGGATCGGTAGGATATATATCATAGATGTGAGATCATACTTAGACCTAGTAGACTATAGAAAAGGCCCAAAATTAGCCCTTCTTCTTCTGTTCATTTTTTGAGTTCGTCGCTCTGCTCTTTTTTCTTCCTTGATTCGAGCCATGATAATTGACAACCATGGAGGTGGTGGAGAGGGGGTGTTTCGGGCACCACAACTAAGAGGAGATTCCAGCCTTACGAAGTCAGTCCGGTGGATTCACCCCTGGAGCTTACTTTTCTTCTCTTCACACGAGAGGGCGGAGAGGTTGGTCGTCTGATGCAAGGTTCTAAATCTCGTCGAATTTTGGACCATTCTGAAATCTAAACTACCGACGGATAAAAAAAACTAAAAAAATTTGAAATTGCTACCGTAACACAAAATTTCGTTTTTCTCGACAAAATTTCACCAGAGTTCATCTAAATTTCACGTTTTTTAGCAAGTTTTGAAACTTTTAAGGCCGGATTTGGTCCAATAACCCTTAGGAAGTCATCTCCTATGAAATTTTGTTGAAAAACCGAATTTTTGAGATATTTTAAAATTTTAGCAAAAACACTATCAGATTTTTATAAAATTGTACAAGCTTTAATGAGCTGAAAATTTTATGGTACTATCTTTAGTATCTTAAAATTATACATAAAAAATTTAAAAATAATTTAACTTAATTTTTTATTCTTAAAAAATAAAAAACAGAACGAACATAATTAGGACATTTACATTGTCATAATTTTACAAATTTTCTTGAGTGTGATTATGATTTAATTTTTTTGAGAGATTAATAATTGCCTTAGTACTATTATATAAATTTTTTAAAAAATTTAATTTTTTTGTTTGATCAATCAAATCTATGTAAGCATTGAACTTCGTCTGTTATATTACATTTCAAAAATAAAAAAGAAAAAAACATAAATGGTACTGTGCCTTGTAAGAGTTTTATAAATTTACTGGAGTGTGATCATAATTCAAAATTTTTATAAGATATTAATAACTTCCTTATCACCCTTCTGTAAAATTTTCAAAATTTTTAAGCTTTTTTAATTGCTAAATCAAATCTATATATTGATCATGAAGCTTTTATAAGGACATAGCACTGTCTGAATTTTAAAACATTATTTGAGAATGATTATTATCTAAAAATTTTAAATCAACATTAATGTTACATCAGGACTATTCAAAAAAAATTCAAAAGTTTTCAACATTGTTTAAATAATTTTTCGTTTTGTTCAAGTTTACCGGTAAGCCTTTTAACAGGACAGTAGTACTGCTCGAATTTTTAAAAATTCATACAGTTTGATCGTCATCTGAAAATTTTACGAGAGCATTAGAAATACATCATAACCATGCAAAAAAAATTTCAAATGTTTATAACATGGTTTGAACCATTTTGTATTCGGTTCAAAATTGCCGGTAAGTGTTTTATCAGAAAAGTAGCAATGTTTGAATTTTTAAAAATTTCACAGACTTTAGAATAATCTGAAATTTTTATAGCAATATCTACAATGTGTCAGGACTCTCCAAAATAATTTCAAAATGTTTCGACATCATTTGACCCACTTTTTTCCTGTTGCAAAAAGTTAAATTTGGATATTTCGCCCGAAATTTCGGTATTTTTCGGCGAATTTCGTTTTTTCTCGGTACAAAATGAACCGGATTTGAATTTTGGTTTTTGAATTTCGTACGAGATTAGTCCGAAATATTCGAATTTCGCCGAAATTTTGGATTCCGGTTTTAGGCGGTATTTTATCCGAAAACGAAATTTGAATCCTTGTCCGATACAGTGCGATGGCACAGAGAATCCGCTGTGGAGGTCTAGAGACCTCCATTCTGCCACTTTCGACCGACGCCCTCCCCGCGCGTTCGCGAGTCGGTGCTGTTAAGGAACCTCGCTATCGAATAGTCCGGGGTTCCCGAACAGATCTGAAGTGGAGAACAGAAAGAGAGAGAGACACGTGTTTAGGGAGAGCGAAAGCGGAAATTCTTTATTGCTAATGAATTCTGTGTGTACATGGGGGGACCCCCTCCTCCTTTTATAGCGCTCTCTAGGGTTTCGGCATAAGGGACCACATGGGCCTGCGATGGGCTTTAGGGTTTCTCAACACTCCTTGGGCCTTTGCCATGAGATGCATATGCCTCATTAAAACTCGAAAAAAACCCAATGGAAAAATACTTGGAGAAAGAGTACATAGCATACGCTACTATGTTGCTCGAATTGCCTCGTTAAAACCTTACGCAAGAAAACTTCATGAAAAACTTGCTAAGTAAAAAGAGTACAATTCTCCCAACTTCAATTGCTAATCTTCGAGATTCATGTTGGGTATTCATAATTCATCTTCGAGATTTATGTGGGAGTATGTGAAATATCTCCCCCTGAAATCTGCACTTCTCTAAGTCTCATCATCCCAATTCCTTTCACGCACCTTTCAAAGGTAGATGCTGGGAGTGATTTAGTGAACAAATCTGCAAGATTTTCACATGACTTAGTATGCAATATCTTGATCTCGTTCATCTTATGCAATTCGTGAGCATAGAAGAACTTGGGGTTGATATGCTTCGTGAGATTGCTCTTCACATAACCCATCTGTGCTTGGGCAACACAAGCTGCATTATCTTCATAAATTATTGTAGGAGTTTGCTCAATGTTCAAACCACATGACTTCTGGATGTGGTGAACCATTCTTTTGAGCCATGCACATTCACGAGATGCTTCATACAAAGCGATGATTTCCGAGTGGTTTGTCGACGTCGAGACAAGAGTCTGCTTAGACGACTTCCAAGAAATTGCTGTTCCTCCACATAGGAAAACATAGCCGCTTTGGGACTTGCCAAGATGTGGGTCCGATAGGTAACAAAGATCGGCGTAGCCAACCAAATTCAATTCATTGTTCCTTCAAAAAAACAGGCGAGGTCTTTGCTTCCTTGGAGGTAACTAAGATGTCCTTGATCCTTTCCAATGCCTTTTGGTGGGTTCTGCATCAGACGAGCTAGCAAATTCACAAATAACGCAATGTCCGGCCTAGTGCTATTTGCAAGGTACATGAGCGCTCCAATTGCACTCGATATGGGAATTCGCTCCCGTGACTTCCTCCTCTTCTCTAGGTCTGCATGGATCTAGGTCTGCTTGGAGTGACCTTCCAACCATTGGAATCTTTGCAGATATGATTTTTCAAAACCAAACCTTTCCAACACTTTCTCGTGTGTAGGTTGATTGATGTACCAAGATTCCTCCTTGGACATGTTCAAGCCGCAAGCCTAAACAAAACTTGGTTTTACCCAAATCTTTCATTTCAAACTCGGACTTCAAGTATGAGCATGCCTCTTCAATTTCTTCATCCGTCCCAATGATGTTCAAGTCATCTACATAGACGAGATTATACTGTAATCCATTCGAGGATCACAGATAAACACACATGGACAATCTTCGCTGTTTGTGTAGCCTTTCTTGCAGAGAAAGTCACTCAGCGATTGTACCACATTTTTCCCGATCGCTTCAAATTTCGGTGATTTCTCCTATTTCACATCACATGTGTTTCTATTTGCTCCATCTTGGTTCGGGATAGGAATTCCTTCCGTGATTTCATGTATATCTCCTAATCCAAGTTTCCATACGTATGTCTGTGACAACATCCATTAGCTTCATTCTCAACTTCAAGTTGATCGCCATTGAGATCAAATATCTAAAGGTAATTCCACCCATGACCGAGAATAGGTTTCTTCATAATCAACTCCGGACGTTGAGTGAAACCTTGAGCTACAAGCCTAGCTTTGTACCTTACAACTTCGTTGTTTTCATTTCTCTTCCAACAAAGACCCATTTGTGACCTACGGGTTTACATGGGGAGGTGTGCGAGATACGGCCCAAACACCTCTCTTTGTTCGGAGAGACTAACTCGCCGTGATTGCCTTTTTCCATTCTTCCCAATCTAGCCTTTTCTTGCACTCTGCGAGATGCGAGCTCTGGATCATGATCAATGATCGAGGCAATCTTCTTTCTTGAGTATGCATCAACGCTGGTCGCTGCTCTATTCAGTGATTCTCCTGTTACTACAAAGTTTATGGCCATTTCTTCATGGGGTGCTTCATGCACTTCTACTTGCTCTTCGCGCTTTTCCCTATCGCAGAGCAAGTTCCTTTAGCTTTTCATCGCCTATGTGTGCGCACACATTATTTCCGCGGCTTCTGCAGTGGAAGATTCAAGTCCGAATTGCCTTTTCCATTGGCTTCTTTCCGGCTGTAGTCTCAACCGGCTCCCCTTCTTTCCTTGGGGCATTTTCGTGATTGGTTGTGGTAAGTCCTCTCGCCCGCTTTCTCAGCACGCCTCCGGGTACTTTGGGTTTGAGGAGCCGATTGCTCGTTCTTTTCTTTGAGGCCTCCAAGCAGTTGAGGGATACCTTCTATTTTCTTTGGTATTTCCACCTCTCTGGTGCATTTCTTGCTGGTACATGCGACTTAACCACGCCTTCAGATCACAAAATGATCAGCAGTTTCATTTATAAATTCGCAAATCGATTATCTTCTAGACTTCTTGATTTGCTTCATTAGTTCGGGGTCATGTGCGGGATCCTGGAATGCCATATGATTTCCGCATTTTTCATCCAAAGGTTGATTTCTCCCCTAATGACGGAAACGATCTTCGTCAAAGATGCAATCAATGAATCGTCAGATGCAAGTCTCCAAATATGGGTTCCAAATACGATTATGGATGCACTCCATAACCAACGATATCCTGCACTTGCGGAGAGGGCCCATTTCAATCCACCGAGGGGTGGTATAGGTACATATACCATACACCCAAATTTTCTAAGATGGGAGATCTTGGATGATCCGTGCACAAGCCGCATAGGAGAATGGGTGTTGTAGGCCGATGGTCCGAAATTGATAAGTCTTCCGTGCGTGCAGATCGCGTGTCCCCAACAAGTGTTGGGCAAGTTACAACTCGCAAAAGCGGTCCGCAATGAACTTAATCCTCTTTATTAGTGCTTCGCTAGTCCATTCTGCGTATGGACGTGCGGAGTGCTCAATCGCTATCCTCGTTGTCGCAATAATCATCAAATGCCTTTGAAGTAAATTCTCCGACATTGTCCATTCGATGGACTTCACGCGATGATCGTGAAAGCATTCTTAATTCTTATGATCTCGCAAGATCGCTTTGCAAAGCATGGTTTCTTGTTGACAACAAGCATACATGCGACCATTTCGAGGAAGCATCGATGAGCACCATAAAGTATCAAACGGCCTGACAGGCTGAATCGGACCGCAATATCCCCTGGATGCGTTCCAGAATGCAGGATTTCACTTTGCACTTTCATAACAGAGGGTCTAGTTATTAATTTCCGGTGGCACATGCAGGGCACACAAAATCTTCATGATTCGGAAATTTTAACATTAATGCCATGACCACGTGAGTTGTTCACTATATTTCTCATCATTCTAAGACCAGATGACCTAATCTACCATGCCATTAAGAAAATAATTGAGCTTCTAAAAGCATCTTCAAGGAAGTATACACTTCGGTGCATGAATATTCATGTAGTACAACCGAGATTCATATGAGGACATTTTTCTAATACCATTTTTCCACATACCGCGTGCTTCACAATGCACAAGTATTCTTTGCCATTTTCTTCATTGGTTTCTACGTGAAAACCATTGGCGCGGATGTCTTTAAAGCTTAAGAGAGTACGTGTTGATTCAGGTACAAAAGGGCTTCTTTAATTACCAAAGTTGTACCCATAGGCAATATAATAGTGGCTCTTCCCGAGCCGATTACATATGAGTCGCTTCTGCGATCGTACTAATCTTTCCAGCCGTTCTTCGTGATCGACAGAAATACATAGACTCTCTTAAGATGGTATTTGTTGTGCCACTATCAACAATGCATATCTCTTCCATTTGGGCTCTACGATTTCTAGATGAAAGAAATATAATCCCAATCAAACAGAGGCAAAATAATTCAAATATTGCTTGTAAATGAAAGAATACTGGAATAAAGAATAAATTGCATATATATTCATGAGAGAAGTATGCTCTTCTAGAGCTTACTATTCATTATTCAAAAGAAAAAGCTAGCAACCATAATCTAAAAGAAAATGCGATTCATGCATTTAAACGGCGCAGTCAAGGCTTTGATCGCTCGCCGACGCAGAGGGTTTCAAGGCCCCGCGAGGACCCTAGACCAATCGCGAAGACGGAGCTTCTTGCCCCAAGAACTATCTTCACGTCCGATGCCCAGTGAGGTAGTTCTCGACTGCATGGGTCGATTCTTCAAACTCACGATTCACGATTCATGATTTCAAAATTTCGACATTAGATTATGCGTGTAATCTAATAGAAAATGGTTGCAAAAGCATAAAGTGCGAAAAATTAAATTGCTATGCATTGCAATATATTAAATAAAGCAACGGATTCAAAATTCATAAAGAAAATTCATAAAAGCAGAGAAATAAAGCAAGAAAATTAAAAACAGAGCCAAATAAATCTTCTTGATTTTCCGCAATTTTAAAATTTTCTCGCAATTTTTTCGCAATTTTTCTCTTTTTTTCTTTTCTTTTTCTTTTTTTTTTCTTGGCGAATAACGGCCGCCCCTTTTTTTCTTTTTCCACGCCTTTTGGGCCTTCACCCATCGCTACGCTGCGCTCAAATCCCACGCGCTAGGGTTTCCACCAAGCCGCCATATCGCCACAGATCGCGCGGCCATTTTCAAGCCCATCGCGCCGCCTTTAGCGCTCGCTTTTAGCGCCAAGACGCCATTTTCACAAGACGCTTCACTCCTCGCACGCAATCGGCTGACGAAGTGCAGGTCATGAGCACGAGCACACCGGCGTCACCTGGCGCACGGCGGGCTGGCGATCGACAAGCAAGCCGGCGCGCGGTGGCGATGGCGCGGCGGCGAGGCCGAAGTCGGGGCGGTGCGCGACGAATAAGCTCGACCGGCGGCGGCGATGGCGGAGCGCGCCGCGGATCGGTTGGCGCGGCAGTCACGGCTTCTTGAGCGCGGAGTACGTCTGGAGAGAAGCGCGGCGGCGAGCTCACGGACATCTTCCACTTCGTGTCGCGACGCACCACCACCGCGTTGCCGGCAACCGGAAGCGCCACCGGTGCGCAATGACCGCTTTTCTTCTTCGCGGCGCGGGCGGTCGGCCGTCTTCTTTAAGCTTGCGGCTTACGCGCGCTGCGCTAAGCGGCCGATCGCACGGCTTGGCGGCGGGCGGAAGCCGAAGCATCTCGGATTCGAGCCGGCGGCCATCATCGCGGCTTTGCCGCTCCGATACAGTGCGATGGCACAGAGATGATCCGCTGTGGATGTATCGCTCTGTCTAGAGACCAATTGCATTCTGCCACTTTCGATAACGTGTTAAGGAACGACGAATAGTCCGGTTCCCTCCACGTGTTTAGGGAGAGCGCGCGTTCGCGAGTCCTCCTTTTATAGGTGCCACGTAACTCTCCTAACTACACCCACCACCGTCCACACCACGCTGATATCTCCCTCTCGCAGACAATTAGACCCCACCACGCGTGACCCCACAGATCATTGAGTCAATCAATACAAACCCCAGGAACTCTCATCGCGCCACCGCAACGCCGCTGGACTCCACTTCGGTCCGCTTGTTGCATCACCACCCACCGCAGTAGTACCAGGGGCAGGGAGTACTATATTACTCCTCCAGCTTGCTTAGCTAGCGTGGTTGCTTGCTCCGTTCCTACTTCTTAGCTTTTTTGTTCATCAAATTTTTTTCCAAGAAGAGATGGAGGTGGAGCACGGTGAGGAGGTGGTGATGACGATGGTGGCGGAGGAGCAGGGGTGGGAGACGCCGAGGCGGGAGGAGTGCCGCATCCCGGTGGTGCCGCCGTGCCCGGCGCCGCCGCGGAAGAAGGCGGTGGCGCTGCCGGAGCTCGGGAAGGAGCGGAGGGAGCCGCCCAAGGGAGGGTACTTCCAGCCGCCGGACCTCGAGTCCCTGTTCGCGCTCGCGCCGCCGCGGAGGCAGGCCTCCAGCTGCGCGTGAATTTACGCACGCATTAATGCTCTGCCTCCGTGCAGTGATTCTGCGGTTCAGTACCAGTGACGTATAGTAGGTCTGCGGATGTTGCACGTCTTATTTTGTTTTTTGGGGAGATATGGATGTGCATTCCCTCTTTTGCTTTCGTGGTGTCGAATAATATTGTATCTAGCTAGCACCCTGCGTGTATGTATGTTGCTGTTAGTTAGAAGAATATTAGGACAAGTTTGGTAGGCTTGTAGTACAAATTAGAGTGTGCAATACGCACTAGTATGTACGTAAATGTTCTTCCAAGTTTGGAAAGAGATGTGCTTTTCAGATTCACAAAACCGACGAAAACCGGTTTTCGAGCGTACCGCTACAGTTCGAAATAAAAAATCGTTCGGTAAAACGGTCTATTCAAAATTTTTTTAAAAAAAAATTTAAAAAATTGAAAAAAAAAATTATGTGCTCGGTTTTTCGTGAAAAACCGCTCAAAAAACCGTTTTGCGATGAAAAACCAATTGGCATCGGTTTTTCGCAAAACCGAGCGGGTTTTCTATTTTTTCTGATTTTTTCAAAAATTTCTTAACCCTTCTGCTTTTGACAGAGCGGTTTTTTAAACGAATTTTACGATTTTCGTATCGCGAATTTCGAAATTCGGTTTTTAATGAACCCCGGTGCTTTCTATGCCATATTGCCATTCTGTCCGTAAGCTTTGGGAATACCGGAAAGTTCGTCCTCGCAGGCTCCCAGCTGTAGCCTTCCACGATCAAATCCAAATACGCTGCTCCTCTTTTCTTCTCAGAACCAGCAAGCACGCGCCGTGAACCGGCGAGCCTATTCCCGGGTTTTTCCGGGATGCATCCTACATAAATTTTAAAGCATGTTTCCAAGTTGTATAAATTTTAAAACAGAAATAGAAAAATATTAAAGTATGAATAAACAGTATACAGTAATTACATAACTGGAGTATTACGTAGCTTATCTATACCCCTTTATAATGCACCTAAGCATTCTTTTCTACGTCCAACCCAAATAATACACCCCACTAGAGATGGCCTAACCTTCATGCACCCAGCGAAACGTCCTCAAAAACTTGTCTCCATCAAAATTAACCTTTCAGATCTTTCCTTAGCTTTACTCACCCACATCCGATGGCTATTGTTTAATGTGTCTAACTCATCCCTGTGGTCCACAACAGATCTCCCCCTACCTCCAGCATCATCTCAAGGAAAAGGAAACAAATATCCTGGAATTAAAGAAAAGAAAATAAACGCTCTAAAAAAGGAAAAGACCATATATTACGTGCTGAAAAAAGGAAACCAAAAGACAAGGTACTATATCTATACCCCTTTATAATGCACCTAAGCATTCTTTTCTACGTCCACCCCAAATAATACACCCCACTAGAGATGGCCCAACCTTCATGCACCCAGCGAAACGTCCTCAAAAACTTGCCTCCATCAAAATTAACATCTCAGATCTTTCCTCAGCTTTACTCACCCACATCCGATGGCCATTGTTTAATGTGTCTAACTCATCCCTGTGGCCCACAACAGATCTCCCCCCACCTCCAAAGATCATCTCAAGGAAAAGGAAACAAATATCCTGGAATTAAGGAAAAAGAAACAAACGTTTTAGAAAAAAAGATCATATATTACGTGCTGGGAAAAGGAAACCGGAAGACAGAACAATATACTAGTTAGTACTGAGAAATCTAGCACGGAAACACCGCGAAAGTTTTGCGAGCGTAGCCCAGCCGGAGCAGTCAGGCCGAGCATGGATACGATTCGGGCCAAAGTAACGTGTTAGAATACAGGGTCGATATCCAAAGCGGGCCTATTCAAGTTCAATTTCTCCGTAGGCCGTATATGGGCCGAAAATTAGCCCAATCCAGGCCCTTTCAGGATATCCCAGACGGCCCGTGGATCCGAAGGCTGGGGTGGGATCTGTCAAACAAGCCCGGAGTGCTTTTCCTTTTCCTCCTGAAAGCGCAACGCAGGTTCGGGAATACTCTGGAGTCTGGACTCCGCCGCCGCGGCACGGTCCCTCTCGACGACGCCACCACTGACGAGAGGGAGTCCCTATATAAAGGGAAGGAGAGGAGGAGCTTCTTCCGCCAGTGTTTGCCTCCCGCGGCCGCGCGTAAACCCCACCAACACCTGAGCCAGTCCCCTCGCCTCATCTCGTCTCGCCGGCGGCGCTTCGATGGCCAAGGAAGGAGGAGGTCCCGACTGGAACGGCCTGCTCAAGTGGAGCCTCGCCCACGGCGGCGGCACCAACCCGCCGAGCAATCTCAGGTCCAGAGATCTACCCCTCTCCTGTCAGCGTATTCTCGTGCAAAATCCTTCGTTTGTGTTGTGCTCCTCCTGTGCTACTCTAGTCTTGTTGTTTGGTTCCCGGTTTGAGTTGGAAGCTAGGGTTGTTGCGACGGACGCGCGAATCTGAAGTGTATGTTTGCGCTTGCGGCCTGTGGCTTTCAGATTTGCGGCCAGAATTATTACTGTATCCAGTGTATAGTCATGCGGGTGTCTGTGTTTAACGATGCGATCCTTGTGTGTCCCCTAATGCTATATTAGCCACCAATTCGTGTTTAAGACGAAGGAAGCATTATACCCAACCCAAGCCGCATTGTTTCATTAAATTATCATTCTACTTCTTTTTAGCTTAATGTTTTTTTCCGAATTAATGCAAATTACTCGATCCCAAGTAGGGTAACTATATAAAGCTGCAGTAGCATGCAGTAAATCCTTGATTTTGATTCAGAAATCTAGGTACCGTTCAAGGTTTTTCTTTTACTTGCTTGGAACCGTTCAAGTATTCCTGTTGTTCATAGTTGCCTTCATTTCGGTTTGTAGTGAGGAGGACAGGAAATGGTTTATGGAGGCAATGCAGGCGAACACAATCGATGTTGTCAAGAGGATGAAGGAGATCACCCAGGTGATGAAAACCCCTGAAGATGTCTTGCAGTCTCAGGGCGTCACTCTGGAGAACATTGAAGGTACTCTTTCAAGTGTTCTTAGTTTTCCTATTTCCGTGCATTCTCCAATCAAAGGAGTTTATCACGTTTTCACATTCCCGCTGTTACTTCCAGCGGTTGCCATTCGATATAGCCCGCACACTATGTGGTTGTTTGTTTACACATCTGAGAGCATTTTCATCATTGTAGAGATTAAACAGCCACTGCAGTCTAGACTCTAGATTCTAGAACTCTAGTTGCACAGTACCTCATATGTGTTGGACTACATGCTAGTATTTATTGGATCAATTTCATAACTAGGAGATTCAGGGCGTAATACACATTTGTTTAAATAGATAGTAATAGTATGTGCAGGTCTTTAGGATATTATGGATAGGCCTAATATGGCAAACCAATAGATGAAGAAGCATTCCGCAGTGATGGGTAATAATTTCTACAGCAATGCGTAAGCAGTCTGGTTGCTGTTTTTGTGCACTAATGACGCAAACAAAAATTTTTGGCTGAGGATGTGATGTGTGTGCCTAGTGCAGGGTTGAGATTAACAGTACTAATCCTTGGCAGATGTAATAACTGGAGGAGTATGATCTTTGCTGGGGCAACATTGTTGTAGTGACATGAAGTCATTCTGTTTATCTGTTGCTATAGTTTGTTAATGTATATATGATGATTTATTTGGGTTAGGCCCCGCTTTTCCTTTTTCATATACTATTTCTGTATGTGTGTGTGTGTATGACCCTTTGGTCTACAATTAATTCATCACAGTTTGTCCCAAGTCCCAACACGTATACCCCTTGAAGAGTTTGTTAAAATTGCATTTGATTCCTATTAGCATATGCATGTTAAGTTTTGAAGTCCATTTGAGTTATGACTGCCGACTAACATTTTTCTAACTTCATGTTCAGATATGTTGGATGAGTTACAAGAGCATGTGGAATCTATTGACATGGCAAATGGTAAGATTATGGTTGAATCTAATGATTTTTCCCTCTTTATAAATGGTTATTCTGTGGTTAACCATATGAATTCGGTAATATGTATAATTATTCAAGCAGATCTTCATTCTATTGGTGGATTAGATCCTCTACTTGGTTACTTGAAAAATTCACATGCTGGCATCCGAGCAAAGGCAGCAGAAGTTGTGAGTACAATTGTGCAGAATAACCCGAAAAGCAAGCAACTTGTCATGGAGTCTAATGGACTGGAGCCACTGTTGACAAACTTCAGATCCGATCCTAGTACGAATGCACGCACAAAAGCTCTTGGAGCAATATCATGTAAGTCTTATTCTTCTTTTTTGTATTCGAATCACTGATACCATATAAGAGAAATGGAATAGGAATAGGCCCAATTTTGGTCCTTCAACTCTTTTTGGAGTCTAATTTTCATTCTGACTACAAAACCGTTTACTTTCAGTCCCCCAAGTGTCAAAACCAGTGCAGATCATAGATATCATACTCGTCTTGCAGTTCTGATTATTCATGCTAATCGTAGATATCATACCCTTGTCTTGGGCATAGTTTTCTTCTGTTATTCATGCTAACCGTAGATATCGTACCCTTGTCTCGCAGCTCTTATTCGTCATAACCAGCCAGGAATTGCTGCATTTCGCCTAGGAAATGGCTATGCTGCACTTAAAGATGCCCTTGCTTCTGATGATGCCAGACTTCAGAGGTATGTTGTATGATATTCAGAAAGGCTGTGACACAATATTCCATAAGACATTTTTGTGATTAGGTTGATCTTCTGCGTCTTGTTGAACACTACGACCATGTAGACCTATGCTTCCCTTTATATTCGGCAACATGGCCTTGTATTGGCACAATATTCGACAGGCAGTGGAATTGGGAGTTAAGGGGTTCTCTATTCAGAAGTGGTCAACCTGTGCACTTCACTAAAAATTGTAGTGCAAGAATCCAAAATGATGAATAAACATACTACCTGCGAATCATCACATACTAGGAGTTGCTATGTTGCCATAGTAGGATAAAGCGCTTATGTGCTCTTCCAACTTTGGTTTGCTAGTGGAGCTATCATGATTGTCTGATATCGCATTATTTGTCATGTGATTCTGTCGTGCTAGTCCTTTTTTCCCTGAATTTTTGTCCTTATTCGTTGGACTCAAATTTCACTGCTATTTGAATTATGTGCTTGTAATGTCATTACAATCCTGTTGTATCATTCCAGGAAAGCTCTGAATCTTATACATTTCCTGCTGCGCAACGACAAGGTTGATAGGAGTGTTGCTACAGAGCTTGGTCTTCCGAATCAAATGATGCACCTTGCATCCAGTGATGATTCTGGAGTTCGAGAGGCTGCCTTAGGTGGCCTTCTGGAGCTGGCACGGGACAAGACATCTGGCTCTGGTAACACACTTCCTGATCAAGACAAGCTGAAAGATGTCCTCAGGAGCCGAATCGAAGGCATCAGCACAATGGACGCCGATGATCTTCATGCTGCTCGTGAGGAGCGACAACTTGTAGACTCCCTCTGGAAGGAATGCTACAACGAGCCGTCTTCTCTCAGGGAGAAGGGTCTTGTAGTTCTTCCTGGAGAGGACGCCCCACAAGAGCCGCCTCCAGATGTTGCTGGGAAGATGTTTGAACCGCCCCTTCGCGCATGGGCTGCAGCAAGACCACCCCCGAAAGAAGGTTCTGATTCCGGCAGCGGGAACAAGGATCCGCCATTGCTGCTAGGTCCTGGACCATCCTCCAACACCAACTCCAGTGCCTAGGCTTGCAGGGATTGTGGAAGGCTTTAGAACAGACCTGATAGAAGTTTGGCACTTTGCCCTGTAGAACTCTATAACCTCTTGTACGCTACTACAGTTGTGCTACGCTGATCAGCTCTGCATTTTTAATTTGGGCGTTTGCTTGTAGTTGTATGAGGTTGACAGATACTTGTAGAGCAGTGTATGTTATGATGCTCGTAAATTATCAAGGCTACTTATGAATCTCTTGCACGAGAATTCAGTTTTGAATTGATGCTTCCTTTGGATTCTTTTAAATTTGACGGTGTCGAGATGGTGCACTAACCCTTCCCGAGGATTTTTTTTTTAAAAAACAATTTTACAAAAACACTATGCTGAATCTAAATTTTACAAAAATACATCTTTGTCGCTAATTGAAATGACAATAGAGTTAGTGTTACCAATTCAAATGGTAATATAGAAGCTTCAGTTTTGTCAATCAAATAAATCCACGATAAAAATACAGAGGTGTATTTTTGTAAAATTTTGATTTCGCGTATTATTTTAAAAATATTTTATTTCTTTTTAAAATAATTCCCTTCCAGAGTATGCTTATCATCAGCTTAAAGCATGACCGTCCGATCCTCACCTCTGCGGCCGTGCCGCTTGATCTGAACGGCGGATGATGCTGCCTGCTCCGGTCGAAGGCTCGTCGCGAGCCATTCGAAGGGGCTTCGAGTCCTGCAACCCCATCCGCCTCCGGTTGCGCCATGGCGCTGCAGCTGCAGGCCGCCACTCCGCGTCCCCCCGTCCCTCTCCCCGCCTCGCAAAGCCGCTTCGCTCCGCCGCCTCCTCTCCTCCTCCGCGCAGTCGCTTCCTCCCGCTCCGGCTCTTCCGCGCGCCTCTCCTTCCAAGGGCCCGCGCCTCGCTGGTGGCGGGCGAGCGTGAGGGCCCGCGCGGGCGCCGGCGGCGGGCGCAGGGAGTCACCGTACGAGGTGCTCGGCGTGTCGCCGTCGGCGGCGCCCGACGAGATCAAGCGCGCGTACCGGCGGCTCGCGCTCAAGTACCACCCGGACGTCAACAAGGAGGTGCGTGCCGTTGCTGCTCCCTCCCAAGTCTTACCATCCCATTGCGTTTCGCTCTTTTCTGCGTGATTCCTATTAGGATTGAGAAATGGTAGCTTTAGTATTACTACCATTTTGGAGATTTGTAATGTTCGCGTTTGTGATTTCTCAACGCAGGCCAATGGCCAGGAGAAATTTCTGCGGATCAAGCATGCGTACAACACACTAATGAATTCGGAGAGCCGGTCCAAGTATGCAAGAAGCAACCCAGATTCGTCTTGGACCTCCGGGAAGAGCGAATCAACTGTTGCAGAGGAGCAATTCTATGGGTTTGGTACACAATTCTCTTATCATCCGCTCTAATGAGCCGTATTTTGGGGCTGGAAATTTTGTGCTAGTCCGTAAATTCAGGTTCCATCAGTGGTTGGTCACTTGATAGTGTCAGTGAGATTCCATTGCAGTTTTCCGCTAACAAACTACTAATAGTGAGATCCCGTAGCAGTTTTTGTTCGTTGAAACTGCTGGTAGATAATAATTTGGAGATATAAGAAGTGTAATTGAACACAAAATGCTCATCTGTTGACACCATGGTTACCAGATTTATTGTAAACCCTTCCGAATCGCGAACTAGATTCGTTAAACCCGAACCGGTTTAGGGTACGGGGTTCGTGTTTGCAGTGGAAATTAGAAGAAAAAGTGGCGTGAACCTGAATCCTGTACCGTGACTTAGACTAATCGCTCTTTCTGGTAACTATGGTTGACACCACTGTGGTTTCTGGTTTTGCAGCGGATTTCTTTAAAGATCTGCAGGCAGAATTTCAGAACTGGGAAGCTGGGCTGAATTCAGAACAGAAACCTAAAAGCCTGTGGGAAGAGTTGGCAGTAAGTTCTCTTTGTTCCACTGTCTTGTTGTAAACTTGTACCGTTGCGACTTGCGATTGCGAGTGACCACTTAGCAATAGAAAATAGATGCTACTGTGACTTCCAGTACCACTAAGTGAGTATGACTATGGTCTATGTGAAAGCTCGTGTAAACTCTAATATGACGTTTTGATTGATCAGGCAATTGGTGAGGAATTTGTTGAGTTTCTAGAGAATGAACTGAAGATCGACGACTCAGTTCCTGAGGAAGACAGTGGGAATGATCCATACACACAATTTGGAGGGAGAGGCAAAAATGCTCAGGATGACAATACATCAACCAACAGCTTTGATGATAGCTTGTCTGAAATAGAGGCTGTCCTTGAGAAGCTGAAGAAGGAACTTGGGCTCGGCTAAACCATTGCCATTGACTGCCCATGCTGCTGCTGGCAACTATGGCCATTGCAACTTTTTCTTTAATCACGATTGCAATTGCTACTAACTTGATGCTCACGTGAAGGTATTTCTTGTATCCATGCGCTTGGATGGCCATAATAGTTACTAGATATTGTAATCTAGGTGACAGAGCTCACGAGTTCACGTATTCAGCCTTTGTAATCTCTCTGGTTTCTAGGAGTGCAGTTTACTCGGCCAACGCAACAGCAAAGATTTGTGTAGTTTTGGAATCTTTGGGGTAAAAGGTGGTACAGCAATAACAGTATGTGGTTATTTGGTGTGCTTGCTGCGTTTCGAGTCAAAAACCAGCTTGATTTCGACAATACATGAAGTGTGGTCATGTGGTCATAGTATTTCTGCTGTTCCGCAGTGTCGGCTGGCCTCATGAACTGCCTATTTGTGCTCTCTTTTCGCGGCCACCCAAGGCATTTTGGCCCAGTTCGGCACAACTTTGGATTGTGCTGATTCTAGATTATGGTCGACTATCTGGAGAAGCTACTGCTTGAAAAATTTGCTGGTTGAAGAATCTGGTCGTTCGGCAATCCGCTCGAGAATCTGGTTGTTGATGAACCGGCTTTGGGCAGAGGGGCGGCAACGGAGAAGCTCAAGCCGGCGGCGAGTAGAGGAGGAGCTTGGGTCGGTGGCAGAGGCGGAGGACAAGCTCGAGCGACGGCGGTGGAGGAGGAGGATGAGCTCGGGCTGGCGGCGGAGTGGTGGCGGGCCGGCAGCCGGAGGGGTGGCCTGCGGCTTGGGCAAGGCGGCAGCCGGAGGGGCGGCGGGTGGCTCGGGGCAGGGCCTTCGAGCGGAGGGGGAGCTAGGGCGAGCGAGGAGAATCGAGAATCCGGGAATTTTTGGATTCTGGTTATACGTTGATTTGATGATTCTAATTTTTGGAGGAGCAGTTTAGAATCCTATCGTTCGATAAATAAGCTGAAACGAACGGTACCTTTGTGTGACGGATTCTGATTCTGAGCTTCTATGGACTAAGTGTGCCGTGTTTGTGTTGGTATTGCCGATCGGAGCTGTTCATGAAACTTTGTTCCAAGACTAGGAGGTACGACGTGTTAGTTTTATCTCATGCACAATGCATCAATTCAGACATTGCAAGGAGGGCAAAGATTTGCTCAATTCACAGAGCAGAATCCTGTGAGACAATACCCAAATCCACCTAAAAAACCCCCAATTCCCGTACGAGCCATCAGCAAGAACCAGCAAAAATTCTCGCAAAAAAAAACCCAGAAATAGATGGAGGCCTGAGTGTGTGAGCCTCTGAAGGCACCGGTCGGCCCGTTCTTGCCGCTGAATCAACCGGCCCAACCGATGGACTGACCAATCGGCCAACCTGGCCCGGTTGATCGGCGCCAGTCGCTGAGCCCAGCCTAACCCGAACCAGCTTCGCCTCCGGCTCTGGGGATTCGCCTCGAAGGAAAGAAAATAAACCGGGTGAGCTCTGTCTTCCTCTGCCTTCCCTCTCTCCTCTGGTTCACCTGGTCTAGTTGGTAGGTTCATTTTTGTGACTGTATCATCGGGTAATTTGGGGATCATTTCCTTTGGGCCCTTGCTTTGAAAAACTAGGTATTATTTGTATTTTAGATTTGAAAATTAAGCTAATTCCCAAAATGATTAGATACAACAGGCAAGATAGAAGACACCATATATTTCTGTAAAGAGATCGATCCACAGAGGAAAAAATAGGAGAATTCTTACGATGGGCTTGATGACGAAAAGGAAGCAGTGCAGTAGCGACCTGGCCGTAGAGGAAGTAGTCGACGTCGTGGATCGCAGGATGAAGAGCTCGAGCGGTCGCAGCATTCTGCGCCGCCGAAACCTTATTGCCGCCCGTGCGTGTTCTCTCACGCAGCAGTTCGAGATCCGCTCTCCTTGCCTCGCGGTGCACGCCGAGAGGAAGGTCGGTGAAGAACGAGCACAGCACGAAATCACAACACAGATCACCGTGGATGAACACGAGTCTCAGAGTCCAAAAATCAAAAAGGCTTCCATCTGTCTGGACGTCTCCAGATTTTATAGCCTCGCACCAGTAACGGTCACCATTAAATGCTAGTAACTGCAGGTCATTCAAATGACAGTTTCTATTAGAAACTGACGCTATTATCATGGCTGTTTCAATTCTCAGTAAATGACCCCATTAATTCACTAATAACAGAGAGAAACCGAAAATTAAAAAGGGTTTAAACGTAGTTGGTAGGTTCATTTTTGTGACTGTATCATCGGGTAATTTGGGGATCATTTCCTTTGGGCCCTTGCTTTGAAAAACTAGGTATTATTTGTATTTTAGATTTGAAAATTAAGCTAATTCCCAAAATGATTAGATACAACAGGCAAGATAGAAGACACCACATATTTCTGTAAAGAGATCGATCCACAGAGGAAAAAATAGGAGAATTCTTACGATGGGCTTGATGACGAAAAGAAGCAGTCACAAGAGCGACCGGCCGTAGAGGAAGTAGTCGACGCCGTGGATCGCAGGATGAAGAGCTCGAGCGGTCGCGCATTCATACGCCGAAACCTTATTGCCGCCCCGTGCGTGTTCTCTCTCGGCAGCAATTCGGAGATCCCGCTCTCCTTGCCTCGCGGTGCACGCCGAGAGGAAGGTCGATGAAGAACGAGCACAAAGACGAAATCACAACACGATCACCGTGGATGAACACGAGTCTCGAGTCCAAAAATCAAAAGGCTTCCATCCGTCTCGGCGCTCTCAGTTTTATAGCCTCGCACTGAGAACGGTCACCATTAAATGCTAGTAATCGCAGTCATTCAAATGACAGCTTTCTATTAGAAATCGACGCTATTATCATGGTGTTTCAATTCTCGATAAATGACCCCATTAATTCACTAATAACAGAGAGAAACCAAAATTAAAAAGGGTTTAAACGTAGTTGGTAGGTTCATTTTGTGATCAGTATCATCGGGTAATTTGGGGATCATTTCCTTTGGGCCCTTGCTTTGAAAAACTAGGTATTATTTGTATTTTAGATTTGAAAATTAAGCTAATTCCCAAAATGATTAGATACAACAGGCAAGATAGAAGACACCACATATTTCTGTAAAGAGATCGATCCACGTGAGGAAAAAATAGGAGAATTCTTACGATGGGCTTGATGACGAAAAGGAAGCAGTGCAGTAGCGACCTGGCCGTAGAGGAAGTAGTCGACGTCGTGGATCGCAGGATGAAGAGCTCGAGCGGTCATCGCGCATTGCGCTGCCTGAACCTTATTGCCGCCCGTGCGGGTTCTCTCGGCAACAGTTGAGATCCCGCTCTCCTTGCCTCGCGGTGCACGCCGAGAGGAAGGTCGATGAAGAACGAGCACAAAGACGAAATCACAACACGGATCACCGTGGATGAACACGAGTCTCGAGTCCAAAATCAAAAGGCTTCCATCCGTCGGGCGCTCTCCATTTTATAGCCTCGCACCAAGAATTGGCCACCATGCTAGTAATCGCAGGTCATTCAAATGACGCTTTCTATTAGAAATCGACGCTATTATCATGGCTGTTTCAATTCTCAGTAAATGACCCCATTAATTCACTAATAACAGAGAGAAACCGAAAATTAAAAAGGGTTTAAACGTACCAGGAATTTAATCCACGGCACGGCGACGTGACAAGTCACGCGGTAATTCGCGAAATACGCGCGTGCGACTTTAGCCAGCTCCTCACCCTCCATATGCCTCATTACAAGATATGGTGGGAGCTCTCCCTTTTAAATTGGTATTCTCCCCTCTCAACTAGCAATATGGTACTATTATTTGTAGCTTTGGCACTAGAGATAAATGGGCCACTTGACCTCATTTCTAACAAATTATCCGATCCATTTTGCACAGTGGAGAACTACACAGGCATGTTTGCCATTGAGTAATGGCTGATATGTTTGTGCTCGTCGAGTGCTCCTAGGATTTGATTTTGGTGCGCATTTCGCTGCCCAAATGAGATTCTTTTGCCAAGAAAATTCGCAATTGGTTACTCTTGCTGGCTCGTCTATTGCCTTGGCAAGAAATTACTACCGCCATGCAAAGAAATGGTAAGCTCTTATTGGTAATGGCTAATGCGGTTCAGGAGCGAGTGGTAGTGTATAGTAGAGATGGCGTCGGAGCCGGAGCCGGAACCGGCGCCGGGGCCGGAGGTGGTCCTGCCGATAGGCGCGCAGAAGCACGACCTGGTGTGGAAGCACTGTCTGATGGTGCGGTCGGTCGGTCGCGTCAGGCTCAAGTGCATGCACTGCCACAAGCACTTCCTCGACGGCGGCATCCACCGCTTCAAGGAGCACCTCGCGCGCCGCCCTGGCAACGCCTGTTGCTGCCCCAAGGTGCCCCGCGAGGTCCAGGAAATTATGCTCCACAGCCTGGACGCCGTCGTCGCCAAGAAGAAGCGCAAGCAATCCCTCGCCGACGACATCAGGCGGATCAGCGTCGGCGCTGCCCAGGTTGACGGCTCTGGTGGCGACGCCGAGATGGAGAGGCCCATCCTCATGATCCCGCTCAACGAGGTGCTCGAGTTGGGCACCGTGCCGCTCGAAGAGACCCCTCCGGTGACCAGGGAGATGAGGGGAAGCATTAGTAAGAAGAAGAAGAAGAGTGGCAGCATGAGTAAGCGAGGCACGCCTCTACCCCTCCTCTTGCTCCTCAGAGTCAGCAGCATCTTCAGCCTACTCATGCTGCTCCTCAGACCTAGCTTCTTCATCAGGTTGTGATGGCGCTCGACGCAATTTCACTGCCGTCGAGGGATTTTCATCCGACTGGCTTAGACAAGGAGTAGGCTTACATGGCAGCTGGGGGGAGGTTCTTGTATGACGCCGGTTTGCCATTGGAGGCAGTGAATTCTGTCTACTTCCAGCCGATGATCGAGGCCATTGCTTCGGCAGGAGGGATTCTCGTACCACGACTTCCGCGGTTGCATTCTGAAGAAGTCGCTGGACGAAGTGACGGCTCAGTTGGAATTCTACAAGGGGACAGGGACCCGAACGGGGTGCTCATTGTGGGCTGATGAGTGGACGACTGATAAAGGCAGAACCTTGATAAACTTTTCGGTGTATTGCCCAGAGCCCCCGAAGGTACCATGTTTCTGAAATCAGTTGATGCAACGGACATTGTTGTTGAAATTAATCTTGTGCATGGATTCTGTTGTCGGCTAAGTCCAACCAGTTTTGAGTTTGTCTCGGTTTTGGTTTTGTCTGAACAAAACTATAGAGTCCAAAGTCTTTCAGAGTTTGGTATGTTTAAGGAGTCAGGTTCAGTTCCTGTCGTAGTATGCAGTGTGTTGAGTTGGTTGTGCCGGATGAGAAATAGTTCCTTACTCGGCTGAAAGTCTGAAGAGTCTGAATTGTGTTCGACAAGTTTTAGCAGTCCGGATTTGTTATCGGTAACTGAATTCAGTTTATGCTTGTAATCTCTAACTTGTATAAGTATTGAGTAATAGAAAACAGAAAAGCTGCGGGAGGTTTTGTGCAGCACCAAAACCTGAAAGTCTTTCTTGTCGCCTGTTTGCTTATCTGTTGCGTGAACTTGTAGTCGTTATAGAGAAGCGATTCGTTTCTTTTCTGGGAAGTTCTTTCCGACTTCTTCAGAGAAGAGAACCAGCACCTCTCAAGGAAAACTCCGACTACTCCCGTGCAGTTTTCCGGCAACCTTGTGCTGCTGTCCGACAATACAGTGGAGCATATTGTCGATACAGAAGCAGATTTCAGGGTTGACACAGAGAGGTTTTTCCAACAATTGTCACATCGTTGGATGTGCTGTATGAATTGGGGAGAAAAATGTTGTCCAAGTAATCACAAACAACTCTGAGATTCATGCAGCGGCAGGAAAAAGGCTAGGCGAAACGTTTCCTACATTGTTCTGGTCTTCATGCACTTACCAGTGCATCGATGGGATGCTCGAAGATTTCAGTAAGGTGGGGGCAATCAATGAGATCATAAGCAACACAAAGACTATCACAGGATTTATCTACAGCAGTGCACTTGTGTTGAATTTGATGAAGAAATACCTGCATGGGAAGGATCTGCTAGTTCCTGCAGAAACTTTGTCACACTGATGAACATATGCAATCTGAAGTGCGCCTTCTGCCAAAGAAGCCTGGAGGGATCGAAGTGAGCAATCTTGTTAGTAGTTTGCAGTTTTGGTCTTATTGTGCTGCAGTGGTTCTCATCACCGAACCACTTGTGCGTCTTCTTAAGCTAGTCGGTAGCAACATGACGCCTGCTATGGGGTATGTTTATGCTGGATTATACAAAGTCAAAGAAACAATCAAGAACTGGTGAGGAAGAATGACTACATGACTTACTGGAATATTATCGACTGGAGATGGGACAAGCACACACCACGGCCACTTCATTCAGTTGGCTTCTTCCTGAATCCATTATTTTTTGAAGGGATTCGAGGTGAAACATCAAATGAGATCTTCTCAGGAATTAGCTGCATAGAAAGACCGGTTTCTGATGTGAAAATCCAAGATAGAATCCAGGAGCTCAACACGTACCGGAGCGAGGCAGCAAGGGATTTTCGTAGGCAAATGGTTATCGAGCCAGGCGTACTTTACCTCCTGGTTAGTACCGTACAAATTTGTCATGAACTGGTTTACTCAGTTGACTAATTATGGCATCCTTAAAACATGAGATACTTTTGTCAGGTTTTCTAGATCAACCTTACACAAAATCAGAGCAGTTTGCTCATTCTATTGACAAACATTGTTAGCCTATCCACTCTCTGATCTAGGTTGTTATAAAATGAACTTTGTTTTATGACGCTTGTTGATACATTTCGTCTTTACATGTTGTCATTTTTATCTTGCAGCTGAATGGTGGTATACGTATGGAGGAGCTTGCCCAAATTTGACACGTCATGCACCCCGTATTCTCACTTCTCAGTCAAACCTGCAGTGCTAAAGGATGCGACCGGACACACATTCCTTTTGAACAAATTCATGACCAAAGAATGAATCTTTTCGAACGTCAACCAATGCATCATCTAACCTTTGAACTTTGTTCAATGAGAGGTGCTTTCATACTTTTTTTTTTAACAGTTGCACAAATATTAAAATATGAATAAATGGTAGATAGTGATTATTTACCCATTCGCTTGCTTTAAGATTTGTACAATTTGTATTAAGAGGAAAAGCATTGAAGCACTGCTCTGGTTCAATACAACCTACGGCTACAGCACAGGTACCCAAACCCTCTTGTTTGAATTTTACTGTTCGTTGTCAAAAGAAAACATCTTTTGCTGGCTAACAAAGCATGGATGTCAATGAGTGGTTTGATTAATAACTGTTCATAGGCAACAACGCAAGGCAAAACATTTGATCCTGTCGCAGTCAACAACATGTCAAAATCGACATAGTTGATAACTGGGTTGTGGATAGACCTGCACTGTTGTCTGGCCTGGCCGAGCAGTCGAACTGGATGGATATTAATCAACCAGTCAACGAAATCACATGAACCGAACCGAGTTATGATGAATTTGAGTCCTTCATTGAAGGTACATCTGTATATATTTCCTTGCTTCCAGTTTATCCGCAGGCAATGTTAATTGTTGAACACCAAAAGCTCTAAACTTTCTTATCTTTTAGATAATGGAAGATTCTGGCCTTTGCATCCTAAGATGCACATAGCCAAACATTTATTACGTAGCAATAGCAAAAAGTTGACATAAGAGCTCCCTATCCTAAAAATTTCAACAAGCCATGACAAACAAAAACATAAAGTTTTAACCCCCATACAATCTAATATAGAACCGCCATCCATGGCTAATGAAGAGATCTCAAAGCACAATCCTCAGCGAGTTGCATGCCGATAACACCACTTACCTTGCTTCGTGAAGCTACAACACAGACCACGATCACAACCAGTTAGTGCAAATGTAGATAACTTGCAATGGAATATATTTTTTTGTGTTATTAAAAATCACATCATTGCGACATAGCCGTATCAACCAACACAAAGCATCAACCCCAACCATAATGTGAGCCCTCAAATCTTTTCTCAACCCGAATAGCCAATTTCCAAACATATTGATTATGCTACTAGAAAGTAATAGATTAAAAGCTATTTGTATAACACACCATAAAAAACGTGCAAAATAGTAATTAAAAAAAAGATGTTGTATAGTTCCTTCATTGTTACAAAAATAACATTTTTTACTACCATTCCAATTTTTCTAGATAGGTTATCTTTTGTCAACATCACACCACGACGCAAGTAACATAGAATTTTTTTATTTTTAGTGGCACTTTGATAGCATCTAGGCACCGCTCAATTTATTTTTATATTATCATGGTTTTGGTATTGATGACTAAGTTAGTAATATTCAAAGCTTTAAGATAAGTGAGCTGAAATCTTTGATGAAATAAGCTGGTACAACAAGATTAAGGCTTTTAGTTTATATTTTTACATCTTGGGAGATGTTTTAAGTCAAATAGCCTAGGTGTTTTATCTTTGTTTAGTTGTCCAAAAGAGGACTTTGCACAAAGAAATAGTTTGTTAGGCAAAGGCAAAACTGCACCACTTGGAGCAAAAGACACTCAATCTTTACCCTTCTTAAACTATACCTTCCAAAGACAACTGACCAATCTTTACCTATCTATATTCTTCAAATTGCAAACCTTGAATCTATTCTTTGTCAAAACTTCCTTTGTACATCTGCTTTTCAGATTAAAATATACTCACTTTCATATCCACATATTCTTGGACAAACATTCCTCAAAATCATCTTAGTCGAAGTCCGCTTATGTATGATGACCAAATATTTTGGTCCCAAGATACATGCAATTTTTCTCTCCTCCAGATCGGACCAAAGATGTCCTAGGTTTTCTATTCTCAAGAGACCAAAAGATTTGGTCCGCATTCTTTTCCTGTATAAGTGTTGGCGGACTAAATCTCTTATGTTCCTTTGGATCAAACCTAAAATAAGTATTCTCTATCTTCAAAAGAAGTTTTTACTCAGAAATAGACAAAATATTTGTGTTTAAATCCGTTGCTAGATTGAAAAGTCAGATAAATCTTATCTATGTTTGAAAAAGGTTCTTGGCACATATCTTCTCTAAAGTCCATGCATAACGGACCAAAAATTTGGTCCAAATACATGTGTCTTCTCGCGTAACCTATCTTCTCTCAAGTCCATGCATAACGGACCAAAAATTTGGTCCAAAGTACATGTGTCTATATTCTGGAAAATCGTGGCTTTGTCCATATATGACGGACCAAAACTTTTGGTCCGGCACATAAGTCTCTATGTCTAAGCAAAATCTTTTGAAAGTCATGTGTAACTGACAAAATTTCTTAGTCGGATACTCATATATCTCTCTTAGTTGTATGCCGCACCATTTTTCTTGATCGTCCCATGTACTACGGACCAAAATATTTGGTCCGTCGTGAACTCTGAAATTTGGTCCGTCATACACATACCCAGTATCGCTAAGCACTGATACATAGTCCGTTGTACGTGTGTATTTCTGTTGTTTCTAACATCTGACACGTCCAACGGCTACTGTAGCAGGTGTAACGGCTATTTTCACTCAAAATGGCTATATAAGCTTTTCCTAAGCCATCTACCAATGATATAGATGAACTCCTTACACTTTGGCATTGTCATATAGCTCTCATTCTCAAAAAGGAGTCTGTGCTTCATTTTTACACAAAAATCTTCATACATCCCTAAGTGTGTAAGCTCCAAGTCAGTGCATAGTTTTGTGATTTGCATAGTGAACCAAGAGACAGAACTTGTGCGAGGTTTATTACTCTTGGATCTTGGTGATCCTAGATAGCTTGGAGGAAGTAAAACAGTGTGACCTGTCCAAAGGTGTTTGTGGAAGGCAACTGTGTTTTGTGAGAGGTTTGGAACTCACCTCACTGGAGAAGTGAAAGAGTTACCTGAAGTGAACACCAGAGCTACTGCGATTAGCTTTGGAGAATCTGAACTTCAAGAGAAGTGCTTCAACGTGGATTAGAAGTGCAGCTCTGAACCACGGGATAAATCTTTGTCTTTCCTGTATCATTTCTTTTATTGCTTTCGCTGTATTTGTTTGTTGCTTGAATTCTGCTTTACTCTTGCTATAAGTTACTCTCGTTAAAATAAGTTAGTAAATTAAAATTGCCAGAATTTGTAAAATTGCCTATTCACCCCCCTCTAGGCCATATCGATCCTTCACACTTAAGCTTCTATAATTGTCTGTTTGTAACTGGGACATCTTGATGCATTAAGAGTGTATACATTGACCAAACATAAAACTGTCCATTTTGATAAAGATGCCACCGAAAACTGGTGATTAGTGTAAAGCAACAACCTTTACAACAAGCTTTTGCCAGGCTAATAAATTATGTCCCATAATAGCTCTACGAAAGGACACATTGAGTGAGACAGTAGACATTACTTCGGCTATCGTAGCATATATTTTTTTGAACAATATTATAAAGTCAAGGATATTGCATGCTTAGGTGGTTGTTCCCAATCCATGCATCTGGCCAAAATCGTATTTGGGTTCCATCATGAAGTTGAAAAGACCTATATCTAAAGAAGTGATATTTGATTTTCATTAGGCTAACCAAAAAATGAGAGTCACCTGGCTTTCTTTCTGCCTGAGAAAGAGTATTATTCCCCAGATACTTTCTCCTGAGGAGAGTTTGCCAGATACCATCATCATTTAGCAATTTTAAAAGCTATTTGCTAAGTAAGCAGATATTTTTGATACCAAGATCTTGAATGCATATACGCCCTTAGTCCTTGGGTTGGCATAATATATCACACTTAGCTATCCTGTACTTTTTTTTTGTTGTCGCTTTGCCAAAAAAATCTGGATCAATAATAGTCCAACCGTTTAAGTACTCCACGTGGTATCTGAAAAAAGGGTAGCATAAACATGGATAAGCTGGTAAGCATGGAATTGAGAAAGACTAAACGACCTCCAACAGATAAATGCTTGCCCTTCTAACTGCTCAGTCGCTTTTCAAATCTTTCTTCTACCCTATTCCACTCATTGATATTCAATTTTCTATAATAAATTGGTGTACCAAGATATCAAAATAGAAAATTTTCCAATCCACAACCAAATAGGTGTGTATATTGAGTCTTGAAATCCTTAGCAACTTCAAAACAAAATAATTCACTTTTGTGAAAATTGATTTTAAGACTAGAAAGTTGTTCAAATGCACAAAGCAATAGCTTCATATTTTTGGCTTGTTCGAAATCATGCTCCATAAGTAAAATGGTGTCATCTGCATACTGTAAAATGGATAACCCATCATCCACCAGATGAGGTACCACTCCACTTATCATCCCATCCTTCTTGGCGTGTTCTAAGATAATAGCCAGCATATCCACGATAACCGGCAGTGATAAGTTCTCCCCCCCAACTTAACTTTCGAACCGGCAGAGATATGTTATCACTGCCGGCTCGGTCCTAACCGGCAGTGATATGCCGGCAAGGATTGCCTGTTCTGTAGTAGTGGTCGTCTACGTAGGACGGACAACATTTTCAGCCACATCTATGATCCTGTTAGTGCCAACCTTAGTAAAAAAATTTAAAGCTGACATTCAGAAGGCAAATTAGTCGATAATGTTGTATTTTCTTCGCATCTTTATGTTTTGGTAAAAATGTGATTAATCCAAAATTTAGTCTGAAAAGAGGCAAGACTCCATTGTGTAAATCATGGAACATGACCAATAAATCATTCTTAATGACATCTCAGAATACCTCATAAAATTTGGCCAAGAATCCGTCCAGACTCCAGACTAGATGCTTTGTTATGTTCCATTTGGAAAAGTGTCATCCTGACTTCTTTCTCATTGAACACCTGCGTGCTCTAAACTTTCTTGCAGGAGTTGATGATGAAATGATCCAAGGTGCTTCTCGAGGCACCCAGGAAGATGACGACGAGGAGTGAGGAGGAAGAGAATCGTGCCTATAGGTGAACTAGTCATTGCAATCGGGGTACTAGGGGTTCTAGTTCTAACTTGGATAACCTGTAAACTAATGTTGTATGGACAGAATCTAGCATTGGCGCATAGGTTGTTACAATATTCCAAGTAGCCAAAATAAGTATATGCTTCTTCTTTTGTAATTTATACTTTCTTTTTGGGTCCTTGAGATATTTAGAGTTCGGATGTCTTTCGTATCTTTGCTCATGTCTATCACTGTTCTTAAAGCAATCATTTATCATACAGTTTTGGGTTGCCATATCTTTGAATCCTTTTGAGCAAAGGTACCAGGGTGATATTTTATGTTTGTAGTGTTAATCTGAATTATAAGGTGATACATCTGCAAACCCCATAAGGACTTGTTTTGAGTGATCAGACCTAACCCCTTCGGATTGGAAGGGAATTTAGTTAAGAGTCCTACAATGTATCCAAAGTTCCAAACAAACCCTAAAAGGTAATGCAAATGTAAACTTTGGGATTCATACCATTCACCTCTTCTTCTTGCACAATTTCTTGTCACAACATTTGTTCTTGCAGTGTCCACTCTTTCTGAAATTGCACTAAGCTAAATTGACAGAGGTACAATAAATAATCCAAGTTGATTGGTGTACTATCTCTTTGATGGAAAAATCACCTCTAAAAACGATTGGCAGTATCCTATGCTCATTTCAAGACAAGTATCACACACCTAATAATCCTGCGATTATTTGCTTTCCATTACCACATGGGTGGCACGTACTGACATACATCAATCACCCTATACACATTACCAAAATTTGCTTCAGAATATGGTGCTACTCAGCTGAATATCTGTTGCCGTTGCTCGTCGGTGGGCTGCGAAGACGACGACGGCTGCGTCGTGGCGGTGGTGATCTCGGACGTCACCGGGAACATGGTGACGAACTCGTCGAACGACTCGTTGTACCCGAACTGCATCCAGCTGCTGACGAGATCTTCCAGCAATGTCTCCGGCGCCGGCGCGGCGCCTTCCAAGATCTGCACCACCTGTCGCATGCTCGGCCGGTACGGGGGGTCAGGGTGGGAGCAGAGCAACCCGAGCTTGAGAACCAACTCGAGATCGTCCTCGTCGCAGTTGCCGATCCTTGGATCCCTCGCGTCCTTGATCTTCCCCACTTTCCAGTAGTCGAGGACGAGCTCGACGAGCCCCGGTGAGTCCGCATTGGCGCTGAACTCCATGGGCCTCCGGCCGCACGCCACCTCGAGCAAGAGGGCGCCAAAGGCGAAGACGTCGGTGCTCGTGGTGGCCTTGCCGGTCTTGCTCATCTCTGGCGCGAGGTACCCGAGCGTGCCGACGATGTGCGTTGTCTGCGGGTTGCTGCCGCGGTCGTAGAGCCGCGCGAGGCCGAAGTCGCTGAGCTTGCCGTTCATCTCGGCGTCGAGGAGCACGTTGCTGGCCTTTATGTCCCGGTGCACCACCACCTGGTCCCACCCCTCGTGCAGGTACAGCAACCCGGCGGCGACGCCCCGGACGATCTTGGCGCGCTGCTCCCAGCTCAGCGCCGGCGGCTGGTTGGCGCCGCCGAAGAGGTGCTTGTCGAGGCTGCCGTTCTCCATGTAGTCGTAGACGAGCACCAGCTCGCCACGCCGCCGGCAGTACCCGAGGAGCTGCACCAGGTTGCGGTGGTGCAGCCGGCTCATGCTCGCGATCTCCGACACGAACTCCCGCAGCCCCTGCCGCGAATCGTGGGACACCTTCTTCACGGCGACCTCGGCGCCCGACCTGGGGAGCACGCCGCGGTACACGAGGCCGAAGCCGCCGACGCCGATGACGTCGCGGAAGCCCTTGGTCGCCACGTGCAGGTCCTTGTAGCTGATCCTATGAGGTCCGTACTCTGTTTCCCAGTCCTCCTCCTCCTCCTCAGCGAACCGCCGGCGCCGCAAGACGAGCGCGACGACGGCCGCCGACGCCAGGAGCAGGACCACTACGGCGAGGAGGAGCAGTGTCACGAGCAGTAGCGGCGGTGTCTTTTTCTTGGATCTTGACAACGGGAGCGACGGGAGCTTGGAGAGGTCTAGGTCCTGCGCTCGGCTGCCCCCGAGGCGGAAGCTCCAGCCAATAACGTAGTGCGAGCTCGCGGCCGCGCCATTCGCGGCTGAGAACCCGACGTACGTGTCGTCGGCAACGACCGACGACAGGTTGACGTTGCATGACAGGAGTGGTACGGCCGGCCTGGGCGCGCCGGCCGGCGACACCGTCACATCGAGGAGCGCGCTCTCGCCGTCGTACTCGATCCACATCTGCATAGGCGAGCCACCGATCAGTCTGAGGTTGGCCAATCTGCCTGTGCCCACGTCGTGGTACCCCGCCGGGGTCGAGTTCACGGACTGCAAGCTGTTGACATCAACTCCGACGTGGTTGTCGTTGATGTCATGGAACTCCTCGTCCAGCGCCGTGTCGAGCTCGACGGCGACGATCTCGCTCCTCTCCCTTCCCGTGTTATTGGACATGTTGAACAGCCCCAGGTTCTTGCCGGTTACGGCGCCCGGGATGGCCACCGACGGCGCGAGTGCGAAGGCCAGGCCGTGGCCGTGCGCGTCCGGGTACCGCGGCACGATGGCGAGCACGAAGGTGGTGGAGAAGGAAACCGGCGCGCCGGTGGAGCCATTCTTGAAGCGGAGCGGCACGGGGTAAAAGCCGTGGCCGAACTTCTCGTTCGTATCATTTGTGAGCCGCAGAAGGCCGGAGGAGGTGACAACCGCCGCGCCGCTGGTCGTCACGCTGTCGCCGGCGAAGCCGGCAAACACGAACTCGTCATTGACAGCGTCACCCCAAGCAAGAACGAAGAAGAACGCGACCAGCCCAATCAGCCGCCGCCGCCGCCAAAGCATGGCAAGAACGGCCGGCATGGCACGTGCACACGGCAACACTTAACCGCGCTAGCTGCAGAAATGGGAAACGCTTAGTATAACTAAGCAAGGCGGGGTTTGCGGTAGGGGAGTAGTCGCTGGCTCTGCTGCTGGTCCGCGTTGCGGTGATGCGAGGCGTACGGTGAGAGGGACATGGAAGTGGTCGGCGGCATTGGAAGGGAACTCGACAAGGATGGGAGTAGGAAGAGGTCGGAGGTTGTGGGAACGGACGACCAGCTGGGCGTGAGGAGATGTTACATGCTACTGGTCAGTTGGAGAATTTAAGGCAGTGTTGTGTTTTGGTTTACGAATTTCGTTTTATTTTTTTCGGCACCCACCAAAATTCGGTTATTTCAAAAATTTAGGAGTAATTTCAGGAGAAAATCGTAGACCAAAATTTTAACGGAAATTTGAATTTTTGACCAACATTTGAATTTTCTTCAGGTATTTCAGGATCCACCGAAATAACCGAATTTCGAAACCCCGGTGCGAGTTTTGTGGATGGAAACTGCTGCGGCTGCTTGCTACATATTACCACGGTGGTTGACAGAGCCCGTCAACGGAAGGGATACATAACTATCACGCAACATCGTACTCAATAAACCTTTTGGGTTTTGATAGTTTTCACCCCTAGACACTCCTAAAACTTTTAGATTCCACAATTGAACATGACCGATCGATAGCAGTGTACAGTGATAGTGAAGTAACGCTCAATCTGCTTACCAAAATAAGGAAACCAATGATAAAGGACCAAAATGAGGATAAAAATGGTTAGTATCGGCAAAATACAACATCTAGGGTCACTGGCGTCTGGCATGGGCCTCTGGAGTCCTATGCACCGTCTTAATTAGCTCATGTGAATGTGCTTGTAAACGTCAGGTGCGGATCTAGAGTGCTGGATATGACTTGACATCTTAAAAAAAATTTGAGAATCGTGATTTGGGATTTTTAAGATCTTATAACTATTTATATTGTACTTTTAACAAATTTCAAATATATATGTTGGAATTATGATACTACGAAATCATTATACAATGCATAGAATTTTAAGTGTGAAGTGTGCATCCCGTAGAAATTAAAAAAATTTATAGTTTCGTCACCGGTAAAGAGAACAAACTAACCGTAGTGGATTGTAAAACAGTTTATCTCACTTTGTGTTTGTTACTTTAAATAAGGTTTTCTATGCAACACTTGTACAAAATTCAAATCAATTTTTTTGGACTACTTGATGAGAGGTGCTTTAATGTTTTTCTTTTTTACAGTTACACAAATATTAAAGCATTAATGAAGGGTAGATGGAGATTACTTACCCCTTCGCTTGCTTTAAGATTTGTACAACTTGTATTAGAAAAAAAAGCATTGAAGCACTGCTCCTACTTGATCTAGATGAACGTACCAGATCTCCGCTCATCCCCTTGAACAACTAGCCCCATCCCCTGTCCAACCCTATTGCTCGATCCTTTGCAAGCACAGCAACAATATATATACTCCCCGCCTTCGGTGCCAAGATAACAACGAGATTTCGCTGTGTCTCGTCGTCTTTTTCTCCCGTCTGATTTTTCTTTTCTCAATATAATTTTCTCATGTTTTATCTACTTAATGTTCAACATGCTTCTAAGCGGCCGAACGTTTCGTATTACTTGTAACATCTGTACTATTTGTTTTTTCTGGAGCTAAACACCTACCCTTTCCTTAAAAAAAAAGATAACAACGAGATAAAAGACGTCATGCCCTAATATAAATCCAGAAAGGAAATATGAAGTAGCTTCACCCTCGACAAATTCGCCTTATAAGATTTGCTAGTTGACGAAACCATGCATCTTACCACTTAGCACTAAGAGGTCATAGGATCGAAGTCGAATTTGCTGTATAAACCTGTTTGGAATACAAGAATCTCGTAGAAAGCATTTTAATTTCTACATGCATTAGGAATTAATTTTTCTCTCGTCCCAAACGAGACCTGTACGGTAACACTTGGAACGCAGTATGTATGACGAACAGAAGCCATAGCAGTTGCAGCAGTGGCCATAATCTAAACTTTTGAACTAAAGGTTACAAGGTTCCATGACGCTTGGTACTGCAGGTAGTGCGTGTGTGCTCTTTTCTTCGCTTTACTTTTTCTTCACAAATGAAGTCCCTTGAGATCGAGGCTTCGCTGTAGGTGCATGCATGCACATATGCGGGAAGTAGTACTAGCTAGCAAGCTATGCACGCAGGCAAATGCGTTCGCATAGGGTCCACGAGAACCAGGAGTGTCTCAGTCCATTTATATATATCTTATATATAGTCTGTGTAGATTTATAGTTAGATGTATAAATTAAAATATATAAAGATATGAGTTTATATCGTCAACTTTCAAGTAACCACTAGCAAGAACAAGGAATTAGACCATCAGCAACAATACTGAGAACTTGTCTAAGCCAGTCCAAGTGCTGAACAAAAAATTAGACCACCAGCAACAATACTGAGAATTTGTTCAGGCCAATCCAAATGCTCAACTCAACAACTCACTATTTGGAAACACCTGCATTTGGTATTCACAATAGACTAAATGAATGAATGCTTGATCACAAGATCGATGGCTAGCTCGACACAACTCGCTTGTATCTTACTACCTGCTAATTAAGCTGAGAGGGAATTTGACAATTCATGGTTCTTTATATATTTGAATTCCTCGGTTAAAAAATACAAAGAAAACATTTGATTCAAGATTGGTAATTTGGATTTCCAGCCCCTATGGTGACCAATTGTTTGTGTTTGGTGACTAACAGAATATTTCTTATCAGTTGAAGAATACAAAGAATTTTTTGGTTAAAGGTTGGTGCTTTGGGCTTTCAGTGTCGACTGATGATTGCTTAGTTGTATGTCTTGGCTAACCGAAAAATCCCATAAAAACGTTTTTTTATGTAGTTTCATACTCTTTAGATAATATTTAGAATGCATGAATTTTATAGAAAATAGCTCATTTCATATAGTTATATGTAAATTTCTCGAGTTTCATGTGAGGCCTTAAGTTTTACGTCGTTTGCAACTTGCAAGAGAAGTTTAGCACGTATAGTCTTGTTCATACAGTACTATAGTAGGATGTCGGTTTTATAAAAGTGTTCGCATATGTTATCGATGTGCATTAGACTTTGGATGTGAAAATGCTCGAAACTGCCTTAAACAGAATTGAGATATCTAAAATGTCAGTTCTTACCCAGAGCCTCTACTTTCGTTTTGCCCTAAGGCATCTGAAATGTTAAAACGGCCCTGTATGCACGCATAGCATGGGTAAACTATAACTACAAATAATGGCCTACTCAGGGATTACAGTACTGTTCGAACTTGAAAATCGCTCACCGCTTAGCACCGATTTTCGATTGAATGGTTTCGAAATCAAACTCTTTGAACTCAATGGTAAAAAATAATAGTAATAAATCGATCGGTTTTTCTAATTGTCGAGCGATTTTCACCGATTTTCTTCAAAAAATTAGCAAACTAAGCGAAACAATTCAAAAACCGATTTTGACTGATTTTTGAAGCGATTTTCATCGATTTTCGATCGGTTTATATCGCATAAATTTTTTTATTTTTCTAATTAAACCGATTTATCGACCGGTATAGTTTGTCGAGCCAGCTCGATACGGTCAAAAATTGCGATATTCAAACGATTTTCATCGATATTTGAAACCCTAGCCCACTTGTGTAGGCTTATTTATGCTGGAGACGACAAACAACATTTCATGCAGATGCCAGCAAGTCAAGTAGGCCAAGTAGAAGCCAACGCTTTTCTAGTATTCTTACCTCTTTTTTGCAAATCTAATCTTATGCAAACTAATTACAAAAATAGCCCTTTACCTTATCACAGAAGCACCGTCAGGTGACATGTGTCACTTGCCGCACTCGCTTACCGTGGAGGGGGCACAGAACCGCAACTAGCCAAGTGCTAAGCACCACGAAAGCCACAACAAAGCAGCTCGGCAAGTCATGCGCGGCAGTAAGACCTGCCACGATGTTTAAGCGCAGAAGGTTCTTGTCGCCTGCCCTAACTCAACAGTACCTGACACGGTATAAGCATGACAAGTGACATATTTCATATGCCGACGCTTTTACCGTAAGAGATATAACTATTTTTTAATTATATTCTTATGGAGCTAGATTTGAAAAAAATAAGAGAGAGACGTTGGGGGCGTGTAGCAGTCCCGTGCGTAGCTCACTATCGAACAACGACCATCGTCTAGTGCTATGGTCTTACCTAACGCCCTTCAGGCTAGAATAATGCCTTCCACCACATCTTTTCTCCCATCAGTATCACCTAGGCCAAAATCAATATTTCTCTATCTGCATGTGTATGGCATCTTCTGTCCGTGCAAAATGTTACTGCTATTAATTTCACATTCTAATAGAAGATTTATTTTCATTAGTTTTGCGAGATTCTCTTTCCAATAAGTTAAGAGCAGTGTTTCAATGCTTTTTTGACGAATACTTATAACAGGGGTACCCTAACGGCCCAAGGTGACCAGCCGGCGGCCTCAAGTACAGCTCAAGCCCAACAGGCCGCTTCTAGCCCACTACCGACCGAAGCACCTGCAAGGCTACACGGGACTTCCCTTCCCGACCGACCGAGGGGAATGTCCCCGACCGAGCTAAGCTTCCGACCTCCTCAAAGAAGACGGACCCGGCTCACCCAGCAGGCTCCCGACCGCAGCAGGTCGGAATCCCGACCGATCGTGCAAGACCACTCGCCAAGGGCCGCGTGTCGGCCTCTACCGCATAACCGCCACGCACTTACCTAACGGATCAATCAAAGTAACTATACAAGGGCAGTGGCTCCTTCCCGCAGGGTTTAAATGATCGATCAAGTCATGCTCCCACCCCATCACCGGCCGTGATACAAGATAAAGACACGCCTCTCCCGAGGCCACACCCACGCCAGCGCAAAGAACGCCAACACCCGTAAGGTTCGCAGAGGCGTGTACGCCATTTCCCGGAAATACCTAACCGCCCGACCGACTAAGCTACCGACCCAAGATGGGCAAGACCGAGCGATGATCGGTCAACAGAACGGCGACCAAAGCTCCTAGTGTAGGTCGCCTCGCCCTCTCCCACTTCGATGTAACTCGCCTTCCTTTCGTGATAAAAGGAGGCAGAACTCCGTAGAAAGAAAAGAGGAGAGAGCGCCATCAAACCCATCTCGCTAAGTCATTGGCACTCTCGCTTGTAAACTTTGTGCAGTCATCTCAGATCAAGAGAATACAACGCCACCACACGAATCGAGTAGGGATCTTCACCAACCAAGATACATCTTGGACTTCGAGTCTAACCATTCAGGAGTGGAACGCGCGACCCTTTAGACTTACAAATTTACTTGCCGGTGCTCGCTTAACGTCAGAGCTAGACCGCGTTTGGTCGGCAGTGGACGATCGCGATGCCTCTCGCGCGAGGTTCGTGTCCGGGTGCTCGCTTAACGTCGTAGCTAGACCGCGCCTTGGTCGGCAGGACGACCGCGATGCCTCTCGCGCGAGGTTCGGTGTCCGGTGCTCGCTTAACGTCGTAGCTAGACCGCGCCTTGGTCGGCAGGGACGACCGCGATGCCTCGCGCTTAGGTTCGGTGTCCGGTGCTCGCTTAACGTCAGTAGCTAGACCGCGTTTTGGTCGGCAGGACGACCGCGATGCCTCTGCGCGAGGTTCGGTGTCCGGTGGTCGCTTAACGTCGTAGCTAGACCGTGCCTTGGTCGGCAGGACGACCGCGATGTCTCTCGCGCGAGGTTCGTGTCCGGTGCTCGCTTAACGTCGAGCCGGACGTAGGGCATCCATCCCGAGTCCTCGCCTCGCGCAGGAGCTGCGAGAGGAGTGGCCACCGCCTATCCCACACGTATACCCCATCCGCAGTGGGACCCGAGGGCGAGCGACGCGCGCTTACCCGCGTGGTTTGAACGTCGTGCTCGTGGAGCTTATAATAGGTAGTCCGAGTGGGTCCCGGAGGTCTCGCCAAGGGGACCCTTCCGAGCGGACGGTCCCGCAGTAGGGTGTCCCGGCCCCGCCGGGGCGACCCATAAAAATCTTTCTACTCAATCCAGATGGGCCTCGGGTCGCTCACGACCCAGTGCACAGCCAGCCGTCGCTCATCGATGAGCTCCCAAGAGTGTGAAGTATGGTCTCTGACGCGAGTAGAGGTGATTGGGTCGTCACCGACCTAACCGAGGGCCCACCGTGGGGCTCTCCTCATACTTGCCCTCGCTCAAGTTTACTTGGGCGGCCTTACGCCCATCCGCGGGTAGGCCTTTGAACCCGCAGCTTTTAGTCGGGCCCCGCGCAAGCCACGGAGCTTTTTGCCGCTTTGGGGCCGCAGCCGCCTAGTGGGCCTTCGCGCGTGCCGAGCAACCGCCCCGCCTCAAGGCGAGACCGAGAGGTTAGGACGACCGCCCGGCGGTGGCTTTTATATTCGCCGCTTTGTCGATTAAACGCGAGTGGGATTGGAAACCGGAGTTACCAGTGGCGTGAGTGGGCACGACGCCGCCGAGGGGTGCTCGTCGGCTCGGCGCCGCCGTCTTCTATATATACGCCGCCGGGCGCTTTGAGTAGTTACGCTTGCTTGCTTTCTCGCCTCCCGTCCCTAAGACAAAAAGATCAACAAAGAGCCAAGGAAAAGAAAACTCAACCTTCTCTTCTCTCGCCTCCGCGCCTCTTTCGCAAGGATGTCGTGGCGAGTGCTCCACCTGCACTACCGTGCGCTTGGCTTGGTGAAGAAGGGCTTCCTCCTCGCGCAAGATCTCTCCGGCTGGAGGGTGCCGACGGAGCGCCGCCGCCGCCGAGGGACGACGAGGTCGTGGTGCTTGCCTCTTTCTTCGAGCGCGGCTTCGCTTGCCGCTGCATCCGCTCGTCCGGGCTGCTCTTCCATTACAAGGCGAGGCGCACCATCTTAACCCCAACGGGTCCTCCACATCGCCATATTCATCACCCTTTGCGAGGCTTTCCGAGAATCGAGCCGCATTGGGCGCCAGGAGGCATTTCTTCCAAGCGAGGTTCGAAGGACAAGCCAACGGACACCGCGGCGCCCATTGGTGGCTCGCCTCCAAATGGTCCGCCGAGCACGGAGTACCTCGAGGTCAAGCCATTGCCGTCCAACAAGGGTGGCGCCTGAGTGGTTCTATGCTCGAACGCCGGAGACACGCCCCGCCTTCACGGCAATCTTCCCGTGGCGGGGAGGAGTGGAACTGGGGCGCCGAGAAGCGAGAGAGAACAAGGTGGCCCTGATCGTGGAGCGCATCGGGGCCCTAAGGAGGCAAGGGCTCACCAGGGGCGTGGTCGTGGCGTGCCTTCATGGGGATGCGCGTGCAACCTCTCGCGCATGCACTCCCCGCCTGCTCCGTTCGAGACGAGGAGCGTCCGATGATGAGGATGGCGGAGCCCGAGCCGGCCGCGACGGAGGTCGGCCCGGTGGCCGCCGCCATGGGAGGAAGCGCCACGGAGGCGCAGCGGCCACCCGAGCCATTCTCGCGCCTACCCTCCAACCGTAGGTCGGCCGGACTTCTTCCCGCCTCTTTTCTTTGCGCTTAACGCCTAGTCCGACCAAAGGCTTTTATCTTCTAGGGACTCTTGGGCATGTCCTCCTAGGCACCGCCTCCCGGAGACAAGGAGGTGAGGGCGGCAGCCGGGCGAAGGTCAGAATTGCTGACTCTCCCGCAAGAAGCGGAAGGAGGAGAGGAAGAAGAAGAAGAAGAAGAAGGAGCGCTTGGCGAGGCAGGCGCGGCGAGGATGTGTCTGAGGCCACTGCGTGGTGCAACCTCCACCGACAAAGAAGGAAGCACCCCTGGCCACGCAGATCGGGTTTCTTCCGACCCGCCGACCGGTGGTGATCCGGCCGTGGACTCGCCGAGGGAACACCACAGTGCACCGCGCTACCGAGGGCCTCGGGCGGAGGGTGCGGTCGCCGCCATCGTCGCGCCTTCAGTGGAGGCAGCTTTAGGGAAGCGACCGGCAGATCTGCCCCTCGGAGGGGGACCGGTGAAGAGAGCGCGCCTGCCGCGCACCGCCGCTCGCTCGAAGTACTTCTTTTCTTTGTTCAAACATCTTTACGTAAAAGCCGTCAACCGCTTTTAGAGTTTTGCCACGTGCAGCGCCTATACTGGTGTGACCGTGGCGCGTCTCGTGGCGGTTCCGCAGGGGACAACGCCGCAGGAAGTTCCAGAGGCGCCGATCGGGTCGGCACCGATCGTGGTGCTGGCGACCGAGGGCACGCCTGCCCATGAGGTCGAGGCTGGCGAGGAGCTTCCGACACCTCGGTTGGGGACACCGCCGTCCGATGTGGTCATCCCTACGGAGGAAGAGATGGCGGCGCCGCCAGCGATCGTGCCAGCCGAGACGGCGCGCCGGTGCTCGAGGTGCCCGACCGCCCCTCGGGAGGTGCCGACCGAGGTCCCGCAGGCGGAGGTCGCCGAGGGGACCCCTGGGGGACCAATCCTACCATCGTTGCCGATGGTGCTCTGGACGGGTAGCGCCCCGCCCGAGCAGACGACCAGGCCCTGCCGGAGAGGCCCCGAGTCGGGTCGGTGCGAATGTAAGAGAGCGAGTGGGTCGCTTCTTCGCCAGGCGCTCGACGCCAAGCGAGATGGAGCTGGTCCGAAGGGCTCGACTTTGTCCGAATCTTCCAGCCGAGCGTTGGACGCGATGGTCGGGGGAGTCAAGCCGATCAGCCTGGTAAGTTGGCGAAAGAACCCAACTTATAAAATTCTGACGTACGCGCCGTGAGACTAACGGTTAGTCATCACCTTGCAAAGATTCGCGGGCTTGCTCTGACAACAATGGGTGGTTGTCAAGGAAGAACGCGACCGGCTGCGCCTTGAGTTGCGCCTAGCTCAAGAGGCGCTGAGCGTGAGGCGGTCGGAGGCGGCGAAGGTCCGCCAGGAGCTTGAGGGGGCCGCTAAGGCTCTTTTCGATGAGCGCCTGGGGGCCCAGTCCCTGAGGATGAAGGTGGCGGAGCTCGAGTCCTCCTTGACAGAGGCCACCGTTGCTAGGGATGCCGCCACCACCGCCCAGGGGGCCGCGCAACCGCAGGCAAACCATCTGAGAACCGAGCGAGACCAGCTCGAAGGACGCCGACCGAGTCCGCCCCGAGCGGAGGCCGCTCGGAAGGATCTGCTCCTCCTTGAAGACCTCCTACGAGGCGGCAGCAAGAGGTCGGCAACCGCGAACTCCGCGGCGGTAAGGGTCTCAACTTCTTTTTAATTGTAGGCACTTTTCGTAAGTCGTGATCATCCGGCGCCGCTTGCCATCCGCAGAGGCGCAGAAGAACTTGGGCCTTACGGCTGAGGAGCGGAAGGACGCCAAAGCAGCCCGTGATGAAGCGTCACGCGCGGGGCGTGGCTCGCGCTGCCGAGGTTGCCGAAAATGGTCGGGTTGAGCTGACGCGAATCGAGGCCCTTCGTAGGCCGCCAGACGCTCGCGCTCGTCCTGGAGCCGCAGCAGCCCGAGCGCTCGGGCGCCTTTGCTAGCCCGAGTCCCGAGCGCGTTGAGAAGGCGGTGACGCGGCGGCGCTGAGAGCTTCCTCGCTACCGGTCAACACCATCTCGCACTACGATGGTATTGACCTCGCGGTGGTGAGCGCGGCATCGCCGGAACTGACCGACGGAGAGATCGACAGTGTTCGAGCTCCCGTAGAGCCGCACGCCGGAGGTTGCCACCACGCCTCACCGCAAGTCGCCCTCGAGGAAGGACGAAACAGTTAGATTTAACCTTTTTAATTTGTAAAGACTCTCATGCTCGCAAGCAATTTTTAAGCTTAACAAGTTCCAGTACGCCCTTGCCCCTTTTGTGTTTTTGGCGAACGTTTGACCGGCCATAGCTCTAAGGACATCAAAGGTCACTTATGCGTAGGTCGGGTTGCTTCGAGAGGGGCTAAGAGGATAGGAATTTTGGTTACTCAGCAGTTATGCGCACTTGTGAGGGATAGGAGTGTTCCTGACCGATAAAAGATCGCTCCACTTGGGCATTTCCTTCTTCCGCAAAGTATCAGAACCATAGCCGCTGGGGCGTAGGCCATAGTACTTGGGTCGAGAGGATTACCGCTTGGGGAGGACCTCGTGACCAGTCGGGTCACCGACCCGCACAAGCGCGTGAGCTAGCCGAGTTCGCGCGGGGGAGGAGTGTTCCCGACTGACTAAAAGGTCACTCCACTCGGGCACTTCCTTCTTCCGCGAAGCGCTACTTAGCAACCATAGCCGCCGGGCGAGGTAAACGCTTGGGTCGAGAGGGTTACCGCTCGGGATTGACCTTATAGTTAGTCAGGTCACCGACCCGCATTAACGTCGACTAGAGGTACCAACGGGCGCCAAGGGCAGCCCCGAGCGCCGCAGGCAACCAGGTGCTCGAAAAGAGAAAGGTAAAGACTACGCCAGGAAAAAGAGTTTAGGATAGAATCGCCTTAACTTTTCTATGTTCCAAGCGCTCGGAAGGATGCGACCGTCGGCGCCCTTGAGTCGAAGGTGCCAGTTGGAGAACCTCTACGACGGTGAAGGGGCCTTCCCGTATGCGATAGCTTGTGCTTGTCTTTGCCGGTTTGATCCGACGCAGACCGTGTCGCCAAATAAGTAAAGGATCGCCTCAACTCGGGCGGCCGTGGTAGCGCCGCAGAGCTTGTTGATATTTGGTCGATCGCAGATGGCCACGCCGTGTGCCTCATCGAGCCGGGTCGATGGCGCCTTGTTGCGGGCGAGCCCCGAGCCTCATCAAGGCTTGTAGTCTTAGGGCGCCATACCTGTGTCTGTTGGCAAAACGGCCGCCACAACACCATGAAGAACGGTAAACCCGGGCCGCCGGGTGGGCGTGGTCCGTAGGCTCGAGAGGACGGAGGGCGCTCGCCACCCACCGCCCGCGAAGTGCTTGAGCCGATCAAGATCCGTGGCTTGAGCTCTTGAAGGATCGTGCCGCTTGCACGCTCGACCGGCCGTTAGTTCGCGGATGGGCCACGGCCGCCAATCGACACGGATGTTGAAGTCATCGCAGAACTCGAGGAACTCCTTTCCCGTGAATCGTGTTCGCTGTTTGCGATGATAGAGTTGGGGACTCAACCAAAAATGATGTCGCGAAGAAGATGGTCGCTTATACCGACGCGGACGCTCACGACCGCTTGGCTCTATCCACTTGGTGAATTTATCCACCGCGACTAGAGATGAGTAAAGCCCCGGGCGCTTTCTTGAAGGGCCCGACCGATCAAGTCTCCAAACCGCAAACGCCAAGTGATGGGATCGCCCGCAGGCTTGAGCCGCAGATGTGTCCGCCGGGCAAAGAATTGGCACCTTCGCAGCGCGACGATCCGCTCGGCGCCGGACACGACGGTCGCCAATAAAAACCTTGTCGAAAGGCCTTTCCAACGAGGGATCGGGTGCGGCATGGTGGCCGCAGACCGCCATGGATATCGAAAGAATGCCCCTTGGTCGGCCGTAACGCACTCTCGAGGACCCCGGCGACTCCTTTGTAAAGGTCCGGGCCGATCAGACAAAAGATTTTGCTCGCGAGCGAGGCGCCGCCTCGGCGGGTCGGGGAGCGACCCATCCGCAAACGATTGATGAAGAGCTTCTCCAGCCGGATTCACCGCCCAAGACGCCGGGTTTGATCCGACCAAGTCGCGCTGATCACTGCCGGCGGTCGGGTGACCGCGCTAGGTGGATCGAGACCGCCGCCACCAAGTCCAACCGGATGGAAGGTTGCGGGAGGTCGCAGACGAAGATCCCGGTGGATCGACTTTGCCGAGGCAAGATTGGCTAGGCAATCGGCCTCACCGTTGTGGCGCTCAGAGCGTGGTGGAGCTCGAAACCCTTGAACCGCTTCCTCGAGCTTGCGACTTCCCGACAAGATGCAGCCATACGGGCGCCTCGCGCCCGGCCTTCATGACTCGGTCGACGACAAGCTTGGAGTCCTCGCGACGCAGAGTCGGCGAGCGCCGAGGTCGGCGATCCGAAACCATTGACGAGCCTCGTGACTGGCGATGTTGTTGGTCGCGTCAAGAGCAACCCGATGGCGATTGAAGTTTGTTCCCGAGTGGGAAATGATGATTTACCCCGCGCCTCGCGCCGTTCTTGGTGTAGGATCCATCAAAGTACATTGTCCAAGACTGGTCCTCGATCACCGGTGGCGCTGGGCTTCGGGTCCACTCGGCGATGAAGTTCGCAAGGACTCGCGACTTGGTCGCCGTCCCGAGGACGACGTTATGTCAGAATCACCGAGCTCGAGCGCCACTTGGCTATCCTCCCGAGGCGCCGCGTATGCGGACGATCTCGCCGAGCGAGGATGCGGTCACCACAGTTGATGGCGTCGGTCGGGTAATGGACGAAGCTTTCTCTGGCGGTGAGCACCGCGTGAGCGCTTCTGCACTGTGGTACCGAGCCTTGACTCAAAAGAACCTCACGATGAAGTAGATTGGCCGTTGTACCTTGAGTTCACAGCCTTCCTCCGCTGCTCCACCACAAGGGCCGTGACCGACGACTTGAGCAAGCGCGCGCGATGTAGAGGAGTAGCGGTTCACCCGGTGCAGGCGACCAGATTGAGGTGAGGATAGGAAGGCCTTCAGCGTGAGGGCTTCTCGAGCCTCCCGGGTCCAAATTGGCGGTCGGATTTCTTGAGCACTCAGAGCGGCATTCCGCACTCGCCGAGGCGAGACACGAACGGCTCAAGGCGGCAAGGCACCCCGCTAGCCTCGGACCCCTTTGAGATTAGGAATCGGGCCTATTCTTGCGATCGCGAGATCTTCTCCGATTGGCCTCGATTCCTCGCCGAGACGATGAAGCCGAGCAGCTTCCTTTGGGACCCCAAGACGATTTCTGGGGTTGAGCTTTATACGGAACCGTCGGAATTCGCAAAGTTTCTTCCAGTCGGCAATAAGGTCGTATGATTCTCGGTCTTCACGACGATGTCGTCAACATAGGCCTCAACGCTATGGCCGATCCGTTATTGAAGCACGCTTGCATACATCATTGGTATGTAGCGCCAAGGTTTTAGGCCGAACGGCATTGTAACGTAGCGTAACGAGCCGAACAGCGTGATGAAGGAAGCCGCGAGTGGTCGGACTCTTCGCTGCTATCCGTGGTAGCCCGAGTAGGCATCCAAAAGGAAAGAGACTCGCACCTCGCGGTGGAGTCGACGACTTGGTCGATGCGGGCAAGGGAACGGTCCTGGGACACGCTTTGTTGAGACTTGTGTAGTCAACACACATTCTCCATTGCCCATTTTTCTTTTTACAAGCACGAGGTTGGCCACCACTCGGGTGGCAGACTTCTTTATAAACCCCGCACCAAAAGCTTGGCGATCTCTCTCTATGATCCTGCGCCTCCTCGTCGGCGCGGCGCGGCGCTGGGCGACCGGCTTTGAGCCCGGCCGGATGCTCAAGGAGTGCTCGCGACTTCCTTGATTCCCGGCATGTCGGAGGACCTCCATGCGAAGACGCCATTGTTGGCGCGAGGAAGCCGACGAGCGCTTTCCTATTTGGCGGAGCGTGGTTCGACCGAACGGTCTTGGTCGGATCGCAGGATCGACCGCGACCTTCTTCGTGTCCTCGGCGGACTTGAGGATCCCGCCCCGACTTGCCGGACTCGGGGCGACTCGAGGCTTCCTCCCGAGGTTGTCGAGCTCGGCAGATGCGATGATCGCCGAGGCGAAGCCACAACCACAAGGCCAGCTTGTAGGCAAGCCGAAAAGATGATGCCACGGTGATGACTCCTCGTGGCCCGCATCTTCGGTTTGAGGTAGGCGTGGCCGGGACCGCCATGAACTTGGCGTAGCATGGCCGCCCCAAGATGGCGTGATAGGAGCCGGAAATCCGCAACCTCGAAAGTGAGGGTCTCGCGCGGAAATTTCTGGTTCCCCAAAGGTGACGGCGGTCGACCGCCTCGAGCGGATGGGCTGCTGGCGAGGATGACGCCGCGGAAAGGAGCCTTGCTCGGTCGGAGACTCGAACGAGGAATCCCCATGGCGCTGAGCGCCTCCACGAGAGGATGTTGAGGCCGCCGCCATCCATGAGCGCCTTGGCGAGGCGCTACTTCACGGCGGGGTCGACCACCACGGGTATCTTCTACCGGGGACGGGTCAGAGGATCACCGATCAAAGGTGACCGGAATTCGACCATCTGAGGTATTGAGGGACGGCTAGTGAAGCGGTGTGGACCTCACCAGAGGCGAGTTTGAGCCGACGCTTGTCGGCGTGAGCACGCCGTCCGCCAAAGATCATGAGGCAACCGCCGGGTTCGGGAACTCGCCGTCCGCTTTCTTCCACGGCCCGTGGGTCGTGGTCGCTTCTTTCCTTTGCCCCGCGGCGTCGCGGGGGCGCAGAAAGAAGTGCCTCGAGACTTCGCAGCCCCGTGACTTATGTTTGACGGGAACCCGTGGTTCGCACGGCCGCCCATCAATTTCTCGAAGTGGTCAGCGCGACGGCCGGTCGCGCCACGCTTGGTAGGGCGGTCGGCGATGGCGACCACCGGGCTCGCGGACTGCTTTTCTATGCCGCCTCGCTTGTCGAGCGGTCGGAAGGATCCGATTCGACGCCGGCTCTTGCTGGGCCTTTCCTCCTTCGAAGATAGCCCCACACCTCCTCGCCGAGGCGTGGTTGGTGGCGATGTCGAGGAGTTCCTTGGTGGTCCTGGCTTGAGATGCACCACTTGTGCACCGTGGCCTTGCAGAGGTATCAGAGATGAATGCTCCCACGACATCGGGCGCCGGAGATGTCGGGAGCTCGTTGACCGGGCGGAAAACCGCCAATATAATCCCGAGGGTTTCACTGGCCGCCGCTTGCAGCCCTTCAGTCCTCAGAGCTGCTGTGGCGCTTGTAAGTGCCTCGAAGTTGCCGACGAAGAGGGTCTTCAAGTCGGCCTAGTTCTGATGGTTTTGGCGGGCAAGTACTCAAGCCAAGCTCGGGCCGAGTCCGCAAGGTAGATAGGAGGTACCGGATGATGAAGAGATCATCCGTCGCTCCCTCCACCCGGCATGCGAGCCGGTAGTCTTCAAGCCGCACACTGGGTTCGTGGCCCCGCAGTACTTGGCGATGTTAGTGGGCGCCGGACCGCGGTGGAAATCTACCGTCGGATCCCTCGGCGGCCCGTGGTCCGACCATCGGGGCTTGGCCGCGACGGTGGCGCCCGCCGCCCACTATACGTGAGTGGACGGCCTCCCGCCGCTTTCCTTCGCGCCGAGGGTGGCGCGAACGCCGAGGCGCCCCGAGGCGCCGCGCACCGGATGCGCGAGGCCTGGGCAGCTCGTGGTGTGGCGCCGCGCGACGGACCCACCGGCTTCGAAGCGGCGCGGCGGGCCGGTGGGCAGAGGTGGCGCCAGAGCGATAGGAGCCGGAGGCCTGCATGTGTTGCACGGCCGCGTGCTCTACCAGCCCCCGGAGGTTCTAGTACGTGGCCTTGGCCTCTGGGTCGGCCGGCTTCGGAAGGCCTCGAAGCAGCATCGCAGCCGCGGCCACATTCTGGCTTGCATGGGGGAAGAACTGAGGGCCGTCTGATTCTTCCGCCACCAGGTGTGCCCGACGCGCCGCCGCCGGGCACTCGCCGAGTCGCTGGCTCATCCCGCCCAGTTTGGCTCGAGTTGGTCGAGCTCACCTTTGCCTATCCAAATCTTCGCGTTGTCGCTGGAGTTCGCGCGGCGGGCTTGAGCACGCTCAAGACGATCGCATGGGTGTTCCTCCCGCGCCTCAAGACGCCGGATGGGGCCCCGTGAATCGCGGGGTTATGATTAATCGACCGTGCTCGCCATGTTGCACTCGCGAGTGCGTCCATGGCGTGGTACTCCGACGGAGCCGGAGTCGTGGCCGGAAGAGTCTTCCAACAACAGGATAGAGGCCGCATGTAGCCGCCATAGCCACAAGTCGCGAGCTCGCGGGGTGACACGGCCACTGTCTGTGCCCACGGAGCTTCGCCAGACGTGGCGAGCGCTTTCTCGCCCGGCCTGGGACTCGTAGGGCGCCCGTGCCGAGCTTACGGTCGTCGAGATGGCGCCAAAGCTTCGATGGCGCCGGAACCCCGATGGCGGCGGGATGAGCGTAAGCCCTCCCGCCGAGGTGACGGCAGTTGAGGGAGCCGGCGGATCCGACTTCCCAACGCAATGGCGCTGCCTCGTGGAAGATGCCATCGGGAGGCAAGCTTAATCCGAGATGGTGATGAAGACGCACAAAGACCCTACCGCGCGCTAACCGCCGCTTTCGAGCACCTAAGTAAATTTGTAAGTCTAAGGGGTCGCGCTCCACTCCTCGAATGGTTAGACTCGAAGTCCAAGATATATACCGTTCGGCCAAGATCCCTACCCGGCTCGTGTGGTGGCGTTGTATTCTCTTCAAGCATGATGATCGCACAAAGTTTATGTTTAGAGTGCCAATGACTTAGCGAGATGGGTTTGATGGCGCTCTCTCTCTTTCTTTCTACGGAGTTCCCGCCCTTTTATACGAAAGGAAGGGGCGTGTTACATCGAGAATTGGGAGAGGACGAGACGACCTACACTAGGAGCTTTGGTCCCGCTCTGTGGCGATCATCGCCGCCTTGCCCATGCTGGGTCTGTAGCTTAGTCGGTCGTATGTTAGGTATTTCCCGAAATGGCGTGCACGCCTCCGCGAACCTTACGGTGTTGACGTTGTCGCTACCGACGTGGGTGTGGCCTCGGAGAGGCGGTCTTTGTATCAGATGCATCCGCCGATGGATCGGGAGCATGACTTCGGCCACCATTTAAACCCTCCGGGAAGGAGCCACCGCCCTTGTATAGTCACTTTGATTGATCCCGCTCAGGGGTACGGGCGGTTGTCCGCAGAGGCTTCGACACGCGCCCCTTGGCAGGTGGTCTTGCACGATCGGAGTCGGGGATTCCCGACCGCGAGGGCCTGGGAGCTCGCTTGGCCTGAGCCGGGGCCGCCTCACGAGGAGGTCGAGCTTAGCTCGGTCGAGACATTCCCTGGCTCGGCCGGAAGGGAAGTCCTGTGTGACCTTGCAGTGCTTCGGCCAGAGTGGGCTTGAAGCGGCTGTTGAGCTTGAGCTGTGCTTGAGGCCGCCGGCTGGTCACCTTGGGCCGTTGGGGTACCCCTGTTATAAGTATTCGTCACTTTTTCTCTTAATACAAGTTACACAAATCTTGAAGCAAGCGAAGAGTTAAGTAATCGCTATATACCATTCATTCACGCTTTAATATTTATACGACTATCAAAAAGAAAAGTATAGGAACATTTCTCAAGTTGATCTTGGACCTACCAGAAAAACAGGGATATAATTTCACGCAGAAACGCTCTGTTCAGTTCCCACGGAAATTTAGGGCGAGGAATTAAGTTCATGTTTTCTGAAACAGAAGATCTCCTACACTACATATAAAAAGTAGTACGTAGGATCAGATCCGGAGCGTCGAAAGCAGATCGGATCACGGGGAGATGATGCGGTTGTGGGGCTCAACTCAAGCCCAACTAGCCACTGCTAGTGCCGCACAAGCTAGCACCAGCGGCACAAACACGTGAGGCCCATGGCTGCAACAGTGCACAGCGAAACAGCCATGGCCGGTCAGGAAACACATGCAGAGCAGAGAAGCTGACACGAAATAACTCTGCGGCAGAGGGCGGTTAGAGGCTTAGAGCTGTGCCGGGACGGAAGGTCCGGTCGTCGGTCGATCGTTCGTTGGGCAGTCGGTCAGTCAGAGTCAGTCCATCTCATTCATTTCAGACTCGCCTGTCTTCCGAAAACAAGAACAAGAAAAATTCAGACCTGGTCAGTCAGCCGGCACTGCGCTGTTGCCTGGTTGACGCGTTCATTATTCAAGTCGGCACCAACATTTTTATATCTTGTTTCTGAATTCTGCATGGTTGGAGCACAGGGACATTCGTGGGGTTAATCTTACCATTATGGACCATATGATATGGTCATGTCATTTGATAACATGGGGAGCGAGTTAACTACCTTCTTCAGAAGCATGGAATATGCAGGGAAGGACGGACTGCACTGCACTGCACTGTAAGCAAACAACATTTACACTTGAAGAATTCTAGATGCACATCTACCATCTGGTCAAGAATTTTTAAATAATATTTTTTTATTAATATTACATAAATAAATGCTCGGAAAAAAATGTATTATTTAAAAAATTAGCTGGTCAATGGGACTTGTCTTTCTAGAGTGATTGGATTCTTTTTCACTGGCTGTTTGCTTATCATGATATCATCTGGATGACCAAGCATCAGTGAACATAGGAACATATATGAAATCTCAGCTTGCTATGGTTAACTAGCGTTCTGGCAACGATCGGTTGAACATGCTCCAGGCCAAAAAAAAAAAGAACTTAACACATAGGAGAATGTAGAAAGAATTGACGAACGAAAGCAACTGGTCTTCTTCCTCTCTATGGGCCCGTTAATTCGTGATTTTATTTTGTTATTACAGAGCATTATCTATTTATAACCCTAGATATACAATATTGCACCCAAGATCCCCCACGAGGCCAGGATATGGGCCAGGTACATCAGGTAAATCATCTTGTCAGGAATAAATAAAAAACGCCAAATACTTGTAAAGGACATCTGCAACTTAAATGCTAAATATCGGCAATGTTAAAGGTGTCTTTGTCTCTCTCATTTTTCTTTATAAATTCGTTGATTGTGATACGCTCGGAACTTGGCCCAGTCGTGCTGACTAAGTCCAGGGGCAAATGCATCCGAATTAATAGTGTGATGCTGATGGTTCTTGATTGCCTGGTTATGCTAGCAAAGCAGGGAAGGCCAGAATTCAAATGCAAGCAAATTCAGCAACCATAATTATACGCCACAGGTATACATATACACAATTTTAACAGTTAACATTAAAATGACAGATTCACAGTCATCGACACAACATGGCACTGTTGTGATCATCCGTAACCAGAATAGAGTATAGGGTAAAGAGCAAGAAGAAGGGCAGGGAATTCAGATAGAACTTTTAGGGATTTCAGTATTTGATTCTTCGCCCTTTCACAAGGCACACAACCGGTTTATATCATCCCGCCCAAGACCCTAACACGTGGGACCAACCCAACACAAGACTAAGCAATACAATTCCAGAATACATTCCCGGCCCATAAACTAAGTAGCCGTTTCGCTCCCACCCGATGGACCTGATGCTGTATTGCCAACACACGCACTGTTCACCATCTGGCACATAACATTCCCTCCCCTCGAAACGCGGCTTGTCTCCAAGCCGGCGTTGAAGGAAACTCAGTATGGAGTGCTGCTGTATTCTCCCAAGTTGCCCAAGACAATGGTAACCCTGACCATTGCACCAAAGCCGAATGTATGACTTGATTTCCTTGTTTGATCAGCCGAGTCTTCTTGATATCTATAGGAACACACTTTTCCTTTAGATTAATAGAATTGATAGAAAGATCAGTACTCACCGGTGTCGAAGGCACAATATGACGCTTGAGCTGAAAAATATGGACAGCTGGATGTACTTTACTAGCCTCTGGTAAATCCAATTTGTAAGCCACCATACCAATTCTTTCCAAAATATGATAAGGTCTATAAAATCTGAAGCAAAGTTTCTGATTGTTGCGTGTTGCGATTGATATCTGTATGTATGGCTAAAGTTTGAGATAAACCCAGTCACTACCTCAAACACTCTATCAGACCTGTGTTTATCCACATAAGACTTCATTCTTACACAAGCACGCTCCAAATGTTGTTTCAATAATCTAGTCATCACCTCCCTTTGATTGAGCCATTCTTGTACATCAGAGACAGCACAAGTATTCATGTTGGAAATGCCGAAGTGTCTAGGTGGGTATCCATACAGTACCTCAAATGGGGTTTTGCCCACAGCTGTTTGATACGAAGTGTTGTACCAATACTTAGCCAAAGGAAGACAATCCGACCACTTTTTCGGACAATCCGACCACTTTTTCGGGCAAGCATGAACAAAGCACCTCAACTATGTTTCCAAGCACTGATTCAAGCGTTCAGTTTGGCCATCGGTTTGAGGGTGATAAGCCGAACTCATGTTCATCTGAGTATCAGACAATCTAAACAATTCTTGCCAAAATGTGCTTGTGAACACCTTGTCTCTATCTAACATAATGGTATGAGGCAAACCATGTAGCTTATACACTTGATTGCAAAAAATCTAAGCTACTTGAGGAGCGATGAATGGATGGGCTAATGGCAAGAAATGTGCATATTTGGAAATTTTATCTATCACCACCAAAATTGTTGTGTACTTGTGAGAAAGAGGTAAACCTTCAATAAAGTCCATACTGATCACACTCCAGGATTGTGAAGGTACTGGCAGAGGTTGGAGTAAGCTTGGTAGTTTAATATGTTCCACTCTAGCCTGTTGACAAATTTCACAACTCTTCACATATTCTTGAACTGTGCTTTTCAATTTTGGCCATGCAAATAAAGCTCTGACCCTGTGGTATGTTGCCTATATTTCCGAATGCCCACCAATGCCACTGTGGTGCAATGCTTGCAGAATATGCTGTTGTGCCAAAGTATTATTGCCTACCCAAACACACCCTTTAAATCGTATTACTCCATTTTGTAAAGTGTAACCCTTCTCATTGGACCCCGTCACACTTAGTTTGGTGAGCAATTGTTTGGTTTCGTCATCTTCTTGATACCTTGCTACCAAGTTCTCAATCCAAACTGGAGTACTTACTGAGATTGCTTGTAAATCAACCGCATTTGGTCTTCTGGATAAGGCATCAGCTGTAGTGTTTTGGGGCCCTCTTTTGTACTGTATTTGAAATTGTAACCCCAACTACTTCACAAATGCCTTGTGTTGAATTCCAGTTAATAGTCTTTGCTCATTGAGATGCATTAATGCCTTTTGGTCAGTTCTGATCACAAATTCTTTATGCTGCAGATATGGGCACCATCTCGTGACAGCCAACAATATTGCTAAACATTCCTTCTCATATGTTGACAAGGGCTGATTTCGAGTGCTCAAAGACTTACTAAGGAATGCAATTGGATGGCCATCTTGCATGAGAACAGTACCTATATCGCCATTGCTTGCATCTGTTTCCAGTATGAACTACTTAGAAAATTTTGGCAAAACAAGGACCATTGCCTACACTAAGGCTTCCTGTAGCGTTTTGAATGCTTGATTAGTAATTGGTGTCCATTGGAATTGTACTCCCTTCTTCAATAGTGATGTGAGAGGCTTGCAAATGATGCCATAATGCTGGATAAATTTCCTATAATAGCCTGTTAACCCTAAAAATCCCCTCAACTCCTTCAAATTTTTTGGTACAGGCCAATAAAGTACTGCTTGAACCTTTGCTTTGTATGTGGAAACGCCTGAAGGTGTAATAATGTGCCCCAAATATTCTAGCTTCTGTTGACCGAAAGAACACTTCACCTTTTTGACAAACAATTGATGTTGTTCCAAGATTTGGAATACTTCTCTAAGGTGGTTCACATGTTCTTCCAAGGTGCGGCTATAGATCAATATATCATCCACAAATACTAATACATAACGGCACAACAAAGAGGCAAAAAATTTATTCATAACACTCTGAAATGTGGTTGGCGCATTTGTAAGTCCAAAGGGCATCATTAAGAATTCATATAGTCCTTGGTGCGTACGAAAGGCTATCTTGTGTTCTTCCCTAGCTGCCATTCGAATTCGATGATAGCCAGACCGTAGAACCAATTTTGTGAACCAACAAGCCCCTTCAAGTTCATCAGCAATTCGTCAATGATTGGTAATGGATGCTTGTTTTTCACCGTGATTGCATTTAGTCCGTGGTAATCTACACAAAAGCGCCATGCACCATCTTTCTTTTTAACCAATAGTATCACAGAAGCAAATGGACTGGTACTTTGTTGGATTTCTCCTTTTGTTAACATTGTTGCGACCTGCCGTTCGATCTCATCTTTTTGTTGCGGTGAGTAGCGATAAGCCCTCACATTAACTGGTTGAGCACCTAATATGAGAGGAATAGAACGATCATAATCACGTCGTGGAGGTAATTGTGCCAGCTCTCTGTATAAGTGTTCAAATTCTTGCACTACTTCTGATACTGCCACTGGAATGTGTTCCACACCTGCTTCTCTTTTCAATAATTCTTTAAGTTCCTTAGCACTAATGTGTGTTCCCTCTTGTTAATCATCTCTTATGCCCTGCATCATGACTCATTGACCATTGTGCGTAAACTTGATACATTTGCTCTTCCAGTGTACCCACATCGGACTATGTTCTTCTAACCAATCAGCACCAGCCTAAGGCCAGTACCCGAATATATTGCTGAAATGAGTGTCCTTGAATCCACCATTCCAAAGACTGAACCATCTTGTTACATGTTATGGAGTCCCCATCAGCTATTGTTAACTGAATTGGTGTTATGTCTATAGATGAATAATGAAGTTTGTCAAAGCAATTTCTCACTAATGAATGAATAAGTGCTACCTGAATCCACTAATATCAGTATTTCCTGCTTGCCAACCCTGTAGTCTCAATGTCTTGCACTTGAACTGTGGCTTCTCCAGATGTTTTGTTACTAACATGAGCTCTTCACCTGCACTGTCTTCAGCCTCCATATTTTCAGCATCAGAGTTGTGATGAACTTGCAATACCTCAATTAGTTCCTCAATTACATGTAGAGAAACTCTATCCGGGCATTTATGATTTTTTCCCCACTTTTCTCCGCAAGTGAAACACAATCCATTGGCTTTGCGATACGCACACAACGATTCAAGCTTTTCATCCCAACAACTACCGGCTGTTTTCTTTAGGTCATTAGTTCTTTTATATTCCTCCAGCTTATTTGAGGTTTTGAACTTTTCAACCTCCTCCTCTACTGAACTCCCTGTTGTCAGCTTTGTGTTCCGATTTCTTTTTGATGTTCTCCAACTCTTCTTCCTGCAACAGAGTAAGACATTGTCGCTTCCACATTCTCGAGATTATGAAGTACAATAGCTATACGTATTTCCTCACGTAACCCTCCCAAGAAATGAGTGACAAAGAAAACCTCATCCTGTGAAGGATTGTACAGAAGTATGTGATGTTGAAGTTTCTCAAATTTCTCTATATAACCTGCCACTGTGTCACTCTGTTTCAGATTTATCAGTTGATTCATTTGTCACATACAGATTTCTCCCATATCTCCTTTCTACTACCACACAGAGAGTTTCTCAATCCTCAAAACGTTCCTTGGCCTCAACATTTTGCAACCATAGAGCTGCATTGCCAGAAAAATAAAGAGACACAAACCTAGTTCGCAACCCCGGGTTAATTCCAAACACTTCGAAGTAAGTTTCACATCTATCCTTCCATAACTTGGGGTTTTCCCCATCAAATTTGGGAAACTTTGGTAGGGATTGACGTGATTGGACTGGAGTATTGCCCTTCTCCCAAAACTCTCCTCACTAGGCCTAGCATCAAACACTTGGAGAGCATGAGACAAGTCCGTCTTACCCAAGACTGTAGGTAATGTAGGGGATCTGAGTATCCCCTTCACTTGCCCCTTGAGTTCCTCATAATCTCGGTGGCCATTAGCCATTGTAGCCTCTTCGCTTGGTGGTGATGCTGGAACCGAAGGCGCCTGATGATGCGAGGTGATCGGCGGGAACGCAAGATGTGACAGCGTCGAGTTTACCGCTTCTGGGCGTGCCTCAAAGACTTCAACTCTCCCTCGCACTGCCTCCACCATGGAGCGAACTTCCCCAACCTTCGACTTCACGCCTTGTACATCATCCAGAATTTGCTTCAGCAATGCTTTCACCCCCTTCCAACTGATTCTCCACCGATGCTATGGTTGTAGTCATCTTCGTCTCCAGTTGCGACTGCTTCTTCTGGGGCGCCAGAGCGGAATGTAGCTCTGATACCAAGTGTTGTGATCATCCGTAACCAGAATATAGGGTAAAGAGCAAGAAGGGAGGGGAATTCAGATAGAGCTTTTAGGGCATTCAGTATTTGATTCTTCGCCCCTTTCACAAGGCACACAACCAGTTTATATCATCCCGCCCAAGACCCTTACACGTGGGACCAACCCAACACAAGACTAAGCAATACATTCCCAGCCCATAAACTAAGTAGCCGTTTCGCTCCCAACCCATGGACCTGATGCTGTATTGCCAACACACGCACTGTTCACCATCCGGCACATAACAGGCACGTGCTTGACGAGCTGACGACGAACAATTCACAAATCGAGCGTGGTTATGATTGATATAACTACAGATGTATGCACAAGTATATTAATTACACAAATGAAATGAGGAAATTGGTAGAACGATCTTACACCGAGATCTATCAAGTGAAACACTGGCGCGTACCGCATCTCTGATCCTGTGAACGGCCAGGTAGAGACTAGAGGCTAGTACAAACGAACTTCCTGGTTTTGCAGTACAACCTTTTTTTTTTGAAGAAGGTCTGCAGTACAGCCTTGGCATCTTACTTCAGGATCTTAGATTCAATCTCCTCCAAGCTCAGGCCTTTTGTTTCTGGAACATTGAGGATGACAAACACGAGGGAGAGCAACGATATGGCTCCAAAAAGAAGAAAAATGTTGGCTGGCCCAAGGAATTCCTGTAGCAAAAAAAAAGGCACTTGTTCTGTATGTTCGTATTTTTGTGAATAAGAAACTGATAGCAGTATTTAGAGCAGGAAGGCAGAATACAGTAATCCAGAGTCCGGACCGGAGAAGAGGTCGTTTTTTTTCTTCTCCTTTTACCGGAGCAAAATTCCTAGAGCTTAGCAATTATATATGGATATGTTCAGTTGTTCACATAAAATTTAAGGTATCCACTTGATGAGATTAAAATATATAAAAATATCAGCTACGGGATAACAAATATGAGTACCAATACCTGCAATGGTGAAAACGCAAATGTCACCAATGCATTTGAGCCAAAATTTGTAAGTACAGCAAGGCTGATTCCGCGTCCTCTTGTTCGGAGTGGGAAGATCTCAGATACCATTAGCCAACTTATTGGACCAAACGACACCTGAATGAAACACAAGGACATCTCAATTTCTCGTACTAGTCATAGACATCTCAATTGCCTACAGAAGTAAAGCACCAACCTGATAAGAGCTGACATATAGAAGTAAAGCACCAACAGCAACAAAGGGGAAGCTGTTCAGAATCTTGTAGTAAGCTGCTAGTAGGAACAGGGAAACAGCCTACATTTCCAGGTTGTGGAAAGCATAAGGCCAATTTATTCAGAATCTACCTTGTACTATTGTTTATACGTTCGATGTAATTTGAACAAAATCAGAAAGGTTTTTAAGCATCTAGTTATGTTTTAGAAAGTGATTAAGGATACTACCAAAAAAATCAAATATTGCTTAGTACCTACAACAAGTGGGACCACATGATCAAATAGGTAAATAGATGGATATAAGGGCACTTTCTATGCAATCCATAGAACCTAATCAAGTTGTAGGAATGAGCAAAATTACTCACAATTCCACTGACACCTCCTATCAGTAATGGGCGCCTTCCAAGATCATCGACTTTAAATACTGCAACCCCTGTCATCAGCAACTGCAAAGAACAGAACTATCACGCACCATTGAAGAATAAAAGAAAGTGTAAACTCCTTAGCATTTCTACCTACATGCCCTGATACAAAAATAGCGAAGATTACATACTCTATACTCTATAGAGTAATAATCTAGCCCCTTGGCATTACCTTGAACAGCCCAATCAATATTGACACTCTGGCAGCATCAGATGCAGTTACAAACCCAGCAGTCTACAGAAGTATAGAACACGGAGAAATACAATTGTATGCATCAAAGAAATTCAGAAATATGAGAAACTAATATTCCTACTTCCATTTGTTCTATGTTAAAAGGAACCATTGAACAATTCCAAGCAAAATAGAGGTACCTGAAGAATGGAAGTTGCATAGTACAGAACACTTGGCTGGCCTGTTATCTGTCAAATAAGAGTTTTAGCTTACTTGATAACATCAATGAATCAAGTACATAAACACTAACAATTAAGGAAGTTTCATCATCTTTTTTCGAAAAATAAAGGAGATCCAAATAGCATAAAATGAATAGACAATAAGATTTGTTGAATTCTTCTGCTAGGTACTGCCCCATATATTCTAGTAAAGAAACTCAAATGTGAGAAAGTAACTTCTAAAGCCAAATAATCTAGTTTTGAACAGTAAATATATTACAAAGGACCTTCCACTTTACTTTTAAGGGGCAGATAATTGCAAATTTAATAGGATGATCAAAGCATGGTCGGATTTTAAATTCAGTTGAGCTGCATATAAGTGGGTTGAAGAGGACAAAGACCTGCTGGAAGAGGACCAGCCCTCCTCCAATGATGAAGGCCTTCAAGCTAGCTCCCTCAAATATCTCCCAAATGTTTCCTTCAGATTCTTGTTCTGCATAGGCAGCCTTAATAGAGACAAGGGCATCATCAATTTCATCTGCCAAAACTTTGTCACTTGCTGAGGGGCCCCTCAGTCTTCTCAGGGCATGAGTTGCCTTCTTTTTGTTATCTTCCACAGAGCCCTTTCCTTGCACTGCCCTGAGAAGTAGCCATCTCGGTGAAGTTGGTAAGGTCCAGATACCAATAGCCATTACAGCTGCCAGCGGAGCACTGAAACCAAACATGTAACGCCATCCTCCTACAATGTCAATTTCAAGACTCCCTATGAGGTATCCAATCTGCAAAATATTATAGTAATTAATAGTCAGCAGGCATCAAATGGCACATTGCAGTATAACTGTATAGGTGTATAATATCTGCAAGAGTAGATAATTACCAGTATCCCTAACACAATAAACAGCTCCTTCAAAGATATCAAAGTTCCACGTATTTGCGAAGGAGAAGTCTCTGCGATATAAAGAGGGGCACCATGCATTGCCTGGCAAAGAGCACCATGATGGTTCAGAGACGTAGCACTAATGTTAGAGAACAACATTGGTCGATAATCCCTGCCAAACCCCTAGTTGATCATGAATATGCTCCTTTGCAGTTCTGCCCCTCTTCAGTTGTTATTAAGCCTTTTTAACAAAGCACTGACAATCAAACAATTGTGGGTGTTTTAAGTTGGTGCAAAACAAGTGTGGATATTACAATCACAACACCGAGTATCAACACACTCAGCAATTCAAACTGAAAAAAGAGACCTTAGCCCAAAAGATGGATTACATCAACTAAGTTGATCTTTCTATATATGCATGATAAGATTATACTGCAAGGATCAAAATATTTCCATATCTAGAATGATCTTTTTTAAAAGGTTCTAGCTTATGGTGGCTTTATATTAAGTAGAAGGACAAAATCGTCTTAGATACAAGTGCTGAGATTACAGGAAACAGAGAGACCGTATCTAGAATGATCAAACAAGTGCATGATTTCTTTCTACTGATATTGTAATTAATTCAGTCAAAACGTGGTCATCGTGCTACAATCATATAAAATTTGTTTAACTGTGTCACGCTTCAGTAATTAATTAGTAAATCAGACAAATCTGAACAGCATCATGGCACATAGAACAGTGAATATTGTTGGAACCAGCGGAAATTCGACGCCGAACAAGCTCACAATCTGGACTAGCTAATGGATGAACACTCAGACTAACACAGTAAGAACGAAGAAAGATCACACAGAGATCTTTGGTGCCGCAAAACGTTGCAGCTTTTCTGTTGTTTTCTTCTCTATTTAAAACAGAATGGAAACAAATCAAGAGTTAACAATCGCACCGCGCGTTGCGGCCGGAAAACTTGCCTTGACGTGAACACCGCACATCACAGGCTGCTAAAACAAGCATGTATGCATGCATGCAGGAAAGTAAATATGCTAATGGATACATGCACGGGATTGAGTCCATCAAACACCCCCTAATCCCGTTGCACCTTGACGACGCCGAGCTTCTCACGCATTTCGACGAATTTCACCCGTCCAAGCGCTTTGGTCAGAACGTCGGCCAGCTGCCCATCTGTGCCGACATGATTAACCTCCACGGCGCCGTTGTCAACACATTCACGAATGAAATGATAGCGCGTATCAATATGCTTACTGCGCTCGTGATATACCGGGTTCTTGCTGAGCGCGATCGCCGATTTGTTGTCCACCAGGAGCTTGAACTTCATCACCTTGCGACCTGTCAGCTCGCCCAGCAAGCGACTCAGCCATATTCCTTGGCATGCCGCTGCTGCCGCTGCTATGTACTCTGCTTCACACGATGAGAGCGCGACGACTTTCTGCTTCTGGGACGTCCATGTGATTAAACTCGAGCCGAGGAAGAACACGATGCCGGAGGTACTTTTGCGATCATCGACGTCTCCTGCCAGATCACTATCACTGAACCCCACTAGAGCATGTTCCAGTGTGTCCGTCTTCTCAAACCAAGATCCATACCCGGCCGTACTCAAACACATACCTGAGTATGTGCTTCACCGCCGCCCAGTGCTGCTCCGTTGGAGCCTCCATGTATCTGCTGACAATGCCCACCGCATGGGCAATATCTGGCCTGGTGTTGACGAGGTAGCGCAAGCTCCCAATAACACTTCTATACCTTGTCGCATCCACAATAGCAAAGCCATCTTTTTGCTTAGCCCGAGCCTATTCTCCATTAGAGTTTGGCAATGATTACACCTAGACATCCCTGATGTCTCTAGAATCTTCGATGCATAAGCGCTCTGGCACATGGTGATTTCTTTCTCGCCTTGCTTCACCTCAATTCCCAAGTAGTAACTCAGGAGACCAAGATCACTCATGCTGAATGACTTCATCATCTGGTTTTGAACATGGCGATGTCGCCGATGCTTGGACCGTTGATTATCGATCATCGACGACACCCCGATCGCCAGGAAAGATTGCCTGCTTGCCCTTCTGTACACCGCGTGTTCCAAAGGGGTTCCGCCAAAACCAAGCGAAATTAGCTCCTTGTCAAGCCTTGCATTCCAGCTCGGGTGCTTGGCGCAACCCATATAAAGCTTTGTGGAGCTTCATTACTTTTCCTTCATCATCAAGATTAATGAAGCCGGAGGTTGATGTACATATACCTCCTCCGCAAGATCACCATTCAAGAAGGCGACTTCACATCCATGTGATGAATCTCCCAACCACCGTGAGCGGCAAGTGCGATTAGTAGCCGACCGCTCTCCGGCCGCCACCGTGCAAAAACTTCATCGAAATCCACCCCGTCATCGAGCATATCCTTTCGCAACAAGACGAGCTTTGTGCTTGACGATGTTGCCGTACGTCTTTCTTCACTTTGAACACCCATTTGAGCCCAATAGCTCGGTGTCCGCACGGCAGCAAGTGGCGAGCTCCCATGTGCCATTTTCACGGATTGATCTCATCTCCTCCTCCATAGCATGGCGCCAAAGATGTCTCCTTCAACATGTTCAACACTCACTGGCTCCTACCGCCAACAAACACAAGTTGTCAGACTCATGGTCATGGATCTCCCGGTGTTATCCAAAATATTGATAGCGTTCGAAGCTTAAGCTTCACACCGCCGGAATCGTATGCATCTTCTCGAAGGTGGTGTCGCCACTGAACACCTTCTGGTGCTGCATTTGGAGCCGTGGTTTCAGTTGGTGTGTTCGGAGAGGGTGGCGCTGCCTCCTGCGACGCCACTGGATGTTGGGTGTCATCGGTTGTTGGTGCAGTGTAGACGGCCGTCGTGTACTCCACGGTGAATGTATCCGCCGGTCGAAGTCGGCGACGTTGTCACCCAATCCCATGGTCGATGTTCCTCAAACACAACGCCACGTAACTTGGAGCTTCTTCGCCACCGGATCATATACCCAGACGCCTTCGTCCTCAGCTCGTATCCAAGGAAGACCATGGCGTGGATCTATCGATAGCTTGTTCACCCCGGGACCAACCTTCTTCACGTGAGCCACACACCCAAACGTGCGCAGTGATGAACCTTGGGCTTCTTCTTGTACCACGCCTCATATGGTGTCTTCCGCCGAGGCTTCTCGCTCACGCACGCATTGAGGATGTACACGCAGCTTTCACCGCCTCACCCCAAAACTTGGCCGCACCTTCATACTCTTGAGCAGCACCGCGCCATTTCCACCACCGCTTGATTGCGACGCCGACGATGCCATTTTGTCATGCGGCGAGTATGGCGCGGTCGCGGTGTCGCTCTTGCCGAGCTCGTCGCAAAGATGCCATGAACTCATCGAGTTGAACTCGCCTCTATCTATCGACCTAATACCTTCACTTGCCACCATGTTCATTTTCCGCCACGCTTTGATTTTCTTGAAGCATCGGAATGCCTCATCCTTGGTTGCAAGTAGCTCGAGCCACATGAACTCGCCAAGTCATCCACGATCAACAAAAATACTTCTTGCCTCCTGGCGTTGGTGGCGTGATCTGGCCGCACAGATCGCCATGGAACAACTCCGTGCCGCTGCCAAGACGGTATGTACATGCCGCATGAAATGGCGTCTTTGTCTCGCTTGCCTAGTGCGCATTGCCGCAAATCGCCGACGCGGTCGATCGCTGGAACACCATCCACCATTTTTTCGTGCCCATCTCCCGAGTGTCTCGAATTCATATGGCCGTAGCGGCCATGCCACAACCACGCTGATGTCGCTTGGTCTTCGATAGCAAACACACAAAGCGCGCCAGATTGAGCTTCAGGGTGTAGAGCCTGTTCTTGCGCGGTACTCGCGCCAGCAGCACACGTTCACGATCAAAGATGCACAGCTTGCCATCCTCGAGCGTGATCTTGCGTACCACTCTCTTCTAGCCGGCCCAAACTAATGATATTGCTCTTTAACCGAGGAATATAGTATACCTCGGTCGTAACCTTGTGCTCCTTGTTCTTGCACTCCATCATCACCGCACCTTGTCCACGATCTCCACGCTCGAGCCATCGCCAACTCGACCGATCCGCGCGACGCCTCGCCGAGAGATGAGTGCAGCCTCTGCGGCACCGGCATGTGATTGGTTGCTCCGGTGTCGAGGTACCACATGTCGCCGCTTGGCGTCGATCGAATCACGCGCTCCTCATTAAGGAGTATCGCTCGTGTCACGGAAGCAAGCGCGCAACATTACACACTGCGATGCCAGCAGCGCCGCGCCGATCGACCTCCTCCTTCACCAGTCGCCTCGCGCGCCTTCGCGCGCGGCATGCGACACTTTTTAGCCCAAATGGCGTAGTTGCCGCAATTCCGGCACTTCCTCTTCTACGCGGTGCCTTGTCGCCATGGAATCCCCATCGCCACGAGGGCGGTGCCGCGCGCGATTTTCCCTTTGACCGCCTCGGCCGCCGCCGGCTGCCGGATGAAGCGTCACCTTGTTCTTCTGCTGCGGATCGCCAAACCACTCCTCCCCGTCGGGAGCAAACACCAGTCTTGTCAACGATGTCGCCGCCTTCATACCGATCCTCCGCCACAAGCGCGCTGCTTCGTGAGCTCTCGATCGCCATCTCACTCAAGTCGAGCAAGGTTTCAATCGAAAGAGCAATTTGCGTGTACCGGGGTGGCACAACGCGGAGGAACTTCTTGACAACGCCGCGACTGCCCCATCGACTCGCCCAACACGCGAATGTTGTTGGCGAGCGCCGAGATCCGCATGGCGAAGTCGTCCACTGACTCGATGTCCTTGAAGGAGATGTTCTCGAACTCCCTCGCCAGCCTTCCGGGCATTCGCCTCGACGCTACGCGACACCCATGCGCATCGCTTTTAAATTTCATGCTTCTTTGGCACTCTTCTTGACCGCAAGGATCGAAGCATCTCGATCGGCACCGCTGCGAAGGATGGCGGCCAATGCCACCTATCCTCACGGCGCCGACCTTGTCGCCCCTCGATCGCGCCCCGCAGCCCCCTGTGCCTCCAAGTTCACTTGCATCACTAGAGCCCACTCGTTGTAATTTGATCGCGTCAATACTTTGGGTAGACGACAGAGCCGCCATCTCCTTCACTACTCGCCCACCACGACCTCGCGCGAGGCAATCCTTCGCCTTTCTTATCGCTTCGGTGATAGGAGTCTTGGATGAAGAAGACATGGACAGGAGTCGCTGCCGCTGCCGCTGCAAAACTAGCTTGACTCTTAATCGGCTTTGATACCACTTGTTGGAACCAATGAAATTGACGCCAACAAGCTCACAACTGGACTAGCTAATGGATGAACACTCGGACTAACACAAGAAGAACGAAGAAAGATCACACAGAGATCTTTGGTGCCGCAAAACGCTTGCAGCTTTTCCGTTGTTTTCTTCTATTTAAAATGAATGGAAACAAATCAAGAGTTAACAATCGCACCGCTGCGTTGGGCCGGAAAACTTGCCTTGACGTGAACACCGCACATCACAGTCGCTAAAACAAGCATGTATGCATGCATGCGGAAAGTAAATATGCTAATGGATACATGCACGGGATTGAGTCCATCAAAAGGAAAGTAAATATGCTAATGGATACATGCACGGGATTGAGTCCATCAAATATGATAGGTAAGAAGGAATTGTTTTAAACCATAAATTACTAATGCTGATTCCTGCTTCATGGAGGAACGAGGCATTCACACTACAAGTATCCCCCCTGGTATCAGGCGTTTTGGGGGGGGGGGGGGTATATTTAATATGTAACTACCGGTCCCAATATTTCACTACACAAATCCATATTTGATAGAAACAGTTGCGCTTGCAGGTACTCACCGAACCAATACCAATGCCATAAAGGAGACGGCCTACGATCAGAACTACAAAATTAGGGGCAAGTCCAGTGACCAAAGCACCAAAAATATATAATGCAGCTGCTGCGACCAATTCTATTCTTCTTCCTGCACCAAGATGGTAATAGCAGTTAAGTCACTTCTTTGTCAAATACTCAGTAAGGAAAATTGAAGCACACTAGCATCTGAAATCACCTAGAATGTCTGCAATGCGGTAGGCGAGAATGGAGCCACCAAGAGCACCATAAAGTGAACCACTTGCCTAAATTAATGACAATAAAGCTCACTAAGCATTAAAATGTTCTTGATTGGGAAGGTGAAGCGAAAGCTTATGAAGCATGGAAATCTCCCAAAGTATTACCACAAGCCCTAACTGCAATGATGAGAGGCTGAACCAAGCGGTGCCACTGAGATCAGCAGACTGAAGAATGAAGAAGAAGCAACCCCATAAATGTGAATGTCAACTACAGGAACTTGCAAAACTACCAAAATCGGGACTGACCTGCAAAGATATAGATGCTCCCGAGGTTGCGCCAATGTCATAACCAAAAAGGAGACCCCCCAAGGCAGGGAACAAGAACCTATGTTCCGAGCATTTGCCCATTAGTACTCAAAGCTCGACAGACATTTGTTTTGGCCCTTTGTTTATTTATTTATTTTTGAATCTGTAGCCAAACAGGATTGCTATGAAAGCAACACTGGATTAAACCTGACTTATATGCATTTAAAATGATATGCAAATTTACCCTATCCTGATGATTAAACCACGCATTTTATAACTGATTTAAGTGCAAGGATCACGGTTTAACATGGAAAATCCTTGTGGTCTGATGCTTATGCAGCATAAGAGAAGACGATGTTAAATTATGTCGCATCTTTGTTACAATGTACTACAACATGCTAATTTCCCATAGTACTGACCTAAGCTGTGCTCTCGAAAAAACTGCCCTAATTTGACATGGTTATCCTCCTCAATACCTTGCACCGGGCAAAATCTACTGAACAACGTATTCACAATGCATTGGAGTTGGTTTAATTCACCGAGAAGACTGATCCACACGATGTGGAAGGTGGAATCAAACTATAAATGCATTCTACCTAGCGCACTTTGGATTCTCACCAAATGCCATTTACCGAGAGATGGAGCGAGGAATAGCTTACGGGAGGATGACAAACGCCCACGAGAAGTCGGCATCCGCGGCCGCGCCATCTCCGGCATCGGTCGAGGCCAACTCGCCGCCCTGCGCGTGGGTCCGCACCTGCACATGCACCTCCATTTCGTCAAAACCACCACAACCAGAACCCGCCCCAAAATAGAAGGGGCAGGGATGGCTATATTTAGGACCAGAATCCGCCCCAGAATAGCGGAGAGCTAGGGTCGGATCTGTGCCGTACGTGGAGCCTGGGGTGAGCGAGGTTGCCGGCGGCGGCGGTGGAGCGGAGGAGCGGCTCGGCGGCCTGCGATGACACGTGGAAGGCGTCCATCGCCGAGGCGTAGCGGCCGGGAGGGCGGAGACGACGGAGGCGGCAAGGCGGGCGGCGGCGGAAGCGCGAGATGTTGGCTGGCGCTGTGATGGCGCGAATGGCGGTGGCGTAGGTAGCGACTAGCGAGTGACGAGAGGAAGCCACTGGTCGCCATGACCATGCTTTTCGCTTGGCGAAGCCACGCGGCCCAGCACGTGGGATTAATTTAGGGAGTTGTGGCACAGCTCGAGCAAAGTATTTCTAGCTTTAGGAATCTATGAAACTGAACCTATCGATTTATTAAGAGTATTTAAATGAAATCATCTTATTTAAATTTTAGATTAAAAATATAAACTTAATTCACTTTATTTTAACCTATAAACTTCAGATTTGAGGTGAAGCAAAGATCTAAAACTTTACCAAACAATGCCTTAATGTATACTCCTCTGACACAAATAGTTGTCGTTTTGGACAGAGGTATAATCAAATTTCAAACTTTGATTTTTAATATCTTTTTAAATATTTAAATTGGATACATGAAAATCATACATGTATATTTGTCTCAGAAAGTACTTTCATAATATTATATTTTTATTAGGTTTTATAAATATATTATGATAGAAATAAGTGATTAAAGTTATATTTTAAAGACCGTATAAATGTCCAAAACGATAACTATTTGTGACTGAAGGGAGTATTACTCTACGCAACGACAAATAGTTATCATCCTGATCATCGATGCACATATGACATTCATACGTTATCGTTTTAATATCTATATACATATAGTTATAGTTGGACTTTGATGTACATATAATTTTCATATATCTAATTTAAGTATCTAAAAATATATTGCGAATCAAAGTTTTAAATGTGTCAAACGACCGGCGGTGAAGTATACTCCCTCCGATCACATACAGTGACACGGTCTCTAAAACACAACTTTAACAACAAATTTCTATTATAATATATTTATAAAACCAAATAAAATTGTAATATTATAAAAATTACTTTTCGAGACAAATATATACCTATGATTTTTTATTTATTTAATTTAATTATTTAAAGAAATATTGATGGTTAAATTTTGAAAGTTTAAATACCTATTTATGACCGGAGTGAGTACAACAAATACATGATTATAATGCTTTACACAGGAGAAGACCAAGACCACCGATAGAACACTAATATTACAAACAAGTTCTTCATTGCAAGAATCTATGACTTATGTTAGGACCTCCTAGGGACAATAGATTAATTTCAAAGAATTGGCAGAGGCCGCGCGAACGCACTCTTCCACTCGTTAAGATGGTAAGCCAGCTTATCCACCAAGTGCAATGTGGGTCACCAACCTAGACCACGTACCTCTTTGATCGCCCGTCAACCCTGTCCAGGTAAGTACAGAGGAACGTTGTCCCTAACTCTGATCTTATAGCGAGACTTCACGAGTAATCGACTTCTGCTCGTTCTCCTCTCTGCCGCTCGAGGCATTGTGCACTGCAGAAATAGGGTGATGTACATACATGGGCTTTGGAGTGCAGTTCGTCTTGGGCCCTTGGTGGAGAGCAAGAATATGGAGCCGGTAATGGATCAATTGCTATGCTAAAAATAGGTACCTTGCGATTATTAAAGCTCCTTTGCCTTTTTGCTGAGACAATCCGTAACACACGAAGGCTAGGCCACCCGAACATTGTACTGGTATTATATCCCATGCATGTTCCGCCCAATACATCGATCTAATGCCTATGTGACGGGTAATCTGTTTCCCGAGGATAAACATTAATAGGAATGTTAGGATTTCCTTTAATCTTCTTTTTAGTAAAGCAAATATCTGACCCTTAATTACGTTCACCTAGCTATAGTTGACAAACTACAGCTATTAGATATTTGGATGGATCTGCACCATAACCAAAGAATAACCTGCGCAAAATGTAAGTAAAGTAAAAAAAAAATCAAAAAACTGTCATGTAATTGTTTTCCACGTGTACGATTAATAAATCACAAAACTAAACCGAACCACAGTAATTTTCATGAACCTTCAACTTGTCTGATAAAACTAATCCTACAACTGTAATTCAATGACTAACTCGACTTAAGACATATAAGACCATAGGTGTAGACATAACAGATTTTCTACCTAGTGATCAAAGAATACTAACCAGAGTTAAAATTTTGAAGGATTGGTAGGGGCCGCGCGAACGCGTACCCCGCTAGCACAAATTATGACGTCCACTCTCCCACTCGGGGAGATGGTAGGCCAGCACGCCCACCAAGTGCAATGTTGGCCACTGGCCTAGGCCACAGGTCTTACTGATCGCCCGTCGACTCCGTCCAGGTAAGTATGGTGCAATGGTGCCCCTAGCTTTGCTCTTATAGCTAGCTCTCCTACCCGGTTCTTCTCGGCTAGGTGAGGTGGTACTAAATTGAAGGGGTTCTCCGCTCTCCCCCTCGAGTTAACGTGGCTGCCGAAATTAGTAGGTGTAGATGGGCTTTTTAAGTATAGCTAATTTTGGGCCCTTGTAAAGAAGCTAGGACATAGGCCGGGTGTGGATCAGTACTGATAACAAAAGCTTTGCAACTCTAAAGTTCGAACCCCTTGTGAAAACTTACGCAGGCTAACTTGGGCCTGATTTATCTTTACAATCCTCCGGTTAGTGAAATAACCTAGGCCTTCTACTCTGCCCTTGTTTACAGAAAAATTACCGGCGATAGGCCCACGGCAATACAAGACACAAAGTGTTTAAACCGTTTAACCCAGTAGCTTGAACCGAACAAACATGATTGTTGTGGGCTTCTCGACTGAACAAACAAGAGGACGCTTTGCAACTCGATTTGCTCTCGATTTTTGATTCGGTGGGCACAAGTTCGGTTCGAGTTTTGATGTTTTGGACGCTGACCGAGCCGAGCCGGTTACGTAGGTTGTCGGTAGGTAGGGTGCAATCGGTTCGGATTCAATCGGATATCGCTCTTTTCGTATTTTAAACCATATTTTTTGTCGGATTCGAGTCGGATACGGATAGTGCCGGATACGAATACGGTGCGGATAATATCGGTCACAGATTCGAAACGAACACGGAGCGAAATCGATACGATATCAGATATTTTTTTGTCAAATATCGTACTAAAATAGAAATCACACAAAGCACACATATAGCAATGTTTAATAAACCACATAAATTTGAATGCAACGGAGCTATCGCAAAATAGTGGTGGTTGGATATGAGTAGATTGCATGGTCCAGTAGTTTTAAAGTATTCATCACGTTTTCCCCTTATAACGACTGTTTCATCAAATATTTGCCTGGTCCGGTTAAAGCTGACCAAGCATGAAGCAGCAACTTATGTATATGTTCATTGCATGATAGGTCGTGCTAATTCTTTTGTAAGGGCTCCACTTCAGAGCTAGACCAAGTTAGTGTGGCTAGTTAATGAGCAAGTTAATAATCTGCAGAGAAGAGCATGTACAGCCGTACAAACGTACAACGAGAAAACATGACATGGCCATCATACGCAGCACTTCAAAATAGCTATTGACTAGTCAAATCTATCGGCTACTCGTCTGGCTCGTTTGCTCTTCGAGCAAATCCAAGGAGGCCGACGATCTGGGATTCGGCGAAATCCCAGCCCGATCGCACAACCCTGGGGGATGGGCAATTCAGTGGTGGGCCGTGGGCTAGTAGTGCCCGGGTGTGTGTGATGCTGATTTGTTTTCCACGGCTAGGCTGCGAAAGTTGTACTGGGCCACATGACATATTGGTCACATTATGATTTTCGGATATCTGAATATTTTTTTTGGAAATATCCGAAAACCATCTCGGAATATCCCGATCCGGCGAACAGTAATCTCCCGAATCTGAATCCGAATCCGAAAAAAATATCCAAAACCGAATCCGAATCCGACAAATATCCAAATACATCCAGTCGGTAGGAAACTATCCGAACCGATTGCACCCCTATCGGTAGGGGATGGATGTGAGCACTGTGCTTATTTCTAACCCCTCTTTTATTTTTATTTTACAAAGCTAGCAGCCGTGAGTGTATTTATAAAAATAGCTTATTTTTTATTAAAGAAAGTAGAGTAGGTGATACGTGTGCTGCCACATCCGAAAAGCGTGGAAGGAGGCCAGCACGGTGGCATCACGGATGAGCGTGGCACAGTGCGCGTAGGTAGGTGGACGACGCTGGCGTTTGGCCGGGCAGTGGGCAGTCGGGCGCAGGCAGAACGCGGCGGTCGCTTGCGCGTGCACAGGCCGGCGGTAATCGCGGGATAAAGGACTAGATAAGCACGGTAATCAGCGGATGTGACACCTAACCCCACCATCTGGACGGTAGATAGTGTGTGGGGCAGGGGGCGTCGTGCTGGACGGCTTGGATTGCGCAGATCCCGGTGTGCTGGCTTTTAAATTTGGAGGCACGTGCTACATACCAGGTTTCAAAATTCGGCGAATTCTAAAGTACCAGCCCGAATTCTAAACTACCGGCCGGGGGGAAAAAATTTGAATTTGCTGCAGTAACCCGATATTTCGGATTTTTTGGACGAAATTTCGTGTTTTTTTTGGCCGGTTTTGAAACTTTTATGGGCGGATTTGACCGGATTTGGTCCAATAACCCTTAGGAAAGTCATCTCCTATGAAAATTTGTTGAAAAACCAAATTTTTAAATATTTAAAATTTTGGCAGAAGTACTGTCAGATTTTTATAAAATTTTACAAGCTTGATAATAATATGAAAATTTTATGGTACTATACCTAGTAGATTAGGATTATTCATAAAAAATTTAGAAATAATTTAACTTCATTTGTTATCTTTAAAAAATCAAAATCAGAATGAACATAATTGAGACAGTTATATTGTCAGAATTTTATAAATCTTCTTGAGTGCGATTATATCTAAATTTTTTTTAGAGATTAATAATTGACTCAGTACCATTATGTAAATTTTTCAAAAAATTTAAACTTTGTTTGTTTTGTCAATCAAATCCATGTAAGCATTAAACTTCGTTTGTTATATTATATTTCAAAAATCAAAAAGAAAAGAACATAAATGGTACTGTGCCTTGTAAGAATTTCATAAATTCACTGGAGTGTGATAATGAATCAAAATTTTTATGGGATATTAATAACTTCCTTATCACCATTCTGTAAAATTTTCAAAAAATTTTATGGTTTACGTAATTTTTCATTTTGTTCAAATTTGCTGGTAAGCCTTTTAACAGGGCAGTAGTACTGTTCGAATTTTTAAAAATTCATAAAGTTTTATCATCATCTTAAAATTTTATAAGAGAATTATAGATACATCATAACCATTCAAAAAAAAATTCAACAGTTTTAACTTCATTTGTACCATTTTCCATTCGGATCAAACTTGTCGGTCAGTGTTCTATCAGGACAGTACCACTCTCCGAATTTTTAAAAATTCCTCACATATGATAATCAACTGAAATTTTTGTGAGAACATTAGTTATGGATAATAACCATGAAAAAAAATTCAACAGTTTATAACTTGATTTGTACCATTTTTCATTCGGATCAAACTTGTCGGTCAGTGTTTTATGAGGACAGTACCACTCTCCGAATTTTTAAAAATTCCTCAGATGTTATAATAAGCTGAAATTTTTGTGATAACATAATAAATGTGTCAGGAACCTCCAAAAAAAATTTCAAAATTTTTAGATAAAGTTTAGATCACTTTTCAGCCAGTGCAAAAAACCCAAAATTTCAGAAATTTCGGATTTTTTCGCCGAATTTTGGATTTTTATTTCCGGAATGGACCGGATTTGAATTTTCAAATTCAAATTTCGTCCGAAATATTTCTAAAATTTCGAAATTTCGCCGAAATTTCGTTATCCGGCCAGAGACGAAATTTATTCCTAAACCGAAATTTGAAACCTTGCTACATACTACTCTGCATCACATTTTGTTGTTCTAAACTTCTAATTGAATTGAATTTTTGGGTGACTAGTGTGGACTATGGAGCACATTCTTTGTATCAAATATTGTATCAAGGTTGCCATACTTTGAAAATGTTGCTGGTAATTTGTTCTGTTGGTTAGGCCCTGTTCGATAGGGTTTTAGCTTCTGCTCCTTCTTAATTCTGCTTCAATTTCTTCAGATTGTGATCAAAGTATTCGGCTAGCTGATTAACTTCAAATTCTTGAAAGAGACGATTTGATCATACCTCGGTGGCACCCAAGGTGGGGATGGTGGCGCTCCATGCGGTGTGGGGTCAAGGTGATCGGCGGCGCTCTAGGCAGCGCAGCGTCGAGGCGACCGAGCGACGGTGGCGTGATAGGGTTAGGGCGACCGGCGATCGAGCGATGATGGCACGGGGTCAAGGCAATAGAGCGACAAGCTCGACGGCGTGGGGTCGAGGCGAAGGCGCGGGGTCAAGGCGACGGAGCGAGGTCGAGGCGACCCAGCGATGGGGTCGAGGTGACGAGGACATGGTAGATGGATTCTTGCAGGGAGTTGGGTCGAGGTGGCTTCTTGTGCCTGGTGCAAAATTAAGGGTGTGTTTGGTAGAGCTTCAGCTCCACTAGATCTGGGTATTCCTACCTCCACCAGATCTGTGGAGTTGGAGTTGTGAGTACATTTAGAGTGTTTAGATGGATCATCTTGTTTACATTTTAGACCAAAAATATAAACTTAATTCACTTTATTTTACCTACAAGTTTCAGATCTCAGGTGAAGCTGAGATCTGGAGCTCTACCAAACAGGCCCTAAGAATCACTTCAGAAGTGATTCTGATTCTAACAACTAGAAGCTGAAGACGTTCGGTAGAGCCCGACTCCTACGGACGAGAATTCAAGAACCGAAGCTCTACCAAATGGGTCTTTAGTATGCGTGTCTTTTCATATGTTAATGGCCGGTCCTCGCAGAACTTTACACCAGAGTACTAAAACATCTTTTTTACTCCGATTAATTTCTGTAGTAAAGTAGTCATTACTCATTACGTAAACTTGCGGTCCTCGCAGAACTTTACACCAGAGTACTAAAACATCTTTTTTACTCCGATTAATTTCTGTAGTAAAGTAGTCATTACTCATTACGTAAACTTGATTTGCATATTGGATCAGGGCCTTGTTTCAGCCGTACTGCCCCAAAAGAGTCTTCTACGGGTGATGACTATGGTTTATGCATTGCTTCTCAATCTCGAGCATTAATTGTGCCTGACAACCTAGGGGACAAACAACTGGGCTTAGCTGAATACCGGCAATAACTAGGTAAGAGATTCTGTTATACTCACTGCGACGGAGGTTCTATATGAGGATATTCTTTACCGTATCATTTACCTCAACGTCAGTCATATTATCGGCCGTGACGTTCTCATCGGTAAGAATCTCATACGGGAGCTTTACCTTCTGTTAAATCAGGAAGCCCTAGGCAGTTATGTACGACTCTATTCTCGATTTTCAAAAGAGAAAATCAACTCAAAAAAAATTAGAGGCTTAGTGAAATACTTTTTCATCGCCATGACTCTCGAGACCAGTTAAAATCTAAAGAGAGCAAAATCGGGCTCTAATACCAATTGTAGGACCAAAAAGGCGATCAGAGGGGTGAATGATCACAAATAAAATTATCCCTCTAAAAATTAAACCATGAAAAGATCAAAACGAATGTTTGTACAATGCAAACAGGTGATTGGATAAACAATATCCTCTGACCAAGAGGTTGGATGAACAATGCTCAGATAAACAGAGAAAATTGCACTGGTTGGATGAATAGTAAGCAGCAAACTGGTCGAATGAACAGTGAAACTGCACTGGTCGGGTGAACAGTACTGTGAACTGGTCAGCAACACTAGTCGGTTGAAACAGTGCTCTTGATGAATAGTGTTTAGTTGAATAGTAAAATCAACAGGATCTCAAAACAAGAATCGATGTAACTTTTGACCGGCTGATCCAAAACCCGTGAAACTTTGTGTGCACCTTTCTATGGATGTCAAGAACCTATTCAAATCTTCAATTGCAAGGATTGATGTCAAAGTTCTGACATTTTTCCAGTCTAAAGAATACTGCACAAAAATTAGGTTAAAAACACAAACTTCACCCTTAGTTTGCTCGTGAAAAATTGATAATCAGAATGATCTTAGATGATCTCCTACATATCACAGCAAGTAAGAACACCAATGAACAACCCTTCAAATAGACAAGAACACGATCTACAAGGATCTTTCTTCTACCAAGCACAAAGATCGGTTTCTTGCAAAAACTGAAAATAAGAGGTTGTAGATTGCCTAGATGATTGGGATATGATCTATAGAAAATTCATCCAGCAATCTTTTATCCTTGGTATAAGATCCAAAAGCACTTAGAAGAAGGGGAGGCAAATCCAAATGTGCGAAAATTAAATTGCAATAATTTAAATACTGAATTTAAAGCATAATGTAAATACTTAACGAAAATTCAGAATAGAGAGATTAAACTTTTATTTCTTAGAATGAATATTTACAAAGCCTCACAACAAGTGAGCAAAATTCAAAAGAGCACCAGAACCTTCAAGGGAGAGACACCCCTCTCCCTTTTTATTTATAGCACATTGGGAGCAAATTCTACCTTTGGATGACTTCTTCTCCCATAAGGAACTTTATTAAGGGCTGGGATTAACTTACTCAACCATACATGAGCTGACCTGAAACCCAACAACATAATGGGTTTTAACACACACCTCTTAGGGCACCACTAACTTAACCACTACTTCACTTGTGAACCTGCAATCCAACAATTCTCCTTCGCTTGAGTAGGGTTTAAGTTAGCATTTGCACTATCCACTTGTCTTCTCGGTTTGCAGTTACTCTCTAGCCTTAGTCATCTTTGGCGATACCTTGACTGTCTGGACCTCAGCTTTCCCAGCCTAGTCCCGTTCTCCTCCGCCTCACCATGATCTAGCTCTGAAGTCCTGCAACCATTACCGACAAGCAAAACACATCACATAGCAATGTCCAATAACATGTGCAATCAAATCAACACGTAGTCATAATGATACACAATTTGTCCCGACTAGTTTATAATCTTTCCTAACCTGTTCACAATCAGTCACAACCAATTTACAAACTTTTCTGACCAGTTCGCAACCAGTTTACAAACTGTCCCGACCAGTTCACAACTAGTCCCATCCGGTTTACAGACTATCCCGGCCAGTTCTCAACTAGTCCTAATCGATTTACAAAATGTTCAAATCAAACTTAAACTTGTGCATCATAATCTCAAATACAATCAATTACTTATCACAAACATAGATAGACATCAGCATGGTCTTTCAATATCGCTTAATCACTGCTGTAACTTATACGATTTAGTATGCATACATGTATATACACTAAAGTATGACATATGGATCAAGTACCATTAAGTAACGATACGCATCACCATTTTAGCTTAGCTAGGCCACCATGGTTAGTAACCGGCGGCGGCGGGGGTGGCGCACTCGATGTCGCTGGCAGCGGCCTTCTCGTCGCCGACCCTGGCGGCCTTGACGGTCTTGTACGAGTACCGGGTCGCGACGGCCACGTAGAAGGCGAGGTTGACGACGCCGAGGCAGGCTAGCAGCCAGTAGAAAAGGTCCAGCCTGCTGCGGCTCAGGTCCTTGCCAAACCATCCCGCCCGCCCGCCGCGCGAGCTCACGCGATCTGCCGCCGTGATCACCAGGCTATTCAGGAAGCTGCCGGCGCCGATCACGCTCAAGTACAGCCCGATGCCCATGCTGCGCATGCTGTCAGGGACCTGGTCGTAGAAGTACTCCTGGAGCCCCACCAGTGCGAACCCGTCGCCGACGCCCATCAGCATGAACTGCGGCACCAGCCAGAACACCGACATGGACGCCGGCGCGGCGGAGCTGAGGCGCCGCCTCTCGACGGCGGCCGCCACGGCCATGGCCACTACCGTGAACGCGATGCCGACGCCGATGCGCTTCAGGATGCTGATCCCGCGCTCGCCCCCCGTCATGCGCCGCAGGTACGGTTCCAGGACCTTGTCGTACACGGCCACGGCGATGATCATGCCGATGGAGGACAGGGCGAAGATGGACGCCGGCGGGAGCACGAAGTGCGGCCCCAGACGCCGGTCCATCGCGCTGCCCTGCTTGATGAAGAAGGTAAACACCTGCACCGTTGTGATGCCGAACGGGAGGGTGGCCAGCCAGATGGGCACCATCGCCAGCACCAGCTTCGTCTCCTCCACCTGCGTCACCGTCGCCAGCCACCACGGCCCACGCCTCTCGCCGCCGTGCTCCACTATGGCCGCTTTGTCAAGAAAGCTACCACGAAGTCACCATGTACATAAACACATGCACGATTAATTCACAACAAGATCTTGATCAGAAAGTAGGTATGTACTCCTACGAGGATTTTTACAAGGCATTCGTGCATTTTAAGATTCAAAGTTCAACAATTAGGTCTACAATATATAAATTATGTAACATAAAATTCATACTATTAGATTCATATTTGAAAACGCTTTTCTTATAATTATGATTTGTAGTTACAAACAAAATATTATAAAAGAAAATAATAGTCAAAGTTTAATTTTATAGACCACACCAAGTTAAATCATATCTTATGAAAATCTAAGGTACGTAATTGCGTGTACTACTACTTTCTTTTGCTTTTGCACGATGTCCCGTTGATTTGTTCATCCGAGAGCAGCAAAATTTAATACACACAGGATGAACTGAAATCGCAATCACTAGTGACTACTCACTACTGAAATTGCATTTCACGATCGATCACTTTGTGCAAATAGAAAAAGGCAGGGAAAGGAACATTAGTTCTCACCTAAGTTGGTCGGTGTGGCACAGCAGCATCTTGTTGATATTCTGCGGCTTGACCTCGTACAATTCGTTGGCGTCCGCAGGCAGCTCGAGGCGCCTCTTCCTGACGGCGGCGACGACGACCTGAAGCAACGGCGTCAACGGGCTGCCCTCCGGCACCCTGTACCGGTAGGACCGCCGTCCGGCGAGGAAAACCACGACCGAGGCACCCATGACGGCGGCGAGCACGACGCTGGCGACGCCCCAGCCGATCCTCTCCTGGATGTAGGCGATCAGCGTGACGCCGAGCAGGATGCCCGAGCAGAGGGCACAGTTCCACCAGTTGAAGAAGGACATCTTCTGCACCCGCTCCGCCGCGTGGCTGTCGTCGAACTGGTCGGCGCCGAAGCTCTCCAGAGCTGGCTTGTGCCCGCCGGTGCCTAGGGATACCAGATATATGCCGATGAAGAATAACGTCTCGTGGAGATGTAAAGAATGGCTTGGTTTCAGGCTCGGTGCCAGTTGTGACATCGCCAGGAGGACCAAACCCTGCAACAGAAGAAAACCACCTGTGAGGCCTCAAGCACATGGGAAAGCTTTTTACGTGTCTCATCTCTCTCTCTCTCTCTCTCTCTCTCTCTCTCTCTCTCTCTCTCTCTCTCTCTCTCTCTCTCTCTCTCTCTCTCTCTCTCTCTCTCTCTCTCTCTCTCTCTCTCTCTCTCTCTCTCTCTCTCTCTCTCTCTCTCTCTCTCTCTCGACATTTACAATATTTTATCTCCTACTACGTTATCTATCCCTCAAAATAAAAATATATGTACATAGATATCAAAGTAAAAGAAAATGAATTGAACGGCGGATAAGATCTAAGAGGTTTCCACTTCCGTATGTATGTATGTATGTATGTCCGTGCCTTATACAGAGGAGAGCTCACCATAAGATAGATGAGAGTCGAGCATAGTACAGTGAAAAACCTCCCGAGGTAGCCATCGGCAAGGAAACCGCCGAGCAAAGGTATCAAGGTGGTAACGCTCGTCCAGTAGTTAACATTCTTGGCCGCGACTTTCATCTCCTCCTGGAGCACTTTGGTGAGATATATCATCAAGCTCGTGGTCAGCCCAAAGTAGCTTAACCTCTCGCTGAACTCGATCACTTCATCACGCCAAAAAGGAAGGGAAAATCAAAGAAAGAAAGAAATCAAGTAGAGGAAGTACGGCCTATTAACCCACAATTAATTAAGACTATGCATATAAAAAAAAACTTCTAAGAACAACTCATGCGTCCGAGTCCGACTACTCACATATGATGAACATTGCGGCCTTCCACGAGCCGGTGGCTGCGCGGAGGGGCGGCCTCCGGCGGTGATCCACCGACGAGTCGCGCACCCATTTCTCGCTGTCGTCGGCCTCGGCCTCAGCAGCGCCCCTGCTTAAACCCTTCCCCGCGCCCGCGCGCTCCATGCTAAAACCTCCGGAAAAAAAGCCAAAACAGCGGAGGGTTCTATATGTGTATATCTTGTAGCAACGATCGAGTGGCAAGAAGAGGAAGCAATCTTGTTCTTGGTTTGAGATTGGAATGAAAACGGATAAGCACCGGCTGCCTTAAATAACCGTACGTGGGGTATATAGTAGCATACTAGAATATGACGCACTCATACAGGCAGGGCTTTTTTTATGACTAAATTTAATATGGATTATTCGTTCTTTTTATTTAATATATCATATTATCTAGTATTTGTTTATATATTCTTCAGTAGTAAAGTATTAAAAACAGCTTTAATAAATCAATAGTTAAATCTACTTTATGCTAGTATATACTATTAATATAATCTATATCCCTTTATAATGCACCTAAGCATTCTTTTCTACGTCCACCCCAAATAATGCACCCCACTAGAGATGGCCTAACCTTCATGCACTCGCGAAACGTCCCCAGAAACTTGCCTCCATCAAAATTAACCTCTCAGATCTTTCCTCGGCTTTACTCACCCACATCCGATGGCCATTGTTTAATGTGTCTAACTCATCCCTGTGGCCCACAACAGATCTCCCCACCTCGATCATCTCAAGGAAAAGGAAACAAATATTCTGGAATTAAGAAAAAGGAAACAAACGTTCTAGAAAAGGAAAAGACCATATATTACGTGCTGGGAAAAGGAAACCGGAAGACAGGACACTATACTAGTGCAGAAATAAAACGTGGACGCTCTATAGATTGCGTCTTCGGCTGTCGCTGTTGAGATATCTACGTGCATGAATCGAATCGAGAAAAGGAAGGCGTCGTATTTAGTTATTGTGAAAGGCGAATCAACGGGAAAGGATCTGCCAAATCTGACGGACTAAAGGTTGTGCTTAATCCTGTTAAGGAACCTCGCTATCGAATAGTCCGGGTTCCCTGAACAGATCTAAAATTGGAGAACAGAGAGAGAGACACAGGTATATGGGGGAGCGACAGCGGAATTCTTTATTGCTTTCTAAATGCTTGTACATAGGGGGGACCCCCTCCTCCTTATATAGCGCTCACCTAGGGTTTCGGCTAAGGGGCCATCGTGGGCTTTCTGTTGGGCCACGTGGTTTCTCAACACTCCCCCTTGGGCCCTTTGCCGCGAGATGCTTATGCCTCATTAAAACTCCAGAAAAACCCAGTGGGAAAAATACTTGGAGAAAGAGTACATAGCATACGCTTACTATGTTGCACGAATTGCCTCGTTGAAACCTTATGCAAGAAAACTTCATGAAAAACTTGCTAAAGAAAAGAGTACAATTCACCCTAACTTCAATTGCTAATCTTCGAGATTCATGTTGGGTATTCATAATTCATCTTCGAGATTTATGTGGGAGTATGTGAAATATCTCCCCCTGAAATCTGCACTTCTCTAAGTCTCATCATTCCAATTCCTTTAACGCACCTTTCAAAGGTAGATGCTGGGAGTGATTTAGTGAACAAATCTGCAAGATTTTCACATGACTTAGTATGCAATATCTTGATCTCGTTCATCTTATGCAATTCATGAGCATAGAAGAACTTGGGTTGATATGCTTCGTGAGATTGCTCTTCACATAACCCATCTGTGCTTGGGCAACACAAGCTGCATTATCTTCATAGATTATCGTGGGAGTTTGCTCAATGTTCAAGCCACATGACTTCTGGATGTGGTGAACCATTCTTCGGAGCCATGCACATTCACGAGATGCTTCATACAAAGCAATGATTTTCGAGTGATTTGTCGACGTCGAGACAAGAGTCTGCTTAGACGACTTCCAAGAAATTGATGTTCCTCCACATAGGAAAACATAGCCAGTTTGGGACTTGCCAGTATGCGGGTCTGATAAGTACCCAGCATCAGCGTAGCCAACCAAATTCAATTCATTGTTTCTTCTAAAGAACAAACCAAGATCTTTGTTTCCTTGGAGGTAACGGAAGATGTCCTTGATCCCTTTCCAATGCCTTTTGGTGGGTTCTGCACTGTACCGTGCTAGCAAATTCACGGCGAACGCAATGTCCGGCCTAGTGCTATTCGCAAGGTACATGGCGCTCCAATGCACTCGATATGGGAATTCTGCTCCCGGGACTTCCTCCCCTCTTCTCTAGGTCCAGTATGGGTCTAGGTCTGCTTGGAGTGACCTTCCGACCATTGGAGTCTTTGCAGGATATGCTTTTTCAAATCCAAACCTTTCCAACACTTTCTGCGTGTAGGTTGATTGATGTACCAAGATTCCTCCTTGGACATGTTCAAGCTGCAAGCCTAAACAAAACTTGGTTTTACCCAAATCCTTCATTTCAAACTCAGACTTCAAGTATGAGCATGCTTCTTCAATTTCTTCATCTGTCCCAATGATATTCAAGTCATCTACATAGACGGAGATTATAGAATCCATTCGGGATCATTGTATAAACACACATGGACAATCTTCATTGTTTGTGTAGCCTTTCTTGCGAGAAAATCACTCAGCGATTGTACCACATTCTTCTGATGCTTTAGCCCATACAAGTGATTTCTCCAATTTCACACTGCATGTGTTTCTATTTGCTCCGTCTTGGTTCGGGATAGGAATTCCTTCGGTACTTTCATGTATATCTCCGAATCCAAGTTTCCATATAAATATCTTGTGACAACATCCATTAGCTTCATTCTCAACTTCAAGTTGGTGTCATTGAGATCAAATATCTAAAGGTAATTCCTCCATGACCGGAGAATAGGTTTCTTCATAATCAACTCCGGACGTTGATTGAAACCTTGAGCTACAAGCCTTGCCTTGTACCTTACAACCGTTGTTTTCATTTCTCTTAGAACAAAGACCCATTTGTGACCTACAGGGTTTATATGGGGAGGTGTGCGGTATCACAGTCAAACACCTCTCTCTTGTTCGAGAGACTAACTCTGCAGTGATTGCCTTTTTCCATTCTTCCCAATCTAGCATTTTCTTGCACTCTGCGAGAGATGCAGGCTCGGGATCATGATCAATGATCGAGGCAATCTTCTTTGCAAAGTATGCATCGATATTGGCTGTTGCTCTATTCAGGGATTCTCCTGTTATTACAAAGTTTATGGCCATTTCTTCATGGGGTGCTTCATGCACTTCTACTTGCTCTTCACTGCTATTCCTTATCGCAGGAGCAAGTTCCTTTAGCTTTTCATCGCCTATGTGTGCGCACACATTATTTCTGGTGGCTTCCTGTTGTGGAAGATTCAAGTCTGGAATTGCCTTTCCTGTTGGCTTCTTTCCAGTGCCAGGTCTCAACTGGCTCCCCTTCTTTCCTTGGGGCATTTTCGTGATTGGTTGTGTTAAGTCCCTCGCTTGATTTTCTCGGACGTCTCCGGTACTTTGGGTTTGAGGAGCAGGTTTCTGTTCTTTTCTTTGAGGCCTCTGAGCAGGATGAGGATACCTTCTATTTTCTTTGGTATTTCCACCCTCTCGGTGCATTTCTTGTGGGTACATGCGACTTAACCACGCCCTTCGATCACAAAATGATCAGCGATTCATTGCTAAATTCGCAAATCAATTATCTTCTGGACTTCTTGATTTGCTTCATTAGTGCGGGGGTCATGTGCGGGGATCCCAGTGGAATGCCATATGATTTCCCGACATTTTTCATCCAAAGGTTGATTTCCTCTCCCTAATGACGGAAACGGTCCTCGTCAAAGATGCAATCGAATCGGGGTGTATGCAAGTCTCGATCATGGGTTCGGATACGATTATGGATGCACTCTCATAACCAACGTATATCCCGGACTTCGGAGAGGGCCGTTGCGATCCATTGAGGGGTGGTATAGGTACATATACCATACACCCAAATTTTCTAAGATGGGAGATCTTGGGATGATCCGTGCACAAGCCGCATAGGAGAATGGATGTTGTAGGCCGACGGTCTGAAATTGATAAGAGCTGCTGCGTGCAGGACTGCGTGTCCCCAACAAGTGTTGGGCAAGTTACAACTCTGCAAGAGCGGTCTGGCAATGAATTTAATCCTCTTTATTAGTGCTTCAGCTAGCCCATTCTGCGTATGGACGTGCGGTACGGAGTGCTCAATGCTATCCTGTTGCCGTGCAATAATCATCAAATGCCTTTGAAGTAAATTCTCGGCATTGTCCATTCTAATGGACTTCACGCGATGATCAGGGAAAGCATTCTTAATTCTTATGATCTGCGAGATCAGCTTTGCAAAAGCATGGTTTCTTGTTGACAATAAGCATACATGCTACCATTTCGAGGAAGCATCAAAACGGCCCTGACAAAGGGCTGAATCGAACATAAATATCCCCTGGATGCGTTCGGGAATGCAGGATTTCACTTTGCACTTTCATGACAGAGGGTCGATTATTAATTTCCGGTGGCACATGCAGGCACACAAAATCTTCATGATTCGGAAATTTTTAACATTAATGCCATGACCTTGTGAGTTGTTCACTATATTTCTCATCATTCTAAGACCAGGATGGCCTAATCTACCATGCCATAAAGAAAAAACTCGAGCTTCTAAAAATAGTCTTCAAGGAAGTATACACTTGGTGCATGAATATTCGTAGTACAACCTGATTCATATGAGGGCATTTTTCTAATACCATTTTCCACATACCGCGTGCTTTACAATGCACAAGTATTCTTTGCCATTTTCTTCATTGGTTTCTACGTGAAAACCATTGGCGCGGATGTTTTGAAGCTTAAGAGAGTGCGCGTTGATTCGAGGGTACAAAGGGCTTCTTCGATTACCAAAGTTGTACCCATAGGCAATATAATAGTGGCTCTTCCTAAGCCGATTACATATGAGTCACTTCCTGCGATCGTAGTAATCTTTCCAACGTTCTTCGTGATCGTCTGGAAGTATTTAGACTCTCTTAAGATGGTATTTGTTGTGCCACTATCAACAATGCATATCTCTTCCATTTGGGCGCTACGATTTCTAGATAAAAGAATTATAATTCCAATCAAGCAGAGGCGAAATAATTCAAAATTGCTTGTAAATGAAAGAATACTGGAATAAAGAATAAATTGCATATTTATTCATGAAAGAAGTACGCTCTTCTAGAGCTTACAATTCATTATTCAAAAGAAATTGCTAACAACCATAATCTAAAAAAAAATGCGATTCATGCATTTAAACGGCAGTGCAAGGCTTGATCGTTTTGCTCAGTGGTAGGTTTTGCGTCCTGCGAGGACCCTAGACCAATCGCAGCACGGAGCTTCTTGCCCCCAAGAACGATCTTCACGTCCAATGCCCAAGTGAGGTATTTCTGACCGTGCGGGGCCAGTTCTTCAAACTCACGATTCACGATTCATGATTTCAAAATTCCGACATTAGATTACTGCGTGTAATCTGATAGAAAATGGTTGCAATAGCATAAAGTACAGAAAATAAATTTCCATGCATTGCAGTATACAAAATAAAGCAATGAATTCAAAATTCATAAATGCAGAGAATAAAGCTAGAAAAATTAACACAGAGCCAAATAATTTTTGGAATTTTCTGGCAATTTTTTTTTCAAATTTTCTGCAAATTTTCTTTTCTTTCTTTTCTTTTTCTTTCTTCTCTTTTTCTTTTTCTTTCCTTTTCCTTTTTCTTTTCTTTTCCTTGCGTAGTAAGGCCGCCATTGGGCTCCAGGCCCATTACATGCCATGTGACGGCTAGGGTAAAAACCCTAGCCGCCACAGTCCTTCTGCCTCCCATTCTTGGTGCACCGCCTCTCTTCCCCGTGCGCGCCGCCTCTCTTCCCCGTGCGCGCCGCCTCCTTCTCTTCACCCGCCCGCTCGCCTTCCTCGGGCGCGGCGAAGGCTGCTCGGCCTTGGGCGGGGCGCGGCATGGAGGTGCGGTGGTACGGCTTCGAGCCGAAGGGGAGTGGTGAGGCCGAGGCGAGCGCTTGTCGCGCGTGGAGGCCGGCGGCGACGGTGAGGCCGGCTACAAGCGGCGAGGCCGAGGCGCGTGGAGGTCGGCGGCGGCAGCAAGGCGGTTACAAGCGGCGAGGCCGAGGCGCGGAGGAGGCGCGCTTGCCGCTTGCGGCGGGGACGGAAGCGAGGCGGCGGCGTGGAGGCGGTGGTGCGCCGCAAGCGCGGCCGACGACGGCCGGCCGCGATGGCGACGACGCGGTCAACGGCGGCTTGGCCGGGCCGGTGGTGCGGCCGGCGGGCGCGCGACGAGGACGGAGTGCGTTCGAGCCATGGCGGCAGCAGTGGGGATAACCGTCTTTGGAGCCAAGGCGGCGGCGTGGCAAGAATCTAGCGGCGCGTCTGGCCGGGTCGGGCGGCGGCGCCGTGCGCTGGCCGGCGGGCGCGCGGCGGCCGGCGCTTCTGGCGCGGCGGCCGGATGGCATACAACCGGTGGCGCCGTGCGCAGAGGCGCTGCGTGTCGCGGAAGCGGGTTAGGCGGCGGCGTTGTTGTGGCGCGATCTTGCCGGGTAGCGACGGCGAGGCCGAGGCGCGCATACGCAATAACCAGCGCGCGACGACGGCAGCGCAGCAGCAGCAGGCGCGCATCTTCCGGCCAAGGCGGCGACGGCCGAGCGCCGAGGCGACTGCAAGCCGTGGCGGGCCGGGGCGCAGCGTCGGCAGCGCTTTGGGTGCGCAATCCGAGGCAATGGCAGCACACTGCGGGCGCGCAAGCTAAAGCAACGGCGATTTTTTTTCTCTTGCATGAACAGTAAACTGAACTGTAGATCCATGTCGTTGTAGGTTCGTGCCACGCAACGAACACAATACCGAATGCGCAGGTTAGAAGCATGCATTGTAGCTTCTTGCCACGTAGCTTTGAGCGATCGCCGTGTGGCTTCGTGCCACATGACGAAAACGATACAAGATGCGTAGGATAAATGTATGCATAGAAACGACAAGCGTTTAGATTCAATTGCTGAAATCCCACCTTTTCTTACCTTTCAATCTGAACTCCGGTAGAGCTTCGTGCTGATAACGTGTTAAGGAACCTCGCTATCGAATAGTCCGGGGTTCCCTGAACAGATCTAAAATTGGAGAACAGAGAGAGAGACACAGGTATATGGGGAGCGACAGCGGAATTCTTTATTGCTTTCTGAATGCTTGTATATAGGGGGGACCCCCCTCCTCCTTATATAGCGCTCACCTAGGGTTTCGGCTAAGGGACCATCGTGGGCTTTCTGTTGGGCCACGTGGTTTCTCAACAAATCCATCTATTTATACTACTTATCTAAGAGAGGGTAGAATTGATTATGTCACATTTAAAGCTGGTAGTCGAGGCAAAAGTGGTAGTGATTCACTGAGAGTGTATATATATGGCGGTTACTACTAGCATTCGCAGTGTTAGCTAAGTGGCGGACCTAATGGGGTGGGCAAGGTCAGCTCCCCACAGTTGGCCTCTCGTATTAATGTTGTATCACTGTTTTCTTGTTTTATTGTAAATTAATGTAATTTTTGTCTTTCTGTTTAATGTTGTTTTCTTGTTATTTAATATTAAAATATGCTAGCTTGCTTTATTTGTTAGCTAGCTTAAAATTCTTAAGTAGTACGTCCTAAGTTGTTTGATGAAATGCTTACGAATATAATTAACATCTATAGAAAAAAAAATCATGACGCTAACTCAAGAGAGAAGGCATACATGCGGGATATAAAGGCATGCAAGACTGTAAGGGCATTGCCACCTACTGCTTGTCGGTCTTTGTATTTAATGCGGCGCAATTCATAAGATTTTGAATCAATTTACCTAAAAATAGTACCAGTTCTTCGCAAACTATTGGTTTAATCCATGAGCACACTCTATATTTTTGTCAATGGTCTGTCACTGGCAGTGCTTAATTCTGTATGTTATCTCTAACATCAATCCAAGAGACATCCTTTTTTAAGCGAAATTAACCAAGAGAGATATGATATCGATCTAGCGCTGACCTAATTTGTGAATACATGCAGTGCGGTGAAGCACATGCTTCATGTCTGCTTTGCTTAATTACAGTCTTGCAGGTTGACGAAATCATGCGTGTGCAACGAACGGCTCTACATGCAAGGCGCCGGAGATACTTGGTAGTCTAGTCTAGCAGATCGATCTGGGTCTCTCGCAAGGGTCGCCTAAGTCTTGAACGCCATCAGCGACCGCTCATGTGCAGATGTCCTCTTGCAGATATATATTCCACTTGGCCTGACAACAAGGAATTATGATGCAATCCAGATGGCTGGATTTGGCTGTTCGTGAGATGCGTTTGAATCTCTTGCCTATACTCAATGGAAGTGAGCACGGCGCTATTAATACGTTATAAGTATGTATCGGGCATATTTTTACGAATCTCAACATTAATTTGGAAGTTTTAGGCTCTATACGTTAAAATCTGAAGGATCTACGTTGCTTCGGGTAAAATTCCTGTGAAATTTATGTATTACAAATGGATATTTTGTCATATGATATAAAATAAGACACACGGGAGAGAGCGGATGTCGACCGTTTCACATGCCACACCATTCACGAGAGAGTGGATTGACATGAGTATTTATACAGGTTCGAACGCTAACGAAAGCATCATACTCCTGTTGGTGTGCTACCAGGCTCGAGGTTGAGATGATGCCTCCTTGCCCAGGAGTGGCCCCAATGGCACACCAAATTGTGTATATTTTGTATTCCATTAGAGTTCTAATTACAAAAGATCGGGTTACAATGAGTTTTTATAGATGCTCGGACTGGTACACAAATACTATATTACCTCTAGTAGGGTGACTTAAGCGTAAGCATCTTCGTCATTCCCCGGAGGTAGCAGTGAATACCACGTCATCACTCTCTAAGGGTATTAGGCCTTTGACTCTAGGGTCCCATGAGGGGTTCCGAGGCTTGGTGTGGTGACCCGCATAATTAACCCAGGATAACGAAGGTAACACTGCCATTATACCGAGATAATTACATGGATCTTAGTATAGTAGCTAACAAAATATCAGGTGTCTCGACACTTTATCAGTTACTATATCTTATTCAAAGTGTTGCAGCAGAACAATAATTAGAGGCTGAATAGAAATTTTATTACATTCAAAGAGCCATGCAGGACTACATGTACAGTACAATAATTATACATAGGTTTCAAGTACAACAAAAATATATTACAACTATCTAGTTACCCTGACGACCCACTAATATGGGAATACGATCTATCAAACCCCCTAGTCCTCCTGGTAGTAGTAGTCCTCCTCCGGTAGATCCTAATCCTGTGTATAATCCTCATCTCATGCCTCATAGGTGGATCTATAGGACTCACCTTCTAAGCAAAGGGGGGATTTAAGTAGGAGTGGCTACAGACGCACTCAGCAAGCATTAATAGCAAATGCAATGTATGAATTTTTCCCTCATATTCAACTAATGCTTACCTCTCCTCAATTTAGATTTTTACAGAAATTAGGTTTTTGGTTTTCTTTAAGGGTTGGTTATTTTAGTTATGAAAATTGCTACTAGCACCCGTATATAAGGCAAGCTTAGCTTTTGTAGCCTCCAATCTAGGAGACAAGTATGAATTCATAATTTTAACCCTGCGCATGTTTGTATCACTTTACCCATAGTGACCCCATCCTGTGAGGCTCCAGAATATTTATCACTAATCCAGTATTAGATCTCCAACCCTGTTACTCGAGTTGGGGACAAAGGTTCAAATTTCGTTTTCGGATGAAATCTCGTTAGTGACCGAAATCCGAAATCTCACCGAGCTCTCAGAATTACGGGTAAATCTGGGACGAAATTCAAAAACAAAAATTCAAATCCGATTTTATTTCGACTGGGAAACCAAAATTTTGGCCGAAATTCCTGAAATCTTGGCGAGATTTGCAAAGATTTAAGTGAATTTGCACCGAGTGAAAAATGGCACAAACAATGCCAATTTTTTTTGAATTTTTGTGTGGAGGTTTATGACATATCATTAATATTCTCATAAAATTTTTAGATGATTTTAAAATATGAGTAAGTTTTAAAAATTCAAACATTGCTATTGTCCTGATAAAACGCTAATCGTCAAGTTTGAACCGAATGAATAATAGAACAAACTATGTTAGAACATTTTTTAAAAAAAATTGCAAGGCTATGATGAAACACTAATATTCCCATAAAATT